>CAEFZP010001005.1:22500-655881 GCA_903064625.1 Mallotus villosus
CCTCGATCCCCCCTGCTCCCCCAGGGTGGCTCCTTGGCACTGCCACGCCGAGTCCGCTGCCAGCTGGGCAAACACTCAAGTCGTTGACAGAATAAACAGCAAATAGAGGCAGAGACGAGACCAAAGCCCGACACAAGACAAACCAGATCAGTCGATTCCTCCCCGCGTCTCCCTCCAACACAACAGGGACGGGCAGAGCAGACGGAGCTTTCGTCGGTGCCTTGAAGGCGTCCGTCGGAGGTTTTTCGTTTTTGTTTGCGGGTCTTTGTGTGGTGTGTCGAGTGTCGTCTCCTGTTGCTAGGCCACTTTAGACACCCAAGGTGGTCTTCACGTGTGTTAATCTTCTGTTTGTTTCAGCAAAGACAGGAGGCAGGGGGTTTTATAGATTGTTTGTCTATCAGTTTTTTTTCGTATTCATTTAAGTTGAGCTAATGTGAGTGTTGATGTGTTGGTTGTTGTACAACCGTGTGTGTGTGTATGGGGTGGTTAATACAGTGAAAACATTATAGATGAGCGTCTGGTGTTTGATTTTATGTTTATCTATGTTTAGTTCCCTGCTTATGATATTGTGTTTTCGCGTCTGTGTGAGTGTGTGTAAACGTGTGTGTGTAAACGTGTGTGTGTGTGTGTAGAAGCACAGTAGTGTTCCTGTGCTCCCCAAGCCCCTGATAAACTGGTTAATAAATCTTGTCACGCCCTCCTTCTCTAACAGCCATCTTCAACATAGCCCCAATACCCTCAGCCCAGACACACACAGACACATACACATACACAGACACACACATACACAGACACACACATACACAGACACACACATACACAGACACACACATACACAGACACACACAGACACACACATACATACACAGACACACACATACACAGACACACACATACACAGACATACACACACACACATACACAGACACACACAGACACACACATACACACACATACACAGACACACACATACACAGACACACACACAGACACAGACACACACATACACAGACACACACACACACACACAGACACACACATACACAGACACACACAGACACACGCATACAGACGCACACACTTTATCAGTAAGACCTCAGCCAGTTGCCTGTAAAATCCACCCCCCCCCCAAAAAACAGTTTTTATCTCCGAGCACGCATTGCTAAAGCAGGAAAGCATACAAACAGCCCCCCCTTCGCCTAAGTCAGCAGTAAACATATGTTTATGCCCGAATCTAAACAAATAATCCTATAAGCAAAGAATCGTCCAATCCCATCCGTACTTTTAAATATAGAGAGAGAAGTGGAGTGGGGGAGGGATTTCTGTATATTTATTTCATTCACTCATATTCAGTTTTTCTATTTTTTTCTCTTTCCAATTCAAGCGCTCATTTTCTCCCCAAATAATTCTTTAATTTTGATGTTAATGGCAGCGCAGGGTCCTGAGCGCCAGTGAGCGACCGCCACAGACTGTTCTTTTTGATGACATATCTCCAGTGGAGATCCTCGGACGGCTTAGGCGGCCCCGTCCAAAAATAGCGTCGAAATCCGGCGGAATAATAGGCACAGAGAAAAGAGGGTGGGTGGGAGGTTGGTGTGGGGGTGTGGAGTGGGGGGGGTGGTAGGGATTTGGTGCAGCTGAGGTTTAGCATTCAAATGGGAGTGGGGAGTGGGGGGTGGGGGTGGGGGGGGGCGGCGGAAGAGGGGGGGGGGCCGTCTCGACAGAGGGCCCCGGCACACGGCGCTTTATCGTGTCCCTACAGCCAGGCCTGCTTGTTTATGAATACCAAACGTGGCACAGGACCAGATGAGTGAGTTGTCTTTGTTTTGTCGAGTGTGTCGCTACAGAATGTCTCTCCCCTGCTGTGGGGAGGTGGGGGTGGGGAGGTGGGGGTGCTTGGGTTGCTCTGGGGAGTGTAGAGGGCAAGCTAAGAACCCATGTAGACCCTCATACCTGATGCACTGTTGCCATGGGAATGGTGGTCCCCGGATGATCGTGACACACTCGTACATGCGAGCACACACGAACCCCTATGACACAATCACCAGAACAGAGACTGGGCGCACACACACCACACACACGCACGCGCAAATACCATTCCTTTATCTTCTTCTCACTCCAACAAGTTCTGTTGAATATTCATGAGGTGTGTCTACAGGAAGGTCCCTCTCGCGCTCTCTCTCTCTTTCTCTCTCTCACACTCTCTCTCCTCCCTCTCCTTCTCTTGTTCGCTCTCTCTCTTTTTCTAACTATTTCTCTCTTTTTATTTCTCTCTCCCTCTCTCACTTTTCTTCCCGTATCTCCTTTCTCTCTTCCTCTCTCTCCATAGGTCTTTGATGGCCTTTGTCTTGACTCCTGTCTTGCCTTTAAAGCAGTGGCGGGTCTGTGAAGTCAGTCAGCCTTTGAAGGATTTATTAGACCCTACTGGTTGTCTTCTATGGACAGACCCTGTAGTGGGCTTGTCATCTCTGCCGTGTGTAACCCTTTCCCTGGTGAACATACACACTCAAACACACACAGATACACACACCCTTTTGATTATTCTCACTCAAACACACACATACATGGTACAACCCCTACTAATACACACAAACACACAAGTCACATTTTGCCAGAGGGGAGAGAGATCACACACTCTGTCGCACTGTTAGTGGCCCAGCAGGACTTAACTCATTCTGCTGCTAGGCCTACAGACGGATAGGACAATAATTCACACACCATCCACTAAGGCCATACTTTATTCAAGGGCTTAACAGCCTTATCCACTGCTGGGATTCTATAGGTACTCTAATGCTGTTTGTTGATGAGAACCGAAATGTTTACAGTTTAGACCAGTATGTAGTGAAGTGTTTGGAAATGTGTTCACTCCTCAGACTACTGTGGTGCAATGGAGCATCACCAGAGCTTCAGTCTTCTCAGCTGGTGTTTCAGCATGTCCACAGGCCATGTGCTCACCCAGCGATATGTGTGTGTTTGTGTGTGTGTGTGTGTGTGTGTGTCTTCATGCTAAGATTATTAGCAGGCTGACTGAGCAAGAGCTGTCTGCTGTGTGTGTGTGTGTGCGCACGTGCATGTGTGCGTGTGCGAGAGAGATACCATGCTGAGAGGTGAGCGGTGGAGGTAGAGGTGGGCTACCATCAGAGTGTCTGCCCAGGAGGGACCTGTAGCATCTCTCTCTCTCGCTCTATCTCTCTCTCTATCTCTCTCTCTACTCTCTCTCTATCTCTCTCTCTCTCTCTCTCTCTCTCTCTCTCTATCTCTATCTCTCTCTCTCTCTCTCTCTCTCTCTCTCTCTCTCTCTCTCTTTGGGTGGGGATATGGGCACAGGCTGCCCACCATGCCACTCTGCCCGCTGCCAGCCTGCCCACTGAACCATCTGACACACATTCACACCTCGCCCTGGCGGGCACCGCCAGCCTCTGCCACCATGCTTAGATGCATGTGAAGTGCAGTACCCACCCACACTGCAGTGCCAGGCTTTTATGTGTGTTTCTGGTTAAGGATGTACACACATTCAGTATGCATAAGTACCATGAGTAGCCCTTATGCATATCATTGTTCTTGAATGCTGTGTGTTTATGTAACAAAATCAGTTCTGGTGGTTGGATGTAAAGAGACAAACTGAAAAATGACAATCATCTCTGGATTCTCTCCTGATGAACATCTTTTTGACCTCCTTTTTATATTTGTTTCCATTCCTCGATCTCTCTTTCTCTCTTTAGCTCTCGTTCTCTCGCTCGACTGAGAACGACTGTTGTCGCTGACGTTGTTCTCCCCTCTCCAACAGTCTGTTTGTCCATATGCCCAAAGCCTGACACCAGAATATGGCTCACCGTATGTGTGTCTTTGTTAGCTATTTGCTAGCTGTTTAAATGTGCCTAATGACATGCAGCAACAGAGCTGGGTCAGCTGCTTCCTCCCTCTCTCTCTTCGCTCGCTGTCTCTCTCTCTCTCTCTCTCAATGCCCTTTTTCAGCCTTTTCTTTCCGTTTGCTGTGTGGCGTGTGTGAGGTTTAACTTTTCCTCTTTCTTTCTCTCTCCTTGTATTATCTAGTCTTTCCTCTTGCTCTCCTCATGTCTTTCTCTCTTTTCTTTGTAACTTCTAGCCTTCTTTCCCCTCTCTCTTTCTCTGCTCTCCACCTCGAGCGTTTCTCTCCCGGTTCTCTTTTTGCTGTCCATCTTCTCTTTCGTCCTCCCTCCCTTCATTTATTCATTCTATCTCTAAACCCCTCCTTTATCCCTCCTCCTCCACGGATCTTTCCTTTCTCTTACTCCCCTCCGCCGCTCTCTTGCCCTCCCCCCTTCCCTTCATCCCTCCATCCCTCCCTATCTCCCTTCCTTGCTCTGGCTCCCCATACTCTCTCTCTCCCTCCCTCTCCCTCTCCCCCTGCCCTCTCTCTCAGTGGTAAGCCATCTAATCTCTTCTGCTCAGACTGCGTGGCACACGGCGGCCTTTTGCGGGCACACAGATGCCCTCTGTCCGGGGGCACTTCCTGCGCAGGTGTGCCATGGGGTGGGCCAGCGCAGAGATCAGTCGACGCCGGCGGGCACGGATCAGGAGGTCCGGCAGGCGACGGCTCTCACACCCGACGGTTTCCCGGGCGGACTTGGGCAGCCAGACAGATGTCGCTTGATATTACCGAGCCCCTCCCACCTCTTCCCCAACATTCCCCACAACACGTGTCATCCTGCTGACTCGTCGGGATGCTTGTTTTTTTTTCTTCTTAGATAGTTTGTTCTTTTTCGCCGTCACTGGCATCTCTTAATCATTGTTAATTGGCTTGTAATTAGCATATGTTAATTAATGATATTTACTACAAATTAAAGGTATGAATGGTCCCAGAGGGTTTCCTGTTCATCTAATTAGAACCAATTAGCTGCAATTAACACGTGTAAATGAGACGCTACTGAGTCCAAAACAAACAGTGTGCAGGCTGCTGCCCACTTTCCCATGCAGTTTAACCTAGACTGGCTGTGTGTGTGTGTGTTTGTGTGTGATTGTGATTGTTTGGAAGACACTTCAAAAACAATAAGCTCACACATCTCCTCATGACTCAGAACACCTGCATTAAAAGACACTTCAATTCGATTATGTCTAGACTGATTCATAGAATCATTGTCAATATGTTTCAATATCGTTTACCATGCATAAAATCTTTGTATTATTATTACGACTACATTGGTTAGTATTCATGGGTTTGTAAAGCGACTGTTATAACATGTCTTAGTACGGCATGGTCTGGAGTATGGGGATGCTTAAAAAATCACTGAGGTTTATTAATTGAAATTCAGTCATCAATATGTCTTGTTGTGGGCGAAGGAACCCCCAGCCGTGTGGAATATGGATAATAATCCCACGCAGAGAAAATTGCCAAGGACTGAGATGATGTAAACAAAGAAAAAGGAAGAAAAAAACAAATAAACACAACTCGATAAATCATCTATTGCGCAACCATACAATTTTAAAATGGCCTGCTTGGTTTGGTTTAAAGGCAATTATTTCAGGAGAGACGTGAAGGAGGCTTTGCGTGAATGTCCTCACACTACTTTACTGATGCTGTGGAAGCCACCTGATACCTAGAACCCTGATGGAAGTTGCATGACAAACCCCTCAACTTTCCTCTACAAACATTCACACTTGAAAGACACAAACACGTGGACAGATGCATGTCCTCAGAGCCACAGAGACATCTACAGGTACCAATCTATATAGAGCACAACAACTCCCCTAAAACCTCACCTGTCCTCAAAGCCTTTCTCTCAGCAAACTTCACTGTAACTTTCCACTCCATGCTGAAGTGATGCAGACTATTATTTATTTCGGTATTTATTATTTTTCTCCATCAAAATGTTATAAATAAAAATATCTACCCACTCATAAGGTTGATTGAAGCCTGGAGGATAGAGGGGAGGAGGGCGAGTCTTTAGAAATCCAGAGTGAGGCCTAATCTGAGTTTGCGGTATTGTTCCAGAGCACATTTGACAGGTATCTGTCTAGGTGTAGCGTTACTGAGACTGTAGCCTTAGTCCTCAGGTTTAACAGCAGCAACCGCAGGAACGCCTGGCGTACTTACCTCTGTAACAATCGGAGGGTTTGCGGGAGCTTTGCAGCTGAGAAGCCTTCGCCGTCGTCTTTGTTGGCAGATAAGAGGGAGGTTGGGGGGGTGAAGGGGGGGTAAAATACACGCACATAAGGAGAGCTCCTTGGTGCTGAACAAATCTGAGAGCTGCATTATGGGATGGTAAACACGGTTGCCGTAAGAGCCTCCGGATTTGCTGTTTTTTGGGAGGGAGTGTGTGTGTGTTTTGTGTTTGTGGTGGGGGGTTGGCATGGGCTGCGGTTGGAGTGGAACACAGTGGGGAGATGCAAGAGGTGTGTGTGTGGGGGTGTGGTTGTAAAACGAAGGGTTGCCCAGGAATGTAACTGGAAAAGAGAGATTTTAAAGACAAAGAAATAGAATAAGAGAACAAAACTATTAGATTTAAAGGTAAGGTATTGCTTTTTCATAACCCTTCAAATGTTCCTTCTGAACTCTAAACACTCCACACACGTTCCAAGTCGCTTTTCTCCTTTGGAAATAACATCCAGCATACAGGCATTTTTGACTCATATTTCCAGGCTGTAGTTGATTGTGACAGAGTGAAATAAACCCCTGTGGTACTTTTAAAACTTGGTGAATTCCTTTTTTCTTGCTACACCTCCCTCTAACATTATGTTACACAGTAATATGTGGAATGTCTTGACTTGAGAGGAGAGTCAGGTTGGCTGTCACTTGGACTGTCTCCCCTCTCTCGGTCTGTTCTCCGGGTCTGACAGATTAGCCCGACTAAGGGTCTGGGGAAGGGCGACCGTCGCTACGCAGAGCCCTCTTCCTTCCGGATGTTCTCCTCATCTACCCAGTTTATGGGAGAAGCAAACTGTCAGCCCTTCCCTCCGCTGCCTGGTCGAGATAAAAGTTTCCAGGCGTGTCTTTCCCCCGGCCCCCCCCCTCCCCCCTTTTAGTTTCTCCCCCGTCCCCCGTCCCCCCTCCATGTCCCTCCCCACACCCCACACCCATTCCTACCACCGTATCTGAGAATTACACGGGGGACTCAGTCGATAACAGAGCCACAATCAGGCTCTCCACAGTGAGTAACGTGTTCTCCTTTCAGGGCTGTCACGGTGGAAAGACAATGCAGCGCACCTGTAGTGTCCACCGAAGGGGCGCCCTTCCATCTCTTTGTCGACATGCCTCTGTGGGATAGAGGCATCTAGCTGCAGACGCATCTAGCTGCAGACGCCTCCACATGGTACTGCACAAAGGATGGCAGTCTGCAGACGTTCGTCTATCGACAGATATAGGCTTATATCACCTTATGAGCATGGTTGTAGTCAGTTAGGGACATGTTGGGAACTGTATAATTGTACCAGCCTTCATAGTGTAGATTGAAGTTAGTTTATTGTATGTGAGTATCCTGCAAAGCTTGACTAAGAACAAAGACGGCCTCAGTGGTGTGAGACAGGGGTCGAAGTGCATGTAAAGGAAAACGTAATATGCAAATATCCACAGAACTTCAGTTTGTAATATTTAAGGCACATCGGTCAGCCAAAGTGGTTGGACTTAAATGCCTCAGGTGGGGTGGACCGTTCAGCTCCAACATCAGGTCATTATGAGGTTCATTACACTGGTCAAGGGATTTCGAAGTTGGTTGAAAAGTTAGTTTGTTTACAATAATTGTCCAGAGAATTTCTTAGTGATCACGATTTTGAGTCGATCCTGCTGTTTTGGTCGGACAATGTTGTGAAGAGTAACCTGCGCCGTTAAGTGGGCCTCAGAAGTTCTGTTGGGAAGTTGTTTGTCTGTACTTAAAACATTATTTTGCTCCAGAATATATAACTAGAACTCTTACAGTTTCCTGTTTTCCATTTCACACTGAATGTTTGCAAATGACTGAAAAGTATCTGTATGTGGCTTCATTCGACTGTAAGGGATAACCTGAAAACAGACTTAAAGAACTTTGATATATTTAGATATTTTCTTCAGAGTAACAAGTACCATATCATTTACCACCATGTTCATTCTTACTGGTGGTGGGGCACTATCTTGACGGTTTCCAGTTTAAAACTGTTCAGTAGAAATGACACCCGCAAACACAATATACTTTGTGCGCTTTTATGGAATCAGTGTTTTGGTCAAAGGCCTTTTTATAGATACCTATTTTTCATTCCTGGTGTGTTCACTGCATGGTGCTCTCATCTCATTTCTCTTTCGTCTTTTCTTTTATCTTGCTCTAAATGGATTTCATCTTTTCTTTCCGCCTTATAATCATTCTCAGAAATTCTGCAAGTTGTGAACTTGAAGAATTCATCGCACCACCCGACCACCCCCTCAACCCAAAAAAGCGTAGGGATTCTACACATTCACAGACTGATGATTCCGATAATCCAAGTTCAAATACAACTCCTGGAAGATGGGATTTGAATGACATTATATAGAAATTAGATTTCACATCTAGAGCAACTACACCCCCCCCTCCCATCTCATTCTAATTATGCCCCCCCCCCTTTCCTCAGAGAAATTCTGCCACACTTTATTCAGCTCCCTTTTGTTAATTCTGCTCGAATACTAACTCGCATATTCTTTGCGAATACAATGCATGTATTACAATACAAAGTAACCCAGAAACTGCTATGTATTCCCATTGATGGTACCCTAGTGGATTTCCTACTGTTTGATTCATAGTGGTCCACAGCATCCCTGCAAGAATAGAGAAACTACAGTATATCTTCCCAGCCAGCTACTTACCTGTACCCAATGCATAATAACCTGTGTGTGTGTGTGTGTATGCATGCAAGGAAATGACAAATACACAAACCCGGCTATAAAGATGTGGTTATGGCCAACAAATGGCCTGTTCCCATGGTTTCCCAACTAATAACTGTCAATTGGTATTTTTGAAGACCCCTTTACTGTGGGTTTGTCTGTGTGATCACCCACCAATGGCTCTGATAAGAGGATCCCTAATGCTGATTAGATCTGGCCCCATGTTTGTCTTCCAGTATAAGAGATTACATGATTTATTAGTGAACAAGGGGGGCTTGTCGACTGTGAGTGTTAAGTCCCCGCCCACACCCAAAGGAAAAAGCATTCCAGCAAACTCCATGCATACTAAGCTGGGATATCTTTGTACTTAGGAAACTGTTAATTGGCCCCAGTAGCTACAGAACATATCCTACACAACACATATCTGATTGTCTATTAACTCAGCAGGAAGACCATAGGATGTCTAAAACATCTACTGATGTTGTTGAGCCTAATTACAGCATTTCATCAATGAAGAGACAAGTTTTGTTGTGACGATTGTTAACTTGTCGTTCTGGATCAGATTGAATAAAATACACAGAAGTAGTGAAAAGCGGGGTTTAAAGAGTTCCACCTGTAGCCTTTTCTTCAGAGGGTTCATCTATCTTGTATTGTAATGGTTCTGCAAAGCATAAGAATAGAAAATACTATCGACTTTCACTGATGTCTTAAATCAAGCTCAACTACGCTGTATTATGCAGACAACCCTGGGCTGGGCGTTCAGGCTGGACAGCACGAAGGCAGATCCCTCTTTCTCCCCGTTGGGCTCAGCTGGGGATGGAAGCGGGTTCAAGGTGGGTTGCCATTCCCAGAGAGCACCCTGACCGCCAGCATGCCAAGTCTGCTAATTTACAGCTATCCCTCTCCCCTGCTCCTCCTTTCTCCTTCAATACACTGCTCCACTCCTCTCCGCCCTGCCCTGCCCCGGCCCCCTGCAACTCAAGGGTGTGAACATGCCAGCGGCACGCTCCAGCGATGACAAATCAGCCCTGTCCTTTCGGTCGTAAAACACCCCCGGAAGGTCGCGACCTCCTCACCTTTTCAACTCATCGGTAGGCAGAGCAGGCTCCCACCCATGTTGAGCTCAGTGCACTGGAATATCACCAACATCTGCACCCAACAATAGTCCCAAACCCATAGAGAAATACAGAGTCAGGAAGTGTTGTTTATGTCTTTATCACCAAAACTCTATCACACCTCACCTTATTTCCACTAGTGTTACATAACGGCAGCCTTTCAAGGTCCATAACTTAATTTATACCCAACAAATTAACTAATACCACTCACACACAAAAAAAAACACCCCAACTTACAGCAAAAAAATATCTTGTTCCTAAAAAAAATTGAGCCATTCAGAACCTCCTTAGACCCCCATTTTAAATCCCCAACCTTTTTCCAATCAGTTCCCTTTTACCCCTTCAAAGTACCCTGCATATGTACCTCTTTGATGGACTTCCCCAAATGATCTCACGACAACCCGAACCTCCCAAACCAGCCACTCACTCCCTTTCCCTGTCCTCCAGCAGCTCAACGATGTCCGTTTCTTCCTCAAGCCCCCCTGACCCCTCCAACCTCACTTCCCCACCCCACTCTCTATCCTTGCTCCCTTTCCCATGACTCCAGAACTCCCCCCTACTAAGCCCCCCATCTCTCTCCCCAAACTTCTCAAACCTACCCCTGCAGCCCTCCCACACATACACATACATACACACACCAATTGGAATGTCTCGTTGTTCCCATCATCCAGGAACCACACAGTGAACAAATCTGCTCTCCAAAGGGACAGGTTCTTGGTCTCATCCCTGGAGATCTCGGAGCAGAAAGAAACAATTTAGTCTCCCTCCTACTGTCTTCACTCTGGGGACTCAGCAGGGGAGAGGCAGTGGGGCATTTGAAAAGAAAGGGAACTTCCAGTCAATGAATAAGAAGGTCCAGATACGATAGTCATGCAGGCATTATTGTGACATGCCTGTCCAAATATTTTCCCAGAAAGCAGAGAGAATTATCAGAGTGGGTCTATTCTGAATGGAACCTGATAGTGTGGTCTATAAATGTCAACTGTATTGCTTCAAGTGAATGGATTTTTCTCCCTAGTTTTTTCTTCATGTTGTGTATCTCTTCATCACTATCTCTCCATTGTCCTGCCTTTCACTGCAGACATTGTAGATGCTTCCATCGTGGTTTAGCCTGTCTCATGTTTTGAATATGACTGCGGACAAACCCCATAGCTGTTGAGACTTCTGACACTGGGGGATGGGATAAGACAAAGGCAATCGGGGTCATGTCGCGAAATGGTTAATGTGAATCTTAACAGAGGCTGCAATGTCATTATCTCCAAATCCGCCTGAGCCCTCTCGACCGGGGGTCGCGCCTCTGACGGCCACTTTACATCCCTAGCCCGGCAGGCCCAGGGAGACCTGTGCATGACTGCCAATCCCATCCCAGGGATTTGTGTCCTCCTTGACGAAATTCGGTAAGCGCATGCAGACGCGGGAAAGGTGCTTTAGAATTGAAGAATTTGTCTGGAAGTCATTGCCAAAGTCAATGTCGCTGTCTGAGATGAGGTGGGTGCTGGAGGCCTTGGCAACATACCACCATGTGCACCAAAAGCTTGCTGCTTTACGCGTGCGTGTGTGAACGTGGTCGTCGGAATAAACAAGGTTGTATCGTCTTAAATTACGTGGATGTTGAAGATTTACTGACTGGTGTAGTTTCAACCACCGCCGATAATCCTTTCCCGGAAATAAATTGTCCCATTAAGATGAAATGTGGCCCATATAGGTTTAATAAATTGAAAACGCTTGTTTGAATCCTTCGTAATTTGGACGGAATCCCAAACACGTCGCAAGCCTTGTGCAAAATAAGATTATTTGCCACGTATTATAATGTATGCACCAGTTTTATACAACCAAACAGTGTCAGTGAACCCCCCAATGAAATGTGTGCTTATTTATATGCAGTTATTCAGGTATGCAGTAAATTCCAATTACTTCTTTAGATTTCTATTTAACATGGGTAGAATATGACAGGGAGGCTCTGTTTTGGAGCAGCAATGTAAATCTCGTTAACTCTTTATCTGCCGCACAGCCTACTGGCAAAAATAAACTGAATTCATACGATGAAGTAGGCTACTAAACCAATCTCCTATTTTAAAGAGTCTAACATGTAGCCTAGGCCTACGGGGAAAGTATGAAGTCTCTCTTCCTGTCTGTCTATATTTGAATGTGTAGCCTTTGTGTGTGTGGTTTGCCAGTGTACACGTGAATGTGAGGGGACCAAATACATTTATATTCCCAGCACTCAATCCCATGCTCGGCTCCCACCGGCCCTAAATCCCGGCGCTCTCCCCCTGCGCGGACCCGCTGACGTGCAGCATGCCGAGCCGAGCGCGTTTTGCCTATGCATTAGCCATCCATTTCCTGTGGCTGACACCTCTCCAACATAAAACCGTAAGGCAGAGGTAAAATATCTCTCTCCTGGCGAAAATAAAGCTTTGTCTCCCTCCTGATCTATAGGATATAAAATAAGCCACGCAGCTTTGATGCTGGCTTTACCTTATGCACGGGTTGCTTTTTCTGCACACAAAAGGCAATGAAGATGAATAGTGCAGGATTGCCTGCTGTGCATCTCCTGCGTCCAGCAAGACCCCCCCTCCCTCAAGTTAGGAAAGGAGGCGTTATTATTGATCAGTGAATATTGATAGTGATGCTGTACTTCCACAATGTCATCAGCTTTAGGAACGCTGAGTAAAAAAAATATTGATGGTCAGTCCTTCGAAGTTATTTTCCTATAGCCTTTGTTTGATATAAGAATGTGACTTTGTTCAAAACTACCATCTTGCTAATGATTTTAAGATGTCTAGGCTACAGGACTTATGTTGGCATTGGTCATGGTCTATGTCTTCGGTTTTTAATAAAGCCTTTTGTGCTGTAGTGGAGATGCAGGCTATTCGTCAGTGCAAATGGAGAAAAGGCCCTTCTTGTTCAATTTTGGCTACCGGCCGCTTACAGTTATGCTATGCTTCAGCACGATCTCTATTTCTTCTAAAATACTCCCTTGTGTCCTTAAAATCACCTTAAACTCATAGTATGTGTTTTCTATTATTATTATTTGATGTTTAAAACAGACATTGTGCCTAAATAGCCTAATAAAAGTCTATAGAGCACTATAGGCTGTATCCTTTGTGTGCACATTTTTTTTCCTTCAAAAGAAAGGAAGGACAAAAATAAATCACGGACAGCGCAAAATAAATCTCCCGGCTATCGTACATTCGTCCCTGTATTTTAATTCAACCCGGGGCACTTGATATCAGAGCCGGTCAGGGCTGCGCATGCTTGCGGGGTTATAGCGCCGAAATCTGCTGCCATGCAGGAGCTATCTGCCTGTTTTCAGCCTCGCAGGCCGTCCCTAGAGCATTCCCTACTGCGAGATAATATCGCAAAGGGAGTGGTTATCGCCACACATTATATTATAATCATTAGTGATCCTGGCCCTTTCACCCGTATTGCAGAATAAGCGTGAAGAACCATTAATCTAAACTAGAACAATGCGGGCCCTCAAAAGACTAGACCCCGTTTCACAGGAGGCGTAAATACTTTTCCCCTTGGTTTCTGATTGGTTGTCGCCACGTTTTCATTGGGCTAAGGGTCTTTCCGTTTTCATAGTTTTCATCAAGTGGATAGGCATTCACACCTAAATTCTCGTTGTTATTTTGATAGTTATGTTATTAAATAGGTTCGTTGGATATGGCCCATTTCTACTTCCAAGGCTGGAAGTTCAATTTCAAGCACTCATGAAAAGTCAAACACAGACCTGAGAGGCAGCTAGGTCTGTGTTGGACTTTACTTTTAGAGTAGGGCTATTCTTTGAATAAAAAATGCTGATGCGACAAGAAAAAAACACGAGTATGAGAACTCCCGTCATAAGTGCATCAGCCCACAACAATAAAACAACCCATAAGTTGTGCTCTATCTGGATGGAATTCGCCCCCTAGTGTTAAAGGCACTGACTGTAATGTGAGAATGTAAGTGAGGTGGGGATTCCTGCTCCAGTACAGGCCTACAACTGAGCAAAACTCATTGGATATCATAATCAATTAACCATTCAAGACTATAATAATAATATAATCGCTCATTCTTAAGAATAGTTAAAGTTGCAGACATTTAATGGTGAGGCGGTAAGGGCAATTTGCATGGGAGAAGCTCTGTCGTGTCAGCGTTTGATTATCGAGTTAGGGGAGAGGCAACAGCTGTTCCAGAGATGGGACGGGAGCAGGGATCTATAGGTTTCATCGAATTTCTCTCTCCATGCTGCGTTGGAGTTGGAAAGTCAGGAAAATGTTTGTATAGTTTCTGGTCAGTGCCCCGGGAGGTCAACATTGGCATATGTTTGAGGAGATTCCAAGAACTCCAAGTTTTACAGAGAGCATAGGTCATATGTTGTCGACTTGTAGGCTATCTTGTAGCCTATGCCTATTTATAAATGTCGTTTGGCTCTTCGTTTTTATTTACATTCTTAAACGTAGCTCGCACACACATAAAATTATGCTTAATGCATGGTCCAGATTTTTTATATGGAGTGAAGGTGGGTGGTTTTTGTGCTGTATTTGTATCACTGTGGTCTCTCAAGCGTCCTCTTCCTTCAGCGTAATACGTTTTGGCACGCTGACCGCGGCTGTGCGCAGCCTCTCACCCCAACGCAAGCACCGTGGCACACGCTCGCAATGTTTGGGTCGTGGTTAGTGACAGCGCACTCTCCCGTGCCGTTGTGCCCGCCTTCCTCACTTGCACGCTGCTAAATAAAGTCATTTTATGAATAAGATCAAATCACATGCTTGATGGTGAACCTTGCGCCCTATAGCAATCATCCCGCCCTTCTCTTTATCGTAAATCTAGGGTCCTCAACCTTTCCTGCTGCACACGTCCACAACAACAGTATTTGTGATAGGCACAAATATACTTCACAATGGAAGTGTGAAACATAAGATACAATTGTATGACTTTTACCTGCATAAAAGCATAGGCTTCCATATTTCTTCAATAGTTTAGATAAGCATTTCCAGACCTATCATTATCATTTTTTCCCATATAGACATTTTTGACAATTGTTAAATCATTTAGTCTAGGCGGTTTTGGCATGGTTTTATTTATAGTCGTCTTGATTATTATTATATATAATTACAATGCAAGATTAATGTGGTTGTTTAGTAGCCTATACTTAATGTTATTCTGACCAACATTTTCAAAAGCGCATAGCTTCATCTTCATGAAGTTCACATTAATTTTTCTACTAGCCTATAACCTACAATCAATATTGTACCATTGAATTAGACTGTATTTCTCAGTTTTTAAACTTTGATGACTAAAGATGAACTCTCTCTGGGTCTCTTATTATGGAGCCCTTCAAATGATGATCCAAACGAATTACACAGGTGTAAAACAAACACATGAATAGCCTATCTGGGAAATCAATATTGTGTTCGTGACGTGACGTGTATGAGTCCGCCTGTGAAATTAGAACTAAGGCTTCACACCCCAGCAAACAGGGGTGCACTGGCTGCGTCGCGCGGTGGGGTGGGGAGAGGCCCGTGGTTCCTAACTCCCCCCACCGACAGTGCTCTCGGCGGTCCCGGTGCGCTCAGCTGATCAAAGCCCCAGTCAGAGGTAATATTTCTCACTTTATTACCGGAGTCACGGCGTGTCTGCACGGCCAACGATCACAGAGTCCACTGCCCACACTCTCCACTTTCCCTCGCTTGGGTTAAGGTCATCTATAGCAACACACACACAGTGTGAAAGCTATATGCAAAGAGAAACTCAAAATAGAGAAATCTTTTATTTGAGAGATTAGTATTTAGCCTACATGATGTAATATTTATAGGAATTGCAACGTTTTTATCCATATCTTAGTATGGTACGTATTTCATAACTTCTAGGGTCAATAAAGTATACGTTGCATAAATATTTTGACTGCTTTTTAAATGAAGGAAGCTTTCATTTCGTCTAAAAAAACTGTGTTAACGTCACTCCAATGTGCTGACGCATGTGCACATCATGTTATAATAATAACCTGTCCGTTATAAATATAGGCAGTATAGGCCTACCTTTAGGATGCACAAAAGTATATTCTCTTTCAATTTGAGCTCTGCAATAGTCTTACTTGCAGGACGCAAACCAACTTCATGATTATAATTAATGATGGCATGCATCTTCACAGACTCATTCATTATCTCAGATCTCAGATTAATTATCTAATGATCTACCTGTTCACTTGAGTCTTCAGTCTTTGGACACAAATTCTCCTGAGCGTTTTGTAAAAACACACAAAAAAACAACAATCGCTAGGCCTATAAGATGAATGTATGCCACAGTTCTTGTTTGTTCCATGCAGATATATATTTTACCAGAGACTATTTATGGTCTTTCACATGTATGTTACATAAGTTATAGGCCTACCCACTTACTTAAGGACTAAGCTATCCCACTGATAAGACAAAACATCGAAATGTTTTAAACAGCCAAATAAATAAGAGCTATCATTTCAATGTGTATAGAAATCGGCTTTAAGATTACAACTGCTAAATGCCTCAAAAGATCAACTAAACCACAATAGGCCTGTGTCTTTGATCTACGAATATATTTTCCACGCCCATGCATGTGACATATATAACAGTATATATGCCGACAATGCCCACTACAGGCTCAGTCTTTTTGATTAGAGAAGAAAGGGTGGCAAGGGACGCATCTGAAGCTCAGTGATTCCACCTATAGCCCCCTCTAGCCTCACCAAATGCAGTCTACTCCTCGTGCAGCAGGAAACCTAGCAGTCACCATGAAGTGTCAAAACTAAATCGAGAAATTACACAACGGGGAACACAGTCAGGTTAATGCAAGGAGATAAATTACAAGGACCTGTCTTTTCAGTCGATGTGGGCCTAGTGGGTATTTGAATATGTTAAAGTTTTGGAAAGCGAGAGCTTTGCAACTGCGCATCAAAATGTAGTCCACAGTAGCCTACATTTTTGTTATCTAAATAAAATGATAAATTATCTGTAACTTTTGGTTAACAAACGAAAATACGTTGAATTGGGGGTAAACATAGCCTATAGCACATAACAGATTACATAGTGGTGAGGTTAAACTCTTTAGCATTTAATCACGTCCTTGCCTCGCAGAACATAGCCTTATAGGCTATGTATTTGACTTTTTCACGGATGAATTCCTTTTTGCGGGTTATGGTTCAAGATTTTTTTTATTGGTAAAAGATTATCCCCAGTGACATATCGAGTTATCTTTTATTGTAGAACTGGAAATAACATTTGGTTGTAACCGAGCCTGTGTTTGTGTATTCATAGTCTCTTTCAAGGCCTAATGTTGTAACACTTTTGGGTTAAAGCTATAGGCCTATAGAGTACCGCAAAGAATATAATTTGCATGAATTACCTATAGGTTACCTTGTTTTGCCGTGTTGAAAGTTGCAAAAGTGAAAAAGGTGGCTTAACTGTCAAAACACTGCATCTCCAGGCCCATCTTTGTCTTTCTTTCTTTCTCTTTCTTTCTCAATGATGATGGAAATAGGCTATAGCCAGATGCTCAGCAAATGAATTAAAGGCTCTCACGAGCACACTTCACAAACAGAGCCACGCGGGCTCTTGCAGGGGAGGGGTGCGATGTGGAAACCGGGTCTGACAAAAACATTGTGTGTGTGTCTGTGTTTCTCTGTGTGTGTTCATCTCTTATCTGTTATTCTCCCCAGGACAACGCGTGTCATCGAAAGGGTGCTGCAGTGAAAAGAAGCACTCCCCCGACGCTCAGAGGCAGCTGTCATTTTGCGTTGTGTATAGGGCCGATCGCGGCCTTGTCCAGCCCGGCCTCCGTTTTGCATGAGAAGTAGCCCATATGCATGAGGAGGGGGCATGCTATTGATTCTAGATATCAGACTGGAACGTTTACACAAAAATACGTCGGAGGAATATAATTAGCGGGCCGCAGTGGCATGTGCCATTTGGAGGTGCGCGCGCATTGTTTGATGTAGTTAAGGTGAAGTGGTGGGTGATGTGAAATCAGAGTGATTCCCTGTTGAGGTGCGACTCCATGATAAGTGCGGACTTCCACCTTTGGATGTAATTGTATTTTGTTTAACTTTTCATATCACTCCCTCCCCCCTCCCTCAGATATACAGTTACACCATTGTCATCACCCCTTGTCGTTTTCCAACAAAGCAAACTACAACTCCTTTATTGTTTAAATTACATTTATTACGCTGTCATACATTTTACAGTTGATTGCCCTGTGAGAGCCATTGCTTGCTTTCCAGTAATCTTAGGCATACAGTCGCTTTTGCTGAATTAGAAATTAATTCCATAGATATAACTGCTGTCTCTTTATTAGCATATAAAACATTAACATGTAGGCTACATATAGGCCTACAATAATCACTTCCGTGCGCTATCAAGCTTCAATAATGTTCATAACTTGGTAAGTGAATGTGCCGGTCCTATCCTGAGGTGTTTGAGCGATCAACAATCGTCAGAATAATCTAACAACCTGTCAACTTTGGAGCCTATACGTCCACTTTTGATCCACCCAAGACCGAAGAGAACACTCAAGACTTGCTGCTGACATTGGAATGGTAAGCTACAATTACATTATTAGAAGACTACTAGGCCATAGGTTACAGGTTTTGTCACATTATAAGTGGCAGGAGTATCCAATAGTAAAATTCCGACAAAATAGCCTAGTCAGCGGCAAATTATAGCTATTCCTAGCCTATATAGCTAAGTAGGCCCATATAAAAACAGTTACTAGGCTACTACTTGCCACTAACCTGCATTATATTTACGAAACGTTCACACAGTTCTTCTTATTCGGCACTACCAAGTTGAACCTCGCCATGTGCTAAAGCAGGTTTGGAAGATGCAGCGTATTTAGTTTAAGCTCAGCCAAAACTCATATCAAACTCAGATTCGTCTCTGAGGAAAATACGCTATTCTTTGACGGGCATTCTTGGTAATAGCATAGAAAAACAATATAGCCTAAGTCTCTAAATGAGATTAATATTAAATGAACAAATAAACATGGAAAAACAGCCTATAACATCTACAGACAGGTAATACTTTGCCCATGCCTATATCACCATGACAAGCTTCATCTTCGACAATATGCGCATATCTACCTTGGAAAACGATTCATGCTGTCCATTTTCCAGAAGACGGTGGATCAACGGACGAGACACTCTTTACCCAGACGGTCGTCGTGATTCTGCTCACCATCCACATTCACAACCATATGACAGTTTGAGGCAAATTTTGACAATTGGTATCTTCAGTTCCCAATAAGCAGTAGAGTGCACCGGCGCGGCTTTGTAGGGATAGCTAATGGTTACTTGCATGGAGAGGTGCTGATTGGTTTCGCCTCAGCCTGACGTCACGAGTCCGTGAATAAGGCTGGCTCGTGTGCTTTCAGAAACATGCAGAGTACTGGAGACTGAACGAAGAGCGTCAATCCTGCACAGAGACTTATGCTTCCATCACTAGAATCTTTGACCAAAAAAAGCAAAAACAGGACCAACGGAGCCGGAGGAGAGACACTTTTTCTTGAGATATTTGGGGTTTATCGTTTTGTTTCTTGCCGGGCGCTCGTCAGTGGATAAGCGGCCATGTCAAAGTACATTGAATTATTTATAGGCACGCGTGTCTTGCTGTGTGACAGTATTGCTCTGAAACCAGTTTATTAGATGCATCTTCGAGTCCTGAGTGGCACACGTCTCTTTTTTTGTCCAATGCTTCACTTTGAACACCACGGAGACTTGCAGACTGGCTATGGTTCTTGCCATTTAGCTAATATTTAGAAGGGGGCTGATATTTGATTGGCTAAACACAGGTGTGTGTTCTGTGTGTGGGAGTGGATCCAAAGGACTGAATCTCGAGGAGCCAAAGGTATTGGTTATACCTCACACAAGAGGACGTCTTGGCAACGGTCGCCATCCTGCGTTTGGACCCCATACCTCCGTGCTGGCCTCTTAAGCATACAGGGAGAAGCGCCTAAGGCGACCGATCGACTGTTCCTTAAAACACATTGACCCGGGACCTCCGACCGACTAAGGAACCAAACACGCAACGAAAGCAGTCGATGTTCGGTCTGGGGTGTTGATTTGTTTATCTAGTCGAGTTAAAGGACCTGAAGCTCGGGCTGTAAAGACCACGGTATCATTGTGGGTGCACATCCAAAGACGATGGTACACTGTGCAGGGTGCGAGAGGCCTATTTTGGACAGGTTTCTCCTGAATGTTTTGGACAGAGCATGGCACGTGAAGTGCGTTCAGTGCTGCGAGTGTAAATGCAATTTAACAGAGAAGTGTTTTTCGCGAGAGGGGAAACTATACTGCAAAAACGACTTCTTCAGGTGAGTTGTGCTTTAAAACCTCGGATTTATCATTGTTTCATGTTGTACAAGGTTATTAGGCTACTGTTGATTCTGTATGCAGCGTCATTATGTTAGTCTTAGATGTAGATAGACAGAAAAACATCTAATTCTAATCCAAAACAAACGTGCACTTTGCAGCAGCCTAGTCTTACATTATGACCGTGTTGGGAAAGGAAGATTATTTTAGTGTATAGGCCTACACAAACTAGACATCAAACCCGTTTTGCTAGTCTTTCTGATTATAGTTTTAATTTGTTGCGCAAAAAGTTGCTTAGGAAATAATTAATTAATTGAAGGCCATCCATAGCCTACGCTTAAAAACCGGCAGCTGGGCCTACTTGGTGTTTACATAATGGAGTGTAGGCCTATTTCCACAAAACTAGGCTACCAAATACATTTCGTTCGGTGCCAAAGGTGTGAATTAGGTCCGTGTGGTGAGTGATCAGAAGCTTTGATTAGGGCACAGTAATTAACGGCTTGTTAATTTGTATTTCAATGCTAAGCGAAGGACAGCGGCATTAACCGTGTGTACTCGTTCCCGGTAGGGGTTCGAAGGAAATCACACTTTGTTTACAAGATATAGACGGCCAGAAAAGCCGCTAGAATCAACTTCACTGGGATTCCGTGTTGGAAGTGTAGCTCACATGGTGGTAAAGCTGTCTGGACAGATCCATGTGTTTGCACAGCTCGAGTGAAGGATACGTGATAAATTGATTTAAATAATAAACCAGTGTAAAAGATCAAACCCGCAGACAGTGGAATCACAGACCTGCAATCAACAATTAGTGTACAGATTCTCAATACACATTAGGCCTATGCCTTACAAGAAATAAAACTAGGATAATCTCTCCTATATCAATCATTGTGTATTGCAGTGCGTGTAGCCTATTTGCCTCATCTGATTCTGTTCAACCAACAAATAAGAGAAGCAAATCAATTAGGAAAATTACTTTCAAAGCATGCTATATTTTCTTTATATAAATATAAGACCTATCTAAACGAAACCAACGATTCTAAAATAGACTCGCTCTTTGTTATGACACACAATTCGGTCGGATAATTGAACATTAAGATAAGCCTAAATAAGATATAGTTTTAATAGGCTTTAATTCATGTTATTTGTTATTACAAAATATTTGTAGGCTATTTCCAAAATATTGTCTGCAGTCTGAACTTTTAGCATTTGACCTTGCGGCCTATAGTAAACTAAAGTCTTAGCATACGAATGCTTTTTAATAACAGACTTCCTATTCTTTCCTCAGACGGTTCGGTACGAAGTGTGCAGGTTGTTCACAAGGCATCTCTCCGAATGACTTGGTACGGAGGGCGAGGAGTAAAGTGTTTCACCTCAACTGCTTCACGTGCATGATGTGCAATAAGCAGCTTTCAACCGGAGAGGAGCTATACATCATTGACGAAAACAAATTCGTCTGCAAAGAAGATTACCTAAGCAACAGCAATGCAAAAGACACAAACCTTCTCTCAGGTACGACGAACGGCTTCATAATATGGCGGGTTTCACCTAAATTGTGATGAATGTGATGCTTTCAGCCAACGCTTTGAAGTCGAATGATCATGCATCATTTCAGTGACTGGAGGTATATCAGATGTGGCCTAATAGCCCATTCACAGATGCCTATTTATAATATCATATAGCTAAATGGTTCGATAACAAAAAACGTTGCTCAAAACGGCAATTTAATGTTTTTAAACATTTCAAACATTTTCTTGAGATAGCCCGTGCGTGTCCTCTTATAGCTTTACATGTTGATTTGGGACTTGGAGGCCTATGTTATTCCATTGATAAGAACACATTAAATAATAAAAGCATGTTTTGACGTATAAAATGGCCCTTCATGGAAAATGATTACCATTAAGTTGAAAGCCAATTGCAATGGGCCAATAATGTATTATGCACTGTTTGGTGACAACATATAGGCCTAGGTATATCTCCATAATTGTGTACGCCTTCTAATATTCGCTCCGTTTTTCTCTCTCACAGTAACAGCATGTAGTGATCCGAGTTTATCACCGGATTCTCAAGACCAGTTACAGGACGATGCAAAGGATTCTGAAATAGCCAATTTATCGGACAAAGAGACTGGTAACAACGAGAATGACGACCAGAACGTCGGTGGTAAACGACGTGGACCTCGAACCACCATCAAAGCAAAGCAACTGGAGACTTTGAAAGCAGCGTTTGCAGCGACCCCAAAACCCACGAGACACATCAGAGAGCAGCTCGCACAGGAAACGGGGCTGAACATGCGAGTTATCCAGGTAGCCACATTATATTACGGCAGATAATACTGAATTCACACGTTTGCAATTCTTTTTTCTTAAAGCCACTGGAATATTTTTTATTTTAGCTCTTTGAAAGAAGCAGCTAGGTGAGTCTCGAAGAACGGGTGGTGGGGGAACTCACCTTGTTCGTTTTCAGGGTTACGCGCTCATTAAAATGTGTGAGAAAGCAGTTTATATTTTATGGAGAGTATCTCCCTACGCGCCTGAGCTAAAACGTGGGAGGGGGTGCGCGGAATGGGGTCTTTGTTGGCACTTGCATCATTGCTGGGAGCGATGTCAACAGTTCGCCACAAACAGAGGCCTCATCAGATTCACGCCGTTCCTTTCTCATTTTCCTGCCCTTAAAGAGATGGGCTTTTCTCGAAATTGCCCATGTCACATTGGGATTCAGTGAGCAAAACATTGGCTGTCATCGAGGATTATTTGGAAAGGGTAATTTATATGGGTATTTTTGATACTTGGCTTCCAAGACAAGTAGATACGCCAACTGGCTCAAGACTGGTGAGAGCGATTGGGAGTCTTGGCAGCACTGTGCCATCACGTTTTGCGACCACATTTAGCCATGCTGTGACCATTTTCAGTCAAGTGTAAACGCAGAAATCAGTTTCACGAGACTTCCGAATGCCCCTTTATCCATTTAATCTAATATGGAGTTTTCAATTAGGTATTCCATTTTGTTCTCAAGCAGCCTAGAATTGTTATACTGAAACATAAGATTATTTCAGAATAGTATTTTTCAACTTGCTGCCAGTTGCAGTATTACCAAATTATTATCATAATAATAATGTTAATTTATAATAAAATATTACAGAAAATGATCGAGATAGGCTATGTATCAAGTTTATTGTTAGTCTACTTATCATAGGCCTATCATATTGTTGGTAAACGTATTATTCTATTTTTGTTCTATTCATGTAACTTGTAATTAAGCTATTATTCGTCCTTAAATCCAAATACAAGCTACTTTAGTCCAGCCTATATAATATTAAACTGAAAGGCATTCACTATTTACGCGTGCATGTTTGAGCTTGGCCTTGTAGAACCGAGGATAATGTCACAAAAATTAGGCACATTTTCCAACGCCTCAATTGTTGGTCAGTTGAAGTAGGTTGTCATTTCGTGTCGAGCATAGGGGCCGTCAAATCTATATCCACAATAAATAAATAATAACATCCACTTAAATCACTGTCTGACATAAATGTGCTGCGGGGTTGTGCTTTCATACCTATTAATTCGAAATTGGACGACAAATCCAGAAAGAAAAAATGGTTTACAAGATTAATAAAGAGGCGAAGTTGGATATTTAAGAGCACCAAGGACGAGTGTAATTAGCAGTATAAGAATTCAAGGGTGGGTACATAGATTACGAAATAATAACCCCGGCAGAGCATGTTAATATATCTGTAACAACCCTCCTATTAAGTATTAATTTGAGATTTTAAGGCCCTGCTGCTGCCCCCCTCGGTTGGGGTAAATGGGGGGTTAAAAGATCATTAAAAGAGGTTTGATTCCAGACTCTCCAAGAGACGATAATTAGGAATAATCGTGTCACTGCAATACAAATTCGCTCCATCACGTTACCATCACGTAATCTTGACCGTCAGGACATGGCAGGAAAACGCACATGTAATCCATCCCTATGTGCTATACCTTGACGCCGATTAAAACCAAAACAATAAACTTATTCTTTAAAAAAAAGGTTCGTTTTATGCATGATTACTCAGACGAAAGACACTTGTTTCATGCCAAACACGTATTTTAAATGAAGTGTGGGAAATTATAAAAGTTATGCTTATAGGTCTAAAAGCACTCCCAGGTATTAGGTCAGACTAGAGTAATTTTATGTTGTAGCCTACTTTTGTGTTTTGCTGTCAATAATGTGTTCCCTTCATTAAGATTTACATGATTAGGCTACCCCACCTCCATAGATTATGCCAATAGCATTTTGGTCACAAGCATTGCTGTGTTTGATCTTTTTTAATGAAATATCTCATTACAGAAATAGGTTTTTGTCACGTAGGCCTATATATCACATTGTATTAACCATAGCCTACTTGCCCGTTGTGCTTCCTAGGTATGGTTTCAGAACCGGCGGTCCAAAGAGCGTCGCATGAAGCAATTGAGCGCTCTGGGCGCAAGAAGGCACGCGTTTTTCCGCAGCCCGAGGAGAATGAGAACGCTAGTGGACCGGCTCGAACCTGGGGAATTAATTCCAAACGGCCCTTTTTCTTACTATGGAGGTAAGAACGATGATGAAAGGCTTACGTGTCTCAGAGGGGTTTATCTATTTTCACATGTTTGTTTGAAATGTGGAATAATTTTACATGTGTCTGCCAAGCGCTGTTTCCATTTGTCGCGCTACCCTAGGACGCCTTTGATGACTATCGTGGCTTATCTGATGGGCGCGCAGACGTTAAAATAGTCTAGAAGCTACAATAAGAGGGATGTTTTAAAATGCTTGTAGAAGAACATTACCAAGCAAGGTTTTAGTCAGGTTTGTCTTAAAACGATCCTACCACCTGTCGGCTTTACGTGAGTAGGCTATGTAACATTTACAGAAATTAAATAGGCCTGTGTGTTTTTTTTTACCGTACATGATAGCTTTAGGGACTAGGCTATATTATGTTGACACTGATAATATTTTGAAGAAAGCCAAAGGCGAAAAAATAGGAAGGAAATTAAGATAATTTATAAAATAAAAATTACTGTTGCATAATGTGCAATAACAATAAATGCATTTGGCCTCAATTGCACATTTGCTATGAATCTGAACACATGAAACTTTTGTTCTTCTCTGTGATATATTTACTGAGTAGGCCTATATCAGTACCTCATTACCGAATTCCTGCTGTCTTTGGTCTTTGTTTTTAGAGCAGTTTTGTTAATATGTAACTTAACACATATCATTATGAGGTCAATAGGTGAATGTGGGCTTCAAGTAACAATACTGTCTCACTGGCCAATCTCATGTTTTCCAACATAATTCATCTTTCGAAAAGAGAAACTTGATTTTATAGGAGAGATACTGTAATAACACATTGTTGCCAAGTATGCAGATGTTATGTTATGTAGACATTTTAGCAAACAAAGGAACTGGCATTTGCGTTTAATGCAGGTCTATTTAAGTTTGGTTGATTGAAATTCTCGTTTTAATTGATGAAACTTATTTCTTATTATGTGTGTCCTAAAATATCTGTGATCCTCATAGTCTTAATTTTTTTGTTGTGATGTGAGGATTTCCGAAGTGCTTCGGCTTTTGCCCTTTGTGGTGGGCTTCCCATGTCTAATAACATTCTGCCTAAATAAGAAATAGGTCTCTGTGTGTAAAATTGCTGATGAAATGGCCCATATAAAAAAAACTCATTTTCCCCACCAATTGAAGCTTTGATTTAAGTGTAACGTGTTCTCTGACTAATGTGGCACAACGAGAGTTTCTCTCTCACACAACTACAGGCGACGTATATTCAATGGATTTCCCACAACATCTCTGACAATTATTTTCTCGGACTTATTCCTCACACGTCTGACCTTGATTTTCTTGTCAATCCGCAGATTATCAAAGCGAGTACTACGGCCCAGGAGGGAACTATGACTTCTTTCCTCAAGGGCCGCCCTCATCGCAGGCGCAGACCCCTGTAGACCTCCCCTTCGTGCCCTCCTCAGGCCCTACGGGCACCCCGCTTGGCGGCATGGATCATCCTATGCCAGGGCACCACCCCTCCAGTGAGGTGCAGCGTTTCTCTGACATCATGTCCCACCACCCAGGGGACTCGCCCAGCCCAGAGCCCGGGATCCCAGGGCCCCTGCACAGCATGTCCTCGGAGGTGTTCGGCCCCAGTCCACCCTTTACCTCACTGTCCCTCAATGGCAGCGGATACAACAACCACCTGTCCCACCAACCCTCGGAAATGAATGAGGGCACTGTATGGTAGCTCCAATGAGCATACTATACAATAAGGGGAATGGTAGGGCCAAGGTTAGAGACACCTGTTGAATCTTTTTTTTGGTCTGTTACATTTATTTATTTTCCCCATATGATTTTTTTTGCAAGAAAGATATATGGTGAAAAAAACACGGCGTGGACAATGTAGTTGTAAACATTTACCTTGGTATTGTGTTGATGTTTTGATTGCTTCTTTTTCCAAAACCGAACAAGGACTTTGGGCGCACAAAAGACTGTGTGTGTGTGAGACTGTTGAACCGAAGGCCTCGGGCCCCTGCCCTCCATGACTGTGACCCCCCCCTGACTCCTGTCAGTGGCCTAGCACAGTGACAAACCTCCAAACATACATCACTGGGAAAAAAAACTCAATTTCCAAAACAAGTAATATATCCCCAACAAAAGAAATATCATTAGCTACTGTCAAAGACTCAACAGCTTTACAGAGGAAAAAGGAAAGGCCGGTTAGTCGAACGGTAACGCGAGCCACTGGCACCAAGAAGGCTGAATGACGTTGGACTCTATTTATGACACTCGATATGTCTCTTGTATTTATTCAAAAGCTCCTCAGACCTCTTTGCCTCTCAAGGCTCTGCCATATTGACACTTAAACAACCTTTTCAACACTAAATATGTTTCTCAAGGCCAGGGGAAATACCTTTTTTTCTTCCATCTGGACTAGTTACTTTTCTTGGTTCGAGAATTCCACCAAATCTGAAAGTTGGCCTTCAAAAGGCAGTCACTAAAACAATATATGGATTGTAAAACCCTTTATTTGAATGGAAGAGAACTTGAAATGGTAACGAATTCTACCTTCTAAGAATCTTTTAATGGGGGCCTGAAAGGGACTTAGAACAGTCAACTGTTTACGTAATATATTTAATTCAGGAGTTAAAAGTATCAAACCATGTTTTAGAACCTCTTGATCCATATAAAAATGTTCCAAGCAACCAACCAAACTTTTGTATTGATTTTATTTATATTGTATGAAGACAAACACGTTTGCTGGGGTTGTGTTTCACTGTGCTAGTTTGTACAAGATGTTGTTTACAAAAAATTTAAAAAGATTTACAAAAAAAACACAAGTAGACAGTTGCCAAATAAAAAATAGCACAATACTGTAAAAGTGCTTTGCACCATCATCTGCAGAACGTGTTGAGACAAAGTGTAAGTGTTAAAAAACATGCTGAGAAGTCATTCACTTCTTAATTTTTTAGTCTGCTGAACAGCATTCATAAAATTGTTAATATGACATACTTAGACAGGTTTTATTTTTGTGTCTTTAAAGGAGAATCCAAACTATTAAAATTGATGGTCAAATATGCAGCAACCAGCTGCTACTTTCTTTGAATATCAAACACTCATGGTATGTCTTTTATTGTTCCAATAAACCTAAGCTTATGTGACCTCCAGTGCATATTAGACCATTCACTGTATAAATACGACATGTTGGAAAAAAATGTGTTTCTAATAAAACTAGAAAATATACAATTTGAATGAAAATATATTTGTATTAATTGATGGTCTAATAGCAACTTTATAATATTTGACCCTATGCGTTTAGTTTTGGGGTATGAACCCTTTCCCGATCTTACCTTTTTATCCTCCTAGGTTGAGTATTGTTTGTTTGCATTGTGAGGGGAGTTCGGTATGATCCTTATCAAAGACTGGTAGTGCTTACATGGAATCAGTGAGGTTCCATTGACAGATCTTAACATTCATAAACATCTTGGTGAAGACTGCAATTTTGACATTATACACAATTAGACATTAAATAGGTTTTAGCTTTGTAGTGGGTCAGAACCCACTACAAAAAGTTATTAAATTCCCAAAAGTTTACAGTCAAACACATACAGCGGTGCCTTGAAATGTAAATATTTTCGTCCTTCTTGAGTAACGTTAGTTTCACTCCATTGTCGCACAACAGAGCATGAAATACTTCTGCTGCAATTTTAACTGTATATCTGTGAACAAGTCATATGGCATACTGCTGGGATATGAATAACAAGGAAATCCTGCTGACTTGCTGGCCGAGTGACTGCAGCCAAACACAAGAGGGAGTCCCTCTTTAATTCTAGAAACTGAATTCATAACTAATGCTGATATCGTTTCTTTTCCCACAGTCCTGACAGATTCTTTTTATTTATTAAAATATGTAATTTATTACATTTCTTGAGGTTGTGGAGGATTTCTTTCAAGCAGTTGTTACAGTGTACTCGGTCAGGACTGAATCATTTTTTATTTTACCTTTAGTTCTAAAGTTTTGAGTTGTTGCTATGGGCCGGTCATTCTTGTGGGAGGAGATGAACCATTCCTTGTGTGTTTTTGTACACAGCAAAGTGACAGGAATTAGTCCACTTAGTACCACCACACACACACATAAGTAGAATAACAGTATATATTTAGTACTCAGATATTACTAGCACACAGAAACCAGAGCACAGAAATTGCTGGCTCAAAATTCTTACACATATTGTGTCAGAGTCAGAAAGGATTGAAAGAGGCCAAATTGTGTGTATTGAAATTAATAAATGACCAGGTGTTTATTGGCAGGGGAATGTAAAATTATTCATAGGTTCCAGTTGGAGCAGTGTGGGCATGGGATTGTGGCCTGTATCTGGGGAAAGTAGCCCTTATCTCTCACTAACCTTCATGCTGCTAGACCCCCTCCACCCCTACCCCCCAGTCCGTAATCCACCATGAATTAATCATGGCCCTGAGAGGTAACCAGGCCTGAGGAGTGCAGGCGAGATGGTGGGAGGGTGGGGCTGCTGGGGGCTAACGGGGGGGATATAAGACTCCGCTGAACCCCTCGGCTTAGCCAAGACGTTAACGCTACACGCCACCACCCAAGGCCTGCAGTGGGGGAGGGGGTTAAGACCATGGCTCTTTAAATTCAAATCTCCTATTGATTGGGCATCGGCTATTGGTTCTAAACCGACCTTGTCGTCGCAGTTGAAAAAAAATTAACACACCTTAACTGTATCGAGTGATTTTAAATGACGGTTTAAATTCTTGAGCATAGTCATGTGACTAGCCTACGTCCTCTGTGGATAGGTTGGACGGGAAGAGGGAAAGGAGGGAAGGCTTGTACAGGACCATCATACCATCATACCTGTTGGCTCTGCAGCCCAACATAGTTTGAGAACCCCTCTTCACTATGTGAAGTTCTGCAGCTGTAAATACACAAAAACAGGGCACGCATCAAATCAAACACGTCTGGGAACAATATTGACCAAACATGAGAACGCAAATCATTTTCCTAGGATGGCTGAGAAAGCCTTTTTTCTAGTTTGTCTTCCTTTGAGTAGGAGATGGTTGGTCTAGACATGCAGTTCACTCACCGACTGTAAAGCTATATTATTTTTGTGCTGACTTGCAGATAAACAGGTATGGGGGAGCCACCCCTCTTGGTGTGAACCGTACTCATCTGAGAGACAGGTGAACCTGGCACAGCATTTCCAAAAGGCAGGGATAAACGGTCCTCATAACTCATAATATTTCCTTATGGCTGTTTACAATGTACAATACAGTGTATGAACCAATATCTGAGTCATTAACTTCATGTGAATATACAGGAACACTGGTGACCTTGGACAGTGTAATACAAGGCAGCCATTTAGTTTCACGTTGGCATCTGCACAGGAAGATGTCCTTGGAGGGAGAATCTACTTGGAGGATTTCTCAAAGGGCAGAAATCTGTGTGATGGCATCTGCGAGCCCATCAGCTCATTCACACAAATTGAAAAGCAAAAGTGACTGCATATTCAAAAGTGTGTAGACATTTCCACTAATGCAACAGTCGACCAGACTTCAATAACATTCAAGAAGGAATAGAATTCTGTGTTCAGTAGCAATGTTGAAGGCTTTACAAATGTAACTTTAGTCAAAGTAAAGTTCTCTATCTTGCTGAAATTAAGTCATGTTTAAGGTTAAAGATGCAATTTGGGTTGCGGTTATTGTTACTTTGTAACTCCAGGTGGATAGAACTCAAATGAGAGTTTTAGGGTCATGATTAGGTCTAAGGATTTAGAGGTATAAGAAGTTAGATTTGAATTGAAACAAAAGTTTTGGAGAAAGTTGGTTGGTTTTTAATGTGAGAATCCTGAATTGTCAGTCAAGTGTTGTTGCCCTGTTCCATCTGTGAGCCTTCTTAATGTGATTTCTATACCTCCAGTCCCCTGACCTGTCCTCTAAAGCTGAACATCCATAATGGGGCCTCCTAGTGGGGCCTCCTAGTGGTGGGACGAACATCAACAATATTAGCAGACTGAATGTATTCTGGGGGAAAAAACAGTCGAGTTTGTAAGCAAATATTAGAACAAGTAATCCCCTTTACCTAACCTCATTTAATTATTGTGCAGGGTTCATTAAAAAACTTAGTGAGTAAATAGACTGTCAGGTTTTGGGTCGAGACAGGGAGGGGCTGGAGGGGGGGGGTTAAGCCTTTTTCACTAAAGAGTGGAATCCAGTGCAGCATCACACTAAGTGCATTTGTACAACCAGCTAACAGCACAGCTGCAAGGCAGCCCTTATCACCCTGCCATGTTGTAACAGAAGCTCCAGGTGTCGGTTGGCGTGGTTACTGTACGTCGGCACGCACTGCCGTTGTTAATTAACGCAATCCCCTGCTTATCCAAAGAGGGAAATACCTGGATTAGGGAGAGATTTGTGACTAAAACCTGAGACATTGCTAATCAATTTAAAGCCATTAGACAATTAATTTACTTTGGTGAGGGTGGATGTTGCGCGTACTAATACCGTATTCTGATGAGTATTGAATATATCGTGTTGACAGGATTGAGTTAGCAACCTGAATGTACATGAGAGGCGTAAACAAGGCCAGTAATGTGTCATTGTGTAAGTGTCCACAGCATCCCTGCAAGAATAGAGACACTACAGTATATCTTCCCAGCTAGCTACTTACCTGTAACCAATGCATAATAACCTGTGTGTGTGTCTGTGTGTGTGGGTGTGTGTGTCTGTATGTGTGTCTGTGTGTCTGTGTGTGCATGTAAATAGAGAGGGACATACTATACAGCAAAGATGGTTAAAGGTATAAGCACGGGTTGTGTTGGGCTGTAGAGTGCTACATTGCTGATGTTGACTGAACCATTGTGGAATGTGAAAACTGTTATTCTGTTTTGTAAGTCACATTTGAGGATGAGGGCTCAGAACATAAAAGCACCCCAGATAGTTTGGGATGTTTGGTCATAGCATCTTGATCAGTTAAGAAAAACGAACTTTATGAAGACTTCCCTCATCCAAGAATAAACATGAGCTAGCTGGTATCCAGCAGAGTATCGTGAGTCATGGCAGCTATAAGTACACGTCCATCGTCTAAGGGTACTGTTTTGGCCCACAACATATCGAGGGCCAAATACTGTCCTTAAACCTAGAAAAATCCAGCTGGAATATTTTTCCCTTTTTAAAAAACATTCATTCCAATTAAAGAAGGCCTGTGTGAGTGCAGCCAAGCAGCTCTGTTATTCAATTCCATTAGAATGAACGAGGCAGCCGCATGCAACCATGCAGTTAACAGGAATTAAAACCATAGGCAAGATGACGGATTACATCGGAAATTGAGGTGTGTTTGTGTGTGTGTGCTACCAGTTGTGGGTTTCTACTGTATGCGTTTCTCATAGCATTTTGTGTTTTGCTTATATGTGCATACTTTGCATTGACACAAAGTTCAGTGCATACATTTTGTAGTCTAGGCATGGTTTTGGGTGCACTTGTCATTTCAGTGTTTGCCAGCTGTGGTTGTGTGTGATATATGATTTCACTCGTGATGCATACATGACAGTTGGCGCCATTAATCATAGTTAGAACATACGTAGTCTGTGAAGTGACCCTTATTGTGCTTTTTGTAAAGCAAAAATAAGTTTAGCATATGATTTACTTGCAGACAGGATGAAACGTCATGTGGACGGGTGTTGTAGTGGAGGGAAGCGTAGGGTGGCATGTGTCCTGGAAGAGGTGTGTCAGTTATGGGCTCAGTGGGTGTGTCTAAATTGGTAAAACCATATAATTCAGACACACCCCTTTGCAGCTTGAGCAACACCTTTGCATAGTAGCTTAGCCATGCAGTTAATTAGAAACAAAAGCTGGAAAATAATTAATTAGGACTGCAATTCCTTTTCTTTCTTTTTTTTTACCCCTGCCAAACTTTATAATGGAGTAGACTGGCTTCTAGAATTACATGGAAGTGTAATTCATTAAAGCTGGAAGACAGGGGAGACCAGAAAGATGAATGGTTATGTTTCCACCTCAGTCTTCCCAACCTTCACTAGAGGTGTTCTGAACATGATGAGTTTTGTGTTGGTAGTCTTTTCTTGTTTAGTTTTTCCTTCTTTTTTCGGCATTGAGTGAATGAGCGGCAATTTAAATGAGTTGATTTCGGTGAGTCACCTAGCGTTAAACATGTGAGACCCACTTTGCCCATGTGCTTTCCTTTTGGAAACAGAACAAAACACTACCATGCTAGCAAAAGAAAAATGGAGAGGATCTCGTGCTGTAGTACCTCCCATTCACCACAACTACTCTGTGGCGCCATCCACTATGGAGCCTCCATCACAGGGATATTTATGAGCTTTTTCCAGAGGGTAAGAACAAGGTCCTCTCCAGTGTTATTTCACAATGATCATACAGAGAAAAAAAACCTGGTGATTGTGAAGCCTGCACGCCAGCACTAACATGGACAGCACGCTCTTGAGCTGAGATATGCATGATTTGCAGGGGCCAGCGTGTTATTTTGAATCAGCCCTTGTTTGTTTATTTCAATTACATGCATTATATGTGGGCCGAACCACTCACGCCTGTGATCACATCTAGATGCAGATGCTTTTTCTACCCCCCCTCTCTGATTAGAGTGGAGTGGTCCAGGAGTGGTTCCCTCACATGCACTTGGAGCCTCTGTGGGATCAGCCTGGATAACACACGACACCAGGGGCTGTTCCCTTACTCTACCCAGGATGGGAGTCATCATATTGGGCATGGTTTACGAGGAGGTTTGGGGGTCAGGGGTTTGGAGGTATGGGGAAGCCATCATGTAGAATTAGTGTTAGTCCTCTTTACTGTGACCCTAGGATGAGTTCCCCAGGCACTCAAATGTACCATTTATCACAGTACTGACACCCTTAAGGGCCATGCTTTTGAAGATGTGAACAGGAAACATAGTAGTGGTGTAATTTCTGTGAATATGTATTTGAAGCAACAATTACGTGCGTGTCTGTTTGCTGATAATGGCCTGAAATGGATCGCAGGTAAAAAGAGGTAATCATGTCAGCCGACAAGGCTGTGTAATCTCTCTTTGTCAATACGGCTGGAAAGAAAACATCTTTCAACAAAAAAAGAGGGACCTTTTGTATGACACAATTAGTATTGCGAGTCCCTACCCTGGACAAAACGCTGTAAACACCGATTTAATGTACTTAATGAGTTGTTGAGCCATGGTTTTGAATGGGCCCACTCAGTCACTGTCTTGTCCACTGAGTGCTTCAGTCACATTCAAATTGCCCCCTGAGTCCAGCAACATTGATGAAGGAGCCTCAGTGCGCGGCATGGGGAAGGTAGTCGAGTCACTGTCAATCTTTGTCCCCTGTATTTGCATTGGCCTCAGCGCCCCAATCAATGCTGGACCAAAGTGAGCTTTCTACCCCTGTTAGAAACTGCCCTCCATCATTCACTGTAGTCACCGATTATGCCTCGTTTAAACTGTGTGTTCCTGCAGACCCTTTTTGCGTTATCGCGATGTTTGAGGGAAGTCATTAGAGCAGTGTTTCCACTGCAGGAACCAGGTCTAAATTGAGTCCCAGGGAACAAAAATCAGGAACCAATAAGTCCCTGCTCTGGGACCTCTACAAAACACAGGAACTTTGGGGGTGGGGTTTGCGTTGCTGAATCTTTCTGATTGGTCAATAACTTGCTGCAGCATACAAGTATCTCAAAAGATATTTCAACCACTTTTTGTTTTATTCTGCGGCCACAATCACAACATGGAGAAGAAAAGAACACGATAGATGGCCCAACGGTGAAGTCCAGTCTGTACGGTGTATAGGTCAGGGTGTATAGGGTATATACTGTGTATAGGTCAGGGTGTATAGGGTATATACGGTGTATAGGTCAGGGTGTATAGGGTATATACGGTGTATAGGTCAGGGTGTATAGGGTATATACGGTGTATAGGTCAGGGTGTATAGGGTATATACTGTGTATAGGTCAGGGTGTATAGGGTATATACTGTGTATAGGTCAGGGTGTATAGGGTATATACGGTGTATAGGTCAGGGTGTATAGGGTATATACGGTGTATAGGTCAGGGTGTATAGGGTATATACGGTGTATAGGTCAGGGTGTATAGGGTATATACTGTGTATAGGTCAGGGTGTATAGGGTATATACGGTGTATAGGTCAGGGTGTATAGGGTATATACGGTGTATAGGTCAGGGTGTATAGGGTATATACGGTGTATAGGTCAGGGTGTATAGGGTATATACGGTGTATAGGTCAGGGTGTATAGGGTATATACGGTGTATAGGTCAGGGTGTATAGGGTATATACGGTGTATAGGTCAGGGTGTATAGGGTATATACGGTGTATAGGTCAGGGTGATAATTTGGATAATACTCTGGAGAAAGTTCCTGTGGTGAAAACGTGGCTAACAATGGGCTGAAGGAACCTTCTAGTTCCTTGAAATGTATAGTCTTGGGGAATACAAGTTCCAGGAAACGGCTTTGTGTGATCAGATCTTTTGTCCATGTCCTCAGGCCCTGGACCCTGTTCTTTCACCATGAGACATTGCTTTTAAACTGCATTCTCCCTTCCTTGAGAACATCTGTGGTCTAAATCAACTTGATGGGTGAAAGACAGCTCCTCCACACAGCACACGTGACGTCAATCCAGTCATGTGACGTTAGTGATTTCCTGAGAAAGAAAATGAAGTCAGAAAGAAGGACACTCTTTTTGAGTTGGTGAACTGTTGCAATAATAATTTAAGATTTTAGAAACGTGCGCTATTTTTGGGAACTGACCCTAAAACAGAAATAACTGTTATTTTTCTGGAAGTAGCTGCTTATAGGTTGTGAGGTCAGCTGAAGCCTGAATACAAATCCCAAAAGCAAATATTAATCATGGCTATCTACTGGACTAAAGAAAGGAACAGTCTTATGCAGTCACACCCATTTTTTATTCATCATGCATTTTTAGACCCTTGAATACAATTATTCTTCGCTCCATTCGACCACAACAGCCCACGTGCGTGCATTTAGCATCGAGGAGCTTTACCAACTAGTTCTGGTTAATGATTTACTGCTAAATTGCTTATAAATTGAGGACGAAAATGTTTTGCAGACCTGGCACCTTTCAAGTCCTGCTCCCATTTGTCACCCGGCATTCCCTTTTGTGTACTGCACAGGGATTCATTAGCCCACACAGTGGGAAAAGTTTATGGCCATAATTTATAGGAGATGGACAGTGGCCATCTTGGACAGTTTCTTTTTTTGTTCCTCAGGAAAATACACTACATATATAACACGACTGTCCAATGAGTGATAAGGTGTGCTGTTGTATCTGAGGAGATGGTGATGACCTGTAACTCATGGGCATTCCTGTTTTCCTCCACTCTCACTCAGGTTCATTTTCATGTTTTTGTGTATTGATTCCCTACTGTACACAAAACACCTAAAGACTGAAGCTTAAGAGCACAATAAGCTTGTTGCTTGTCTGATTGTTTACACTGTTGTCATTGGCCTATTGGCAGTCTGGAGTGCTTGGCAAGCCCCAACTGAAATGTCTGCCTGCAGACAAAGCAAATTAGGATTAATTACTCATGCAGAGTACTGTGGTTTACTGGCATTGAATATTTGTCAGGTTGTGTTTTGGGTGTGTGCGTGTGCATGAGAGAGATAGACAGGGGAAGTAGATTCTACAGCTTCTACAAGGACAAATTAGATGTCACGCAGCACACACTCACCAGCTTTTGAATACGCACGCACACACACACACAAACCCATGCACCCACTCACACACACACACACACACACACACAAACCCATGAACCCACACTCACTCACACACACACACAAACCCATGCACCCACTCACACGCACACACACTCTCCTCATCTGACCCAGCAGAAAGGGTTCACCTTAACCTTGGGACGGTCATCCATCCCTGGTGAATTAGCATGTGGATGCGCCCAAGTGGGTCCACGGTCCCTCTCCCTGCTCATTGGTGTTCCCTGAGCCATAGTGGGAGGTGTTTGGGATCAATGGTGGATAATTGGGTCTCCACGCGACATAATCTCACATTAGCAGAGCCAGCTGTGTAGCGAGCTTGAACCGCCACCATATTTGTGGCGGGATTGTGTGTGTGTCTGTGTCCACTGTTCAGGTATAGGACATAAACACACATGTACTTCTCATTTACTTTCACATTGTGTGTGTGTGTATGGGAAGGCAACATGGACAGTTGGTACTAACACACACATTGATCTCACCTGGAGAAGTTCACATATGTAGCCAGAAGGATGTTTCATGATCCTCCATTCCTTAGCCGGGCAACCTCCATTTCCCTAGCGGCCACCCTACCCCCAAACACACACGCACACATACCCCTCACACCAACACTCACAACGCTTTTGTAATCAAAGCCCAGAGAAATGGGATTTCTCCGGCCGCGGCCGCTGGCAATTAATACATTTGTGTCCTTTTTTAACACTAGTGAGCCGAGCTTGAAATTACCAGTGACTGGCTTTTGTCTCATTTGCATATTTATTGCAGCGGTGGGGGGGTGGGGGGGGGGCGCTAGATGGTGGCGGGGGGTGAGGGAGGGGGGGGTAGGCGACTGGGGCGAATGATTGATGTGAAGCTCGCCTCCTGCATTCCAAACAGCCCATTATTACAGGAGGAGCGAGAGAGAGAGAGAGAGAGAGAGAGAGAGAGACAGAGAGAGAGACACAGAGACAAAGGGGGAGGGATGGGCAGTAAGAGAGGGGGGGCGTGCGGCCTTGCGTACAGTTGATTAAAGTTGAAGACAGTGGGATCGGTCTGCATGCCGGAGGTTTTTGTTTCCTTTTCTCTCTCCCTCCCTTCATCCCGTCCTTCTTTCTCCTCTCTCATTCTCTGTCCATATTGTGTTGCGATGGGCCAGACAGCAGAATTAAAGGGCTGTATTAATGGATGTTGACAAGGAGTGAACCAACAAAAAGCCTAAGCGGTGGATTTGCTTGAAAAGATTCAATCAGACATGTTTTGCTGGGATTAATTGCGAGACGAGGGGCGGAGGAGAGAGACGCGAAGGGGTGCAGGGATGGAGGGATGCGTCGGTGTAGAGGTGTGAATGAGTGTGATTGTTTCGGGGGTCACCCCCAGTGCTTCCCTCTGTCAATTTGAGCGATAGTTTGGAAATGTCCTTTGAATGATGCTAAATAGCAAGGCCCCCCCATGCCCCGTCCTTGCCCTCCCCCTCCCCTCAAATTATGAGTATTATTTCTAGTAAGGGTGCTGGGGGGGAGTGGTGGCAGGCAGGCAATAGGACAAGTCTACACTGGTTTGATTGGATGTGATCCCCCCCCTCTCTCCCTCCTTTGCACCCCCTGTCCCTCCTGGCACATACAGGATGGGAATAGACACTGATGACACGTGTGTGTGTGTGTGTGTGTGTCATACATGGCTCATGCATCTCAGAGTTCTGACCCACCTTGGTACCCTCTCCCCTTACACACACACACCTCACCAACCCCTCCCCATCGGTACACACTGTATTTCAAATATGATTGGGACGACACGTTTTTGGAAATTCCATTTGGAAGGCCGTGCATTCAGGAATCTTCCCTTGCGATGTACTGTGTTGTATCACTTGTGTCTTCACCCGTAAGCCATTTGAGGTGGTTAATGCCAACAGGATTGGGTAGGAAGAGGGTGAGAGCGGCTGTGTGACTGTGAGTGGAGAGGAGGGGGGTGGAGGGGGGGGTCTCTGATGTCATCCTCGACATCGACTCCTCCCTTGTACGCGACGACTCCACCTCCACTCTCTTCCATCCAAACTTCTGCTTCCCCTCACCCAGAAGTTAGACGCAAAGTCGGCTTTCGCTGCAGAATTGTGTTGGAGGTGAATGGAGGGGAGGGAGTGCATATGCAGCAAATTGGCAGCTCCAGTCAAATTATGCCAGCATTAGGGGAGGTCGGTGTGGCATAATCCGCCCGCCAAAGCCCGCCCCTCCCCCCCCGCCCCTTGCCTCCCCCCCCCGCCCCTTGCCTCCCCCCCATCTTACATCGTGTAACTTTTTGTCAACGCAAACGGCACATTTCATGCTTTGCCATTAATCTGTCGGATTACAGAACGATGGCAGTCTGGGAGATGAAGGGAGGGAGGGAAGGAAGGAAAGAAATAAGGAAGGACGGGGTTGAGATTTTATGAATATTTCGCTCTAGCTTGGCTTAGCTGTCGTGGGCTGCAGGGAGGGGGAGGAAGAGGAAGGTTTTGGTGTCTAAGTGCAGGCTAAGACCTGTGTTGTGTGCTATCCTAAACTAGTGCTGTACCTTCTATCTCTTTGAATAAAGCCCTGTGGTCAGAGGGAGTGAGGGTCCTGAGGGTCTTACTCTGCTGGGGAGGGGAGGGGGGGCACATCTCTCTCACTCTCTCATTCCATCCGTATCTCCATCGCTCTCTGTTGGGGGCCTTTAGGTGGTTCAGTTCAGACATGAGGGTTCTCTCTCCCTCCCTCCGTCACTCTCTCTCTCTCTCTCTCTCTCTCTCTATCTCTCTCTCTCTCTCTCTCTCTCTCTCTCTCCCCTCTCTCTCTCTCTCTCTCTCTCTCTCCCCATCTAGGGGGATTGGGGGGACTATCACAGGGGGACATTGGTCTCCCTCCAGGGGGGGTTGAGAGGCTGTCACACCAGGGGACCAGGCTCCATCTCAGGGGCTTGGAGAGGCTTTCACAGAGCTGGTCCCTCTCTCCCTCACTGGGATGAGATGGGCGGCTGTGAGACGCTGTCATGCTGGGAGACCAGTCTCGCTCCCCCCAGGGCCTGGAGAGGCTGGCATGAAGGAGAGCAGCTTGTCTTGGAACGCAGGTCCTGTGGAAGTCTGCACAGGAGAAACGTGAGAGAACAGTTGTGTGTGTTTGTGCGTCTCTCCACTTTCTCTTCCCATCTCTCATTCTCTCTATCTCTCTATCTCTCTCTCTCATCTCTCTCCTCTCTCTCTCTCTCTCTCTCTCGCTCTCTCTCTCTCTCTCTCTCTCTCTCTCTCTCTCTCTGTCTCTCTCTCTCGTCTCTCTCTCTCTCTCTCTCTCTCTCGCTCTCTCTCTCTCTCTCTCGCTCTCTCTCTCTCACACACAGCCACACACATACAGGCTCACACCTAGGGAGGGACTTGTCTTTCTCCCGTGAGCTTTGTCTTTTTTCCGTGGTGCCTCTTGAGGGGAGCTGTCACACAGGGGGAGCGGCGTCTCTCTCCCCGTGAGGCTGACGTCTCTTCATATCCCCACGTCCCCGACGCTGACACCCTCGCAGCCACGCTGGCTCTCTCGCTCTCATGGATAAATTGAATTTCTCTGAGAGGGCTGTTTGTAAAACAAGACAAATAATGAATTATTGTCTCCCCCCCCTGCCCCTCCCCCCCTGTCCCTGTCCCCTCTGCATCTCTCACATGGCTCTGCTTTCTTGCCAATCTGTGTTCGTCTGATATTCCTTTTTCCCCCTTCGCCTCGATCATTCTCTCTCCTTCGGTCTCAATCTCTCCTGTTGCTCTTTCTCCCCTGGGTTCTTACTATGTGTTTTTGTGGGGTGAGTGTGTGGGTGGGTGGTGGGTGTGTGTGGGTGAGTGTGGGTGTGTGGTGGGTGGGTGGGTGGGTGGGTGTGTGGGTGGGTGGGTGGGCTGTGTGTGTGGGCAGGGCTGTGTGTGTCTGCTCTTTGGTGGTTCGTGTACTGTTAGAGTAACTGTATATCTTCTCTGTGTAGCAGGTTCCTAAAGCCTGTATGTAGATGTACTCAACAGTTTGTGAACTAAAATCCTTTTCTTTCAACTATGGTTTGGATCATGTTTGACAAAGGCCCTGATACTTAATATCAAATAGAAATGTCCTTTTTTTGCAAACTCTGTGCAAGAGTTAAACCATGGGAAGAGAGATGCCATACCTACTTGTCTTTCGGTTTTCAATCTATCACACACAACTGATTCTAAAGAAATGGTTCTGTCCTTGGCCTTTCATCGTCACATTACAGCACTAATAGCTATGTATACACACTCACTGTACCGACGGAGACAGATCGATGCCTCTTTCATTTGAACACAATCATCAAAATCGTGCTTTGATATTTTGCTCAACTTTGTTGCTGTGGCCAACCATTGCTAAGCCCAACTGCTTTCACAACCTGGTCTTCTAGGAGTTCCAGGCAGGCTGTGATTGGTGCCCACGTGAGCCCAGCGACTCTCCCCCGAAGCCCCTTCGCCCTTCACACAGATATCAACACGGAGGGGAAAGTAGCACTGGGGGGAGGCTGCTAGTTGGATTTGCATGGAACAAGTCTTGACGACTTAAATCCCCTTTGATCTTCTGTTTCCTGGAGAGGGGATTGTCTGCCGCGTCCTGTGGTAGCACACTTTGGTATGAGTCAGTGCTCCCCTCATCGCTCCCCGCTCCCCCCACCTTCCAACATCCGTGAAGGAAGTCTTGATTTGCCTTTTTTACGTCTTCTATTTATCTTTCTCTCTCTCATGGCCGTCCTTCTTCTCTCTCTCTCTCTCTCTCTCTCTCTCTCTCTCTCTATCTCTCTCTCTCGCTCTCTCTCTCACTCTCTCTCTCTTCCCTAACACAGACTCTCACTCTTTTTTTCTCTCTATCTGTTCTTTCTCTCTATCTTTCCCTCACCCTTCATCTCCCTTTTCTTCCCTCCCCTACCCCATCTCACCTGACACCTCATCCTATGTTTTGTCTCACCCTCTCGCCTCATCACCCTCTCTTCATCTCTCTGTCCCTCTCTTCCCTGTTTTCCCTTTGACTTCTCCAGCCTCTAATTCCCTTTCTTCAAGGACAAGCATCTCGCAGCATATCATCAGACTAAGACTTTGAGTCTCATCTTCCCTCCCTGGGTTTTACTCCTCAGAGTCCCTCTCCAGATCCCCTTTAATGTTCTAAGACCAACCCAGAGCTGTCAGTAAATATTAACGTCCAAGGGAGAGACAGAGACTCTGGTCCCTGTGTCTGTTCTCATCTGCTCACCCTGCACGGGTCTGATTTGAATCGAGATTACTGCAGTATTGGTGACCTCTGAATAACAAAACCTGCCTGGTGGTGGTGGTGACCCAAAGAAGCATTAGGGTATTGGCGTACTGAAAACAGGAAAGACCGTTTTATTTTGTTGGTGACACAGAGGAAGGAATGGACAGATCTAGCTTTAGAACAGTCTGTAGCATGTGTCTGTACCATGTGTCTGTAGCATGTGTCTGTAGCATGTGTCTGTAGCATGTGTCTGTAGCATGTGTCTGTAGCAGGTGTCTGTAGCATGTGTCTGTAGCATGTGTCTGTAGCATGTGTCTGTTGCATGTGTCTGTAGCATGTGTCTGTACCATGTGTCTGTAGCATGTGTCTGTAGCATGTGTCTGTAGCATGTGTCTGTAGCATGTGTCTGTAGCAGGTGTCTGTAGCATGTGTCCGTAGCAGGTGTCTGTAGCATGTGTCCGTAGCAGGTGTCCGTAGCATGTGTCGTTGCATGTGTCTGTAGCATGTGTCTGTAGCATGTGTCCGTAGCATGTGTCTGTAGCATGTGTCCGTAGCAGGTGTCCGTAGCATGTGTCCGTAGCATGTGTCTGTAGCATGTGTCCGTAGCAGGTGTCTGTAGCATGTGTCTGTAGCATGTGTCTGTAGCATGTGTCTGTTGCATGTGTCTGTAGCATGTGTCTGTACCATGTGTCTGTAGCATGTGTCTGTAGCATGTGTCTGTAGCATGTGTCTGTAGCAGGTGTCTGTAGCAGGTGTCTGTAGCAGGTGTCTGTAGCATGTGTCCGTAGCAGGTGTCCGTAGCATGTGTCCGTAGCAGGTGTCCGTAGCATGTGTCCGTAGCAGGTGTCCGTAGCATGTGTCCGTAGCATGTGTCCGTAGCAGGTGTCCGTAGCATGTGTCCGTAGCATGTGTCCGTAGCATGTGTCTGTAGCATGTGTCCGTAGCATGTGTCTGTAGCATGTGTCTGTTGCATGTGTCTGTAGCATGTGTCTGTAGCATGTGTCTGTAGCATGTGTCTGTAGCATGTGTCCGTAGCATGTGTCTGTAGCATGTGTCCGTAGCAGGTGTCTGTAGCATGTGTCTGTAGCATGTGTCCGTAGCAGGTGTCTGTAGCATGTGTCCGTAGCAGGTGTCTGTAGCAGGTGTCTGTAGCATGTGTCTGTAGCATGTGTCCGTAGCAGGTGTCTGTGTGGTTTCTGTGTGAGCGCTGTAACTCCCCATCTTGCTCGCTCGCTGGGTCGTATGCGTAGCGGCCACACTCACAGTCCTCAGCTCTCCTCCAAACCCAGCCTCAGCAATATCACTGAACTATATTGCCAAGCTCTGTCCCTGTCCCTGTCCCTGACTCCCAGCTCCTACCCTGAGCCCAGATTCATTACAGCCCAGTCGCCGGGGTATTAAGATACGAGCGCATTAACAAAGTTGTCCCGGTATCTTAATTGAATCTACCCCCCGCCAGAGCACAATCTGGATTATGTTTACCTGAAATATAAGCGGCTCGGGCTGGCGGTACATGGCCCGGCTGATAAAACACAGGGTTATTCCCCATGCCCAGTCCTAATCCCCGCTGTAATTTGTTCCCCCCGATGGATGTGGCCCTGCGATGGAAGCCTCTGATTGGGATTCCAGGGGACTGTGGGAAGGCTTTTGCAGGTATAACTTATACTGTATAAAAAAGTGGAGGTGTGGATATGTGTGGGTGGGTGGAGTGTGAGTAGAGTGTGTTTGTGTGTTGGGGGGTGGAGTGTTGGTGGTGTGTAGGTGTGGATTGAGTGTGTCTATCATCAGGGTGTTCTGGCAGTCAATGATAATGTAGTCCTTAGCGAGACGAGCTCAGATCTAAATCGGTTGTGAAATCGGTCTTCAGATCGAGCCGAACAGGGTTTTCTTCCTGTCCTGTCTTCCGCTGTTCCTTCAATGATGCAATGTTAATGGCGTTCACCGTAGTGACCATTTGTTTGAAAACACAATCTCATCCATTGCCATTATTATTTCAGTTGGATTCCACTGGTCAAAGCCAAATACCCTCATTAGAACGAGGGCTCTTGAAGGGCAGAAGAACCTGTGGTAGGACATGTTTTAGCCGAGGCATCTCGTTCAAGGGCAAAGCCCACCAAGGCCCTGCCCACCCCTAAACCCCCCAACACAGAAACACACAGCAGCCCCACACCTCTGGTCCTGGCCCCAGTCAGACCCGGGGTGGACAGGTCCGTAGTGGGGGGGGGGAACACTGGAAGTTGGGGGTTCCAATATGAGGGATGGCTATGTGTGGTGGACTACGCAAGGGCTGGTTGGTGTGACAAAGGGCCCCTTTGTCCTTCATAGGACCCTGAAATCCCCCCCCTCCCCCAAGCCCACCCATTACCCAACCCCCCCCTCTCTAGTCATCGGACAGGTGAAGGGGAGGGCAGTGTTGGGGCCTCCCTTAATGTTGGCGCTGATGCAACGCTTTTGTTATTTAGCATGCTTGGCACACACACACATACACGCGCCATGGCAGTTGATGCTCATAAGGAAGGAGGGGGTTGTGGGGGATGGTGTTCATTTTTTCCTTTGCTTTGCATCCTTGGGAAGGTTTCAGTCAGCAAGTCATCTACACGCGTGTCGTAAATCACGTCTCGGTGCTGGAGGGCCGACCCTGACGTGTATTCCACACGCGCACACTTCCCTCCACTCACTCTAATCCCATACATGTCACCATATACACACAATCCACAATTTAAGCCTAGATTCACACTCATTTAAATTGAAATGTCTATACACAATCTATATTAAATCTTTGTATGATCATCTCCATAGCATCTTGTATTAATTTGTATTATCGCACACATCTTAATTGCCTCGGGGACGGTTCAAGCCGTCTTATGCTACACTACATACTGTATATACAGAGCCATTGTTAATTGACTGACCGGGATAAGTAAAGGTTACCGATGCAAAACCTATCCTGGAAAGAGAAGAGCCTTATCCTTCACACCTCAGCATCAAACCACTAAGACACACATGCAAACAAACCCCAAACATCCAGACAGGCTAAACACAAACACCTCACCATCTGTAACAGACTCATAGCTAAAACACTATGCAGGGGGGAGGTGAGGGTGAGGGGTACGTTGACAGCTTTCTTAGCAAAGCCCCCCTAGGCTAGGAACAGGTGCTGCAGAGGGGGCCACACACACACACACACACATACACTTATCTTAAGTAGGATGGCTTAAGATATAAACCACTGTATAATGATTGGCTTCCTCTCCTTCTCCTTCGCCCGTCCTCTTCCCTCCCGTATGCCTCGCCGTAGTGAACAGCCGCCGGAGAGCCCAGCACAGTCAGGATGTACTCAGTGTGACGCTGCCGCCTGTACACCTTCACAGAAGACACAGCCATTTCTCTCTCTCTCTCTCTGTCTGTCTGTCTATCTCTCTCTCCCACCCCTTGTATTTTCTTCCTTTTCCCCACCACTCTTCTCATCCAGGAACAGATACAAGGAGTGCATCGGGGGCGCTCGGCAAGGGGGGTGGGGGGTTAATTGGGGTAGTAGTGGGGGTTAATTTAAATTAAAATTTCAACTAATGGAGGTCAGGGAAGCGTCTGCAAATACCTGATTAAAACAAATGGTCCTGCCCGTCAAAACTTCATCTTGGTCAACCCCCCAGCGGAGTGTCCTGGAGCGGAGGGAACGCCGAGGAGAGGAGAGGAGAGGGAGGAAGAGGGGACGGGCAATAACGGGGGACACTTGTTAGCGTGGCATCTTGGGGGGGGGGAGGGAGTGGGGGGTGCAGGCAGGTGGGGGAAAGAGAAAGAGGGGAGTGGGGGAAAGAGAGGGGTGGGAGAGGGGGGAGAGGAGGATGGAGGGGATGTTATCCACACAGTACTCAGTCTTGCTGTGCCACCCTGCTGCCACCCTGCTCCTCCAGGCGTGCCACGACGGCTCAGCAACATCTGGCGCCGCCCCTCGGGAGGGAGCCCAGGGCCCGGCGCCCCGCCGACGCTAAATATGGCGCAGGGTTACGCCGCCGCGTCCCTAATCACTTAGCCGCTGTCTGGCAAGCAGCAGCGGCAGCCTCCAACCATGCCGCCACCGCTGCCGCCGCCGCCACGGCCTCGTACATCACCGCTAGACATCTGCCGGCCTGCCAGGCATGGCTCCGTTCCTGCTCCCTCCCTCTCTCGCTCATCCTCTCCCTCTCTCGCTCATCCTCTCCCGCTCTATCGCTCTCCGTCGGAGTCTTTCTCGATCTCACTCTACCAGCCTTCTCTCCGTCTCCCTTTCTCCAGCTCTCTTTCTTTCTCTGCCCTGCGTTTCCTCCCACCACTCTGTCCTCCTTGCTCAGTGCTGCTTTTCCTGGGTTTGTCCGCCACCCTTCCTCCTCTCCGGCTTAACTACACTCTCTCTATTCTGATCGTGCTGTGGCGTACGCACACCTCTCCCTCCTTTCCCTCATCCATCTCTCCTTCTTCTGCTTCTGCTTCTTTACCTCAGTCTGCCGCCTCTTTCTCTGATCTATCTCTCTGCTCTTCTACTCATCTCTCCCCCCCGCCCAACCCTCCCTTTTCATCAGTCTATCCTCTGAGAGAGGGAGTGTTCGGTACACCAGAAATGGTTTTATGTCAGGCTCGGAGGTACTGAACCCAAGTGCAGCCGTGGACTGGTCGTTGTTTACAAATCTGAAAGGAACCGAAGTGACGGTTCAGCGATGGCCCCTTCAATCCAGATGTCATAAACCGTCCATCTTAAACATTACACATGGTCAAGCCCTTGTGCTCTAATGCATTATGTGAGAGTGGGCACGATATTGACACGCGACAGTATGTAAGCACTGATCCATACATCAAGTGTCAGGGTGTGGAAGTGGATGTGTGCCTGACGGGCAGCGTGTCGCCGCATGCTCCCGCCGCGCATGCTCCCGCCGCATGCTCCCTGTAATGTACATGAGCTTCTCAGTGGGAAGCAGCAGCTTACTGGCGCTTGGCCTCAGGCGTTCCTGTTTACCCAACACTCACACCTCCTCATCACGGCTTTCGCATCCATGCAGGCGTGTGTGTGTGTGTGTCTGTGTCTGTGTGTGCATATACTGTGTTTGCAAGAGTCGATGCATGTGTGTGTGTTTGCGCGTTTTTGCCTGTGTGTGTGTGTGTGTGTGCATGCAGTGGTAGGATTTGGGGGAAGGCTTGTAGTTAGCTGCCAAGAGTGACTGTGATGAAGTAGCCGTGATAAACTGACAGATTGGCTGCCAGGGCTATTTTAGAAGGAGTGTTGTTGTCGGACAAACATGGCAGTGGGAAAAGGTGCGCTGTGTTCTGGTGATAATAAACTTGTCGTTCTTCGACGGGCACATTTGGGGGAAGTAGAGAAGGCAGGGGAGAGAGAGATGTGAGAGAGAACAGGAATGAAACCTACAAAGGTAAGGAGAAAGATAGGGAGTGTTAAACCGGATACAAAGAAAAGAATAAGGGGAGAGAAAGAGGGAAAGACATACAGTGAGAGAGAGAGGGGGGGGGTGGGGGGTGGTGGAAGAGCCCTCATTTGCCAGAGCTGCCATTGAAAGGGACTGTAAGACCCGCGCCAAGACTGATGTTATTCCAGATCGCTGGCCCACCAACCATTAGCCAGTGTCATAGCTGTAAAGCTGATATGAAGAGTAGGCTCGCACTACCACACACACACACACACACACAGGAGAGAGGGAGAGGGAAAGAGGGAAAGAGAGAGATGGGAGAGAGGGATAGGCAGACTGGGCGGAGAGAGAGGGAGAGGGAAAGAGGGAAAGAGAGAGATGGGAGAGAGGGATAGAGAGAGATGGGAGAGAGGGAAAGAGAGAGATGGGAGAGAGGGATAGGCAGACTGGGCGGAGAGAGAGAAAGAGGGAAAGAGAGAGATGGGGAAAGAGGGAGAGATGGGAGAGAGGGAGAGATGGAAGAGAGAGAGATGGGAGAGAGGGAGAGATGAGAGAGAGAGAGGAGAGAGGGAAAGAGAGAGATGGGAGAGGGGAATAGGCAGACTGGGTGGAGAGAGAGAAAGAGGGAAAGAGAGAGATGGGAAAGAGGGAGAGATGGGAGAGAGGGAGAGATGGAAGAAAGTGAGATGGGAGAGAGGGAGAGATGAGAGAGAGAGAGAGGAGAGAGGGAAAGAGAGAGATGGGAGAGAGGAATAGGCAGACTGGGTGGAGAGAGAGAGAAAACTATGAGGAAGTGAGCTGCTTTGCTAAACACAATGTTCTCCACATACTGTATAGCATAATGGTGATTCTATTTGCAATTCAGCATTTTATACTTTACCTTTTTGAATCCCAATTGAGGCACGCAAACCAATGAAATCACTTGTAAACAAAGTGGTTATATGAGTTTCTCATTCTTCCTGTTTTTGCTGATACGCATCACCAGGACAACATACCAACACCCACACCTGGCACTCCAAGCATGCCATGATCTCCCCATGCATCCCCCCCCAGCCTGGCCCACCCTCAGCCCTCAGCCCTCAGCCCTCAGCCCTCAGCCCTCAGCCCTCAGCCCTCAGCCCTCAGCCCTCAGCCCTCAGCCCTCAGCCCTCATTTGCCAGAGCTGCCATTGAAAGGGACTGTAAGACCCGCGCCAAGACTGATGTTATTCCAGATCGCTGGCCCACCAACCATTAGCCAGTGTCATAGCTGTAAAGCTGATATGAAGAGTAGGCTCGCACTACCACACACACACACACACACAGGAGAGAGGGAGAGGGAAAGAGGGAAAGAGAGAGATGGGGAGAGAGGGATAGGCAGACTGGGCGGAGAGAGAGAGGGAGAGGGAAAGAGGGAAAGAGAGAGATGGGGAGAGAGGGATGAGAGAGAGATGGGAGAGAGGGAAAGAGAGAGAGGGGAGAGAGGGAGAGGCAGACATGGGCGGAGAGAGAGAGAGAAAGAGGGGAAAGAGAGAGATGGGGAAAGAGGGAGAGATGGGGAGAGAGGGAGAGAGGGAAGAGAGAGAGAGGGGAGAGAGGGAGAGATGAGAGAGAGAGAGAGGAGAGAGGGAAAGAGAGAGATGGGGAGAGGGGAATAGGCAGACTGGGTGGAGAGAGAGAGAAAGAGGGAAAGAGAGAGATGGGAAAGAGGGAGAGATGGGAGAGAGGGAGAGATGGAAGAAAGTGAGATGGGAGAGAGGGAGAGATGAGAGAGAGAGAGAGGAGAGAGGGAAAGAGAGAGATGGGAGAGAGGAATAGGCAGACTGGGTGGAGAGAGAGAGAGAAAACTATGAGGAAGTGAGCTGCTTTGCTAAACACAATGTTCTCCACATACTGTATAGCATAATGGTGATTCTATTTGCAATTCAGCATTTTATACTTTACCTTTTTGAATCCCAATTGAGGCACGCAAACCAATGAAATCACTTGTAAACAAAGTGGTTATATGAGTTTCTCATTCTTCCTGTTTTTGCTGATACGCATCACCAGGACAACATACCAACACCCACACCTGGCACTCCAAGCATGCCATGATCTCCCCATGCATCCCCCCCCAGCCTGGCCCACCCTCAGCCCTCAGCCCTCAGCCCTCAGCCCTCAGCCCTCAGCCCTCAGCCCTCAGCCCTCAGCCCTCAGCCCTCAGCCCTCAGCCCTCAGCCCTCAGCCCTCAGCCCTCAGCCCTCAGCCCTCAGCCCTCAGCCCTCAGCCCTCAGCCCTCAGCCCTCAGCCCTCAGCCCTCAGCCCTCAGCCCTCAGCCCTCAGCCCTCAGCCCTCAGCCCTCAGCCCTCAGCCCTCAGCCCTCAGCCCTCAGCCCTCAGCCCCGGGCACCATCCTGGGTCTCTCCTGCCTCCACCCCTTCAGCCCCCTTCACCGGATTCCAAGCCCAGAGTGTGGTGGAGCTAATCCTGGCCTAGATTGCTCCTGTGCATCCACGCACACTTCACACATCCACACGGACAGAATGGAGATGATGAGCCTCAAATCTGCTCTCTGTGGAGAAAGGATTTCATGCTGTGTGTGTGTGTGTGTGTGTGCACGCGTGCGTGCGTGGATTTGTGTTTGTGTGCATGCATGTGTGTAGGTGTCATAGTGTTACACATGCTAGTAAATTGTCGTGGATTGGTGTATGTGCGCAGCTACAATATGTGTGTGTGTGCATGTGTGTGTTTGATAGGGGGGGGTAGCTAGGAGCATGTGTTAACAAGCCTATCTGCCTATCGGAGTGTTCATCTCCGAGATGCCAGCTGATAGGGTGGGTAAGAGGGGGCAACACGGTCTCCATGCCTACCTGCTCGCTGATGCCAGTCTGCCTTTGCCCCTCGGTGGCTCCATGCGGTGGCACAGGTGGCGCTGGCTGTGTGTGTGTGTGTGTGTGTGTGTGTGCCAGTGCGCTGACATCTCTGCTCTTACTGAGACTGAGACTGTGTGTGGTTCTGTGGTTCGGTGTGTGTGTGTGTGTGTGTTGTCACCCTCAACTCCTCATGGTGAGGCACAGATAATCTCTCTCCATCCTGGCAGGTGGCTATGTGTGTGTGTGTGTGTGTGTGTGTCTGTCCTCACAGGTGGTGATCTGTCCATTGGATGGCCGTGTCTGATTGGCTGAGACTGGAGTAGAGAGAGGCTCAAGGTGTGTAAGAGAAAGGGGATGCTTGCGTGAGAGAGTGTGATTCTATGCATGCTGTGTGTGTTTGTGTCAGTGAAAGTCTATGTGTTTGTGAGTCCATGTGCAACGTGCATGTGTGTGTATTAATGCGCTCATTAGCAAATTTGTACGTTGTTTGGATGTATGGGTGACATTAGTGTGTGTGTGTGTGTGTGTGTGCGCTAGCTGCTCTGTGTCAGGTGGCTCCCATCCACACACACACACACACACACACACACACACACACACACACCAGTGTGCCGTGTTCAGTGCAGCCCAGCCTGGCCATCTGCCACTGTGGGCCCCAGACTGAGAGGGGGGGCCCCATGCAGGGAGGGGGGCCCCATGCAGGGAGGGGAGCTGTGAGCAGGCGGGAGGGAGGGAGGGGGGCCTTGGACCCCCTGGCAGTCTGGTGACTCTCAACACACAGTTGGTGTTAACCCCTGCTGGGCCGTATGTGGAACAGTGTATAGATTCCGGTAACATGCATGACAACAAACACTGGAATCCAAACGCTACTTCACCGTTGCACAGGCACAGGTGTGAAGGCAGATAGGGTGAGTAGGCACTCCTTGAGAGTTACTCTACTATACATCATCATTGGATGGTATGAAAGTATTGATAAGAATTTACTTTCACACGCGGCTAAAAACCATTCAGTGGAAATGTTTTTGATGTTAAAGTACTGTGGCTGAACATGCAGGACACGCGTACACAATCAACACCTAAATGTCACTTGCATGGTCAGTTCATTCATTTCTGGACTTCATTTCCCACAAACTGTGTGTGTGTGTGTGTGTGCGCGAGTGAGTACATATTCACGTCAGTCCATTTTAAAGGCAAAAGTGGCCAAGGAGAAACTCCTTCGCAAAGTTGCTTTCCCCATGAGCAAGAGCTGCTCTTTGAATGTCCCTTATTGAAAGGTCACAGTCAACGTTCATGCTCTTTTTGTTAATTGATTCTTTAAATGCAGCTTGTGCGAGACACCTTTGTGTGTGTGTGTGTGGTGTGTGTGTGTGTGTGTGTGTGTGTGTGTGTGTGTGTGTGTGGGTGTGTGTGTGTGTTTGTGTTTGTTTGTGTGTCTGCAGGGCTCCATGTTTGTTTGTCCATGTCATTTTCACCACTACAAACACGTTTCACTCTACTGTTCCAATGCTGCAGCACTGAAACCTCTCTCTTTCTTGCTCTCTCTCTCTCTCTCTCTCTCTCTCTCTCCCTCCCTCCCTCTCTCTCTCTCTCTCTCTCTCTCTCTCTCTCTCTCTCCTCTCTCTCTCTCTCTCTCTCTCTCCAATAACTCCCAATGATCTACCGAGCAGTTTTGAGGGAAAGCTCCCTTTCCCTTTGTAGTACTGCAAACAGCTTCTGTCCCCATCTGCTTGCAGCCTACCAAATGTTTGTGGATGGTAATGGCAATTCATTGAGCTTTTTACTGCGTCTCTGAGTATGAGGGAAGCATCTGGAACATTCAGTCACACCAATAAAACTGGAGGTAGACAATCCGGACCTCAAATATCGCCATAAAGCTGTTTACTCTTAACAGGCATCCAGCGAGGGGTGGAATTCCGTACAGCCAAATTGAGAGGAGTTAGCAGTGAAACAACTGTCTGTGGCCGTCTGTCACGTATTTAGGATTCACTTTTTTGGGACAATCTTTGATGAAAATATGGCCAATTGTTCGTCCAGGACAGAAAAGTTGGACTGTTGGCAGGGAGGACGGCATTGTACTTTTCTGTCCTTCTTTCAACTCTCAACTCATCTCATCTCTTTCTCCCTCTCTCCCTCTCTTGCTCTCTCTCTTTCCTACTGGCACACTCTCTCGTCCCTGCTCTTTATCTCCCTTTATCCACTCTAAACCTTCCTCTCTTCCTCTTTACTCACCTTCTCCACCTTGGTTTTCGTCCTACGGTGGAGTGTGTGTGGTGAGTTCCATCAGACCTATTGACCAAGGCTCTCTTTTGAATGATGACGCATGCCTCCCGCTAGATTAATAACCTTCATCAAATGCTCTCTGCCTCCGCTCACACACACACACACACACACATACACACACACACACACACATGTGCGCAGTGGTATTGACCCGTTCTTCAACCCTCCCCTTGCCCCCGCCCCCGCCCCCTTGCACCCCGCCCCCCCTCCATCTCCTCTTATCAGATCACCATTTGTCACTGTGTCGCGCAAACTGCCACGCTCCCCTCACATTGCACCTCCTGATCTGGTGCAACCCCACTATACACACACACACACGCACACACATTGTGACTGTAATTACTGTCCTTTAGATGGGCTCTCTCCAGACACACGCACAATACATTCTCTGGCACGTGCACACACACACACATATGCACACAGACACACACACACATATGTACACACACACCTGAGCCCACCATCCACTTCTCTCCTTATCCCACATCCACCTGACCCACAACCTCTCTCCCTCTGCAACGGCTGATTACTATCAAGTGACACTCTGGGGTGGGAGTGGTTTACTCTGTCTGCCTCCGTCAGATGTGTGCTGCCTCACATCCTGCATTAGTGTGCATGTGTGTGTGTGTGTGTTTGTTTGTGTTTATTCCAGAGTAAATGCTAAATTGAATGTTTAACAGGCCCAATATACAGCCTCACTCATTGTTTATCTGCTATCTCATTGTCTCTCTTGTTTCCACAATTTTTGAAATTGTAAACTTTTGATTGCAAACTTTGATCACTGAATTGAAAACATTTTCCTTTAGAATTGACAGAACCGAAGTAATTAATTAGAACACAAATATGACAACCCCCATATTGCTCCTCCAATATCTCTAGTCTTCATTTCACCAGTACAGTGTATGTAAACCTCCATTAGTCTCTGTGATTGTGCTCTTAGAGTCTCTTGCTACAACAAGCCCTATTACGCCCTCTTTGCTATCCCTCCCCAGCACGACGGCAGCTCGTCTGGCTCTATCTTTCTCTGAAGCGGTTCCACTATCTTCCCCCCTGCAACAGTATCCGTCCTTCGAGACAGCCAATAGACTCCACGGGGGAAGTCTCCTCAACAAATATGATCTATTGCATACAAATGAAGCCTGTAATATATTCATAAATCATGCCGGCGGATAGCAGCAAGGGCCCCCGTTTTTTAATTGTCTTTGATTAACAGTGACATGTGCTGGAGATAGGCTTGGCTTTTTGAGGTCTCCCTTTGTCTTGAATGGCACAGAGAGAGGGAGAGAGGGTTTCCAGGGAAATCTAAGTATGAGGTATGTTGGTGTAGGTTCAGGGGTAGAGGCTGTCGTAAATACTGCATACTGTACGTGAGAGATACGCTTTCTTTTCGAATACACACAGTGGAAACTGTATGCAAACGCAAACGTACACGCACGCACAGACACGCGTGAACGCAAGTGCACGACACTCTGAATCTGAACGCGCGCAGAAAAGTGCACAGACACCCAATACGGAATGCACACACAGGCTACAATCGTCTGAGAACACCTGAAGCTCTCCACAGCACACACTACAAGAGCAGAGTGCACTTCACCGTTAACGGTACATATACCAACTCTTATGCACGACCAGGCACATTCATGTCCCCACTCGTAAATAAGATCACATGACAATACTACGAAAACCCACATCCCGGCTCCACACTCAAACATAAGCTGTTGTGCAAACCAACGTCCGGACTCTCAAGTGCACCTTTGTCTCTGGAGCACCACTCATTACTCTTTCAGCTCCATTCAGAGTGGGAGTGCATTGTGTCTGTGTGTTTGTGTGTGTGTGTGTGTGTGTGTCTGTGTGTGTGTGTGTGTGTGTGCGTACATTCATAAGTCCATCACATCAAAGCCGATGAAGGCCATGAAGGGGGGCAGATGCAATACGCATCTATTGATTGAGTTGTGTGTGTCTGTTTGCGTGTTTGCGTGCGTTCGGTCACACGTCTATGCGTTGGTGGCACAACACCATGTCCACTCGAAATATGATGCTGAATAGGATGTAAGTAGAGGTGCATTAAGTACTTATGCAGTGTAGCTTGGTAAAATGGGATTCTTGTCATTTGGCTAAACCTTCACCCAGAAGCAGACTGCAGTTGTGTGTCCTTCAAAATCCATACTTCCTCCAGCTTCCACAAGACTCTAGATAGACTTTCTTCAGTCAAGCCCATAAAAGCTCATAAAATGTCACTTTTTCACACGTTAGAATCTTAAGGGAATTGAAAATTCCTGTCTGTATCATAACCAGGAACTTCAAAAACGTTAATTATTTATTTTAGAAACGTTTGTTTCTACCACTGGCTGTTCAAGTTCAGGATGTCTTATATGCTGAGCTGAGCAAAACCTTAAACCTAACCATCCATAGGTTAAGCCCTGATTAAGTGAGAAACTTCCACCTTTATCGTACCGTGATGGCTAAAGGCAATATTTTAGTTGGTGGCTTAGTTTAACTGCCTTGTTAAGACTTTTATAGGAGGGCGGTTCAGTTTATACTGGGTTTCCTCTGGCTGGCCTTGTGACTGTGTGGCTAAAGAAACGGACAGACACACACACACTCACGCACACACACACATGCAGACACAATCCCGGTCATGCCAATCTCAGGAAATGGTGTCACTGAGTAAGGGACAGACATACATCATCATTAGAAAGCCACTTTCTCTTCCCATCTCTCATTCTCTCTCTCTTTCTCTCTCATTCTCTCTCTTTCTCGCTTTCTTTCTCTCTCTCTCTCTCTCTCTCTATTTCTGTCTCTTTCTCTTTGACTCGGTATCTCGCTATCTCTCAAATTGTTATAAAGGACAAACGATGGTCGTTTAAAGACGTCCTCTTTAAAACGTCTGCCCCAGTCACCTCTGGGTCAAAGTAACGGATGATTTTGAGGTTTGACTTTGGTTCAACCGCTTGGCATGGAAATGTCTAAAGATGGCATATTAGTACAGGTGGCGAAGGTTGGCATCTCAGAGTGTGGGTGATTGATGTGGGCACACAGGCGTGCGGTGACACTTCTAACACCGTGCCCCTCTCGGGCTGTAGCCACGGCAACCGGCAAGAACAGGAAGTGAGTTGACCCCAGAGTCATGGTGACAAAATGCTCGACAACGGCCGCAAAGCTCTCCGGGTCATGGGTCAGGGTCATCTGTGTGAGCACAGCTGAGAGGCTCCGGCTAACGCTTTCTTTTTTCGTACGGCCAAGTTCCGCTATCATGCTCCCTTTGAAGGACAAGTTCAAAAAGTTTTAAATGGAACGTTTCAATTGACTTTGTAGAGATAACCACCAGACACTAAAAAGACCTTAAGGGTCAGCTGTCTGTCAGACCTTTATATATTTGCATGTAAACATACATGTTTCACTGTGTTGGTGTGTGCCGGTGTACATTTTCTCCTGATAAGGGTTCAGCATGCCAAACAGCAGCCCCTATCTGACTTGAAGGGGGGACCTAACCCTGAGCCTAACCCCAGCCCCAGCCCCAGCCCCGGTCACCCATGCTCTGGACCCAGGGCCTCATCTCCATAGGGATCAATAGACTACAGTAATAATGGTGATGTATGGCTCCCACATCAAAGAAGCCAGTGACCTTTTGGGGAGGGAAGAGCCGTGACCACTGACCTTTGGGTGTGTGTGTTCAGAATAAATGTTTTGCCTGAGGACAATCACCATGCACACACTCACCCACAAATTCACACGTAAACGTGTCACACACGGAGCATCCCCACACACACGTGCGAATACACACAGTTAGACACATGCACCCATTTTCACACACAAATGCCAACACACACACACACACAAACACATACATATTCTCCCATTACATTTAGCCGCTAGGCCCTTCAGCTTCCACCACCCCTCCCCCAGTGTCCCCACAGCTCTGCCCCAGAGTAGGCCTCTCTCTCTGGGGTCTTTATGGGCTCTGACATGCCCCGCTGGCTCCATGAATGTTAATGCCCAACGGAGAGAGCCAGGGGACTGGAGGAGCCTATGGCACACCACACATGCACACACACACACACACATGCACGCACATATAGGTGCACATTAAAACCACAAATGATGCGTCCACACACACTCATGCAATTACATACGCACGCTCCTTTTTTTCTTTATGGAGTGTCTCCCAATAGCGTCCCCTACTACCCACATATACTCATCCACAAACAGACGTAGTCTCTCTCTTACACACACACACACACACAGACACCCACACACACCACACACACACACACACACACCCACACCCACACCCACACACACACACACACACAGTTGTATCACATCCCAAATCTTCCTGATGGGGGTGTGAGATAGCCCTGTCCATGTTCCTTGCCCAGAAAACCACTGCACCCTAGGGCTCTAGACAGATCCACAGTCAGATAGTAGGATGGAATGAGGGAGGAGGAGAGCAGGGAAGAGACTGAGACGGAGGATATATCAAGAAGTCTCCCTCCATCCCTAACCCTGTGTGTGCAGTCTTCCGGCCCTTCTAGCTCCCACTCTCCTGCTTCTCATCCCGCTTTCTCCAGTCCCAGTTTTTGGGGAGTGTTTTCATCCCTTCATCCATCTCCTTGTTTCATATTCCTCACGACTCATCACTTCCTCTGCTGTGTCTTCTCCTCTTCCTTCAGAGTGTCACTATGACAACATGCCAGCCCATCCTTTGGGACACTTCCTCTTCCCCCTTTCGTATTTTATTGTTTTAATTTGAGGATGTCTCGGTAAAGAGCCTCAAAAGTCAATGTTTCCCATTTCTATACCCTCTCCCTCTGTCTCCTTCACTTTCCCTCTCTCTCTGTCTCGCTCTTTTTCTCTCACTTTGCCCCACCTCTTTCTGGTTGGGTATTCTAGAGTGTGGGTGGCAAGCCATGGTGCTGCATTGGAATAAGAATACATGCATTATTTGATCATCAGAATTTATTGTAATCCTTGACCCTGGCCCTGCATTTCAAACAGGGATTGAGGATTAGGCTGGTAAGTGTGTGTGTGTGTGTGCGCGCGTGTCTACGTGTGCGTGTGTATGTGTGCCGGTTCTGATGACACAACATCCACTGAAATGTAATAGGAAAGGCTATCCACTGTGCATGTTGGGATGGTAGATGGAGATGATCGTGTGTGTGTGTGTATTTGTGTGAAAAATCCTGGCCCACAGCTGACCCTTGATGATGCAATGAGTGTGTGTGTGAGAGAGAAAGAGAAAGACAGAACAATGGACAGAAGGAAAGAAAGCTTGAGGAAAAAACGGTGGCAAACCCCTGGGTACCCATTATGTCCATAGAGCACCCAGTAAAATGAACATGTAGATTCAACCATGCGAAAGACAACCTACCTCTCGCCATAAAACACCCTATTGACGGCTATAACAACTAATCCGAGCCCATTTTTATCAGTCTCTAGACCAATCTAGCTTTCCCGATATCTTTGACAGCTTTCCATTGAAGTGTGCAGAGAACGAGAGAAAAAACAGGAGAGAGGGAGCTAGGCTTGCTATTACCAACACCACCTCGCTTTGTCACACCAAAAAGTGCAACAACAAACCAATTGAGGGAAAGAAAAATCACGTCTACACGCTTATTGGCAGGCAACGGAAATCTCTGCTCCCCCACCCCACCCCCCCACCACCCCTTTGTGGACTCCCCAAACCCACTGACTGGCTTTTAATAAATGACTGAAGTGCTTAACGAGGGCAGTATTCTCTAGAGGCAACCCTTCCTCTTTTTTTGCTGTCTCTAATATTCTTCTCCTTTTTTCATCCTTGCATAGATATTAGTGTGATGTCAAATGTGGAGTATTTATGTCCCGGGGTTGTGTTTCTTGTATGTGAAAGGTGTTTCCTTTCATCAGTAGCAATCAGGGAGGTAAAAGGGGCTTTAGGTCAGTTCAACACAAATTATGGTTTGTGAAAAGGAAAGAAAGTCAATGACTACCATAACCTAACTCAACTGGTGCACAAATACAGCTGCATGTTGGCAGGCTGCTGGCCAGCCTCCTCCCATTCAACAAGGGCCCAACTGATGAAAACAAGTTTCTTCGGGAAAATAGGTAACCTGGTCAAAAACAAATGAGGCAGGCAGCGAATATCATTCTGCAGTAGCTGTCTATTGATGTTAGCGAGCGAGTTGGTGACGTATTGACATCTATGAGTTCATTAGAGTTGGCTTGTCATTCGGAGATGCTGTTGTAGTAATGGCAGCTAGCTAGCCTTGTCAAGGCAGCTTCACCATTCCATCAGTTGTAACAGTCATTAGAATCCCAATCCTATTCATCAAGATTATTCTAGCATGGTTTGCAAATTACTTCACCACTTTAATTTTGTGGAGGGACATTTGGAGTTATGTGGAAAACAATAACAATTAAAACATTGAGTTACTTCTAAACTAGCTGCTGCACTGTCTGGTACCCAATATTACCCACTGCTAATCCTTTGATGTGATAGCAGTCCATGTCACTGAATTTTCTGCAGTCATGTGAAAAATAGAGCAAGCCAGAAGCTAAATATTTGAAGGAATGTTTACCTTGAATGTTGTCATTTCGGCCAGTTGTGGGTATTCTCAATGTGAGCTGAAAGATTGTGATGTGGCAGACATTTGGGGGGGGGGATTTAGAATATAAGTGACGGACAAACCATAACAATGGACAAGGCGGTAGTTTCGTCAAGAAGCGAGATAGGTCACATCACTGCTTGTGCCTTCATACACTGTGTGGATCTTATAATGTACCATGTGTGATGTCTACATACTAGGCTATGTGCCTGTGAGGAATATGCACTGCAGTTCTCTCACTCTATCTGGACAACTGCACCTGCTCTGGTGAGCAGTACCGTTGCTTCACACCTACTTTAGGCAATGGAGGACTGCCTATCATTCACACATATCTAAGACTGCCATCTAGTGGTACATTTGATGGCTGGACTTGCCTGACCAAGATGAGGACTGACTGAGTAAACAGGACTGAATTGTGAACACAGACACACATTTTCATTTAAGAATTATAACAGTGTCTTCAAGTCAATTTACCGTGTGTTTAGATTTGCTATAGAACGCAAGGCTGGTCTGCTCACTGGACTGTGTTTTAAGGACCTGGATCCAACACATCAATCAAACTGTTGGTAGTCTTTTGTTGCTGTTGCTTTTTTTAAATCAAGTATCCATGGCAGTTTGAGCTATGTCATGCAGGAGTCCATCTGTAAGACAGTCAGTCACTATGTATGGCAATACCTCCTCACTATGTGGGAGTACACTCAAAGATGTTGGTGATGGTGGGATCAGAGAGGTATTGCCATCCAGCTGGTAAAGGTGTCCAGAGATGGGGATGGAGGGGGAACGTGAAGGTTTAGGTTTAACCCAACACATATTTAGAAATACTGATCAATTAAAAGCACCCAGAGGTTGTGTGTGTGTATACCGTTTGTGTGTCGAGAAGTGTGTGTGCATATGTTCTTCATGTGTGCTATTGTTGTGGATAAGGCAGAACATGTAGGGGTTGGCGCTAATGGGATGTGGTGGGGTATGGTGGGGTGTGGTGGGATTTGGTGGGGTGTGGTGGGATATGATGACGGTGGGGTGTGGTGGGATGTGGTGGGGTATGGTGTGGTGTGGTGGGATATGATGACGGGGTGGTGGGATGTGGTGGGGTGTGGTGGGATATGATGACGGTGGGATGTGGTGGGATGTGGTGGGGAGGTGGTGGGGAGTGGGGGATGTGGTGGGGTGTGGTGGGATGTGCTGGGATGGTGGTGGGGGGAATGGTGGGGTGGGGATATGGTGGGGTGGTGGTGGTGGGGGTGTGGTGGGATATGGTGGGGGGTGGGGGGGTGGTGTGGTGGGGATGTGGTGGGGTGTGGTGGGATGTGGGGTGTGGTGGGGATGTGGTGGGTGGGGGATATGGTGGGGTGGTGGGTGTGGTGGTGGTGGGGATATGATGACGGGGTGGTGGGATGTGGTGGGGTGTGGTGGGGATATGATGACGGGGTGGTGGGATGTGGTGGTGGGGTGTGGTGGGGTGTGGTGGGGATGTGGTGGGATATGGTGGGGGTATGGTGTGGTGGTGGGTGGGGATATGATGACGGGGTGGGGTGGGATGTGGTGGGGTGGGTGGTGGGGTGTGGTGGGGGATGTGGTGGGGATGTGGGTGGGGTGGGGTGGTGTGGGGTGTGGGTGGGATATGATGACGGGGTGGTGGGATGTGGTGGGGTGTGGTGGGGTGTGGTGGGGTGTGGTGGGATGTGGGGTGGTGGGATGTGGTGGGGTGTGGTGGGATATGATGACGGGGTGGTGGGGATGTGGTGGGGTGTGGTGGGATATGGTGACGGGGTGGTGGGGATGGTGGGGTGTGGTGGGATGTGGTGGGTGGTGGGGTGGGGGTGTGGTGGGATATGGTGATGGGGTGGTGGGGATGTGGTTGGATGTGGTGGGGTGGGGGTGGTGGGGTGGGGTGGGGTGTGGTGGGATATGATGACGGGGTGGTGGGATGTGGTGGGGTGTGGTGGGATGTGGTGGGGTGTGGTTGGATATGGTGACGGGTTGGGAGTCTGGACAGGCTGATGAGGCTCACTGGCTAGAAAGAGTGGAAGAGGGAAAACAGAGAGAGAAAACATAAAGGAAAGATGAAGGGATGGGACTGTGTCCAAATGCCATTGGCAGCAGCTGCTATTTAAACACGGCCAGATTGATGAGCTGTCTGTTGAACAAGGGGTTGGCGCCTTGTTGCACTTTGCCATGATAGTTTATATTTCCATCCATTCACTCTGTCCATAAGTTTCATAGAACAGGTGGTGCCTTTTCACAAACATTATATTTTTGTGTGAGTGTATCAGTGTCCTGTGAGCAATTTTTTGGTTTTCGAAAAAGAAAAAAAAATGTTTTTAGCTTAATTCATTTGAACAACAACTATTGGATTGATAGTTTTATATACTGCTATTGGCATGAACAGGGACTTAACGTTTAACCCTGCTTCTCTCTTACATTCTGTCTCTCTTTCTCCCTCCGTCTTTCTGGCTCTCTAATACTCTCTTTCTTCTCTCTCTCTCTCTCTCTCTCTCTCTCTCTCTCTCTCTCTCTCTCTCTCTCTCTCTCTCACACACACACACACAGTCGTGGTATTTGGTATTTCCCTCATATTTAAAGGGCACAGAAGATCAAGCTTTGGAGAGACACTTTAATTTACTTCCTGGCCTTTCCAAAGCACCTCCGATTTGATTTGGTCGTTGTAATACAGTTAATGGTGTATATCTGTTAAATGGCAAGCGTACACTGGCGTATCGATCATCTCCAACAGAGACCCTGACAGCACTTAAAGGACATTATCCTTTTTGTCAGAGGGAGCTTGACACTCCTAAAGGAAGTTTGGCGTTGTCTACAGGCGTGTTTCAGGATTATTTGATATGTTATGCGATACTGTGGTGACATGGAGGGGCTTCCATTATGACACATGTAAAACCAGACAGAAATATGAAGGAGGAAATCCTTTCGAGTCACAGTTTGTCACTGTCCCAACGAGAAAAGGAACCATTTGTATGATGTTTAAAGAGTGATCGATTAGACTAAATGGCAGCTTTGTAAGGGCCGTAGGTGACACTTGAGTGGTGACAAGACAAACAAGAACATGGTTATCAACCTTTACCTGCAATTTAAATGTCTACAAACCAGAACGAGCCCAGACCAGGATTTCTAGTGTGGAAGCAAATCTAAATGAAAATTCATCATGATAATCATCATACATGTATTGTTGTATCAGTAATCTGTAGTGTAAAGTGTGTCCAAATGACACAGGCCCAGCATGATTACACTAGTATGATTTCTAGGTTGAAATACAAGCCATCTCTAACTGATTACACCAAAAATGGAGGCTCAGAGAATGTTTGTTTGAATGTTTCTATCTGGTTCATAGTGAAAACTGGAAGAGTGCAAGGTACAGTAGCCTACATGCCCTTAAATATTAGAAAAGGGGGGGGTTAAGATAATTTCTGTGTAATTAATAAATAGCCCCTCTGCAGACCGACAGACAGATAAACAGAACGACTGACGTTCTAGATGATATGCAGCTGCGATCCCTGCAATGTCTTATCTGCCTCCCCTATTCACCCTGCCGATCCACCATGCATGCACACACACGCATTTACACACACACACATATATACCCACACATATACACGCACACACATACACACACACACACACTTTCGTCTTTATCACAGCCCGACACTTGTGCTCTGCTGGTAATCAGAGAAGCTCTGGCCCAGTCCGCGGAGGCAGCCGCATTCTAATCTCAACTGTTGCATATCTAATACTAATTGGAATCCTGCAACTGGGTCACTGTCATTGTTTTTCAAGTACTGTCAAGTCGGGGGAAACATATGAAACTGAAATTATACCCCTCCCTACCCCCCTCGCCAGCAGAGTCGTCTTGATTGGATCCTCTCTCTCTTGTGTCTGTGAGTGTGTGTGAGTGTGTGCGCGCCTTTTCTCTCTCTAGTGTGCACACACTGATATGTTTCTCTCCCTCTGCCTGTCACCCTCTCCTTCCATCTTCCCCTTTCTCTCTCTCTCCCCACTGCCAAATAGAGATATTCAATCTGCCTTCTGATGGATTGAAGAACCCAAGATGGGAAAGGACAGATGCGCCCACAGAACCTGTATACTGTGCGTGTGTGCCTTGTCTGCAGCTGTGCTGCTACCCCCTGATTCCCCATATACAGGACAAGCCCATTACTTATAACAGTTGTCCATCTGAGCGGGAATAGACAGTTTTGGGTTGCAATATCATTTACATACTTTTTTAAGTACGGGACTATCCCTGCGACTTCCCAAGTCTTTCTGAAGGCAATCAGATTACGCTATACTTCCAGATCCCGCCAAAATGCCAACTCGGGTGGCACAACACGGCAGATCCATATGTTCAAATGGGAGTGTCACCGACCCCCGTCTGTTTGACATCGCTAAGCTAATGCTAATGCGCTAGCGGAACGGCGTCTCAAAGGAGGGGAGGACCGGAGATGCCGTCCACTGTTAATGTGCACCCGCTCCCCGATGAGATGCTGAGAGGATAAATAGAGATAGGGAAGTGGGGATTAGTTGGCGCCGAGGACGGGATTCCAAATTAGGGCTCGCTCAATCACGCAGACGCCAACATCTCTCCTTGCTCATTTGTTTAGCTGATGGGCGCTTTCTGTGCGTCTTCAATGTACAAGGTTTTCTTGATTGGCAGGGAAATTTCTGATGTGGCGGCCTGGTCAATTCGGACACTAATTCTTGCTTCATCACTTAGACCAGCACTGTAGCCTCCCTCTCTCCCTCTGTCAGATTATTCAAGAATACTTCATTTAAATATTTATGTAAAATGCAATCATTTTCATCAATGTATTCATTTGGACTCCACGAAGTGTGGAGTGGGGCGTTTGTGAAGTTTAATGTAAATATACATTGGTAATTTGCTATCTTTGTGTCCTTGAATGTGCAAGATTGATTATTTTATGTTACAGTGTACTTTCATATTCACAAAATGTATAAACCAGAAGATTTGTGTGAGTATTTGAACAGCAATCTATTGTATTTAGTTTGATTGTATATTGTGAATACTGTATATTTACATGCAAGAAGGTTGAAGATTATTTTAAGTAATTCAAAGCAAGTTAATCATACAAAGATGGGGACAAACGGCTGAGTGACAAGTTAAGAAACTGTCATTTGAAAGTAGTTAGTTTTGTGTGTTTTAAAGTTGATATTGTAAATATAAATTCACAAATAAATAGCTTTGTGATTTTAAAACTCATACCTGACTTCAAGATGACTATTCTAAAGACACTAAGGACCTGAGCTATTATTACGAAAAGGGGGACTGCAACCACAAATGTATCAGTTCTGTAGTTTGATTCCTACATGTAGAGCTTTGCAATATGTATATATGTTTATCAAAAGATGGTAATGACTGATAATGTCCCATGTTTTGCAAATAATTATACCTAGAGTAGTCTAAGACAACAGCCCCAGCAAGAGTATATCACATCTAGATGTAGTGCAGGGGAAGTTTGTGTTTTCATAAAATGTTTATGGTCCAATCCAACTGTGTCACTCTCCACCAAATCTTAACTGTGTCATTCTCCACCAAGTCTAAACTGTCACTCTCCACCAAGTCTAAACTGTGTCACTCTCCACCAAGTCTAAACTGTGTCACTCTCCACCAAGTCTAAACTGTCACTCTCCACCAAGTCTAAACTGTGTCACTCTCCACCAAGTCTAAACTGTCACTCTCCACCAAGTCTAAACTGTGTCACTCTCCACCAAGTCTAAACTGTGTCACTCTCCACCAAGTCTAAACTGTCACTCTCCACCAAGTCTAAACTGTGTCACTCTCCACCAAGTCTAAACTGTGTCACTCTCCACCAAGTCTAAACTGTCACTCTCCACCAAGTCTAAACTGTGTCACTCTCCACCAAGTCTAAACTGTGTCACTCTCCACCAAGTCTAAACTGTGTCACTCTCCACCAAGTCTAAACTGTGTCACTCTCCACCAAATCTTAACTGTGTCACTCTCCACCAAATCTTAACTGTGTCATTCTCCACCAAGTCCAAACTGTGTCACTCTCCACTCAGTCTTAACTGTGTCACTCTCCACTCAGTCTTAACTGTGTCACTCTCCACTCAGTCTTAAATGTGTCACTCTCCACCAAGTCTTAACTGTGTCACTCTCCACCAAGTCCAAACTGTGTCACTCTCCACTCAGTCTTAACTGTGTCACTCTCCACTCAGTCTTAAATGTGTCACTCTTTACCAAGTCTTAACTGTGTCACTCTCCACCAAGTCTTAACTGTGTCACTCTCCACCAAGTCCAAACTGTGTCACTTTCCACTCAGTCTTAACTGTGTCACTCTCCACTCAGTCTTAAATGTGTCACTCTTTACCAAGTCTTAACTGTGTCACTCTCCACCAAGTCTTAACTGTGTCACTCTCCACCAAGTCCAAACTGTGTCACTGTCCTCCAAGTCTAATCTGTGTCACTCTCCACCAGTGTTTTAACTGTGTCACTCTCCTCCAAGTATTAACTGTCTTACTCCACTGGATTTTCCTATGTTGGTTCAGCCCTTTTGAAATAGATACCCCCTAACATATATTATGAAAAAACATCTTGCAACATTGGAAAATAAAATGACCACATACTTTCAATAGAATTCATAGCTTTTCTCTCTTTATCCATCTCAGCTCAATTCTCTGTTATTCTTCTAACCCGCAACCAAAAATGGTATTTGGGAGACAAACAACTTCATTCTGCTGTGCGTCAGTAATTAGCTGTGGAATTAGCGGGCTTGACGTGCCTCCACAGATCAGCCGGGCCCTCCAGGGAGGCCCGCAGGTCCAGGCGAGCCGCATTTCCAATTATTGTGTTGAATTGCTAATTTAGTTATTGTGCCTGGCGTAATTGTGATGGGTATTGGGTGTGCGATTCAATTTGTTTTAAATATTTGTGGACCGGCGGATCGGTAATAGAGCTGACCTATCTAGCGGCCTAGCTCGAGGAGTGGAGGAGACGACGAAAACAAAGGGAAGAGACTACAAAGATGTTGATGCTTCTTTCTTCTTTTATTTTACCCCTCCTCACTCTGTCATTACGTCTCTGTCTGTCTCTCTCTCTTTCTGCTTTCTGTCTCTCCCTCTGTCTCTCTCATCGTCTTAGTTTGATCTGCCTCATCCCTCTTAAGACTGTTGAAGTTAAAAAGCTTGAAATTTAGAAAAATAGTACTTTGATCATCTTCAGGGTGCAAGGCACAGTGTATTAGATGGGGTAGAACATTGAGGACTTCGAATTATACATGATAAGCAGGGGAAATGTTGTTCTCTTTCCCCCCCAAAAAAGAAACGTGGGAGGGGTACTGTGTATAAGTTGAAGGTGTCCATTCTCATTCTCATTCCATTTTTGTGACATGTTTGTGTTCTGGAAGAACCATACCTACAATAATTGACAGTAAGGGATACTGTAACAAACGTCAAGTTTGAACTTTTGGAAAAAAAGAAAACAACTTTTTTGCACTTGTTTTTTTACAGTTATATGTTTTTATAGACCCATGTTTTTAATAAGAATACAAATGAATAGTGACATATTTGGAAAACACTATTTCCTTTTTGGTTTGAGTTGTGTTGAAGTCCCAGTGTGATACCTTCACACTGATGTAATTGACAGCATGAATACAAGGGGCCATATCAATCTGATGGACACTTAATCACTTCCCCATAATAAGGAACACGTTGTGTTGTCATGTTACGCACATTAGAATGGGCATGCTGTGGCTCTTGTCTGTCTGGCTGCTTCTACAAGAAGTCATCCTAATGTGACATCACAATTCATTGTGTTTTACACAGATGGTTCATGTTTTATATGTACATACTGCATTATAATTTTTTAAGTCCCCTAAAAGACAGACACAATTGTAAAACTGCAGTAAACATTTATTTCCAACAATATACATTTTAGTTTTGAATGGTACATATCTTTGAAACAATACTGCGATGCACCTGAAGCACTTAGGTATCACTGGAACGTGTTCAGGGTCTGTGTTGATCATGTTGTCTCAGTCAGTTATCGAATGAATACATTGGATGAGTTTGAGGGTCTTGTTGTCAGATGAAGGGGGTGTTTATGAGTGTGTGGTGGTTGGATGTGAATTGTGGGCCAGTTTAGAGAGCTCATTGTGATTTGGTGAGGTGTGCCCATGTGAGTGCATCTGTTGTCTCAGCTTTCATCTAGGATTGTGTGTGTGGTCAACATGAAAGCCTCCATTTTGAATAGGACCTCTTGAGCTCTTTGAAATCCTCCTCTTTTCTCACTAGCCTGGCCCGTCTGCATCACACACACACACACACACACACACACACACACACACACACACACACACACAAGACAAGCTCACAAATACAAGCAATTGGCAAACAAACTCTTGAATTGAATGTAAATACACAAACTAGTACATACAACCATACCATGAATGGATGCCTCATAAATATTCCTCACAAGCACAAGCATGCATGCACAGAACAGTCATGCAATTGCACACACCCACCCGTGATTTTAAACAGCCATCTAGGCTCACACACAGACACCAAAACAAACACACACACACACAGCAAAAACAGCTATTTACACCTGCCGGGCGTTTGATCATCAATTAAGTGTTCCTTTTCTGGGTGTTTAATCTCTCACATGTTTGGTCCCGCCCCTCCATCAGGCCGCCTCACTACCTCACAGCCAGACTTCTGTCACATCTTGAACTGACATCAGCGCCTTCAAAACGGACACAAAGTACACACACTCCTTTGTGATGGATAGATATACACAGTCTATTTATGAGTCACACATTGTTCTGAAGAAATGTATCTGATATAAGGTCAACTTCTCTAATCATTTAGATATGGAAAGTAAAGTTTTTAAACATGGGTACATGGAAAATCATTTGAATACACAGTTTTACTGTGACCCACCCCCCCCCACACACACACACACACACACAACACACACACACAAAATGCCCCATTGAAAGCATAACTTGTCTCTTAGCAACAATACTTGTCAATTTGCACCTACAACGAAATGGCTCCACAGCTGGCAGGACAATTGTACACATCACATCTCTACGTCACCATCCCATTGGTCCTTATGCTCAGTCGAGTGCGTGCATCGACCAACCATCTGACGACACACGCCCACTGCAGGAAATAGGGTTATCTGAGAGCCGCCAACTAAGCAAACAAAACCAGTAAACAAACAAACTCTCTCAAATAAACAAAAAAACGCACAAACATCAACCTCTTATCTTCCCAAGGCTGCCAACGACTCTGTGATTTCAACCTGGGGCTTCATTCCTTCCTAAGACAAACTGGGACAGATAGGGATCTAGCCATTAGAGGAAGAAGGCTTGTGGGCTGAAATGAGAGAGGTAGAGTGAAAATGAGAGAACATGAAAGAGAGAAAGAGAGAGTGAGGGATAGAAAGGGAGTGAGAGCATAAAAGAGAGGAGAGAGATATAGAAAGAGAGTGAGATATGGTGAAGGCCAAAGAGGAAGAGAGAAAAAGGAGGCAAGAGAGAGATTGAAAGTGAAGTAAAAAAAAAGAAAGTGAGGTGAGAACTGACAGAAAATTAGAGAGAGCAGTGAGAGAGAGAGAGAACGGTAGAAAAGTATGGAGAGGATGGCGAGGGGAGGGGCAGGTGTAGTCAGCAAGCAGAGGCAAATGAAATCAATTTGAAGAGCATCGTGGGTAATTGGTTTCCAAACAGTATTCTGTCCTGGCCGCCTGGTACCTGTTTCCATGCCCTGCAACCCCGCACCCCCAAGTAGCAAAGAAGCAGTCAATTTCTCACACTGACAACGACATCACCTTCATCCTTTAGCACAGCGGGTGTGCGTCTGTGCATGTGTGCGTTAGCATATCTGCATACTTTCTTCATGTGTTTGAGTATGTGTGGGAGTGGTGGTGGTGTGTGTGTGTGTTGGTGTGTGTGTGTGCGGGAGGGGAGGGGAGGGGTGGTAGGTGTGTTTGTACTTTAACCAGCATACAACCCTGTAATTCAGCTTGACATGATCCATATTCAGTCACCATCATACTCAATAAACTGTAGCTCAATCTCAGACATTCCCAAACAGCTCTTAAACATACAAAGACCACAACAACGGAATAGCCCTCTTTACATCACAATGGAGTCAACAGCTGTTGTAGAAAACTAATGTGGTTTCCAAATTGTGATTCTGCCAAATGTACTGTATCTAATCTTACAGTTAAAATACAGTAATCGGGTTGATAATTGGCATTTTTAAAATAGCAGTTATTAAATTAGCTGAAAAAAAGGCTCATATGGTCAATTACAACACACTTGGACTTGGCACACAGAGCTTTGGAGAGAAGCCATAAGGGTTTAAATTACATAGAACTGGAAGGCCCAATTATAGTTCTACTAAATGCAGGAGCAGTGTGGTAATTGTAGCGGCCATGTTTCTTCAGAGTCCCTTGTTGTTATATTTCTATAGCACTTGGCTAGGATTCAGAAGTTGACTCTGTTCGTGTGTCATGTTCCAAGAGATCACTGGTGTCTATTTTGTTAACACACACATGCACCCAAATCACACCCACATTGAAAAAAAATGATCTCCAACAATATTAAATGCATACAATCTTAATAGGACATTTCCTCCACACGTACACACGTACACTCACCTCTCACCACCTTACACCCACTGGCACCTGGGAAGGAACAGGTTAACACACTGACCATGAAATGAAATGTCGCTAATAAAAAAAAGAGAAAAAAAGTCAACAAGTTTCACAGCAACCTACCCACCCACACACACACACACACACACATACACTCACTACCACCACCACACCACCGTGATTCGCCTTTTGGTCTCGCCTCGATAGCGGCGAAATGAATATTCATGAAGTAAGCAACTTCTGATCCCAAACAAAGTAAAGCTCTGGCTTAGGGAGATTGGGCCGAGTGTTAATGGCTTCTTCGTTTTAAGCCCGCATAAGAAAGCCCCCCCCGATTTCCCTGCGCTTGTAGTCCATGAGAATATTTAATACCGTTATTAATCATTTTTAATCCGTTTGCTTTTAATTAAGAAACAGCATGTTGCTGTCCTATCAGCCAGTGCCAGTGAGCAGATTAATTGTAGCTTAAGATAGCTTGCCGTGATTGGTGTAATGTATTAGCTAACAAGACGCCCGGCTTCTAAAGATACTTGTACACTACCTTGGGAACTTGGCACCACTCCAGGGCTCCCCCCTCTCTCTCTTCTCTCTCTCTCTCTCTCTCTCTCTCTCTCTCTGTCTTCCTCTCTCTCCTGCTCTCTCTCCTCCCGTGTGTGTGTCACTCCTGTTTGAAGCTGCTGTCCTGGAGTCTCTGGGACACCTCCTCTCTCATCTCAGCCCAGCGGTGTGTGTTTGGAGCCATGTTTTGATGCCAGCGGTGTGGCTGTTCCACATGAGGGACGAAGGAGGCCTCTGCTTCTACCCTGACAGGCCCAAGGTGCTGCGTTGGAACTCAGATCAGCAGCAGCCCGGGCGTGGCGGCGTGGCGTGGCATGGAACAGCACGCTTTTGCACAGTTTGGCATGGTTCAGCTCAGCACCAGTTGGCCTTTAGGTTAAGAGTGTTAGGGATAGGGACATATCCCAGTTGGAGCACACGAGAGTGCGGGTTGGAACCTGGTTCATCTTGAGCTCGTCTGGTCATATTGTGCCAACTGTATTCAGTACTTCAGTATTACGTTAGACTATGGGGCATGGTGGCGCTGGGGCCGGCATTGATGACGTCCTCGTTGGCATTACGGGTAATATTCCTGAGAAGTACCTTTCTGGGGTTGGTTAAGAGGTGGGGGCCCTCGGGAAGACAGGACTGAGGAAGGAGGCTGCAGGCTGCAGGCCCTCTCTGACGGTGGTGCCCCTCAGGAAAGCCACACTCTGAGCCCTGGAGCATGCATGTGGTGCTGGGAGAGACGGGCAAACCCAGTGAAGAGCAAACAACAGGGGGTGCTCAAGCCTGATAGCATGCTGTGTTGAAGGGCTTCAATGGCTTCACATAGGAGCATGACTGCAATTAGAGCTCATTGTCTGTGAAAAGATGTTTAACTGGGACTAATTGGGGCATTTTACTGGACATATACATTCTGTCTGGGGGCTATATGTTTGTCTTTTCGTCCGCTGCAATGTATAGTAGCTTAGGGTACCTGGATTTCAATCATGTCAAATTAAGAAATGGCTGTGTGTGCGTGTATGCAAATGAATATACGCTTATTTGCTCATCCTTTTCTGTGCATAATGTTTTGTTGTCTACATGAGTTGTCCAGAGTTTGGCCCGTAGCAGCGACAGCACTCAGTGTCGTAATGGAGTGTGTCACCGTATTTCTGTGTGTGTGGCGAGTCGTTGGCAATTTAGTGTATGAATGAATAAATAGATAGCTGTTTCCAGCGTTAATCTCGGCATCTGCCTCAAAGGGGTTTCTCTCTCTTTCTCTCTCTCTCGCGCGCTCTCTTGCTCATCCTCTCCCTCATTCTTCCTCCTCTTCTCTTTCCCCCTCTCTTTCTCTTCCTCTCGCTCTCGCTTTCACTTTCTCTCTCTCATTCTCTCCCTCCTTTCCCCTTTCTCACCCATATTCTCTCTCGGTCTCATTCTCTCTCTCTCGGTCTCATTCTCTCCTCCCTCGTTCTCCCTCTCTCTGCTGTGAAGAGGTGCCCATTGTGTGTGATGAGAGTTAGATTGGATAGCTCCCCAGGGGCTGCTCTCCATTAGCTAAGGTGATCTAACAGGTAATCAGGAGATAATTAAAAGGCTTCACTTTCTGCCAGGCTCTCTGCTGGGAGGGGCGAGAGGGGAAGGAGGTGTGTACGTGTGTGTGTGTGCGTGTGTGTGCGTGCGTGTGTGAGTGCGTGTGTGCGTGTGTGTGTGTGTGTGTGTGTGTGTGTGTGTGTGCGTGCGTGTGTGCGCGCGTGTGTGTGCGTGCGTGCTTGCGTGTGTGTGTGTGCGTGCGTGTGAGTACGCATGCATGTGTGTGTCCATGTGTGCTCGCGTGCGTGTCTGTGAAACAGTTGGTGTACTGGATGTGTACATTCATATGTGTGGATGTGACAAGTATGTGTGGCGTTAGTGTGCAGCGTGTGTGGTGTAGTGTGGTGGTAAGTCTGACACGTGTGCTTCTTGTGCTTCTTGTGTGCATAGGCACATCAATCAAAGGATGTAGAGACCACAGACAATGGTTTTGCTTACAAATCGGTGATACTGTATTGTAATGTAAATAGCACAGTATGCATTAGCATTTTCTATGAAACATTTTGAGTTATATTATCAAGCTGAATCCATTCTGACAGACACAAACACACACACACATACACATAGGTGCACTTAAATGAAAAAGGTGAGTTCCATAAGTATTCTGCTGAGGGCGTCCTTGATCTGAACACCCTGCCTGCCTGATGGGCCGTCCAGCGATTAGGCTGATATTAACAAATAGGTCAATGTCTATTTTCTGCTCAATTTAAAGCTTGACTGCGATAAAGATTGCCCAGTCTTCCCCCAGAGTACTCACAATACAAACACAGAAAATGGAAGATGGGATTGTGTGTGTGTGTGTGTGTGAGAGAGAGAGAGAGAGAGAGAGAGAGAGAGAGAGAGAAATAAAGAGATATGGGGTGTTGTGAATTCACGTGCACACTTTTGTCCAAATGTGTTTCTGTGTGTGTGAGAGCATGTGCATGTGTGTTTCTGATGGAGGTTGGGGTGGATCGATTCTTATCTGTGATGGGCTGATTGGAGGTAAGGGTCTGGATGGATACACATGCAACTTAGCCCCCCCACACACACACACACGCACACACACACACAAGGTATATTCCTCTCACTTTCTTGTTTCTTTCCGCTTCCCCAAACATCCAGGTAGACAAGGCCAGGAAGCCATGTTAAAGATTTGAGACGCACCCTAAACCCAACAGCACACTGCCTTTGTTCCAACCTAGTTTGGGCCAAGCTCTAAACCCTTCCTTCCCTTCGGGCTTTGCTGGCACACTTTCTGATCCTAAATGCCCTTTAAGCGTTTAATAGGCTCAGTAATTACCGTGACGACCTCAGGACGCGGGATCGCTCGGCGTAATTATGAATCGGCAGGCAAGAGAGGAGTGTATCAGTTTGAGGACGGGGGAAATCAGGCTGGAGAGTCTCTCTTGTAGACCAGAAGGGGGAGAGAGAGAGCACCGGTGTGTGTTTCTGTTGGTGTGTGAAGTGTAAGTTGCACCGTGTGTGTGTGTTTCAAAGATACGTACGCTAGTGTGTCTGCTAGCGAGTGTGTCCATGCCTGTGGGTTTGTGTACGCGAGTTGCACCCCCCCCCTCCACCGCTCCCGCCCCCCCACAAGCCAGAGCTGCCTCTCTCTCTCCCCAGACCCCTGTGCTCATCAGCCAGGAGATTGATCCCTGTCAAAACCAATCTGTCAGACAGGGCTGACACCAGCCGTGCCTAGAACCGCACCCCCAGGCGGAATTCCAGCCCCAGCCCCAGCACTGCCAAGCCCCCGCCCCCCACCTCCACCCCACCCACAACTAGCTGCAACCTCCCTCCCTCCATCCCACCCCCAGCTCCATCCTGCCCAGCCCTCTCTTAACCCTCAGACCCATCCACCCCCTGCCCTAACCCTGTCCCCACCTTCTCACAGCCCCATCACCCGGGCCCTCATATCCATTCCCCATAGCACAGACGCAATCAGAGCCCCGAAACACAGAGCTCCAGTCCCAGGCATATTGCCAACAGATGCCTATTTTCAGATGCGCATCAAATCAATTGGTGGAGAAGTGAAAGGCATAATCAGACTGGGATTGATCTGTGGGTGCTGCGATTGACACACATCCCCAGGGGATGGAACTGAAAGGGTTACCCCACACAGCATGGAGATATGCAATCATGCAGACATACGCACACACACACACACACTTTAATGCTGACATACGCACGCTTACCTATGCACGGCGTGGTAGGTCCCGCACCCACACACACACAGACACACACACTTGCAGTCCCATGCTGAGAGATGGTAGGATACAACCTCCTGCTGCGTTTAGGCTGTGTGTGGTATGGCAACCTGGTCTACTCCACTAAGACCTAAGTGAGAACAGTGTCTGATAACTATTCATAGCCTGGTGATGGGGCATCCACAGTGTTTGCAGGCTATGCTGTAATGTAACATTCTGCAAAGATACAGAGCGGTACAATTGACTTTGGGATTGCAGGAAGCATATACTCATATTCTATGGCCAAATGTAAAGCTTTTACCTCCATGGGGGAGATGTGAAGAATTCTTCCGCTTTTTTGAGTGTCTGTGTGTGGTGTGTGTGCGTGTGCGTGTGTGTGTGTGTGGGGGGGGGTGTTTGTGCGAGAGATTGAGAGCATTTCGAAGAAAAGAGAGTGCGTGAAATTGTGTCTGTGTCTGTGTGTTCCTGTGTGTAGACAGCACATACTGTTGACTTAATGATGGCTGGGAAAACCCTGTTTCTGGTATTTGTGCATGTTGATGTGCAAGCATGTTATGGATGATTGGTTTGCGTGTGCACACCGCACACACATGCATGGCTACCATACGTGTGTTTCCAGAGTATGTTTGTACAGTGTGTGTGTGTGTGTGTGTGTGGGGGTTTGCCTGCGTGTGTGTTTATGTTCGCGCTGCGGTCGGAGACGCGGGGGTTAACCTGGCACGGGCCCCTGTAATGAGTAAGCATTCAGTTCGGCGGGGCAAGATAAATGGCGAGGGCCCGGCACTAGTGCAACAGTCAGCAGGAAGCAGGGCCCGCAGGCTTGTTTGTGCCAAATGGAGCTCGCAAAATATCAAAGGCCAGCCATCCAGAAGACGCAGGCGTTTGACAAATTTTAAATTAGCCAGAAAGCGAGGGAGAGAGGGGGAGGGATGGCAGGATGGGGTGGGGGGGGGCGGGGGGGGGACGTAGGGAGATAAGGAAGAGAGGGAGGGATGGGGAGAGATGGAGAAGGGGAACATGTAAGAGAGAAGGGTGGATGAGGGAAAAAGGGAGAAGAGAGGGAGGAAGATGGGTAGAGAGATGACAGAGACACAGGAGGGAGAAGTGAGAGAGGGGTGGCGGGGGGGGGGCGCAAGAGCAAAGTGAACAAGGGAGAGAAGAAAGACGGAAAAGATGGGCTAAATTATGCAATCCTTTGTCATCCAGCACAGTGAAATCCATACTTGCTCCGTTCCTCTATCGCTTTCTCTTTTTTCAGCTCTCGTAATCGTGGTGCCATTATCGTCATTAGCTAGCGAAGCTGTTATTATTCCGAATGCATAGTTCCAGGAATTGCTTGGGAGGGGGAAAAAGGGGGGAGTCACTGGGTGGTTTAACCCATTCCCTTTGGGTGTGTGTGTGTGTGTGTGTCTGGCCTAATTGGAGTTGTAACTGGAAACACTGGTGGTAACTGAGTCAAAAGGGGGAATGTGTTGTATCACACACACACTGCACTCTCACAAACACAACCTGTCCAGTGTCCAGTGATAATGTCTAACTCCTGGGCTATGGAGCCTGTCAAAAAACGAATACAGAATCCATGCTAAACAGTGCTGATGATGTTGGTACACACACACACCAGTGACGCATGCTACACATGGTTTCTCTCCCAGTGAACAGAGGCCACAGCCACACCAGGTGTTTTAACCCCCGCCGTGCCACAGCACAGACCTGAACAGTTCATTAGCTTGAGGTAGGAAATAAAACGCTGCCCCTGTAGAGAGCCACAAGTCGTTTTTACTGCAAGGTCATTTGGGTCATTCAAATCTACTCATCCCTCAGTAACACACTCAGGTGAAGAGAGGTGGGTCATTCAGCTGTCAATGGAAGGGTGCACTTTAATAAAATTCGTTTTTTAAAATTTTCAATTCTAAATGTATGATATACAGTATAATATATATGTATGATATAATCCTTGTTTTTATTTATGACATTTTTAACTATACATACATTTATGTACATTTGAGAAATGATTTGCTGCAAAGTGCATGCACAAGTAATCTGCTGACTGGCCTTTGCCGCCCAGGTATGAAGAGCAGAAATCCGAGCTCCACTGGCCAAAGAAAAATGGGAAACATTTTTCACAGTCACTCACGGATACCTTAACTTTTTCCTCTAAACTCAATCCCCCCCCCCACCCCCCCACCCCACCCCACCCCTTCCAAATCAATTGTACATCATTCAGTGCAACTTTGTGCCTAGGTAAAACATACCTGGCTCAACCCCCTCAGAGCTGCGACTCCACAAAACCAAACCTGATCTATTTCTCCCCCTCCCCCTTTTTTACGACTGAAATAAGAGTGCTGGGCCTCCCTTGTAAAATAGTTTTCTTTTACTAATGTCAATTTACGGCCTAGCAAGAGCTCCCTCTAATCGTTTCCTACTCATTACACACAATTTCCAAGTCGTTTGGCCGCGTTGCCGATTGGCTCCTTGCAGTGTGCGCACTGAGGGGTGCCCTGATTGTTTATTATTTATTTATTTATTTATTTACACCGCAGAGGTCCCCTTCTTCCCACCCCCCACCCCCCCCCACGCCCCCACCCCACCGTTCTGTTTATCCCCGTCTTCCTTTCTCCCCGAATCCCTCGTCTGCATTTTCAATGAATAATCAAAGTGGTGCTAAGGCGGCCGGATCTCCTCTCTTTCTAACACATGCTGACACACAAACAAGCAGACCCACATTTACGAAACAAACGCACACATGGAGCATCGTTTTGCATGTGCCCGTCACAGCACAAAGCGTTGGAATATACCACATACCACGTACAGGATGTGCCTGGAGTTTCTGGGGAACATTTCATGAAATGATCCCGAGGTGTAGGCTCAACATGTAGATGGTCATTTTTCAATCCAACATCCATGTTCAATGTGATTTTGAATGACATCATGTCTGTTCCTCAACTGGAAGGTGAATCCACCTTTGTGCTGCTGCTGCACATTCAGAATAGGGATTGGACATTGTTGGGAAACACCCAAGACATACATGCATATACGCCATGTGTGTGGAGAGACGTACAGACCAATCAAGCCCTTGTACCACAAACACTGAGAGAACACAGTGTGGTGGTGAGGTTAGGATAAGCTTACTCTCCACTGATCGTATCCTCATCTACGACAGAGATATCACTGAACTCATCTGGGGCCAGTCCCTTCAAGGAGCTCTCGTTCATCTTCACACCTGGAGAGGGAGGGAGGGAGGGAGGGAGGGAGGGGGAGGGAGGGAGGGAGGGGAGGGGGGGGAGGGGGGGGAGGGGGAGGGAGGGAGGGAGGGGGGGGAGGGTGTTCATGGCCCGTCTGACGCACACGGGGGATGTGGGGGAGTTTGGGGCAATCCCAGGGTGCATCGCTCCACCCCCATTGCCCCACCCCGTTTTTGTCTCCCCAGACAACGGGGATGTGGATGCCCAGTGGCCCATGACTATCAAAAGCGCCGAGCAGGATAAACAAAATTAATTAAAACGCTGGATGTGTTTGACACCTAGCTGTCTCCCATTTTAAAAAGCTATTAAGGCAGGAGCCACAACGCCATCAACCTGACGCTCACACACACACACACACCATTGCACATCCATGATGACATGCACACACACCTGCATTTGAATTGAAAGATTAATGCACACACATATTAATTGTTCACCCTATACATGCACACACACAACACACACACACAATTATCATTTGCAAATCCAACTGATACAAGGAGCAAGGAATGATGAGAACATAAGATTATTACCTTTTGAATCAATTAAATCAAATATTTATATATTTTTAAATTTCTAATCTTATCATTTAGCAAACCTCAAATTTTGAGATAATCTGTCAGTAGCTCCCATTTTCATTGATTGGTTTGCAGACAGAATTGTTCAAATGCATACTTTACCACCATTCTTTCTGGCCTTCCTAATATATAACCATGTATAAGCTAATATAACCTCATATATAACCATCATAATAACCTTGATTTCAAAGGTTATTTTCAAATGACAGACTGGACTTTTGAATCCACAGATTGCGGAGACATTTGCTCTTCACTCTCTCTTTCGCGTGAGGGCAAGGCTGCTGAATCGGCTTCTTAAATTGTGTGAATTCTTGAGGCCGTCGGTCAGGGAAGGGAATGGAGGCAGATACAATGCACAGAAAAGGTTTTCCGTAACCCAAAGATAATATTGGAATGTCGGAGGAGATGCTGAGGGAGAGATCACTCACTATGTGCTTTGTGAAATGAGATGAGAGGGTTAAGGTTCTTGGGAAGGTGGGGGGGGGGATGTTTTGAGTTTAGAATAGCCCTGTTAAAGTGAGAGGATCGCATTTCTCTTCCAAAGAGATAAAGAATAAGTGAATGGATAGAGGGAGGGTTAAGGCCACAGGGTCACTTTAAGGGCAGTGTATGTGTCTGTTGGGTACATTTAGAAAGTGTGTGTGTGGATCCTAATGCAATGGATCCTATCACAGACAAAGACAGCCCTTTAGGTATTGAACTGATTTTGGCAACTGGCACCACACTCATCACTGTCACTAGTACTTCACACACACACATACTTTTCTCACACACACACATACTTTCTCACACACACACATCCTCTGACACACACATCCTCTCACACACACATCTCAGTTTTCTCCCTGGACAGGTACACTCACACAAACTCTTTAACAACCACACATTTGCACACCCATGCTTCCCTGTTGATGACTCTTTCAGCCAACAAAGATCTCCAGTGAGATTTGCAGAACTACAATGCTTTATTACAGTCTGTTCATTACCGTCTGTGGGGCCTTTGTCGATGCTCTCACTGCCCCATGTCCATAATGACATATCTCCAATTCCAATAGCATTCTCCACGGCCATTACGACCTCACAGCACCCATCAGTGTCATGGAGCTTTCACAATGCCAGGGGCCCTTTTTGAACCGTGAGACAGACGAAGAGATACAGCCGACAGACGGAAGGACAGGCGGGCGGGGGGGGTCGGACAGAACGGCAGGCGGGCAGGGGGGGTCGGACAGAACAGCGGGCGGGGGGTCGGACAGAACGGCGGACTGACGTTCTGACTTCATATTCCTGCAGAGATTACTGTGGCGAGGGACAGGCACAGAGTTGTGGGTAATTGTGGTGTTTTTTCATTAGCTTCTAAATGAGGATCCGGAGATGAGGGAGGAAATGGCCTCATCATCGGTGTGGGTGTGTGTGTGCGTGTGTGTGTGTGTGTGTGTGTGTGTATGTGTGTGTGTGTGTGTGCGAAGGAGCCCAGAACGAAGACTATCCCGTTCACACAACGGGAACAAATTGTCCCGTCTCATCAAACTGCATGCTCACTCCGTTCAGCCATTACCTCCGAATATAGGACCAGAAAACCTTCCCAAACAACGAGCCCAAAGATTACAAAGAAAGAGAGATAGAGAGAGAGGAGGGTGGGAGAGGAAGAGAAAGAGAGGGAGAGAAAGAGAGGAAGAGGAGGACAAAAATAAGACGAGAAATGATGAGAAATGAAAATGAAAAGAAACTAGCTGCCAAATTGCGATGAAACTCCAATACTCCAGCCAGGATGTGAGTGGAAAATTTGAGTGAGGCACAATATGAATAGACTGGAAGGGAGGGGGGGAGTGAGGGAGGGAGGGAGGAAAAGAGAGAGAGAGAGAGAGAGAGAGGCAATGCTCAGAGTGAGAGAAATGGATAGAGAATGTTCCTAGTATTGAATGCTATTGAATGGTGTTTGTCATAGGCCGGGCCCGGGGGTCTGACTGAAGCTGACCAGTGAAGCGGAAAGGTGAGAGGTCACAGGAGTCTCAGGCAGTGTGTGTGTGTGTACTGCCTGCACATGCAGACAAATGTGTGTTTTGTGTGTGTTGTTTTGTGCCTTCAGAGGGTGTACTGCAAGTGCATGCGCATGGGTGCATTTGTTCATGTTGTGTGTGTGTTTGTGTGTTTGTGTGGGGGTGTACACATGCGTTTAGACACCAAAAAATGTGTGACCTCTCCCACTTGGGTTCTGCCTATCCAGATTCTGAGTGCAGGAGACCCTGATATTCTCATGTATATTCAGTCAGTAAGACAGTCTGAACCATGTAGATTGAGGAAAAGCAGTTCCAGGTGGTAGTCTGTTAGAGCACAACACTAGTGTACACTGATGAGTAAAAAGGCTTTTGGGGCAAAAATATCTTCTTCTTTAGTTTTACTAATACCATATCCCCATTTGTTATTAGTTTTAGTACATGTTAAGCATTGTGTGTGTGTGTGTGTGTGTGTGTGTGGTGTGTGTGTGTGTGTGTGTGTGTGTGTGTATGTGTGTGTGTGTGTGTGTGTGTGTGTGTGTGTGTGTGTGTGTGTGTGTGTGAGGGAGGCTTTATCTCATACTGGGGTCAGGGCAGATGAGACAGCAACTGACGAGCGCACAAAAGGCCCCCTCAGCAGTTTTCTTCTCTCCTCCTCACTGCCCATCTCCCTCCATCCCTCCCTCCCTCCATCCCTCCATCCCTCATCCCTCCATCCCTCCCTCCATCCCTCCATCCCTCCATCCCTCCATCCCTCCATCCCTCCATCCCTCCATCCCTCCATCCCTCCATCCCTCCATCCTCCATCTCTCCATCTCTCTGCAGTGTTAGCACAACAGTTCCAGAGGTTACCATTCAATTAAGCCTGGGTGCTCATCTCTGGGCTAGACAAAGGCTCTTCACCTCCCTCCCTCCCTCTCTCCCCTTTATCAACCCCCCCCATCCCTCCACCCTTTTCTCTCTTGCTCTCTCTCTCTTTCTTTCCTTCACCAAACTTGTAATTACAATGTTGGACACAGTGCACTGGTGTGACCCACTGTAAAATATGACCATCAATTTGGCCCTTATCCCTTCATCAGGGCTTTCTCGCCCGATGGTCTGGCGATCCCCCCCCCCTCGCCCCCCTTCCTCGGCGAAGCGCCGGGCGTCAAGATGAGGAACATCGCAGCACCCTATCTCCCCGTAATGAATTACTTTCACATTTAACCTCCCCCGATATCCGCTTGAACTTATCATCGCAAATCATTCTGGATTTTTCCCCCCTCCTCTCTCCTCCTTCTCAACCTACCTCTGCTCTTAACTGCATACACTAAATTAAAATATGAAGTCACTCTATTTCCAAGTTGCTGCTGCAAGCATTTGTGTGATGGGAGGGGCGATAAACCGTGGGGGTTAGAGTGGGAGGGGGCGGGGTTGAAAAAATGACCTGGATTCAAGAAAAAAACTAGAGAAGGATGATTAAAAAAGACAAATATATATATCCTTTTAAAAACACTAAAAACTGCATGGGCAGTTAATATGGCTGGACTGTCTGTGACCAAAGAGAATATAAATCACATGCTCTGTGTGTGTATGTACGTGTGTGTGTCTGTGTGTGTGAGTGTATGTAGGTGTGTGTGTGAGTGTGCGTATGCATGTGTGTATATGTTGGTGTAGGGCAGCGCATTATGTTGTTTTCACAGAAGTACATGTTTGTTCTATATACATTTATATGAGTTTTTGAGTTAAGTGCTTAACTGCATTTGTTACATTAGCCATGAGATCTTACCATATAGTATAAACCTCTCTCCGTGTTGGGCTCTCTCTCTGTACTGGGTCTCTCTCCGTGTTGGGTCTCTCTCCATGTTGGGTCTCTCTCCGTGCTGGGTCTCTCTCCGTGCTGGGTCTCTCTCCATTTCATTTTTGTGTGTGTCTGTGGTGTGTGTGTTTGTGCGTATGTGGAAAATAACAGAGAGTGGGGGGGGGGCGGGAGCAAAGGGGAGATTTAGTCCTGAATACCCAATTTTTTGGCAATGGTTTCATAGGGGCTCTTTGGTAGGCATACTTTACTGCAGAGCATCCAATCAATAGGGGTGTTTTGGATTGATGCTGGTATACAAGCACACACACACACACACACACACACTCACACTTCAAGTCTATCATCTCTGTTCAGCTGTACACTGTACTCCCTGCCTGATTACAACTCTGCCACTCTGATGATACCAATTCACTTTGGCCTGTTGACATTTACTGTGTACAGCAGTTGTATGCGAGCTGGCTGGCTCCATGTGGACACGCACACACACACCCTCACAGACGGTGTGTGGTATCACATGAAAACATAGAACTTGTGAAAGAAGGAGCCGCACAACGGGACAACATCCTCGACAGGATACACCACAGTGTACACACAGACACACATATACACACACACACACGCACACACACACACACACACACACACAAACACACAAACACAAACACACACACACACACACATAAACACACACACATAGAAACACACACACACACACAAACACAGTCCGGCCACTGTGCCGACGCAGCTGTCTCGGACGTGCAGGCTCCATATGTCCCGGACAGTAGGGAAGCGATAGTCCTCCAAGGCCAGCTAATCAATCACAGAGCCCCCTGTCCTGCAGGGGTCAGCCCAGCACCACAGGCCACAGTGCAGAGCCCAGAGCTACGCGCCAAACACTGCCACCATTTCAGCTGAGGCCGGGAGAATTCTCCCACATCACAACTTCATAGGTCAAAGTAGAAGGATTGTGCTTGGCACTGGCTTTAGTTCATCAACTTTGCCTTTAAATCATACTGGACTTGTGATGTATCAAGTGTCGTGTTGACTTGGTGTTTCTTGTAGAGGGGCTGTCTTTATGGTCTTTATCGTGTTCTCCGGACTCGAAGCATCCCAGGTGTTTTCACCTTAGATTACACACACACACACACACACACAGTTATTTGCTGAGCATCCACCACTGTCATTGATCAGTACACTGTCCACTCTCTGGCCTGGGTGGAGTAATAGGATCCTAATGTCCTCATTATGGGTCAAAGATGAGGGACGTGTCACCAAGACACCCCACCCCCCCGCCTCCACCCACCCAGATCAATACCGCTCCGCTCCTCTGGGGACCTGCGCACCCTGGGGGAGGGGACGTCAATACTGTCGATTGGGTTTTAAAGAGCAGTCCGTCAGGCTCGCTGTCACTATCTGGGGTCCGGGGTGGTCTGAAGAGTCTGTATACGTATGTGTGTGTGGGTGTGAGAGCTGAAAGGGGCTTTGTTGCTGGGGTTCCTGGGGGACTTTGTAACCCCTAGTGTGTATTAACCCCCCCGCCCCCCCCACCCCCCCCACCCCCGAACCTCGGGGAGGTGTTCAGGGTGACAGGCCATCTCTCCCGATTATCGACAGGTCAGGTGACAAAGAGCCCTGCGCCGCACCTCCGTGGCGTCCGCCAGCGGGGAAGACGAGAGAGATGCTGAAGCCTCGCCGCCGCAGACTGTCTGCTTTCCTCTCTCTCTCTCGCCGCCGCAGACTGTCTGCTTTCCTCTCTCTCTCTCGCCGCCGCAGACTGTCTGCTTTCCTCTCTCTCTCTCCCGCCGACTGTCTGCTTTCCTCTCTCTCTCGCCGCCGCAGACTGTCTGCTTTCCTCTCTCGCCCTCCGTCCGCGTCTCGCTCTCCCTCCTTTTCGCTCTTCTTTTCTTCCTGCCTGTCCTCGCTCACGCTCTGTTTCATTTTCCTCTCTCTATCTTTCATAATCCTCGGGCTCTCTCCGCACACATCAGTGGACAGTACTGCATTGTCTCAGACATGACACACAGTTCAATATCCTCGTTTGTATCTTGTACCGTTAACATACATAATTGTGTTTGGATGGTGAATGTTTTTTTACGTTTTTTTTGGGGACTGATTTAGTATCCAAATTGGTGTCAAAATGTTACCTTCTTCAGCCCTTTGTCTGTTCTCACCCCCCCCAAGGCTAAGCCATGCCCACTGCTTGGGATGCCCGCTGCCACTATGCCTGGACGCCCCCTGCATGGACACCACCATCTGTTCCCTGGCACTGCCCTCTGCTCTCCTGTAGGGCACTACCCATAGTGCTGACACCCTTGCACCATGATGCCCCCAAGCCGGGCAGGAAGCATGTACTGTAAACACACACACACACACACCAGTACACACACACACACACCAGTACACACACACACACACACACACCAGTCTCCAGTATCAAGAGACTAGTGGCATATTCAACTCATGCAACTAGAAAGAAAACAAATACCAACCATATTCAAATGACGTACCTAAGGATTGTGTGTTTCTAGAGTAGTAAGGATTCCTACATTGTACGTGTGTGTGTGTGTGTGTGTGTGTGTGTATTAGTTACAATTCCTGTCACAGAGAACACTGTGCAGCCAAGCATACGAAGGTTGTCAAGTGTATGTGTGTGTTCGTGTACGCCTCGGTGTGTGTACACGCGCAAGGACGTGTCCATGTGCATGTAAGAGCATCTGTGTCCAGAGGCGTGAGTGGCCACATGAAGGATAGAGCCGGGGCCACTGAACTCATTTTCGCTTCTCCCACTCTTCCCCTGAACTCTGACCCCTGGGTCTCATTTAACCCCTCCTTCTCTCGCCCCCCCCCTTCCCATCACGCCCTGGAGGAGGACGGGGGGAGGCAGGAGGAGGATGGGGGGAGGGTGGAGAGGAGGCTCTTTGGCGGAGGCCAAGGCTAGCTGGCCTCGGCTCGCTGCCGTCATTCACCTTGCTTTTGTTTTAACCTTTTTACCCATCATCTCGGAGTTTTATGGGGGTTTGTGGGTTAGAGGCGCTGGGGATACAAATCTCAGGCGCACCCCTAAAGCTGTCATCCCTAAAGCTGTCATCCCTAAAGCTGTCATCCCTGCCCTGGGACTCTGCTGGCCTACGCAGTCACCTTGGACTGGGAGCAGCACAGCACGGGGACACTATGTATGCACACACAGACTCTTGCTCAGGGACACATTCATGCTGCCAAATATGTAAAAAATATATATATAATAAATTACACATTTCCGTCTGAACATGATTCCCTAGGCATCGGTTATGGTAACAGGGATATCTTTTGTTAGGGTGAAAAAAGATGTGAGGAGGAATGGTTATGTTTTTTTTTCCCTCTCTCTGTTTATTTGCTAACATTGGATCTAGATACTGTCTTGCCACTAATGAACTGGATGCTTCCATGGTGTGTTAATGTTGTCCCCTCACTGGAGCCCCCCTGCCCTGCGAGGTGTCTTTAGTGCAGGGCTGTGCTTCAGGGTGCAGGTCGGGGGTAGTGGACAGAGGGAGGGGTGGCCCCTTCTCTGTTTGGGTCGACCCCCTGCTCGCTGGCAGCTGTTTGTTGGTGATGCCCCCTTCGTGGGCCTAGCAGTGTGTGTGTGTGTGTGTGTGTGTGTGTGTGTGTGTGTGTGTGTGTGTGTGTGTGTGTGTGTGTGCTGTGTGTGTGTGTGTGTGTGTGTGTGTGTGTGTATGCATCTGTGTGTGTGTGTGATCAAGGCAGCACTGAGTGCCATTGGAATATTTCTACAGTGAAGGGCACTGTATCTCATATACAGGAGAAGGTCAACGTATTTTCTTCACCTTAAAATAACAGAGAGAGTGTAAGTCAATATATGAAGTCTCCAAGCCAGACTGGGTGGTCATGCTCACACATGCTACTTCATGGCCAGGTCTTTGTCAGACACAATGCATTGCACTAAAGTCGCTGATGGAATATTGATTTGCTTCCCATTGTTGGCAACTTTGCTTCTCTTGACCTTGGAAGGAAACGCTTCTCTGCACACGTACAGTTGTGATTGTGTTGCTTTCAAGGGAGTGCCTGAGTGTAACTGTATCAGTCCGGTGTAGAGCTGAGGCAGAGAGCGCAGGTTTGTCTGGGGAGGAATTCTCACCTTGTCCTTTCTCCCTCTTCCGCCCTGACCTCACTGCCTCTCTCTCGCTCGCGCTCTCACTCTCTCTCTCTACACTCTCTGTCTCCCACTGTCTCTCTCTCTCCCTCTCCCACTTTCCTCCCCCTCATTGTTTTTTCTGGTGTCTCCCTCTGCCCTTTCTCTCCCTCACGCTGTGCTGGTGGGGCGGCGGGGGGGCACGGGCTAGATGGCAGCAGTGGGCGCTGTCTGTGCCAGCAGGTCAGAGGTAGAGCTGGCACACTCCCTGGTGCCACGCTGCACGCCCTGTCCAACCACATCACCGGAGCGGGCGCTCAAAGCACCGGCCTGGAGCCCGTGCCAGCCTGGTGCCGAGCGAATGTCACGTCGCCGCACCGTGCCACGCGGTGCCACGCCGGGCAGCCACAGCGGCAAAAGTCACACCCACTCAGCCAAGGGCAGTGGAGGAGGGAAGAGGGGGAGGTAAAAGAGGGGGAGGAGGACAGGAGAGGGAGAGAATGAGGGAGGGAGAGGGAGGGAGGGAGGGTGGGGGGGGTGGTGTGGGTGTGAGGGAGGTAGTGCTGCAATGCGTTTCTGCATACTTGTGAATACGCATGCACACATGGAAGTTAACATCCCAGCAGACACACACACACACATACACACACATATACACACACACACACACACACTAGTATGCAGATCACTCAGGCATCAGCAAATAGAGATTGGCATACACCGGCACACACATAGACTGTTACTCTCTCACACATTCATACACTGACACACACACCCACAAACACCTGTCTCCTTATGGCTTCCCTTATTGGAAGCTTGGTGAGAATGTGTCAGGACAGTCCTAGCATTGTCACACAGCGTGTTTGTAAATGTGCATGTGTGTGCACATGCATTTGTGCAATCCTTGATGTCACAAAGCACTGTTGGACACTTGTCTTTCAGATGAACAATAATACACTATTCTTGTTCATGGTGTTTAAGCAGGCTTCCCAATAGAACAGCAGCCGCAATTCATCCTTTGAAACAAATAGTATTTAGTGAATATGAAATGGAGCATATTATTTTTTGAAACAGCCTATGCCCATGACCCTATCTACAGGACTTGTTTCTAGTATATACTATCCACAGTCACAATTTGCGGCATGTCATCTCATTTCCAAATGCCTTTCACTAATCCAGAGAGAGAGAGAGAGAGAAAGGGGGAGAGAAAGAGAAATCAGAGAAAACTAGAATGAGTCGTGGGTGAAAGAGGAAGCAGGGTGAGGGGGGGCGGGGGGGGGTGCTAAGAAGAAGGCAGGGGGTGGAAGGGGGAGGGGGGTGACGGGGTTCGAAATCTCTGTCTCAGCAAAACTTTTCATTAAAATTTTGAGACAAATGATCTCTGTGTCCTTCTCCCATGTTGCCTGGGGCATCGTGCTATTTCTATGCAAATAACAAACCTCACGCCTTCCTCTGTGTTATTTCTACTGGAGCTACTGCAACATGACCCGGGAGAGAGGGAGGGAGGAGGGAGGGAGGAGGAGAAGGAGGCAGGGAGAGACAGATGAGGGGAGAGGAAAAGGGGAGTGACAGACATGAGAGTGAAAGAGAGAGAGAGAGAGAGAGAGAGAGAGAGAGAGAGAGAGACAGATTGGGGAAAAGAGACAGAGAGAGAAAATACAAATAAAGGAAATATGACAGCAAAAGAGGGTGGAGAAAGAACGAGAGGAACAAATGTAGAAAAGTAAAAAATACTCAGATGGCGGCGAACATGTTTCAGTAAGCTAAAGAGGGAAAGAGAGAGAGAGAGAGAGAGAGATAGAGAGAGAGAGAGAGAGAGAGAGATAGAGAGAGAGAGATAGAGAGAGAGATGAGAGATAGAGAGCGAGAGATGATAGATAGAGAGAGAGAGATAGCGCTGAGAGATGTCGAGAGAGAGATGACAAGAGAGTGTGTGTGCGGTGGGGTGTGCTCAGTGAGGTGTGAAAATATATAACGCGGAGTGTGTGTGAGACAGAGAGAGAGACAGAGGGAGAGAGAGAGAGAGAGAGAGCGAGGCAAGAACAACACAAAGACACCGCCATAATTTGTTTCTAGGCTGCCTCCCAGTTAATATATGACACCTCCTCCAGTCGTGTGCTGGTTCACGGGCTGCTGCTGTTCAAGTCTATAGCACTTACAACCCCATCAAAGCCACAGCATCTCTCTCTGTTTCTCCCTCTCTTTCTCCCTCTCCCTCTCTCTCTCTCTCTCTCTCACACACACACACACACACACACCTTGAACAGTGTGTGTATTACAGGCTTGCAGGCCACTAGATTACTTTTCTGTATGTTCTGTATATTCCCCCTAAACAAGTGACATTTGTTGTTTGTTGTTGTCAGCTACCCAGCAGCACCATATACAGACTGCAAATAGATATTTGAATATTGGTATTTGTATGCAAAATCTAGAGTAAACATTTAACCAAAACTCAAACACGCCAGTATTTACCTAATATGTGTCGTCAAACACAGTCATACACTGAATATTAATAAATGGCACCACAGCAGTAAAACATAAAACTGTGACAAATAAAACCCCCTGGTTCTAAATGTGATGGGGAGGCGGGCTGCTTTGTGAAAAGACATACCTCAACCTTTTCAAAGTAAACTGTTTTAATGTACATGTAAATGTAATATGTGGGGTTGACCAGTAGAGAAGGTGTGTGTGGCGTGGCATTTAGAAGCACAGGGGAGTTTATGGTTTGGAGTGGAAAGCATTTCTCTGTTCCCTGCAGAAAGATACCGAGCTTCTAGATGACTCCTCCAGCCCATAAACCATACAGAATTAATGCAACCGAGTACAACGCTGAAGAGAATCGCTTTTTATGGCTTTTCCCTCTCTTTCTCTCTTTCCCTATCTCTCCCTACCCCTGTCTCTTTCACTCGCTCTATTTTTCTTTCTACGGTGCGTCTCTGTCGTTCCCTTCGCTGTCTGTATTTCTCTCCCTCTTTCATTCCTTCTCTCGATCTTCTCTTTCTTCTCTCTCTCTTCCCATCCCTGTCTCTCTCCCTCTCTCTCCCTCTCTCTTCCTCTCTCTGTCCCTCTCTTTCTCTCTCTGTCTCTCTCTCCCTCTCTCTTCCTCTCTCTCTCTTTCTCTCTCTGTCTCTTTCTCCCTCTCTCTTCTCTCTTCCTCCCTCTCTCTGTCTCTCTCTTTCTCTCTCTGTCTCTCTCTCTCTCTTTTAGTATTCACCCACAGCAGCAGAGCTCTGAATGACAGCCACATATCCACTCAGTCAGCTGAACCGATCGATTTGCTCCTGTGTCGTTATCGGGCGAGCGAGGGGACAGGAGGCAGACTGTGTGTGTGTGTGTGCATGTGTGTGTGTGTGTCAGGGTCTGTTAGTGTGTGTGTGTGGAGCCTTTACCTCTCCACCTTCACAGAGCCCTGTGGACAGAACTCACCTGCTGCACTGAGGGGAAGAGAAGGAGGGAGGAGGAAAGGGAGGGGGATAGCTTGAGGCAGCGGTGGCGCGTACCCAAACAGGTAGTGAACTGTACAACAACTGCAGTCAAAACACAGAGCCGATTAGTCGCTAATTGCATCTAGCACCATATGGTGGAGCCTGACCCTGAAACGCCAAAATATCTGTGCGTGTCTGTGGGCAGTGTGTGACTTTGGTGGTTGACTTGTCTATGTGTGTGTCGCCGTGTGTGTGCACCTGTGTGTGTGACAGTGAGTCCAGAGTTGGCAAAACAAATCTGAGCCATACATGAGCGAAGATAAATCTCAGCCATTATTAACAGTGAAACAGGGGTCCACTGAGACAACCTGCAAATTACTCTTCGCGCCTCTCCTGCCCTCCCACCCTCTCTCCCTCCATCTCCACCTCCCAAAGCACCAAACCCACAGCCTACCTCGTTCAGCGCACCACAGTTATACAGCTGCAGTTGTGTACCCCCCACCCCCTCATCTCATCAGCCCAAGCATTGCCCCTTCTGCCCCTTTTGCCCCCCGTACACACAAGCGCACACACACACACACACACACACACACACACCCTTTAAGATTCAGCCGGTGTGTGAGGGGAAGGAGAGGGACGAGGGAAGGCTCTCAATCCATCTGCTCCACATTGTCGTTTGCATTTCATGCCTCCCGGCTTTTTTTTGAAGTGGCAATACTTTGATGCAGTCAGTGGGACACATTATCATTATTTCAATTTCCATGCTAAGGTGTTGTGGAAGGAAAAGGGAGAGACGGGAGAGGTAGAACGAGGGGGAGGGGTATAAAGATGTAGAGAGAGAGACATACAGAGAGAGAGAGAGAGAGAGAGAGACGAGAGATGAGATGAGAGAGAAGAGAGAGAGAGAGAAAAAGAGAGAGAGAAAAAGAGAGAGAAAAAGAGAGGAACAGAGACTCTATAGGTTTTGCCGGTTGGATATTCTGTGTGTTGCAGCCTGCTGTATTTGGAGGCAGAAACTGAAAAGAACAGAGCAGAAAAGAAAGTTGAATTGAGAGAGCGGGGACGTAGAGGAGTAGGCCAGAGTGCAGATAAGAGAAAAACAGGATGAGGAAAGAGGAGAAGAAAGATGAAAATTCTGAATTCCGAGACAGCCGTCTATAAGCCTCTCCTACAGCTATGTGCTTTGTGCTCCTTTAGAACCTTTCCTCCTTTCTGTCGCTCTCCCTTTCTCTCTTTCTCTCTCTCTCTCTCTCTCTCTCCCTTTCTCTCTATTCCTGAACAGTACCTCTGCCAAGCTAACACTGCAGTGACACGCCTCCAGCACAGCATCCTATCCTACATCTCTCTTTTTCCTGCTATCTCTCTCTTTTGCTCTCTCTCTCTTCCCCCTCCCCAGGACTAAAAACCTTGTTAAACAGAGATATTAAACTCCTTGCTTTTAACACACAGGAATCATGATCCGGTTTCATCCTCAGTGCCCGCCAGCCACAGAACTTCCAAAGCAGTGCAGAGAGACAGACTGGAATTCTCTGTATTCATAGACGGTCATAATACATGCAGAACTCCCAGATTCAGTCCAAAGAGTTTGTTGAATTGGTTGATGTGTTGGTTTGTTGGTGGGCTGGCTGGCTGGCTGGCTGGCTGGTTGGCTGGCTGCCTGGCTGCCTGGCTGGTTGGTTGGATTGTTGGTTGGTTGGTTTCACTTAAACGGTTGAATAGATGGTTGTTCTAATGTAAATGTTGGTTTATTTATTGGCTGTAGGATTAGACCACTTATTCAGTAAATGTCCACTATATTAAAATAATAAGTTAGTAATAATGTTTGTCAATGAATGACAATAGGTAACTAAAAGAAAAGAAAATGTATACGTTCAAACCCCTTTCAATCCCATTTCAAACCCATTTCAAAAGACAGAGAGGAGAGCTGGAGAATGAAGAAGCAATAGAAAGACAGGAAAAGAATATTAAAGCAGTCCAGCTAAAACTGCAGAAGAAGCAGATCTCTGTTTCAGCACAGACTCTCTATCTCACACACACACACACACACACACACACACACACTTCTTCTTGGATTCCTTATGGGGAGATGAGATCCCCTCTGTTCTTCCCCATCCCTGGTCACCTGGTCAGCCCTGGTCACCCCCTCTCAGACAAGACAACGTTTGGGTGGCACATGTACACACGTGTGCACAGATACTTGAACTCACACAGAATCACAATGTCACCATGTAATGTCACCACATGCTAGGGCACATACTGTAGACAGAAGTGTATAGCCACACACACATACACACACAGACACACACACACAGACATACAGTACCCTGCCGGCCTTGTCTCTCGGCCTCATTTAAAATCTACCCAGTAGATTACTACTGTACCCTACTATTACTACTATTACTACTAGTAGTACTTCTCTCTCTCTCTCTCTCTCTCTCTCTCTCTCACACTCACACACACACACACACACACACACACACACACACATACCCTCACTATCTCTTTCTCACTCTTTTTCTTTCGGTCTCTCTCAAACACATACACACTGCCCACCACTGAGTGAGAATGCCCTTACTCATGTCCCAGTCTTTAATATAGACCCAGGGGGGAGTCGATCGAGCGAGAGAGAGGGAGACAGACAGAGAGACGGAGAGAGAACTCTTATCTGGATGGAGGAGTGGAGAAAAGAAGGAGGAGTTGGAGAGTCAGTGAGATGAGTTGGCCCACGTGTGGGGTCTCTTTAGTCAGGTCAGTGTGCACCAGGGCCACACCAATGATGGAGTCACCATGCCCTTGATGTTGTGGACATGGCTTGGGCTATCTTCAAATCTGAATTGGTGAAGATGCTGCAGTATTGTGAATAGGGTTTTACTCACTATGTGTATGATGAAGTGGATTCTGAAGAGGCCCTGGTTGAAGCAGCTGCACATTTGCTGCCTCTGAAATTTCAGTGTGCACATTTTCGATGATGCAGAGATGAAAATACCTTTTCATTTTTTGAGGGCTGAGCCGTAGCTTGAACATTGAACATTGTGCAATATCTCCAGTAGGATCTACACCACAGCTTATCTTCATAGGAGACGGTCTGAGCATTGCTCTCTCTCTCTCTCTCTCTTGCTCTCTTGCTCTCTTTGCTCTCTTTCTCTCTTTCTCTCTTTCTCTCTTTCTCTCTTTCTCTCTTTCTCTCTTTCTCTCTTTCTCTCTTTCTCTCTTTTTCCTTTTGGGTCAGTGTCTAAAGTGAAGCAATAGTGTTACCTGTTGGTTTATATTCCATGCATTGACATGTTGTCAGGTTTTAGTAGTCCATTAAACACATGAAGAACTCTATTTACTAAACAAATACCTGCAATCACAAGGTCACAAAATCACAAGGACTCACACACTGTGAATGAACCAGTCTCACAACACACTTGACATTCAAACAGACCATCTAACAGACAGATGCATTCAAGGTGGAATATAATACAGATTCATTTAGCAGAGACTTTGATCTCAAGCAATGTACAGTCCAAGGGGGATTCCAACTTGCAACTTCTGTAGTCAAATGCTCTGCAACTAAACTATACCTATCCTACCATGTTTTAGTCAAAACTGTGAAACAGCAGGACCCCCGTCATATCTTAGAACATTGGTACGTCCCAGAGGAGCTGGCAAACGACAGCGTTGTTATTTACTGAAGGGTCCGATCCATTAAAGTGCTGGGATTAACCCGACCCCGCCTTCAACTCTCGCTTTCTGGGGGTTAATGTTAATGGCGGCCATAAAGCGCCACCGCGCTCAATTTTACATTACTTCTCCATGGGTCAGAGCCGTCCATACGGAATACATTAGAATAACTATGTGTGTTGGCGCGAGGGGTGGACAGACAGAGGCCGGACAAGAGCAATCACCATCAGAGAGGGAAGGAGTGATAGAGTGTTTGTGTGTGTGTGGGGGGGGGGTGGGGCGGGGCGGTGGGGGGGGGAATTAAGAACCCCTCTCTCGTCGTCGCACATCAACATACAGCTCGAGCTCCATGCCTAAAAATATCAGCATTATACACCAACACTATAATACACCTGAGCAAGGAAACATTGGCAGCGGCAGCAATTTGCAGGGGAAATGAAAGGGACCCCCGCATCAGTGGGTAGATTGAAAGAAAAGCACCAGAGATTGGCCTCAAGCAAAGAGGTAGCTGCTGGCATGTTGTTGTTTGTGTGCGGATCAAACCCCCATCAAATCCTGCCTTCTGAAGAGCTATGGGATGGCGAGCTGTGGGCTACAGGGGCTTGCTTCAAGTTCAGAGGTAGCCACAAGGCCAGGCTCAGGTCTACAACAACGCAAGTTGTCAACATGCACATAGACATTCATACACACTCACACACCGACTTAGCTTGGGCATTCTCACCGTGGCTCAAGTGAAGAGTTGCATTTCAAGGCAGCGTATCAGCCGCCGGCGTCCGTCAAGGGATTCCTGAAGAAAAAGAGGGACACCTATTGGTTAGAGTAAAGTACTACAGTGATAAATCATTTCTGTCAGGAAATGTTTTATAATCGCCTCAGTTGAGCTGTGCTCCCTGTCACAATAGGCCCGTTGGTACTGAACAGAACCGAACATCAGAACGCAGGGATGCAACTGTACTGTGCAGGGATAGATATAAAACTAAAAACGTATGTTTCAAAATGCTTACATTTATCCTTATAGTGGTTAAACTGAAGTCAATTGCAACTGCTAACCTGCGTTTAGTAGTCCAGCATGCTTTCATTCATAGGTTAGCCATGAGGGATCATGTAGGTCTAAGCCTTAGCAATGTTACACATTTTTCATTCAGGCCCCCAATCACAACACAGACACACACATACACACACGCACCATGCGTTACACTCCAATGACCTGGAACACACACCCAAACAAGAATAAATGACAGTGTCTTTTCAAGCCCAAGATACGAGGGTTGCGTTTGTCCATTCAGCATGTCAAACTTGCCTCTGACGCTGGGAACAAAAGCTTGCCTGTCCATGTGTTCGTGTATGATAGTGTAGAGGACATCCTGCTCGAGCACAAGGGCCACACACACACACACACACACACTCATATGAATACACATACAGGGCAGACACACACACACAAAAACACATGCATGAACAGAAGGTGACATGGACAACCATGATACTCTTCAGCTGTTCTGGCCCCAAACCTAACCCATCCATAACCTCTTCTCATAAGACAACAATACCTAACCCTTCCATAACCTCTTCTCATAAGACAACAATACCTAACCCTTCCATAACCTCTTCTCATAAGACAACAATGCCAAGCACAAATCATTCAACCTCCTCCAAAAAATCTTTAACTGATAATGTAATCTTTAATGTCAACTAATGAGATGGTTCTCCTACCTCAGTAAGATAAGAAGGAGTGAATATAAGGCATTTACAACTCATGTACTTAGTAGATCCTAATTGAGGGCTGTCTGGAAAGTTCACAAAAATATATATATATTACTCTGCAAGGCATGCAGCCAAATATGAAAATGAGAAATTGTAAAAATGTATTTAAAGTTTTTTGTATTTAATACAGCAATTCTTTTTTGTACTTATCGTATGAGCACTTTTCAGTTGATCCCAATCTTTCAAAACTTGTATTGCGTCGCTTCATTAAGAAAGAGTACAGAAAAACAAATGCTAAATGTTTATTTCATAAACTACGCAAGGATTGTATTTTATTGTATTAATTCAACATTATTTTAGAGCAATTACAACAACAATGCTTAATACAGTACAAACAAGCCTAACTATATTTCTATGTAATTACGTTCAAACATTGCAGCAATTTAACTGAGCAATATAATCAAACCCTTATGCTCTCATTTCGTTAAAAATTGAATCAACAAACCCCTGAGAGATTATAACGAACAGATGGAAAATTACTCTAAAATAGATTTAACAGCTTGACAGCTTTTGTAGTTTCCTTTAGTCAGTTGCAGATATCAGCTCTCTCACTCTGAAGGCTTTATTATGCTTGGTGCCCTATTGAGGTGGGCTAGACCAACTGTGATTTACTGCGATACACTATTGTGTGCATACAGTGTTTACATTACTACTGGTTGTACATATTTCTAATATATATTTCACACTAGTCCCACAGTCAGTAGTGGTGTATTGGCACGTATTTATTTCACACAATGAGTCAACCTGTTGTCCTGCAATGTTAAATGAAATACCCTTCACACAGAAGTACTCTTGGTGAAAAATGGACAAGAGCTACAAGAACAAGCAATTGGCTTAGTGGAAAGGTAGTCAAGATCCTTTTTGCCACTCTGACGCATAGGATAGCTTCATTGTAATGAATTTTTGCATATGGTAAATGACTATGTTAGCTGAGGAGAGTTAGAGTAGAGCAAAGCCCAACCTAGCGCTTTTAAAGGAGCTTTTTTCCTCTCAATTGTGCTCTCAGACCAACTATTTTCAACTAACCTCTCTTTAGCCATGCCTGTATGACAAAAAGAGAAGGCTATCAACTACTTGAGGGATAGGCAAGTTTATTGAGATAGAAAATGGCCGCCAGTTAGCGGCCTGTGCTAAGTAAATGATATAAAAGGCAATCACAGCCCCTTAATGGGTGCCATTCCTCTCTGAGAGGGTGAAAGTAATTATAAAGTTCATTACAGTAATGAGGCGGGCAGTCCTCGTTGGGCAGGCTAAAACACAGCGCCACCGTAGATCATGGCATCAGGACAGCCGAGAAGCGGAGACATGGAGCTCAAACTACAGTTGGTTGAATATATCACAAATGCATGCTATTGGCTAAACAGGCAACCATGGTAAGGTAACGTGATTTCATGGTGGAGGGAATGCCCTACTTCCTTTAAAAGTATTTTAAACTTCAGAATGGAAAACATAACTCCGCAAACAGAGGAAAGGCTAACACAAGGCCATAGGAATTGACTCATTTACAACTTTTGAATCATTCTGTCTGTATTCTCAAAAAATAACTTACTGATATTCCACAATGTCAATGGATTTCCCCCCAAGCTCTGACACATTGCTGTGCCCACACTTTAACAATGCTTCCAGTCTCAGACCTAGCCATATGCTATCTCTTTGTTTGAAAAAAACCTGATGTGAGGTTTTATTTTTTTATTGTTCCTCAGGAATACCAACTGCCATTCACTGCTCTGGAGTGTCCTTCTTCACGTCTCTTTCACTTGCGAGGCCGCAGCAAATGATGGTTCTGCATCGAGTTTCTTGAGTACTCTGGCCGTGGTGAGAGACCGGTCTATACAAACACGGCGCTCGCCTGTTATTCCAGCCAGACGCCTCCAGTGCGGGGAAGAGGGCAGGAGAATCGATCCTCTGCCGTCTGACATGCAAAGCAGCCGTCTGAAGGAGACAGTAGATAGACAGTAGAGAGAACAAGAGAGAGGAGAAGTGAGCGAAGGAGTGCATAAGAAAGAAAGATCGACGGGAAGGAAGGAACTCGAGTTTAAAGAACACATTCAAGATGCCAGGGAACACAAAAGCAGCACTGATGTTTGAAAAAAAATCCCTTATTCTATGCATTAAGTTCCCCTTAAACATTCTAATACAGATGCTAATTAGGTCAAACACACTCGACCCTTTTGTTTCCTCTGCATTGCATCAAATCAGATGGGGAGAATATGAAATAAGGCCTGGGGACTTTCAGTCTTGTGTGCCCATGCAGTAGGCTCCTACTGAGCCATAATCTGAGCAGCGTTTGGAAAACAATCCCCCATAATGCCCTTGAATTAGCCTGACGAGGACTCCCGCTGGCCACAAGATTGTTGTGTGATCGTACCGAGGCCCTGGCCTAATGACTCAGCTAACTACCCGGCAAGGCTAGGAAATTGGGTGTCTAAAGGCTTACTTTGGGTAGAGTGGTAATGGTAAATGTGAGGTAATTATACAAATTGTACAGTACAGATTGTTAGTTGTCGAAGACAGAACTGCATTCAACCTTTGGCTGAACTTCCCATGTCTGCGACATGTCTGTGGAAGAAATTGTGAAATTGCGAGAAAGTTATGTGACAAGGCTCTTGATTTGGTTTTTCCTAAACGCAGGCCTGGACCTGTATATTTTGAATGCTTCTCATGTCTGAGATGGAACACATCAAGGTTGATGCAAAGGAGTACTCAAAATGTTCTCAAAAGTGTTAAGTGTGCCCACCTGGTGCACAAATCATGGCCCATTGCATAGTTAAAATTAGAAACTTAATGAATACATACTTTGAAAGTCCAGTGCAGGACCCAGTCTTCATCAGTCCTCAATGTTCCATTTATATACATGGAATAGATATATTTGACATGCACTGTGTGTGAACTATTATTATCATAATTTCTATATGCTTACATCTGAACATACAATTGTCCGGAGGGAACTTCTGATGTGTTTATAACTTAAGACAACAGTTAGCAATCAGACATCCATCTTGGGCCACCTGTTGGATGAATAAAACATTTGCAGTTGATAGCGCAATCAAAATCGAGACTATGAGATCTTCGCAATGTCAAAGGTCACTGTTGAATGGAAGACCTTTGACTGGATTCTGACCATGTTGGAGCCCAATCAGCACACCGAAACAATAGTCATTTAGATTGATAGAACTAGAAATTGCTACTGGCGCTAAAATCATGTCGCTTATTACAGCAATGCCGCAATTGAGAAGACATATAAACACAATTCAATGACTATCCAGGCACTTTTGGCACTGCAGCTAAAACGTTGTGATTTGGCAGAGCCCATAGTCACCGGTAGCTACACTGTAATTTTCATTACTTGAGGGCCGTCTGTAGTTTTTACACCATTGCACCCAGCAATTTGTTTCTGTTTCATCCAAGTGTGTGCTTGTGTGTTCGTTTGTGTGTCTATGTGACATGGTTTGTTTGCTAAACCATTTCACACAGCAATGTAGACAACATAGATGTTTCAGCCAGTTCATTGTGTGTGTGCTTGTGTGTATGACGAAAAGGAATTTTAAGATTTCTCTCTGCGCATACACTTCTTTACTTTTTACAAATGTGTCTGTATGTCAGGCTCATTTGAACCTGGTGTACTCTGAGCCACACAAACACACATGCACACACCCCTTCTCAGTTTGTCTGGAAGAGACAGACATGGCTCAAGTGACGCTCAATCCACTTTCCCCTTTTTGGTAGAAGGGTGCCAGGATGATTAAGACACAAAACAATACAAACCACACTGTAGGAGAAAGCAAGGTGTGATTTAATAGGATTCCATTTATTTAGGGCAGAAGGCCGTACAGGCATGCAATTCACCTACAGGATGTGTGTGTGTGTTTAGAGGTTTAGATTACCACCTAGAGCCAGACAGCTAATAAGATTGTGTACAATAAAGGCCCTGCCTTGTCTAATCCAGTGACAGCTGTTGGCACTAATTCTGGTGTTTAAGCGTGAGGCATGGGGCTTCACTCTCATATAGAGTAGATTCACTACTGGCTTGCTGATGGCGGTTAAAATCATATAGATAGAAATCACACATATACACGTCTTCTAACAATAATGTAAGCACATAGACACAGATGCAACACAAGGCCAAAATGACAAATGCATTATTTTTGACAAATAGGATCGATTATGGAGTGTTATTCCATCCTAGTGCCTAAAGCCCAGATGTTTTTGTAAGGATGCTTACCTGCTTGTGTTTATTTGATGTGTGTTTGCCACACGGTGAAGGGCCTGTGCTTACTGTAACTTGTGTCTGAGAGAGAGAAATAGAGACAGGAATGGAGAATGAGAGGAGCTAGCAAGAGAGGATGAGTGAAAGCCAGGCCCTGATGCCCCTCTCCACTTCCCCATTCATAGTTCACAGTCAGACGGGGCCAATCAGCCTCTGAGTGTCAGATAATGAGGGTCGCTAGGGCGCCATCACTCCCACTGTTATCACCCAGCCGCCGAATCAGCCTGTGTGAAGCAGGGTTATTATGGTCTGGATTAGGTCATCCGTTACCTTGCGCTACCTACCTACCAACCTCCACTATATACCCCACCGCTGACAACCTATTCAGCCATTCAGGCACTGAGAAAGATATGATCCTAATTTCCACAAAGGAACGACAACAGAACGTTGAGGGACACCTCATGAGACCTGGCATTTGAGCTCTCTCTCCTTCATGCCACGCGCTCCTCTCCTCGACCCGTCACGCGTAGCAACGAGGACTTCAGCCCGGCGACATGTCCTTTTCTTCATTATCATATTTTACTTCCACCTTCCACTCCCCCTGAGTGGCCTACTTTCTGTAGCCAAGTACACTTGAAGAGGAGTTTACAAGCAGAATCAGCACTGGACACAGACATCAAATAGAGCCTGGATGTCTAGTGTCGCCCAGACAATGCTCCCTGGACTAGTGAGGGGGGAAGTAAATCTTCTTTACTCGGCCTATAAATATACAACAGCGCAGACATAATCGCAATCAAAGTGCTCTACAGACAGATACAGTTCCTGGTGTATCGTAAACTCCAACACAGGCGCTTACAAGCGAAGGGGATTCAGAGTCAGAAGGCAGTTTTCTCCGAGATCACAGCATTTGAATAATGCGAGTTGAAGGCACCTTTCTCACTAGCGGAAGAGATTAAAAATTGTGAAACGTGTAAACGTCTTTAAGAAGCTGAGGCTGGGCGATAAAGCATGATGTGTGCCTCGGGGGAGGGAGGGAGGCGGGCAAGGCGAGCACGAGGAAACACATGGACTCGGGCAAACGTGGTCTCTACAGGATGTTCGGGGCTGGGTTATACCTTCACTTTGACTGCTCGCCTTTTTTCGTCGGCTGGTAAGCCTTCAATTAAATGACGGCTACCTTTTTCATGTGGATAATCCTCTTAGCTAAAAGCCCTACCCTTTGCCATGAGTAAAAACCAACGTCTGGCAAAGAAGAAGAATTCCCAGAACTGAGTGATTCCTCTCTTCTCCCTCCTTTTGACGTTGTGGTACCTTCAAAAGTTCATCATAGGACTTCGAGTCACAGGACAAGATGAAGTTGGGCCGTGCACTTTCCTTTCCAATGTGCTCCCACTTGAGTGTGGCTAAGCAAAGAGCACTCTTGTCACAAGTAATGCACCAGAGTCATACTGCACCAAGGACAATCATCTTAGCAGCTTAACACAATCAAGTGATACACAGGAGAGCCAGGTGCAGAAAGTTAACATGCAAACCATGTCACAACAGGGTTCTGCTAAGAACATGGGGGGATAATGTTCATCAGTCAAACGTAACTGCGTTCAGCGTTTCCTCACAGTCCTCCCACCAGTCTGATGTTCAGTACCGTGTTCAGGAATCATAGTGACTCGCAAGATAGAGATGGTAAAAATCAAAGATATAGGGTCAGGTTAAACTCTTCTATTTCTGCTGCCCTCGTCCTACCCAACACATCTTGGTTTTTGGATTTGTACTTTCACCTAAAAAGCATTTCCAAAGAACATTGTAGTTTATATTTAACAATGCTCAGCAATTTTTGTTATTTATTTGTTCGCAAAGTGTAATGAATTTGCGAGTAGGGAATGGGCTTGGAAGACATCCCCCCCAAAAAAGCAAGATGGAACATTTAACAATGGTAATTTCCCAGTTTACAAATTGGTTAAATTGCAGAGGGGTTGAAATTGTGGGGAAGCAATTTTCGAAGGAGGACAGAGTGCAGAGCAGAGCAGGTCTCAACCCCTCATCATGCAGACTAGCGCTTGTCTTATTATGCAGCTGGAGGGTGGGGTAGGAAGACTGGGGGGTCTTACTGGACCAGACATGGTGTGAGAGGGTGTGAGACACCTATCGGTCACTTTGGTCCGAGCTGAAATCAATACATTCAATGAAGTCCACCTGAAACTCTTTAAAATGACATGCAAAAGTCTTCTTTTCTCACAATGCATGGTGTTTGGTTAGATTGCACTGCACCTTAACTGAATTTCACCAAATCCATAATCTATGCAGTTGGGCATAAAAAAGGACACCTACCACAGTATGAATACGTTCCAGACATGTTTACATTTTGAACTCCTAACCTACTTACATGCTGACTCATTGACTAGCCATATAAAGCTGCCTCTCAGAGTCAGTATTGATTGGAATTGTGCACAAAGCTCTTTAAGAGCCAGGGTGTCCCCTATATAATCAGACAACATTCAGTATTGATTGGCTTGTGGCAGGCAAGCAAATAGGGGAGGACACAGTCACAGAGTCATGGGCAATTAATGATAGTGGCTTTATAATACTGGCACGGTCTGTCTTTTCTCTTCTACACATACATACACACACAGTTGCATACACACATACACGCACTGACACACACACACACACACACAAACACATTCCTTTCTCTCAGGCAATTAAACCCTATTCAAACTGGCTTATTGACATGGTAAATATGTATCTACACTTCCAAAGCATGGAGGAGCATGCATATTAGCGAACGGACAATGCGAAGGACTGTTAGGACACAGCAAAGCAGTCCTAAACAAGCGTACCATAAACAGTAATGCATTCCCTGCTGTCGCTAACCAGTTGACAAAATGAGACACACACAGGCGTGCTGTGTGGTGACTTAGACACACCTGACCACACACACACTCACACACACACATACAGTATACACTGCGTAAAATAAGATAACCCAAAGAAATCATGTCTGGCGGTTCCAAACAAGACAATGAAAATAGGACGATAATGAAAATAAGGGCTCTGTAATGACCAATCATAGCAAAGAGAAAAACCATTATCTGTCAATATTGCAGCACCCGTCTCAAAATAGCAAGCTTGGCTAGAACACAATGATTTGCTGTCCAATTTTCACCGGCTTCTGTATCCGTTTCAATCAAATCTCCAATATTAACACCAGGCAATAATTTCTTCTTCTGCTTTATATCTAATGCAACCCTCCTTTTCGATAAATCAAGCCACAAAAGCTAGAAAAATTCACAGTGGAAATCAAGCATATTTTATACCGACAGAATTACAATCAGAATGAGTCATTACTTTAGGTTGATGCTCTTTCGTGCAAATCAACAGAAAGAGAAAGTGAGGGAGAGAGTTGTAAAGAGAGAGACATTTCACTATGAACCATCACTGTGCTCATAGAAGTTCAATTTTGGTGTTCAGAAGTTAATCCACAAACTGCATAACTGCATAACAGTTAGGCCAATAAACAGTGCAGGATATAGTTACAGTAATATACCTTTCTTTCTGTTCCTACAATTATTAGTAAGAGACAACCTAGCCCATTGTATTCAGAGCTCTATATTGGTGTTTCCATTTGAATACTTGATAAATGAGTACAATATTGATGATCACTTAATTAATTAAGGGCAACCCTTAATTGAAAATATTGTTGTATTCCGAATGGCTTTTGTATGGCCCACATTAAGATTCTAGCCCTCTGTAAAATAAACTGTATTTTGCACTTCAATTTCTCCACCTCCTCCTCTCATTAAAACAGAGAAACTGCGTACACTCCAAAGCGCTGCTGTAACAATTAACAGCAATTAACACTGGCCCACAATGCACCTGCGCATTGTGCTCAGCGCTAGCATCTGGGGCGTATTAGCGGGAGTGTGTGGCGCAACACCGAGTGTCCCCAGTGGGCCAGCGCTAAGGTCCCAGGTGGTCCTCAAGTCAGTCTGTCTCTCTCTTGGGTTGGTGCCAAAAGAGAGTTAGGCCAATCCAAGCTTTGCTGAGAACTACCGCACTGAGGTTTTGAGATTTGAAGAGGAAAAACATTTCCCACACAAGTCCAGCTGTCTGTGGCTCAAACCCACGATCGCTTTCATAGTCTTTTCACATCTGCTGTACATAAAGTCTCTTCTCTACGTCTTCCAGCAAGCCCCAGTCGGTCACACAGCATTTCTTCAGACAGGGAGAAGCACAGGACCAAGGAAAAGGGCAGATGAAGGGTCTAGGAGGGAGGGAGAGCAGGAGGCGGGGAGTGGTGGGACGAGGGGGGAGGGCTGGCACGACTCGATGAAAGAAACAGCTGTATACAAATGACAGACATCCCCCCCTCCCCTGTCACCCCCTCCCCACCAACACCAACACCACCCACCTCCCCTGTCGTGAAGTGCCCCTGTGCGGTCATCGAGCAGCTTCAAAGAGGCAGGCGAGGCGAACGCCACCGAATCCTCAAAGAGCCAGGCACACTCCCCCCCCCACCCCCACCCCCCCCACACATACTCCTCCTCTTCTGCTGCATCCTCCACTGCTGCTTACTGCCCCGAACACGCGGGCGCAATCTCCCCCGCACACACACACACACACTCACACCCCTGCTGCATGTGGAGGGGTTGGGGAAACGAGATGGAGGGAAAGAAGGAGAGAGATGGTGTGACTCCTGAAACTGCTGTTGCCGTATGAGAAGGCCATATTCAAAGTCAAGGCCAGAAAAATGAACCGGATAGACTGACTAGTGTGTGTGTGTGAGTGTGTATGTGTGTGTGTACAACTAGCTGGCTACTCATACATCATCTTTCTGCCATTCTAACCACACTCACACTTGCACACACATAATCACACACACACACTAAGTCCAGCCAAGTTGATCATGACTGGCAAGGTGAGAGCAATGTCCCAATGTCTCGAGACGAGACCTGTCATCAATATTACTTTTCTTCTTCCAAAATACCAAGTGGACAAAAAACAAGGCCAGTCCGAAGCCAAACCAACCCTATTTTGGGAAACATTCTATCTACCCCCCAGCTCTCTCTCACTCCCCAAGCCACCTGCACCTCTTCTCTCTGGGTGCAAGCAGTGATATTTTGATTTGGGCAGTCATAATTGAGAAGTGAAGTTGGCTGAATATGGCCTGCCCCTCTCCCTCTCCCCCCTATCACTTCTCCCCTCCACCCTCACCCGTCTGGGCTGGTAAATAAGGTCGGGTGTGTGAGAATCTCATTACCGCGACACAAAGCGGCATTTCCTCCGAGGATTGGCCAACGTGTGTGTGTGTGTGTCTGCGAGTGTGTGAGCAAGTTGTGGGTGTGCAGGTGCATATGTGTGTGTGCGACAGTGTGAGCACACGAGGCTGAGTGTGTGTTAGAGAGTGTGTAAATGTATGTGTCTATATGAGCCCAGTAAGTGAGTAAGAGTGCCTGTGTATGTGGGAAAAGACGTGTGTGTGTGTGTGAGTGTGTGTTAGCCAGGTTCAATCACCAGTGCGCTGATGGGGAGGGAGAGGGAGGCAGCTGGGGCCTCCTGCCCAGCGCTTCAATTTCCCTCCCAGTCCAGCCACTCGAGTGTGTAATTACTATGGGTCTGGGTCTGAGGCTGGAGGTGTGATGCCTGAGCCTGGTAACACTTATCCCCCCCAACCCCCCTGCCTTAAGCCCCCTACCTTCTACTGCCCTCCTCCATTCTACACACACCCCACCAACACCACTGCCCCTACAGCCTACACCCTCCCACACACACACACACACACACACACACAGTCATCAGTCCCCGAAAGCACCCATCGTCCCTTCCCACCCGACACACACACAGCCTGTCATCACTCCTCCTCCCACCCCCTCAGTTCATCCTCTGTACCCCGTGTGCCCTAAGGGTGGGTGAGCATCCATGATCCACAACCGGGCCTCCTGCTGTGAGGCTTCCTTCAGTCCACGGCTCATGCACACACGGCATCACAAGCCTTCCCCTCTCCCCCCTCTCCCCCCTCTCCCCCCTTTCCCTGTGTTGGGTGTCTACAGTGCTCCACTGATACACTACAGGCTGACTATGTGGTATTATGCTTCCTGCTTCCACATTGGGCCTTGCAGTAACAGCACTTCTAGGATTTCATTGGCACGGCTCTGACAACGTGTTGGTGGGTCATCATTTGTGTTAAATGTTTTTTCGGTTGCACACGTGTTTCTGTTCCTTAATGCTAATTCAGGATGGTCAGAATGTGTCGCACATGTTTTCCTTTCTTCTGGTCTGAATGATTTTAAAGCTAGCAGGAGGGCTTTCATGTGGCTGCTTGATGTGATTGTGTTTGTATGCATGTGAGTGCATGTTAGTTTGAGACCACTGACTGTGTATTGTGTGTACGTGTAAGAAGGTGTGAGAAAAAACCTCTGTGTGTGTGTGTGTGTGTGCGTGTGTGTGTGTGTGTGTGTCCACGTACGACTGAGCATGTCCTGGCCCACTCTCTGCTCAGCATGGTGCGACAACTTCCTCTCAGTGACCAGTGTGTGTGTGTGTGTGTGTGCGTGTGTGTGTGTGTGTGTGTGTGTGTGTGTGCACGAGAGAGGAAGACGATGTAGCCAAGCACAACGGTCCTGAGTCGCCCTTGTCCTCCTCAGCACAGCTTGAACACACACTCGCCGCTGAGCCCCAGGACAGCCACACAATTAAACACGTCAGCGTGGGGTAACCTCGCCAGACCTGCAGGGGGCGACAGCCGCACAGCTGGTGACATGAGGACAGGCGAGAACAGAAACACCTCCAACGGAAACACACCCTTTTTGTCAAGCACCTCTATACACACAGGTACACGCCACACACACATTTTCTGTCTCACGCAAACGTTTAGAGTATATGCAGGCACACACACACACACACACACACACACAATTGGGCATAATGATTGTTAAAGAGTTCTGCAATTCTGTTTACAAGTGTTCTTTTCTTTGAATTCAAGAACAAAAGCATGACATTCTTGCATACAAACTGGTCAAACGGTGACAAAGTCTCATACTGTTAAATAGGTGGGAAACATTTGTAATGAGAAATCTTCCATTTCTCCTTTACATTCTGAGGTACAGGTCAGTTGTAGCAGTATTGTACAAAATACTAAAGAAAACCAGTTTCTTGACAGCAGCTTGTCAGTGGGACTTGACTGAAGTCTGTCTGTGTTTGCGTGGCAACCAATCACCCAGGGAATGCTATTCTTGTTTGCTTTTGCGGCAGAGGCAGAATTACCTTGATTATGTACAAAAAAGTCAATTAAATTAACTGTGAAAGGCTATTTATTTTAACCCGAGGACATGTTATTTTTTTGTCTTCTTTCAGAGACATTAGAGAGAAAAAACCCTGGTACGAAAATTGGCAAGAGAACAAAGGAGGTGGCTGCAGTGGGGGTCAGAGTTGAGTCATACTGCCATCATGTGGTCAATTTAAAGAACTGCACGATTGGATGAACTTCACTTCAAAATGCAGATTTTCCTTTCACTTAAACAAAAATGATAGCTTTTTCTTGAAATACAATGCTATGTATTCCATGTTTAGTGTTGCATGAGGGGCTGATTAGCGTCATCACTTGTACACAAATTACAGAGTAGAAAATAGGCTTTTTCAGTTTCAAGCTGCACTCACCTCAGTTACTGTTTCACAGAAAATATACTGTACATATTTAGCAAAACAATGGATCCATTGGTGAAATGTAAATACACATCGAAAACATAACATACTAACACACAAATTATTTAAATCGACAAACAAATGCTCACACACATACTGTATGCAAAACATACTCATAGACAAACAAACATCACACAAACTAGGATCACTTATGTAAAACAGTGGTGTGTGTGTGTGTGTGTGTGTGTGACAACAGGAAAATGAATGAGTGTGACAGTGATACGACAAACGATGAATGAGATGGAAATAAACTGCAACGTTATTCTCTTTTATAGACCGTGGGACTCTTTCCGTCTCATTGGGTTTGAATAATTTTCTCACATCAAATGAAAAGTAATTACCACCCAGCACCTTATGTAGAATGGTTGTTTCCTGCAGGGATGATAATACATGTTCACTGAATATGCAGACACAAACAAGAATTTAGGGTACGGTACATTAGAACGTAATGACATGGATTGCCAGTATCAGTTTTGAGACCACAGAAAATTCAATCTTGCAGATTTTGACTTTGATAACTGAATTGCCATTTTCATCAAGTTTACCTATAACTTTTAAAGTAATTCTGTATCCAAAAATTGCTAAAACGCCCTGTCTGATGAACTCCCTGTCTCCATTGATAGGTATGTGCATTCTCCAACACAGGTGATTCAGACGAGACTGGCATCCCACTGGCATTCAATTGGTCCCTGGGCCAAGAGTCCTGTCTTGTACTGATCCAGGGAGTGATGAGAGGGCTGTGGGAATTGTAGTTTATTTTACATGTTTAAGAGAAGCAGCCATATGAAAATGAATGAAAATGAATGAGGTCTGTTTTTTAAATGAGTCATGACAAATGGTAAAACTACATCATGCCTCGTATTTGAAGCAAGGATGTTGTTAAACAATTACATTCATTAATCATGTCAATTAGCAATAGAGATATTAGTTATGATTAACAGCACCTGTAGGAAATCAATGCGTTGACGCAATGTATTAGTATTTATTAAAAAAAGTAATCCATCTCAGATATCAATATAATCAATATTAATTGTCTCCAAGAGACAGACAGTGTGACAACATGTACACAAAGTATGTGAGGGAGCATCAAGGAAAATAACAACAGTCTTTGTATTTCCAAGTACATCACATATTTACAAAATGAACTAAGACTTGGGCAAAATGCCACTCTCTATAATGGTCTTCGTCAGGGCTATGGAAATGAGGTTTACTCCACTTCAAGCATGTTAATGCCACTAATCCCCAGATTACGGGCCCATTTTCAAGGTGCAATTACATCACAGAGTGTGGGGATCTCCATAATAATGGCGCCTCGGTGGCATTTCCGGCTAATCCTGTCGCATTCATTATCAAACCAGGTGGGATGCGGCCCTCGCGGCTGATCTGAAATGATGCGAGCATTAGGTGCTTTTGTCCTTGGTACAAAAGGATTGATCAAAGACTCTGCAGGAAGAGGGGTGCTTTCCCAGTCCCCCCCTCTACCTTAAAGGGGCACACAAGATGCTGACATGGAATAAAAAGTCATATTATCATGATAGAAAACATGATATTGAGCGATAAACATCATATCATGACCTGCCTGTGCCATCGGTAGTTGGGTCTGATTCATATGGTGGGCAGGGTAGTAATGCTGACCTAGGTCCCTTCTTCAGAAGTAGGTAGACCCCTGCTCATTATACGAACACCTGCTTGTTGAACGTCTCATTCTAAAATGATGAACATGGAGTTGATCCCCACTTTGCTGCTCTAACTGCCTACTTTTCTGGGAAGGCTTTTCTACAGATCTTGGAACCTTGATGCTGCATACATTTTAACAATATTTTCATTCAGCAAGTGCATTAGTGAGGTCAGGGCCTGATGTTGGGCAATTAGGGCCAGCTGGCAGATGGCTTTTGAATTCATTCAAAAAGGTGTTGAGGTGACAGGGTTGAGGTCAGGGCTTGGAGCAGTCCAATTCAGTTATTTGATCCAACATCGGACATGGGATTTGTTATTTGATATATTATATTCACATCAAAAATATGATTCTAACATTCTGATATGGTTATCTTAAGAAGTAAAAATATTGTATCTGGTATTATTATTTATGGACTTTTGAAGTAATGTTGCACAAGCTACTGTTGTTTTGTGGAGCCTCCACTGAATATATTCATCTTAGCATTGAACTGAATAGAAGACAAAAGTATTCTGAATTAGATCAATCAATTTTTGTTTGATGTTATCAGTCAAGTGTAAATGCCACATTAGGCTACACTGAATTATTTAATACCATGCCACAATATTGTTAGGGTACCATATTTACTTTCATGATACATAATTATATTTCCCAATGATGTATTTCTTGTAGCATAATTTATTTTTATTCAGGCCATTTCCTTACCGTACTGTCATAATTATTAAGACGGCCACTATGTAAATCCCTGGAAGTGGGCAATGTAGGTCATTGTTTAAAATCATTTAAAGGCAAAATGAGCCTCTGCGGAAGGTCTTTGTATAGTCCAGAAAAAGACTGTTCGGTTCCTAAACTCTTCTTTTTCAATTTCAATTCATTTTACTGGCTCTGGTATTAGTTTTGAGAGGTTGCTGGGCTGCGACTGGGTGACTGCCTCTGCCCCCTATCCCCACACTACATAATAGTGATTGGATACGTACACGTCACGTGACTATGTGACGCACCCCTGTCACGGCGGGAATTTCAGACGTTAGCTAGCTAGCAAGCTACCCAGCTCTCTGTTTACATCTCCGACCTAGGTCAATTGTCAGAAAGTGGAACGGGACCGCTACAAGGTGTGCTCAACTTTCAAGTTTATGAGGGTACCTAAGGTAATATTATGTTATCGCCCTTACGTAACATTAGAGTCACATTTCGAGCATGACACAATCTAGCTAACTAGCTTGTGAGAGTAGCTCATTTGCGAGCTTGCTTTCAAGCCAACAAGCTGACTGCATCCTCCCTATAGATTCTACATTGTCTGGTCCGACTAGAAGAATATGCATTCACCGACATCGTTTATGAATGTTTGGCACATATGATCATCAGGCCAGCCAGGGAGACCTAGCCAGCCACCGTTAGAGCCATATTAATTAATCAGCGTGTTACCCTGGCAGGGTACAGAAACAACAAACCAAAAGGTGCCCAACGTCGAATTGACCTCTCTTAAAATAACTTGTACATTTACAAGCCTGTACAGTAGCCAACAAAATAACCAGCTACTCTACATATTTACTGCATTCTCTGTTGTCCTCTCATAGTGGCTTCTTGACCGACAAGTTATTCAGCCAATATGCCTCCACCCACCGTGGAATACACCATAGGAGGGGTGAAGATACAATTTCCCTGCAAGGCTTATCCATCCCAACTGGCTATGATGAATTCAGTAAGTTATTTTGCATACAGTCATAGCAACGTTTACTTGAACATAGAGTGGACAGCACAACATCAAACAGTGAGGTATTAATTGTAATCAAGCACAATGTTAACAAGTGTCAACAAGCAGTCAAATATTGATTGTAAAACGTTTGCGTCAAGTTTAATGCTTAACAATCACCCATTGGTGATGTATTATTGAAAATAGCTTCCCTTTACTACACCTATGCAGCCTTATTGGTCTTTCAGTGGTGGCAGAGTCTGACAGCTGATTGGTTGTTTCCACAGATCGTCCGAGGGCTGAACCACAGTCAGCACTGTCTCCTGGAGAGCCCGACCGGCAGTGGGAAGAGCCTGGCCCTGCTGTGTTCGGCTCTGGCCTGGCAGCAGGCACACCTGGGTAGGACTGCTGAGTGGCGTGTGGCGTGTTTGATTGGGAGTGAAGCACTTCTTTTGTCACAGGGTGGTATTTCAACAAGGGATACATGTGTGGTTGTCAATGATCAGAGGGGTTGCCAGACCGCTCAAACATCCACAATAAGAGTCAGACAGTAGTAATGACTGTCTGACAAGTCATTCTCTAACGTTGAGGATGAGGTAACATCAACATGTCATCTGTTTTTGGGCAGCTAAGCTTGAAGAAGGAGGCAACACACAGGAGGGGAAAAGCCAAACGGAGGCCAAAAAGATAACAGATGTTATCACACCCTGCCAGTGTGTGTGCCACAGCAAGGCCACCTGTGTCCCCACTACCCCCAAGCCTGCCATGGTGGACCTGACTGTCCTAGACACACATGTGGGGGCACATAACACATCTCCTTCTGCAGACAAGGGTAAGACTTCTCATTAGAAACCATCAATTAGTTACTCTCATGTGTATTGTTATTCAAATCTGGCAAAGATGCAACAAAATAAGCTAACAGCGAATTCTCTTAAATGCTTGACGGCGAGGTACCTTTTGTCATCTTAAATGTTAACACTAGCAGTGAGACTCCACTTTTCTGGAAACGGCTTGGTTGATTTGCACTTTTATTCATTTCATTTTTTACCTGTTTACAGTCTCCTGTTTACAGTCTCCGCCAGAGTTCAAACCCAAGGGTCAGTCATTGGCCTCTCGTCTGTCTGAAAAGCTCCACAGCTCCTCAGACAAGGACGACGACTTTCAGCCTGACAGAAAACGCATTCGCACCCCATTGGTCGACCAGAAGGTAGGCCTGCTCACTCTCCTTTCACTCCACTCTGCGTCGTGTCCTGTTTGTGACCCGCTCCCTGCTGTGTACGTTCCATCTGGCGAGATCCTCCCTGAACAGATCGATCCCCACTCTGTCGCCCTGTCAGGGTCGTAAGAGGAGATGTCTGGAGAAGGGGGTGGTCTTCATCGACGACGATCCAGAGGAGGAGAGGCCAGCCGTGTCTGAGAAGACTTGGTCCATGGAGCTGAGCGCCCAGGCCCAGAGCATGGACCTGCCCTCCGCCTGCTGTGTGAGTACGCTGCCTTAACACCTCATCAGCCATGGGGGCTCCACGTTCAAACGTGCTTGGTCAAGGAGGCCGAGCAAAATATGTGATGAGCAGGGTCAATGCTCATCCTCCTGCATCAGAACAACCAGAATAGCTGCAGCTATCTATCTAGATTCTCTGCTGTTTTGGAAAGGCACCTGACTTTCTGTCAATGCTACATTGTTGCCAGTAGGTGGCAGCATAGCCCACCTAATGACTACAGCAGGTGTGATGGCCCATCGTATTGTTTCAGCAAAGGTGTCTTCATGAGGTGCTGTGTGCTAAATGAAACACAATGAAACTGAAATATAATATTCAAATATGACCATTGCAGTGACTGCTAGTCTGAGTTTTGTCTAATTGCCGAGTAACCATTCACTTGAACCTTGGCATTGCACCAGTAGAGAGAGACTTATTTTTTTCAGGACTAAGGTGTTTGGTCTAATATTCAAGGGCTTTCTTTGTGAGGACTCCAGAGATGTTTGTGCCTAACTTGTGCTCCTCATTAGTGTCAAAACACACACTGTGTTAGGGAACACTCTCTCACCAACACACACTGTGTTAGGGAACGCTCTCTCACCAACACACACTGTGTTAGGGAACGCTCTCTCACACCAACACACACACTGTGTTAGGGAACGCTCTCTCACCGACACACACTGTGTTAGGGAACACTCTGTCACCAACACACACTGTGTTAGGGAACACTCTCTCACCAACACACACTGTGTTAGGGAACGCTCTCTCACACCAACACACACACACACTGTGTTAGGGAACACTCTCTCACCAACACACACTGTGTTAGGGAACGCTCTCTCACCAACACACACACTGTGTTAGGGAACGCTCTCTCACCAACACACACTGTGTTAGGGAACGCTCTCTCACCAACACACACACTGTGTTAGGGAACGCTCTCTCACCAACACACACACTGTGTTAGGGAACGCTCTCTCACCAACACACACTGTGTTAGGGAACGCTCTCTCACCAACACACACACACTGTGTTAGGGAACACTCTCACCCACACACTGTTAGGGAACGCTCTCTCACCAACACACACTGTGTTAGGGAACGCTCTCTCCCACACCTGTAGGGACACTCTCACCAACACACACTGTGTTAGGGAACACTCTCTCACCAACACACACTGTGTTAGGGAACGCTCTCACACCAACACACACTGTGTTAGGGAACGCTCTCTCACCAACACACACTGTGTTAGGGAACGCTCTCTCACCAACACACACTGTGTTAGGGAACGCTCTCTCACCAACACACACTGTGTTAGGGAACGCTCTCTCACCAACACACACTGTGTTAGGGAACACTCTCTCACCAACACACACTGTGTTAGGGAACGCTCTCACACCAACACACACTGTGTTAGGGAACGCTCTCTCACCACACTGTTAGGGAACGCTCTCTCACCAACACACACTGTGTTAGGGAACACTCTCACACAAGCAGCCATGGTGTCCAGCAGGTTACTGATACCCAGACGAGGAAAGCTCTCACACTACCACTCTGGAGCTCTGGTGAACTCTCACAGCCGTGTCCAACGTTAGCACACAGGTGTGCGGGTCGCTTCTGAGGGCTCAGCGGATGGCTGGAGGTGGAAAAAAGGATGGAGGCGGGGTGGAGACCCCCCCCCACCCACCCACCCACCCAGCGAAGAGGAGAGTAAGTCCGCTCTCGGGTTTCCCCCGCGGCCACCCGACCCCGGCGCTCCCGTCTGCGGAGCGCTGACTGACGTCCTGAATGGGGCCCTTTGAAGCGAGCTCCAGTTTTAATTAAGAGGTTTGGCCTCGCCTGGGCCACTGATCTGTGAAAGCCACTGGGATAAATATTGAATGGGGTTCACCCGCTGGTTACTGCGCCCTAGGGATAAACAGGTGCTTTTTCGAGGGCGGATATTTGGGAGGCCCCCATAGTCTACCGATGCAGCAGCCTGCCGCAGTGGTGAGGAGGGGGGTTGGGAGGTGTCTCGTGTCTCCAGAGGTATTGGGTATTGGAGCCCCCCCCTTATTGGAATGCATTCCAAGACCGTGAGGACTGAGGAATGAGGAGCAAATTGGCATTCAGGTAGCGGCGCCAGACACGGCCGGCCACGGCCTTCTCCACACGGCCTGTCAGGAGTGTGACATTCTCAGGCCTCGGGTGTTGGCAGAGCAGTGCTGACATGGCGTGGCGGGCCAGGTCGGGGGACACTTTAGAAATAAACCCTGAACTGTCGTGAGCACAGACGTGTGTCAAAGAAGCACCGCTCCTTTTGTGGTGGGCAGTTAGATTTGAACAGGAAATTGGCTTGGAAGATTGGTATGCTAACGAATCCTTACGAAGTACTAACACACGTGATCAACAGATCCATCAGTCTAGTGTAAAGCTCTGGGTGTCTGAGGTAGCCTCTGTGGAGCTTCCCCCCCTCACGCCCCCTGGTCCACCCGGGACGCGGCAGCAACACTGGGTTCGTCCCGCGTCCAGCTGAATGAGCCAGTGTGTGTGAGCCTGCGCTCCGACAGTGTGCCCCTGGCCTCCCCTGTTATCTGCATTCCATTCCAGGGGGTGTCTGCCCGCGGCTACGGGGCCAAGCCTGAAACCGTGTCGGCCCCAGCATCTCGAGAGGCAGGCGCGTAAAGAGATCCCCTTGTCAGCTGTTTCCTGCTGCTGCCTCCTAACAAGGGCCCCCATTCACCGGTGGGTGCCTTCAGGCCCCGAGCCCCACCTCCCCCGGCCCTCCGTCCACCAACCTGCCCCGATGAATAAGTCATTTTTGGCCATCTCCGGGCAGGATATTTGGATGGGCCTATTGAATGTGGCAGCAGCAGGTAAGATGATCGGGCCCTGAGAATCAGAGAGCAGAGCCGCCAAGCGTAGCCGTCCCAACCAAGAGGTGTAATCTAAGACGGTTTCAAGAGGAGGGGTGTGCGCCTCTGTTTATTTCTCACATGGCCTCTCAGGGCCTCCCTATCCCTCTTAACTCTGAGGGACAGCTCACCACGGCCTCCACTCCATCACCAGGCATATCAGAAGAGGAGGGGGAACACAACATGAAGAGCTCAGGCTGCAACAGATGCCTCGCTCCCTGACACTGGGAACCAGCTGTGCTGATTTAGACAGTAGTGATGAGGAGGAGATGCAGGTCGATCATACGCACGGACAATCCATGTCTCAAATAGAACACGTATGGGTGGGGGTCATGTATAGGGGGGTCAGATGGCTTAGTGGTTAGGGAGTCGGGCTATTAATCAGAAGGTTGCCGGTTTGATTCCGGGCTGTGCGAAATGAAGTTCTGTCCTTGGGCAAGGCACTTCACCCTTAATTGCCTCGGTGAGAATGTCCCTGTACTTACTGTAAGTCGCTCTGGATAAGAGCGTCTGCTAAATGACTAAAATGTAAATGTAATGTATCCTCCATCCTGGTTTAAGATCCCTGGGAATGTTTACGTTGTGCCCAGCCAAGTGTTACTGTACACATGATTGAATGGCTACAGAGCCAGGTGATTGTTGATGCAGTGCTCTTTAGCCCCAAATCATATTTGGCCATAAGTTCCTGCCTGATGGAGCTGGGCTCGGCGTCAATCAGTGTTGGTGAATGGGTGTATTGTGTGGCACTTTAAACAGCTCATCTCCTAATAGAGATCTGTTACATAGTTGCTGCCAGCTACACTTCACCTGTGTACAATAGAGTATAGGATGCCATATGTCTATGGCGGCGTGCCATTGACAGTCAGGTCCATTTTCTGGACTTCAACATCGTTGGCCTATCGGCTTTCAGAAAGGTCATCACAAGTTGACAGGCAGCTGCCTTCCTGTACGGAGAGAACTCCACCCCTTTGTGAATCTATATGTTTACCAGAGCGGAGAGGCCCAATGGGAATCAAACCTGGACTGGGACTGCGTTAGTCATGTGACATAAAAACACTTAAGTCTCGATACAGATGTTTCTTTTTTCGTTTGTTGATCTTTCTAAGACGACCGTCTCCAAATGTACCGTGTGCTGTACCAATCTTTAGCAGTATGCGCTGTGCCAAGTTCGATCCGACCTCATGACATAGTAAACCTTTCTCCTCCTGTCTCTCTCCTCTGTGTGTGACCTCCAGTCTCCAGTGTCCTGCTCTCTCTGCCCATGTGCCTCTCCCAGAGGGGGGCCGACGGGCCCGGGCGGCTTCAAGTCATCAAAGGACAAAGAGAAAGACGGCAAAAAGAAGGTCCCCAAAATCTTCTTTGGCACGCGCACCCACAAGCAGATCACGCAGGTCTCCCACGAGCTGAAGCGCACGCTGTACTCCGGCGTGCCCATGACCATCCTGTCCAGCCGGGACCACACCTGCGTCCACCCAGAGGTGGTGCCGCACTCCAACCGAAACGAGCGCTGCAAGGAACTGCTCGAGGCCAAAAATGTGAGTAAACTCGCTCGGTGTTCGCTCACACGCACAGCTACACACTCGTGACATCACAGCTCCTATAGAGTGGCCATAGCCTGCTGTTTCCTCACTGAACATGTGGAGTGAAGGTCAGGACCTTTTGGAACATGTTCCACTTCTGGTCTCAGACCAGTTCAGCTGCTCTGGTCGGGACGCCTGCTTACCACTCCATAACATGTGATGCCTTTTCTGGGTGGGGTGGATTGGTGTTTACTGAACTGGGGTTGACCCCCAGTGGAGCTGTGAAAACCAACACCTATTCTGAGGCCTGCACACACCTCCAGTCACTTTACAGGATAAGGGGCGTTACTAATCCCATGATCCGCACCCATGACATTGTAAAAAGTGTCAAGACTCTGGACTTAGTGGGAAGCCCGTAACACAAACCCACAGTTGAAGAGCCGGGCCAGACGAGCCCTTTGGCGCCAATTACTGTCCACACTATCCCTCCCGATCTCTCCGCGGCGCTTGTCAAGATGCGTCCAGGTCCCAGTGGGACTGCCTCTTCTGTAGCCCACAAGCCGCCCTCTCAGCCTTGTACTGTCCCCAACCCCTATTCACTCGGAGGTGAGACGCCTTGTGTAATGACGACCCCCCCCAATTACGCTGTCATCCGAGGTGGCCGCCTCAGTGGCCTCCCTGTCAGGCCGCGGCCCTCCGTCTGAATGGGCGGCCTCGCCACGACCTCAGCACGCAGAATAGGCATCCATCACGACACGCCCATCGTCACTTCAGGCCCTGGCTGCTACAGTCAGGGTCCCATTACAATACTTCACCCCCCCCTCCCCCTCCTACCTTTTCTCCCGGCACTCACAAACACACAAACAGAGGCTTTACCTTACAGTAGCTCAATAGTTCAGACTTCCCTGCTTTCATCCCCCCCCCCTCCAGGTTCCCACCCCTCCCTCCTCAGCTTGACTCAGGGGCTAAGCTGTCACTGCCGCTGTCACTGCCCCACCACAGAGTGTCTGAGTGGAGCCTAATCCTCCGCTCCCGCTCCCTCACACCGCACAGCTAGGGTGTCCTCTAAGTGTGAGCTTAGTGCTGATACGTCACAGAAAGAGGGACACCGGCCGATCCCACCGCCTGCGCTTTGATCCCCGCGCCCGCCCCCCTCTCGTCCCTGTCACCGAGGGCCGGGCCGGGAGCCGTACAGTACAGAGGCACCTCTGTGTGTCTGTGGGCGTGCGTGCTCGCCGGGCACCATTCATGCGGGGTGTGGTGTGTGACAGTGGAGACCGGAGCAGGCACCTCTGTTGACAGGGTAATTGGGCCTCGTTACAGGCCTTGTTACAGGGGTGTCTCACCCCCTGAGCTGTGTGTACAGTAGGCTGTGAGACAGGGAGGATTACTGTGGCGTCGACCAGCAGGTGCCATTCACCACCTGAAGGAAGGATCTTGAGACGGCATGGGAACACGCTGGAAGGCTATTGGCATGAAACACACACACACACTAATATATACATGTCTGTTGTACATGGTATTCAGAGGTCCAAGATAACATGTTTTTATTTTTAGTTAGTAAGTTTGGACATAACTGTGGGGATTGATGTCAGGGTTTACCTCAACCACTTAACCCAACCGAGTTCTCCCCCCCCCCTCCCCAGGGCTACTCGTGCCGCTACTACCACGGCGTGCACAAGATGCGTGAGCAGAGCGTTCTGCAGGGCGTCCACGGGCTGAACCAGGCGTGGGACATCGAGGACCTGGTCCGCCTGGGGGGCCGCCTGCGCTCCTGCTCCTACTACGCGGCCCGCGAGCTCATGCAGGACGCCCTCATCGTCTTCTGCCCCTACAACTACCTGCTGGACCCCCTCATCAGGGAGAGCGTGAGTGGGGCTTGGTGTGCTGAGATGCAGGTACACTGTGTTTACTTCTGGCCACGTTACTGAACCAGTGGGTAAGGTGGTTTGGTAAAATAACTGTACACTAAGTAACTATGACCGACATCTCAAGCACACCCACGAGCTAGAGGCCCTAGAGATTCCTGTTACCACCCATAACCCCCTCTCTCTCCCCTCTCCCCTCTCTCCCCCCATACAGCTGGAGATCAACCTGAAGGGGCAGATCGTGGTGCTGGACGAGGCCCACAACATGGAGGACTGCGCCCGTGAGAGCGCCAGCTACACGCTCAGCGAGGCCCAGCTGCTGGGCGTGAGGGAGGAGCTGGACGGCATGGTCAACCACAACGTCCGGCGCTCCCACCACGAGCCCCTGCGAGCGTTCTGCTGCAGCCTGATGAAGTGAGAGCCCGCACCCGACACCGCCCGCTCAAATCTCTCACACGTGGTTCATATTCATGATCAATATAAGGGCTTTTATTTCCAAAACTTGTTGGCGTGAGCAGACTTCTTTTTGCCTGTCGATGGTGTTTGAATGGTGCTGGTGTCTCTCCCCCGTGTAGCTTTATAAAGGAGAGCTGCAGTCTGCTGGCAGAGAGGGAGTATGAGATGTCATGCAAGGTGTGGCCGGGGAAGGAGGTCCTGGGGCTCTTCCATGGCATGGGCATCACCGCTGACACCTTCGCCTTGCTGCAGGTACACCTTATTCTGTTTTCTCCTTCGCTCTGTCTTCTATTTGTCCTAATTGTAACGGCCACGTTACTCCCCTAACGCACGCACGCAGTCTTCCTCTCTCAGCCCTCACGTCCCCCCACTTATCGCCCCACGTGTAGAGGCACCTGGCGGCAGCGCTGGAGAAGGAGGAGCGTGTGGGGGTGGTGAACGGGAAGGAGGACACGGTGGAGGTCCCCACCATCAGCTCTGTGTCCTCCTCCGTCCTCAAGAGCCTGTTCATGGTGCTGGACTACCTCTACAGGGGCAACAGCAGGTCAGAGCCTTGTCTCACTCCACAATGCACCCCCCCACCCCCCCCTCTGGACTAGCCCAGGCTGGTATAGGAGGTTCTTACACGCTTCTTGGTACATATGAACCGTGACCTTAGAGGGATCGATGTGAAGGTCACGAATGCTGCGTCCGCAGTCCACACTGAACGTTCTTGGAATGGCTCAGCACTCCTCCAGCAGTGATCCACGTCTCCATCCAGACGTCCCTCTCTGTCTGTGTCTCCTCCAGGTTTGCGGAGGACTACCGCGTGGCCCTGCAGCAGACCTACGTGTGGACCACCCAGCCGGACGTCCCAGACGCCCAGGGCTTCTTCGCCCGGCCCCAGCGCAGGGGCCGACGCCAGGGGGCCCAGCGCACCAAGACCCTGGTCCACACGCTCAGCTTCTGGTGCCTCAACCCTGCCGTGGTGAGGGGCTTTTTCATGCTCAAGGAGAAGGGTTGGTTCGAGATTTGGACCGAAGTTTCAGACTGTGTAGGATCAACAACAACAAGAAATGTTCATGTAGAATTTGTAGATGTTGTAGCCTTGCTGTAGACAATTCCTCAGCTTAGTTTTTGACACGTTCAGGTTTCAGTATGTCTGTGTGTCTCAGGGTTGAGCGATCCTGTGACGCTGTGCCCTGTGTCTGTTAACAGGCCTTCTCAGACCTGAGTGAGTGTGTGCGCACCATCGTCCTGACCTCCGGCACGCTGTCGCCCATGAGCTCCTTCTCCTCTGAGCTGGGGGTGAAGTTCTCCATCCAGCTGGAGGCCAGCCACGTCATCAGCAAGTCCCAGGTCTGTAGCAGCCAGCTCTCAGCTGGGCCAATCAGAGCAGGTCTGTAGCAGCCAGCTCTCAGCTGGGCCTGTCAGAGCAGGAAGCAAGGAAATAAAGACATTTAGTGGTTTGCAGTATTTTTGGCCCACTATGCCTCATTTCTTTTCCCCAAATAAAGAGAGGTACTCAAACATATTTTCTTCCCCCCCCCCTTCCTCTCTTCCAGGTGTGGGTGGGCACGATTGGCTCGGGGCCGCATGGGCGCAAGCTGTGCGCCACCTTCCAACACGCGGAGACCTACGCCTTCCAGGATGAGGTGGGCGCCCTGCTGCAGCGTGTGTGCCAGGCTGTGGGCCGGGGAGTGCTCTGCTTCCTGCCCTCCTACAAGGTACGCTCAGCACACACACCCCCGTGCAGCACACGCCCCCCGTGCTCAGCACACGCGCCCCGCGCTCAGCACACGCCCCCCGTGCTCAGCACAAGCCCCCCGCACTCAGCACACGCCCCCCGCGCTCAGCACACGCCCCCCGCACTCAGCACACGCCCCCCGCGCTCAGCACACGCCCCCCACACTCAGCACACGCCCCCCGCACTCAGCACACGCCCCCCGCACTCAGCACACGCCCCCCGCGCTCAGCACACGCCCCCCGCGCTCAGCACACGCCCCCCGCGCTCAGCACACGCCCCCCGCGCTCAGCATACACCCCCACGCTCAGCACACGCCCCCCGCACTCAGCACACGCCCCCCACGCTCAGCACACGCCCCCCGCGCTCAGCACACGCCCCCCGCGCTCAGCACACGCCTCCCGCGCTCAGCACACGCCTCCCCGTGCTCAGCACACGCCCCCCGCACTCAGCACACGCCCCCCGCACTCAGCACACGCCCTGAGGGGGTTTGGGAGAGTAGCTTGTTCTTTATTGACAGTTGACGCTTTTGGCCACCAGGAGGTGCTGTAGACCGTGAGTTGACGAGGGCTGGTGTTTTTCGCAAATCATTTTACCGAGCCACTTGACGCCAGCTCGATTGTGTCACCATACCAAAGGAATACGTGGTGCAGTTTGACAGCTGTGATCTATTGGTGTTTAGGAAGTGCTCGACGTCTTGGGAATAATGGCTTACTTTGAGCCTTGTATCGGCTTTCATGGAACGGGACTACTTTTAAGGGCCCATTGATAAATACATTGTCCTCCTTTGTTTGTTCAGAGTTTTTGGGTGATTAATAATTGATTTCCATTCCAGCTCTGTTGTCACACCAGCTCACTTGGGGACCAGCTGGCATTCTCAAATGTCACCGTGTGTAAACGCCTGGGTGCCACGTTCCTTCACTTGCGCATGATGGGGAGTGTTGGTCTACCTGCACCAGCGGGTAGGCTCTGACTGTAGTGTGTGTGTGTGTGAGAGTGAGAGAGTGAGAGAGTGTTTGTGTAAGCACATATTGGCAGACAGACGCTTCATTTCAGGGGGAAAAAAAGACAGAAATGGGTGCAAATTGATTCGGGATCTTTGGTTGCAACATAAATCAGAGTGACCTTTCCCCAAAGACACATCAAACTTGGGAGGAAAGCTAAAACTGGTGCGTTGAGAGGCGCTCCTCTCGTCTTCCCCTCCCTCTGTCAGCCGGCGACGCCAGCCATAGCATAATCCATGTACTTGGGGATATTTTTCATTATTGATGGCCGTGTTGGAGCTCTCTATGCTGATGCATTAATATTTAATCTTTCAGTCAGCTCTTAAAGATGAGGAGATGAGGGGATACGAGGGGCTGGGGTATTAATTGGAGCCTGTGGAGGCCCGTTGGTGCCAGACTGTCCCGTCTTTCCCCTCAATGCGCACGTGTGTGTGTAAGCGCCCTTCAAGTGTGTGTGTGTGTGTGTGTGTGCCTGACAGGAGGATGGGTCGTCTCCAGACGCCCTTCTTCGCTGTGTCTGGGCGATGCCTATCAGCCCCCCCCCTCGGCCTGAGACAGACGCAGCGCTGAGAGCAGGCGGCTGGGCCAGCAGGGTCGGAGAGAGAGAGAGGCGTCCCTCCAGGCCCTGTCTGCCGCCCCTCTGACAGCTCCGCACACACACTCCTGTCTCACACACACACACACACACACACTCCTGTCTCACACACACACTCCTGTCACACACACACACACACACACAGCCGTGCCATACAGGCGGTACAGTCCAAGGGCACAGATGAAAAGACCCCAAAAAGCTACATCTTCACCTGACGCTCGCGAGCCTGAAACTCGCAGGCGGGACTAGCGTTCGGAGGGCTTTGCGAGCACACGTTTACACACACACACACACACACACACACAGTCGGGACACGCAATGCCCCAGAGAAACCCACCGTCGCTGTGGTTTTGTAGCACTTTGGCCTCAACAGCCCCCCAGTTAAAGCCCATAAAAGCCCACGGCGGCCCTCGCCGTCTGGTCCCACCGCAAGAGGACGGGACAAACCACCCCGCAGGGGGGGGGGAATGTTCTACTGAGAGAGAGAGAGAGAGAGAGAGAGAGAGAGAGAGAAGGGGAAAAAAAAAGAGTGAAGGGTTATTGCCGAGGTGAAAAGATCTCAGGGAAAGGCAAGATGCTTTTAAAGCAGATGAAGATAAGGGCCATTAGGGGTGATGTCGCCTGGCTGTCTGCGTGAAGACGCGTCCGCTCCGGCGCCTGGGGCTGTGGGGAGGGGAGGCAGGGGGGGAGGCAGGGGGGGAGCCGAGGTACCCTCGCAGCGCGGGTCATATCCAAGTCTGAGTGGTCTGTGTGTATGTGATGTTGGGGGTAGGGGGGTGTAAAGACACACGTCCTCGAGCCCCTGTCATGGATAGGACCATGTTTGTCATCTCTGGTGTGTGTGTGTGTGTCTGTGGGTCACCTCGCTTAGACAAGCGCATAACTGGCTTTGTTGGTGGCCACACAAGTGGCCCCTTGTCACACTGTGGTGTTCCACTGCTAAACCCGAGCTTTGACGCACTGTTCCCAAACTCACTTTGTAACAGGAGCTCTCAAGACCATCTTAGACTTAACACGAATCTGTTGAGATTCCAACTACTTGATGCCATTAGTGTTTATCTGCTGTGTATGTTACTCACTATTGTTCTGAACAATAATGGGTAACAATTGCCACCAGTCTGCCTGTGAGGGTATAGGCCCCAGGCTACCTCACATGTGCCTTGCTGTGACCCTGACGGCCTCCCTCAGACGCAGGCTCCAGGGGGAGCGAGTGGCACGGCCATCCTCCCTCAGACGCAGGCTCCAGGGGGAGCGAGTGGCACGGCCAGCCTCCCTCAGACGCAGGCTCCAGGGGGAGCGAGTGGCACGGCCATCCTCCCTCAGACGCAGGCTCCAGGGGGAGCGAGTGGCACGGCCATCCTCCCTCAGACGCAGGCTCCAGGGGGAGCGAGTGGCACGGCCAGCCTCCCTCAGACGCAGGCTCCAGGGGGAGCGAGTGGCACGGCCATCCTCCCTCAGACGCAGGCTCCAGGGGGAGCGAGTGGCACGGCCATCCTCCCTCAGACGCAGGCTCCAGGGGGAGCGAGTGGCATACCCAGCCTCCCTCAGACGCAGGCTCCAGGGGGAGCGAGTGGCACGCCCAGCCAGGCTAAGTGAAGGCGCCGCTCGGCGCAGCCCTTGGCGTGATGCGCGCTGTGATATTCGCCGACTGAATAATTGAAGGAGGCGCGACACGTCTCCCCTCGCTGCGGCCAATCGGGGGACACCGGCATGTTTCATTAATGGCACCACCACGAGACCTCCATAATTCAACACGCGCAGGCAGAAGAGAGACGTGTCGCCTCGCAGCCCGACAACACCAGGAACAGGAGGAGCCAGATGAAGAGGGGGTGGGGTTGAAAGATGATTGGGGGAGGGGGGGAAGGACAAAGGGATGAAGGGAGGAGAGGGGACAAGAAAAGGGGTCCCAGTTCAGTGCTTCAGAATGGCGTTGGAGCCAGCGCTTCCCAGTGACGGAGAGATCGTCCCAGTGACCTGAGAGATCGTCCCTCTGTCCTGCGTTCCAGGGAGAGGCTGAGCAAGAAAGTGGAATTTATTATTGATCGTTTTGTTGTGCCCTTTTGCAAGTGTGCTAAACAGTTTGTAATCTATTACGTGGCGCTAACAACTTTTGTGTGTCACTTGAGTGCGTTTCAAAACACCCCCCCAAACGCGTGGGATTCGCGTGAGATTTATGGTTGTAGAATGTCACTGGTAAATACCTTTTCCTGCGGGGGAAAAAACCTTTAGTTTGAATACATTATTGAATGGGGAGGGAGTTTATTTCAAATAGGAGAAATAAAATACAAGTAGGCCAAGCTGTTCTGTGGTTGTGATAACTGGGGGATTCTGGGTTTGTTAGGGCTTGTGGGGCTTCGAGTTTTCCGGACGCCTTTCATCTGACCTGGGACAGTCTTGGGGCGTTGCTTTTGTTTTGACCTTCACAACATTGTAGGTAATGTCTGCTTAGACCCAAGTAACTTGTGACTTTTTGGCTCTGCCTGAAGTGAAAACAAGTAAGCTCTATGAATAAGTCATGAGGCTGGGGTCCACACACTCTCACACTCACAAGGTGTGTATTCTAGCATGCTCTTACTATAACATCTGACACATGCATGCATAGGACTGGAGCTTTCATGGGAACTGTTTCTTGAATTTAATTAGACAATGGATGCCAGCACTAAAGTGTGTGTGTGTGTGTGTGTGTGTGTGTGCTGTGGTGCCGCGCCGCTAGATCGCTCCCGTCATGTTTGTGCACCTGAGCACCACTGGAGTGTGCAGATTGACATTTTCCCCAGCGCTCCAGTGTGCTCGTGTGGCCCTGTGGAAACACCAGCGCCCGTCACATAATGCCCCTAAATGAGTCATGAAGGCGGTGTGCTCATCCTACCCCCCTCCACACACACACACACACACACACACACACACACACACACACTACATCATGGGCACACAATCCCCTTCATAGACAAGTGCACATATAGTACGTTTAGCTTGTAAGGACGGGACATTTTCCGTTGTTTCATCTCTGAACGAAAGTTCTCTTTCCTAAATATGGTAAGAAACACGATCATTACTGAATGTCTCTGTGCGTGTTTAGACTGCGTGGTCAGATTAGAGGTCAGCGTGAGCTGCCTGACGGAGGAAGGAAGGGCTTGGTGTGAGTTTGTGAGGCAGGAGGTGGCCTGGTCGCCTGGCTAGGCTGAGGCTCTCCATCTTCCAGGCAGGCGGCTGCACAGGCCCGCCTCCCCGCCCGACCCGCAGCTTTGAACCGCACTCCACTGTCAAGATGAAGGATACGGAAAATGTGCACGTAATTAAATGTCTGCGCTGGGGGCAGGCGCGGGCCGATGTTTACTCACAGTGTCTGAGAGATAAAAGCATTAGGGACCATTACCCCGCTGCAAGCTGAGGGGGCTCCTGGAGGGGCACAGGATCGGGTTCCCCCCCCCCACCACCACCACCACCAGCACCACTGCTTTTATAAGGCTTTACAAATGACAGCTCAGGTAATATAAACAACAAGCTTGGGCACGGATTCTTTGTGCTCGCATGCATCCCGGTCTTATAAGGGCCTCGGTGTTTTATGAGTGGATTCCGCTCAGGTTCTCATGGGGTTAGCCGCCGCTCTCAGGCTCACATGAAGAACCTTCCGGCCTCTTGAGGAGCGTCCAAGTTGCTGACTAAAGGGACTTCAGGCCCATCAATTTCCTCGAGGCAGGGTGAAGTGCTCCGGCAGTGTGTCCGCAACGATTGATTAATTTCTTGGTCTCTCTCTCCCTCTTGCTTCCCCCCCCCTCACCCTTAAAGAATTGTCTTCTTCCCAAGTGCAGTCTGGCAGATAATGGCTATTTTGTTTAGCTGCAGATCTGCCGTAAGTATATAACATGAATAATTCACCCATCCAGTCAGTCGGATTGGAAAGCAATCGTGGGGACAAACAGTTAGTTGAGTCATTGGCGAGCGCAGAGGTGGGCGGTGCGTCGATGTAACACTGCGCCTTTTGTAAAAGTGTCATGTTTTATTGATGGAAACTTCCCCGGCCTGGTATTTCCAGGAGGCGCCAACCTGCTAAAATCCGTCTTTTGCTTCAGTTCACAATCATGGGCAGTTACCTCGATGTGTCAGGAACCACCCACTCTTTTGTAGTGTTTCATTTCCCTATTGTTTTCCTCTGGGCTGCAACTACCCCTATCTGAGGTCATTTGTTTAAAGGGGAATATACACACTCCCAAACTCATTTTTGTTTATTTTTTTTACAGGATTTGGAGTTTAGGCAAGTACGGTTGACATTTGACCAACAACAGGGTTCTTACGAGTTCACAGTCCGGGTTTCTGGCAGACCAAACTCCTGGCCCAGGCTGACACACACTTCCCTGTTTTGAGAAGTTTCTTGCCGTCTACAAGAACTTCTACTTGACCCCTACAACACATTTCCGTGCCAGTGAAGATGCTCTTTGATTGTGAAGCCATGCCAAGTCAAGTGGATAATCTCCACAGTGGAGACATGAGTGGAGCTCTGCTAGGAAGGGGCTTTTAGATCAATGTTCCTCCCCAGAGAGCTGATGACTTTTGGCACTCACAATGGCACAGCCACAGTTTTTTGGTTGTTGTTTTTCTTTTTACTATGGGGGTTAATACTAGTAGTTTTAAGTTATTGAATCTTTTTCTCCAAGTGACCCAAAACTATTTTCATGACCGCAGAAGGCGAAGGAGTGTTCATGTTTGCTTCTTCATCCGGGTACTGCAGTCTGAGCCTCATCAGGGTACCGCAGTCTGAGCCTCATCCGGGTACTGCAGTCTGAGCCTCATCAGGGTACTGCAGTCTGAGCCTCATCCGGGTACTGCAGTCTGAGCCTCATCCGGGTACTGCAGTCTGAGCCTCATCAGGGTACTGCAGTCTGAGCCTCATCCGGGTACTGCAGTCTGAGCCTCATCAGGGTACTGCAGTCTGAGCCTCATCAGGGTACCGCAGTCTGAGCCTCATCCGGGTACTGCAGTCTGAGCCTCATCAGGGTACCGCAGTCTGAGCCTCATCCGGGTACTGCAGTCTGAGCCTCATCCGGGTACTGCAGTCTGAGCCTCATCCGGGTACTGCAGTCTGAGCCTCATCCGGGTACTGCAGTCTGAGCCTCATCCGTGTACCGCAGTCTGAGCCTCATCCGGGTACTGCAGTCTGAGCCTCATCCGGGTACTGCAGTCTGAGCCTCATCCGGGTACTGCAGTCTGAGCCTCATCCGGGTACTGCAGTCTGAGCCTCATCCGTGTACCGCAGTCTGAGCCTCATCAGGGTACCGCAGTCTGAGCCTCATCCGGGTACTGCAGTCTGAGCCTCATCCGGGTACTGCAGTCTGAGCCTCATCAGGGTACCGCAGTCTGAGCCTCATCCGGGTACTGCAGTCTGAGCCTCATCAGGGTACCGCAGTCTGAGCCTCATCAGGGTACCGCAGTCTGAGCCTCATCCGGGTACTGCAGTCTGAGCCTCATCCGGGTACTGCAGTGTGAGCCTCATCCGGGTACCGCAGTCTGAGCCTTATTAGGACTGTTACTTTTAACTGTCAGTAGAACGGTATTAGCACTACATAGCCAAAAGAATCAACCGTCACTACAAAGGATTGATAATTGATACCCGAGCCACATGGAGAATTCAGTTATTTTGCTTATTGTAATTCTTCTTGGCCTCTTGTGATGTCCTGGTTTGTTTTCCTAGATGCTGGACAAGCTGCGTGATCGTTGGACCAACACGGGCCTCTGGGACAAGCTGCAGGAGAGGAAGACTGTGATCACAGAGCCTCGCGGGGGAGCTAAGGGAGACTTCGACCAGCTGCTGCAGACCTACTATGACGCCATCAAGTGCTGTGGGGAGAGAGGTGGGGTTGGGACCGGGACTCAGACCTGGACCTTTTGGGTTTTGGTTCTAGCTCACCTGCAGGGCCCAGAAAACCCACATTTAAAAGTATATTCAGTTACATGGTGTGTGGGCATGGCGACAGACCCGCAGCTATTTATGTGAAATGAATGATCGTGGTGGTGTTGGACATGACATTGGTGATGGTGCTGTAGTGTTGCGTCAATGATTGTCTTTTGCTTCCCCCAGATGGAGCACTGCTCATGGCCGTGTGCAGGGGCAAGGTGAGCGAAGGGCTGGACTTCACGGACGATAACGCCAGGGCTGTGGTCACAATTGGTATCCCCTTCCCAAACATCAAAGACCTGCAGGTAGGATTTCCCCCCCCCCTCTCTCTCTCTCTTCTGTTCTGTTGAACAGCTTGTCTTGGAACATCACACAAACACAACCATGCAGGTTCAACTAAATGAACAACCCCCTTTTTTGTGGGGAAAAAAAAGCAATCCCGATGTGATCGTGTTTGTTCTGTCCTTAGCAGGTCGATGTGACCTTTAAGTCCCCCCCACCATACCTTCCCTTTCAGGGCACGTTCAAACCTGTCCTAACGGCCTCCGTCACCGTAGGGAGACGTGCCGATGACTGACTTTCCGGACCCCTTCAGTTTAGTGGGTGTGTGTGGGTGGGGTGCCTGATGTAGATGTCATTTAGCATGTCAGCTCCGCGGGTGACTCCTTGGCTCCCACGTGTCCTGAAGGCATGTCTCCATGCCACAGCGTCAGGTCCACCCTGCTCCCTCCCTCTCTCCAGTAGGTTGGCTACTTGGTAAGCGTGTTCTTAGGATCGAGGGATGGATGTATTCCATGTCAGACTGTCAATGTCCCAAATCTCCAACTTTTTTTGCTCATCTGTTCACATTTACCCGTGTCTTCTACCCTCTCCCACTCCTCTCTTCATATCACCACTTAATATCTGTCTGGAGAGAGAGAGAGAGGCCGTAAGGTGAGGTGTGTGTGCTGCCCTCAGCCCTGGGAGGAGCCCTGGGGGGGGGTGGCTGTGAGCGGACCCCATTAGCCCTCCAGAGGGACAGGGACACTGATGACTGAGGTGACGTGTCCTGGCCCGGTGTTGACAGCAGGCTGAGACAGTCCAGTGGGGTGTCCTCAGGTACAGCAGGGTCACACCTGGCTGTCACAAACCTTTCTAGTCACTTACCGGCACACTCATCCAGGCTTCACGCAGGTCCTGTCCAGGGCTCCAAATCAACGGTGTCCCGTCATCTCGGGGATGATGACAAATGTGTCGTTTCTGGACCTCCTGTATTTTTGAACCCTGCATACGCCCATGACCACAGCCAATGCCAACATGACCGTCTAGCTCTTCAGACATTTATTTGAGCCCCACAACTGTATGTGGATTGGATATGGATGCTTAAATATAATATCATATATAGTTGCAAAACGCCCTAGACCCTTGTCAGAATGTCAAAATGCAAAAACACAAGAATTTATATTTTGGCACAGGTAAAGTTCATTTTGTGACGGTTAATTTTGCACTTCAGTGGTTTTGACTTGATTGCTCATCTCCACGCAGGGCTAAATCCTTCCATCCTGCCTCACTATCTTCCGTCCTGCCTCACTACCCTCCGCCTCACTACCTCCATCCTGCCTCACTACCTTCCATCCTGCCTCACTACCTTCCATCCTGCATCACTACCTTCCCTAACGCGCCAACTCTCATCACACTCAACTCTTTAGAACACATGACCACCGAGACATCCCTCCTCTTCTCAACCCCCCCCCCTCCCCCCCCGCCCCTGTGCTTCTGATGCGGCACCACCATATCATCCTCTCCCTGCTTGGATCAGGGTGCCATTAGTGTGGACGCCTGGCCGGGGGCCTCCTCTCCCAGACAGGCGAACCTCTTAAAACCTTCACCCCCTCCCAAAGCACAGAGCCCGTCGGTTACTGGCCTGTAATCGTGACTCCAGATCAAAGGTTGAACTTTACACAGTCCTCCACAGTGAAAAGCATGGCTAAGCTGGCATGGCACGCCCATGTGGACTTGTCTCCGAGAGGCAGCTTTTACAGCGAGCAGCCGTGTCGTGCGTGAGGGAGCCAAACAATCAGGAGGCTTTAACGGCCCGTAAAAGGACACTTCCAGCTGATACGGCATCTCTGTCGGCTTAATGAGGGCCACGGCAGACCTTTTAACACACCGAATAGACCCTTTTATAGTGAGCGTGTGTCTGTGCAGGGCTGCTTTATGGAGGTGTACGAGAGGGTTTATTTCTCGTGTTGTTGCCCGCGTGGAAGGCCCATGCTTAGGCCATGTGATTCCACGTCTGGGTCCTGATTATGAGACGCAGTAGCTTGGAGAAGCTGTTTGTTTTACTGGACTTTGAAGCGTCCTGGACCTCCTCCTACACACTGAACTGATATTGCACTGTTCAATGAGACAGCTGGTGTACCCATGTGTACCTATCTTGGCATGTATTTGCTCAGGAGACGACTAAATGAATAGTGCCGTAAAAGCAGGGCCTTTAATACTGTACATTATAGACGGCAGACTCAAGTCTCCACTTGCTTTGGGATAAGTTGGTGTTCTGGGTCGCGACAGTATTTGGGATGTGGTAGTTATGTCCTCATGTGAGATTGTGTGTGTGTGTGTACACACACATGGACACACACACATGGACACACACTAAGAAGAAGGCGCTCAGCTGTCAGCCACATGAGGCAGACAAGCTGATCTGCAATCTTAGTGACAGGCACAAGATGGCCAGGACTGCCAGGGGCTCCCACAAACACACACACACCGTCTCACACACTGTCATGCACACACAAACACACACACACACACACCTCAAACAGAAGCGCTCAGCCACAAAGCATGCCTGGTGGTCAAATGTAGCTCAAATGTTTTTAAGGATGAACAGGTAGTGGTAGACGCCCGGGCCAGAGCGAGCGATCTCCTGACATTTGAACTAATCCCTTCTAGCTTGTGGTTTTCTTGCACATTTACCAGATTTGCTAGCAGCGAGAATTGGCTTTTTCACATATGCAACCTGTCATGTCGGATTGAGTGTTGACCTCGCACGACGACGCAAAGGGTGGGATGCTGAAACAGACTCTGATGGGATTCAGATGACAACGCTGGCTCGGGGCTACTGGCCTTTACGTTCAGGACGTCTCACCAGCAGATGCTTGAACCCCTCTGGTGTCTCATAGGCAGGGAAGGAAACCCACCACCCAGCCCCAGAGTTCTCCTGAAATGAATATATGTTTATTTGGCCTCCAAACTAAATGTCAATGCCTCTTGTCCATTTTGACAGAATTTCAATTTTTGGCCATTTTGGCAAAAATAATCAACTCATGTTCTTTTCAAAGAAAGATTTGAAACTGTTTTGTAAATCTCAGTCGGTCATGTAGGATTAGTGTGTGTTCAGACATGAGGACCGTGTGTGTGTGTGTGTGTGTACTATTGTGGCAATAGGTGACACTGAACGACTCTCATACGACCGAAAGCGTAAGGGGACAGTCTGTACCTGCCCCTCCCCATGGGTTAGGGCGCTCTGGGCAAACACACGGTACCTGTCAGAAGAAGTTACAGGCCAACTCACCAACCTGTCCTGCATGGCAGGCCATCAGACGCCAGCTGAACTTTTCACTTGTCAATTCCAAAAGGTTAGCGCTAAAATCGGGAGCGATGGAAGCAAATGGTTGGTTGCCTTCATGCCATCTTTGTGTGTGTGTGTGTGTGTGTGGTGGTGCGATGTCTCGTGTTGACTAGCCCACCCTCGCTCCCTGTGCTTTAACCCTCCCCCACACTAACCTGCTGCCTTTTTGGAACAGGTTAGTCATCGAGGGCAGGCAATGACGAACCACTTCAGGCCTTGAGTGTTTGTGACTGGAGTTTGGCTTTGCTCCCGTCCGCACCCGCACCACGCCTCCGCACCTTCTCACCTCAGAGCCCCTGATTTAATCCAATTAGTTCTTTGTAGATAGTCATGCGTGAGCACTCCCAACCACATCTGGGCTAAATCAGATATTTTATAATGTCAGGTACTTTAAGCGATGTGGTTGATTTCAAGTTGGCAACATAACCATCACGTCCTTTTGAGACGCCGTTATCAGAAGTGAGAAAGTTTACATGACATGGTCATGTAAGAACAATTGAAAGAACTATTGTTAACCGTTCATGGAGTGCAAACGGTGCGTCTAAAAATGCTGTTCTGTTTTTCGTTTTCTTCCTGGTTGCGATTGTCAACTGTCAGAATATTCATTTTTCTGTTCCATTGTTTTTTCTAGGTGGAGCTGAAAATGAAGTATAATGATCAGCACTGCAAAGCCAGGGGCCTTCTCCCTGGCAGCCGCTGGTACGAGATCCAGGCCTACCGAGCCCTGAACCAGGCCCTGGGGAGGTGAGGCTACTCCTGGATCCCACTGCCCCTTAGCCAGGGACAAACACACACTATCTTCACCATGACAAGCTTGCGTGGTGCCATGTTGTCTGGCCTTACATTTGAGATGTGAAGCTCCTATTCTTAAGCCATTGTTCCTTCACAGGTGTATCCGGCACAAGAATGACTGGGGTGCCCTGATTCTGGTGGATGACCGTTTCCGGAACAACCCTAACAAGTACATTACAGGTATTTATGCATGTGAAAGACAATGGACGAGACCTAATCACGTTTTGTGTCTATTTTTGTCACTAGATGGCGATGCTAGTCCATCACAAAAAGTGTATTTGTGTGTAGTGTAGTGTATTTGTATAAAGTGCATTATATTTGAGGTACGAAAAGCACTTGGAGGACAGTTGCAATGACAAAGCTTTTCTCTGTATTGCAGGTCTGTCCAAGTGGGTGCGTCAGCTGGTGAAGCACCACGACACCTTTAACGGGGCCATGCAGTCTCTCACCAGCTTCTCCCAGTGCCAGCAGGAGGCAGTGGAGGGCCACGCAGGAAGCCCAAGCCTGAATGGCCCAGTCTCATCACCTGCTAGCCCATCTTTAATGACTCTGGAACAGCCGCAGTGTGACAGCATGGTGGCCTCTCTCCCCGGAGCCCCAGTACCTCAGGCATACCCAGAGGGGCCTAAAGTGTGCCATCAGACCAACAGCTCCAGGGTTCTTTCAGAAGTTTCCGAGCCCCCGGTTGTCCCCGGGTGTAGTGATAATGCAGGTGAGACCCATCTTTGGGACACATTTCAAGAACATTGAAACAGGTTACAAATCAAAGTTCTCCATATAAAGTTTCTTTTTTCCTTTTTTTCTTTTTCTTTTTATTCAAGACAAATATCATGCATGTTTGTTTTTAAAGGCAGTAAAGCAGGCCTCTCAGTCCATCCCAACATGTGTTCCTTCATTTATTTTATTAATTTAGGGAGGATATTTCGATAGTCTTGGCCTAGTAAATGGACAAGGCCCCAGGGAGCGGCAAAAGGCCAATCTGTGACATTTCATTTATTCATCAGAGATCTGTCCCAAAAAGCATTGCAAAGCTGTGCGGCTTGTCCCAGAGGAGACCTGCTGTTTCCACCCTGCAGGGCCTCCTCTTCTGGATGCACTGCTTTTCACCATCTTCTTCTCCATCCTTCATAGTATCTGCTGAATATCCCCTGTGATCAGGTGTAATCAAACTGGCCCATTGAGCCCGACCCCACTCTTCTTAGCTGTCAGTCTGTACCTGGTGACAAGGCGAAGCTGTTTGCTCAATTGAGTTTTTGTGGGGTGGATGGGAGTGGGCAGTGGATGGAGCAGAGGTGGGGGGTGGGTGCGTGCTTGCAGGGGTGACGGGATGTGTAGGTGGGGGCCGATGGGGGCGTGGTGCGAGCCAAGCGAGCTGTCTCATTATAACAGGGCGCTCAGCTCGCTTGAGTGGTGTTTGAGCGAGCCCATGAACAGATGTCGGACTGTTGCTTTTAATTATATCCCCTTGACCATTGTTTGTGCTTTATTGAGCGTGATTTTGTTGTCTCGCTATGTCTACTTTGAATAGTGAATGAAAATTGTGATATTGGACCTTTAATTAACTTGTCTAGTAGTAAAAGCTATACTGAGGTATTATAAAAAATAAAAATATGTTATACCAATGACACAAACTATGAAAGTGAAATCCGTTAGCCCTCAAAATATAATCTGTGTATGTAAGATTTGATGGTAATCAAATAGGAGACTGCAAAATATAATGTTGGCGTTATTGTAATTTCCCATTCAATTGTTTTGGTCCAGATGGCAGAGCAGCAGAGCAGAGTCCAGCGATGTCCTTCACCCCTCCGAGCAGATATGCCAAGACACCAAGTCGACCCTTGTACGACCTCTTCACGTCCACCCCAACTAGAAACTGCTTCAAGAAACCAATCTTTCAGGCAAGAGACTCTGACAGGTGTGCCAATCAGTTAGCAAAGTCAACCTTAACAGAAAACAAGGAGAACCAGCAGGATGTTACCTGTCAGATCGAAGAAAGGCAACAACCTTCCCAGGGGCAAGGGGTTTGCCAAGAGACTAATAGGGCAGAGGCCGTGCAGTCCAGTCAAGGGTTGGAGCTCTCCCCTCTGCAGGTTCCTCTGAGCTGTGAACCGAGACAGACTGCTGTGGATGATGACCCCTTCCTGCAAGAGGGGGAGGAAGAAGAGGAAGACGAGACTATATTTTTCACTCCAGAGCTTTTTAAGGGTGATGAGGATGAAAGTAGCCCTCAGAAAGAGAGAGAGCCCTGGTCTCTTCCCGCGTGGGCAGGTCTGGAAGCCATGGTTGTGGACGACCATCCTACCTTTAACTTCATTTCAGCCCTAGGACAAAGTCAAAACTTGAATACCCTCATTGAATGTGAGACTCAGAGTGGCAGTTGTCCCTCAGACAGTACAAGGTTGGAACCTGCTATGCGGCAGGACAGATGTAAAACAGGAAGTGACGATCAAGTACAGGAACAAATTCAAGGGTCTGTGAAAGTTCAGGGACAAGAGCAGAAGAATCAGGGGCAGAACAGTCAGGCAAACAGCAGGGCACGCAGACTGTCCAGGTCCAGACAGAAAGATCCCTCCACCTTATCCTCAGGTAAACTAACTGATTATATCATTGTTTCCCCCAAGGCTTGTATTAGCCCCCAGGTTATAATCATTGACGACTAGGCCGTAGAAGATCTCTAAGCAAAGGTTGGTGTCAGGAGAGTGTCAGTTATCTAGTCTGACAGTGTGGCTGCACTTGCCTTGTTTGGTTGTCGTTATGGGCTATAAAGGGTGTAAATAATGAATGTTGCTCAAATTGCAATAGTGATCTAATTTATTTTATTTTCTCCAAATCATTGAAATGCAAGAAACAAATAGGTCTATATGTTTCCTCGAAACGCGACGATGCGTCGTTCGTTACTGAGATTTAATGAGCTCTGTAAGAATCAGGACTACTTTAGACATGCATGGGTTCATTTGACAAAAATATATCTGGCATTGTTCTCCACTACTACATATCCTTTCTAAAATGTTGATTATATAGTGCTATATAAATAAAAATTGAGATTCATTTTTCTTGCCTCGATTAAAGTTTAATCTTGCCTTTGTGCAGACACAACTAGCACCATTAATATAGGTTTTACCAGGAGCTTTCTTTTAATTGCAGTTTGAAACTAAATACTAAAATTATGCAATTTTATCTAGGATATCATTGCACTTTAGGTTAGTGTGTAGTGGTGTGTGTGTGTGTGTAAAACTGATTATGTGGGAAGGAGAGCTGACTTTTATTGAAGCTCAAAAAGTCTCATGAAGAAACTCTGTGGAAAGGTCCCCTTTCACGTGTATCGCGCTGCGAAGGGGGATGTACATGACGTCTACTGGACTTGGTGTAATACGTTTTTGTTCCGCGAAATCATAAAGGGGTTTCGGCTATATGGTGTAAAAAAAAATAAATCTTCAAATTCAAGCATTGTGGGGAAAATATATTGGAATGAAAATGGAATTGACCCTGACCCTAGAGGCATCTGTACTTTTCATGCAAATAATGGAGGTCAAAATATTTTTCTACTGTAATAAGTGTCTACTTTATATATTTAAGTATAACATATAAGTTGTGTAAAAATGCACTATTGAGTTTTGCACCAGTAAACATTGGAATAAGAAATCTTCATTGCGTTTGTATTTTACCTCTTACTGTTGGAGTCTATATTCTGTTCTCGGTCTGTTCCATTAATTAAAAAGACATGTCGATTTCACCTCTGAAGCGAGTCAAGCGGCTTAGCGTAGAATGTGTGATTATATTTTTGGGGGTCCTATCATTTAAAGGGAGTCCCCAGTTACCCAATCATGCTGAACCATGATGGGGGACAGGGAAATTAACCAACATTAGCGTGACAGGATTTCTCTCATTATGTCGCAAAGCTCACTGTTGGTAATTGTGCAGAGAAGCCAAATGGACTTTTCAATTATAGCATGACCCTGCTTGCACTGCTCCATCACAAGGACTTTATTTTTGGAATTGCATGGCTTAATGTGGTCTCTTAATATCAGTAACAATGAGCATGGATTAGTATGAGGCAAGTCAATGTGTCCTAAGTGCATAGTAGTGAAAAGTAATGCACTGTTCCTAGAATAACCACTAGCAGTGTGTCCTCTTACCTTATCAGCCCTTGCTTTTGTCAAATATAATTTCAAATATAGTAGCAAAACAATTGCGTTCTTAAGTGATTTAAGTTGCAATAATTTGTATTTTGTTGTTTGCCTGAGTTAGTTAGCTAGTCTACATATTGTAGTATGAATATTTAAGTATGACAGATCTTGCTTTATTCCTTTTCTTAAATCAGCAGACAATTGTGCCAAATCTTGTGGGGATGGACAGTTTCAATCTGGGAAACGTACTCTAACAAAGACTCAGGCCCAAGCCAGGTGCCACCGGCGTGGAAAAGCCAGGGTCAGAATAGGGCCGCTCACCTCTCCCTCTCGGGTTGTTCCAGCTCAGACCACAGATAAGGTGACCGATGTCGGAACAACCAAGGAGTGGTCTGCTAATGTGACCTGTCTGCAGACTGAGGAGGCAGAAGGAGAGAAGACTGTGTCATCAGCAAACAACCTGATATCTCCGTTGCTAGGTGGTATGGGTCAGGACAGTAGCTGCAAGACTGGAGTATTCTGTAGACAGTACCAGCTAGCTCTCAGACCTACGTGGAGACGTACAGGAAAGAAAGAACAGAAGGATTTGGGCACTCCTGAGACCATTAACAAAGTGTGTGACATTGTCACACCGGAGCAGGAAGGTAGCGTACACCTACTCTCATAGTCCTGATTTGCTATGAGAGTATGCTAATAGTGTGTTCTAAAAGTCTGCAAACACTCTGTAAACTGACTTGTGTCTTATTAGTCAAAAGCAAGCAAGCCATTATTTGTCTTAAACTTGAAATATAGTCTTTAATCAACTCATTTCAGAGGTAATTTTGTCTTCTCTTGTCAACTTTTTGGGTAAGGTATAAATATACAGAGGTCATGTAAGCAGAAGCGGAAAAGGGCTAACATGGCGTCTGAAAGAAGAAAGGTGAGTTTGTTTTGTGTGCATTGGACAAACTTCCACTTAACCCTACAGGTTGATTGCGCTGTTGTGGATTTTACTGGTTCAAGTAGACGGAATGGTGATTTAAGTCCCGCTTTTGCCACAGAGAGCTTCTGACCAGACACCTTGTACTCCAGGACTCTACTGTACAAAGTGTAGCCTGGAGCTACTGCCAGTGGCAGAGGGTAATTATCTAAAGGACTGAACTCAACCTACTGTGTATAGTACCTTATCCTTGTACAACACCTTTTATGGTTTCTCAGATCACCGTTGCTGAATCTTAGATGATGGGAATAAATACTTTTTTGTTTGCATATTACTTTACAATGGAAGACACTTTTCCATGACGGTTTAAAAAAGGGTTCAGTTTGGTGTTGGGTTGTTGTGATTCACGTTGCTCTTCAGGTGTGCTGCGCAGTGCCAAATGTGAGCTTGAACGCATGCCCGTTCTGGGGGACTACATATCCTGCAACGTCGATGCCACAGTTCGGTGTCGGTGCCCACCACCCAGTCCCACACCACCGTACGACTCGGCTGCCCTGCTCATGGTTCAGAACCTCCAAGCCTTGCAGAGCTTAAGGAATTCTCTCCAGCACTATAGTGAAAACTCAACAGGTGAGCTTGGGTGACATTGTGTTATGGCAGGAAGATGCAACAGTCAGTAGTCACGTTGTATAGAGCAAGGTGTGCACGTATTGAATTTGAGGGTGAACGGACTACCATGCGTGTCAATTTCAAAGGCACTCTGGCCTATCTCCTTTTGTTTACGTTTAGTGTGGACAAAAGGAGGAACGACCAATTACTTTCTCCTTTGATCCCCTTGTTCAATTGTACAATACAAACCCTTACTATGCTGAATTCACATTGAATGCATTTACCAGATAAATGATACATGTTGTCACTGTCTAGTTGTGAAGGCAGTATGTGAGAAAAGGTTGGGTTTTGATTATCTTGTGATTACTATGTGTATGGGTAAAGTAAACGTAGGTTTACTTATTCAGTGTTGTCTTCCCCACTGCATTCCCATGACTTGCATATCAAGTGTTCTCTTTATTATACAGCATACAACGCCATGTGGGACGCTGCTGAATGCTCAGTTACCAGGCTCCTGCACTGCAGAGGCTGTGCATCTCAACACCCCATCTCATCTGCAAGTGTTATGGCATTTGACATCCATCACCCACGGGATTCTGCACTGGACCAGGTGAGCTTCCACCTCTTAGAGAGACACTGCAGCTGGATGTACAGTTCTGCATGAAGTCCAAGGATGGCTAGATAAAGGCCCAAAGTTAGTAGTGTGGCAGTTTGGGGATTCATTTTCCCAATAATCTTAATAAACCAGAGACGATGTGTCTCACCACAAGATGTTCCCTGTGCAAACCCATCCTATTACAAACATCTGTTTACAACCCCTTCAAAACCCAAATCTTTTGTCTGTCTGGTATACTTGACCATTTCCCAGGTTAGTATCTAACTGGGTGTCCCCAGTGAAGGTGAGTGGAGGTTTAGCTGTTCCACAAGCTCCCAGCAGAGGCACTAGAGGCAGCATATTACATGATTACATTTAGTAATCAATAATAACATTTCTTGTAGTCTTTACCACGATTAAACTTGTTTGTTTTGTACATATCAGTTTGATTAATATGCGCACACATAAAACATAAAAAGGTTTTTATTTTATTAATCAAACTTGCGTTTTGTTCATGTTTTGAACGGAAGTAATGCAATATTGCATTATGATACATTCATTATGCCATAATGAATCATAATAAGTCAATATATATTATAAACGCTAAATAGGAAAGACTAATAGATTCATTTTCAACATATATGACAATTGTGATATTTTACAGACATAAATGGAGAGAATATAATGAAACACAACAAACATTTTTTATTATTGTATTTCTTTAAGATATATTCAAGATATTCTTTAATATTTAGCCAATATCAAAGTTATGTGTCACAGACATATGTACACAAACGTTAAGATGTATTTTATATAACAAAGCAAATGTTAAATCTTTTTTTATACAATACAATATTCTTTTGGTTTTCAGTTGATGGTTGTCACACATTACCCCTACCCCCCCATGTCCCGCAGTGTCCTTATGCCGTGGCTGTGCCCGGGGGGCAGGCGGAGGTAGTGGCGAGACACTTTGGGGAAATAATCAATGACAGGGTACTATAAAGGTTCATATTTATTAATCTGTCTGACAGAAGTGATTGGGTCCAAATTACATGATGTAAGTCTATTGATTTCTAAGTCCTAAGCTGCTTGTACATCGTGACTAACTTGCTGAAACAAGTAGTCTTCCAAAACAACCTGTTAACCCTTGTGTTCTCTTTGGGTCATTGTGACCCCCCCCACGTGTTGTGACAACTTAACCTCATACAAAAATAAAGTGAAGCATTTTCTTTTAACCGTCGGGCTGTCTCACACCCCCCACAGTGCAAAAGTTAAAAGAAAATGCTTTTTATTTGTTTTGGGTAAAATTGTCGCAGCAGAATGATGGGTCGTTGTGAACCTTCAGGTCATTGTGACCCGAAGGCAGCACAAGGGTTAAAAAAAAATCTTGAATATATCTTGAATAGCAACGACACCTCAGTCTGGAGTCGTTTGAGTCTTCAGTTTTCTCTGAAAGCTTAACCTGAGTTGACCATTTAATCAGTTCATCAAGATAATCTTTTGCATAGAATATAAGTGACTAATGTAGGTTGAGAGGATTGATCCTTTAACAGTGGAAAGTTGAAAACACGTAACTAAAGATCTCATTGTTTTGAATTAAATATATGGTTTATTCGCTGTCTTGGTGTGAATTAATCTTCAATTATTACACTACTGAAACTATGTAATGCAATTATCATTGCAAGTGCTTTTAGTAAGAATTGGGTGATGCTGGTGAGTCAGACATCAGGAATACATAAGAATGATATATGGAAGTTCGAAGCTACCTAATGTACAGTGTATGTGTTCAGTAGTGTACATACTAACTATATTTTTGTCTTTTTTTATGTGGATGGGTGTGAGGACAAAACTATTCAATCCAGTTTGAATTAAGGTATAATTCCTTACTGTAATTTAGCATTATATCATTTTCTGAATTTAGTTTCTAAATGCAACATTTGCATAAAGCGTTTTTCTATAGACGCAATTTTTGGGGGATTTTGCATGATTTTACATTTTGTGTTACTTTAAAATCATGCATGGTAGCCAGGTATAACTGTAACGTGACAACGTACCGCACGCACATCCTTGTAGTTTTATTGGGTAAGATCACTAACTCAAGATTTTCACATTATGTCTGAAATCCAATTAATTGACTTCAATCAATGGCCAAAGATATGCAACAGTGATGTAGGTTCTCCAAGTATTATCAACCACTGTCAATAACCAAAGTACATCATTCGGCTGTTTCTTTGGTTTCTCTGATCCATTGTTATCATCTTCAGTTGATGCACGTCTTAAAGCCTCCTTAACCCTAACTCCCCTATACCCCAGCCCCACACCCTTACATCCTAAAGGGCAGCGTTGGGGGATAGCTGTTGTGGTGTAAATGCGTCATGTCCAGATAATGACGAGGCGTGCAGACGACATGTGTGTTTTTAATGTGCTTTGTTACAGCAGAGAGGAAAGATTTGCAGCCTGCAAATTCCAATTCAGGATACTATTATGTATAAAAGGTCTCCTTCATGCACCAGTGGATATTAAATTTGATCATTTTCATCTGAACGCTTTCTTGTGTTGTACAATAGAAGATGTCCATCTGAATGCCTTTATATGGGGTGACAAACTTTGGGACTGTATGTGATGATTAGGTATTTCATTTTTGTATTTAATGGTAACATTATTTTACTTCATCACTTATTATCCCAAGGGTGAATTATTTTAGCTTTGCGCATCATAAGTCTTGTCATTAGATTATAGTAAACTAACTACGTAACATTTGCTGTTATAACCTTATACATACAATACATTATACAATCATAAATGTGAATTCACAAACAAATCAATGACAATTCGTATGGTAACTTGTATTCACCCACTGCAGTTAGTCAGTGCATCATGATGATAATTATTGTACCATGCATACAAATTCATGAACATTTGGTTTGCTTGGGTAATGAGTAACCATGTCAGATGTCTGTGTTGAGGTTTAGAGACCAGTACAAAGTACCAATGGATTGGACAAGATACTTAAGGGATTTACAATAGTAGTTCTTGTAGCAAGTATCCGAAGCAACGGAACAAGTCAATTTTCATGTATATTACTCATTGTTTATTTGAACGGAAGAAAAAAAACTATGAACAACAATGCATTTATTAAGTCTTTTCTCTAATAGAACAGTTTCCTAATTTAAACATGTCGCCTAATCAGGATGGCATTATGTGATTATCTGTAAATTGTAGAGGGCCTTTTTCATTCTGTCTGCTTAGACAGCTGCTAGATCTTGGCTTGAGTCATAGATTTGGAGCTCCATGGCCATTAAACCCAGATTTCTTTCGGAGGTTAAATGGAATTAGACACCTAATCTGCCTATGTGATTTCATAAGTAGACTGATCTTGCTATAGACATCCTCTGTTTGGGCTCATCATGTAGTGTTTGTGCTCTTAGCAGGCTAATACGATATGGCGATTATGTTGACCATTTGTCACGGGAGAGGGGAGCTAAAGCCTGGATAGGACTTTGGGTGTTTTAACCAAGACTGGGTCTCAGCAGGGTAGCAGTAAGTACTGGCAGGATGCCACTTCTACCACCTCCCACCGTATGGTAGGGGCACTCAGACAAGACTGGGATCCAATAAACAGCTTAACTGCAAGACTTTGTCAAAGTGAGGATTTGATATACCCTCACTTAGTAGGTTCTACTATTGTTCTAATTCTATATTCTATTCAAATTGCTATGATATTAACATTTTGGGAAAAGCATTTAGATTTAATGAAAATTGTTAATGTAACATCTATATAAATATGGTCACCTCGAGTTAGAATTTGGGGAATGACTGAATGAATAATATATTTATATTCAAATTAAAATATATAAATAAACGGCTTATTCCATTATCCATAACTGGTCTTTCAATGCAATTAAACTGCTCCTAGTTGAGATTCATTTTAAGGTAGATTTAGCTCAATTCACTCAAGCGGTAAATCTTTCTTGAAAGGTTTAGATTTTTAGATGTTAAGTATATACTGTACTGTACATTACATCACCTGCACTTCATGACTTGCATGCATTCCAATTCTGTGAGGAGTCTTAATATCCCATGTTATTACGTTTATTACGTTTTAAGGCAACGTTTGCTTTTCTTTAAATAGATCAGAGTTTGGCTTCATTGAGCAGTCTGGACATTTATGTCCTTCATGGTTTCATCCTAGTACCAGGTAAATTGGGCAGGGCCCGCTTTAACACCAGAATGGAGTGTCTGTTTCTAGGATCAACAGAAATCAGCAACGATCCCAGACTAGTCCCCCCTAAGCCTTAACTGACTCCTGTTAGAGGGAGGAGGGAGAGGGAGAGGGGGGGGGGTGTTCATAGCATGTTACTTTGATGGCTTCCCCTCCCTGCTCGGAGGTGGTAAGTTATTGGGAGCCAGATGGTCTGGCTTTGTGTGAAGATGGCGAGAGTCCCAGCAGGTATCACAGGAGGATGTATGTTCTCGGTTCCAGGAGATCCCTGTACTGAGCGTGTCTGTAAATCAGACCAGTACCAGGCTCCTGGGACAGGGAAACGTTTCAGTTGATTTGCTGATACCTAACTGCTGTGGACAGTTAAGCAGGAGCTGTGTTTCAGTGCTCTGTCACCCACCATAACATCACCTGCAGTGCATGCTGTGTTTCAGTGCTCTGGCACCCACCATGACATCACCTGCAGTGCATGCTGTGTTTCAGTGCTCTGGCACCCACCATGACATCACCTGCAGTGCATGCTGTGTTTCAGTGCTCTGGCACCCACCATAACATCACCTGCAGTGCATGCTGTGTTTCAGTGCTCTGGCACCCACCATGACATCACCTGCAGTGCATGCTGTGTTTCAGTGCTCTGGCACCCACCATGACATCACCTGCAGTGCATGCTGTGTTTCAGTGCTCTGTCACCCACCATAACATCACCTGCAGTGCATGCTGTGTTTCAGTGCTCTGGCACCCACCATGACATCACCTGCAGTGCATGCTGTGTTTCAGTGCTCTGGCACCCACCATAACATCACCTGCAGTGCATGCTGTGTTTCAGTGCTCTGGCACCCACCATGACATCACCTGCAGTGCATGCTGTGTTTCAGTGCTCTGGCACCCACCATAACATCACCTGCAGTGCACACTTTATATCCTCTTTGCTTACTTATTCCTAAATTATTAAAATGTAAACTTGTAATCACAACTGGGGCTGGGATCTAAATGTATCATTGGTTGACAATGCTGAGGTGATATGGTTGTGATTAGTTGACGGTTGCAATGAATGTACCGTTCTTTGGCCAAACCTAATTAGTGTCTGTTCTGCAATAAGTGCATATGTCCATTGTGGTATATGAGGTTTGGATTTACTGGATTATCTTATCTATACCTAATGTGAAGCACGCATGTAGGTAATGCTGAGCTGTCAATAGGCACATAGGTCACAGCCAGGTTTAAACTGGCTTTGGATGAAAGCTTCTTCTAAATGAATATATTATTATTATATGATGAAATCAGTCATGCGTCACAACTTTGTGGAGTCAGTTCTGGATGTCATAATCATGCTTATCATTAAATCTCAGCAATAATTGAAAGCTTAGCTATATGTAAGGAGAACTGGAAGTGGGATGAGGGAAGGCACTGTTGGTGGTCTTGGATTGTGTAAATATTGGAAGTGCCAAATTGCAGTGTGTCAAAACACTCCACAGCTTCAAGAGGTCAGTGAATAATGTCCACATGTGAAGTGCCCACAGGTGTTGGTTTAAAGGAGAAATGAAGTTGATAAATACAATGGATTCCGTGGGGTTTTAAGTTATATTTTAGTATACAATAATACTCAATGATAACCACAGCTAAATCATGTTACTTTGCATGAGGATAGAAAAACAAATTATAGCAACTTCCCACTTGCTCATGGCTCTAGGTTAAGTTAGCCTTTATAAAGTAAGAGCTATTTAGACTCGACTCATGATGGTAAACATGTTTAGTTTAGAAGTCAGAGATGACTGCCCCGCAGTGGAGCCTGCACACAAACAGTGCAAACCCTCTCATAAGAGGTGGTGTCCTGTACTACAACTCACACTCCTACATTCTTCTCACACTCCCACAAAGCACTTCTTCTGTGAATCTCTCTCTCGAGCACACATTCGATAGCTCAGGGGGAAAGTGGGCAGAGTGATGATTAGGGGGGGGGAACTCTTTTGTCCCGGCCTCTTAGAGAGAGAGCCCTGAGCGCTGACAGACACACCGTCGTTAAGACCTGGTGATGAGAACATTAAACATTGACGCTCACACACACACAGACTTCCACCACAGTATGGAGAGCCCGCTCTGACTCATCACAGCCTCAAAGCAGGTGGACACGCCTCATCGTGAAGACGTGCGTTCACCCATGACTGTTTGAACAGGTTCATTCTGCTGGGGTTGTGTCTCCCATTGTGTAGTCGGCAGCTTTCTCTTTTGATAATGAATATTGGCATCACTCGCTGGCCCAAACTTCAAAGAGGGATTCTAAGTCTTATAATACTATACAGTATAATTATTTTACAAATGTCTGTGCCATAACACTCGACTTAATGTGTGAGAATTGAAATACGCGATGTGATTTGACTTACAGTATTAGCTACATGTAGGTGTGTCAGAGCAGCAGTCAGATGAGTTGTCCTAAGCAACGCTTCAGAAGCTCACAGGAGAGGTGGATGGACAGGCCCGTCAGGTTCTTTGTCGCTGTGTGGAACTCTCTTATTATTTTGTGTTATGTGTTGACTCAAAGATGATTAAACACACGTTCCATCCTCAGCTCAGCTTGTGGATAATAGTTGTGTCTAGAAGGGAGAGCATTGGGTCAGACGTAGAGAGGAGTCTGTGCGGCCTCCTCCTGTGGTGATTCTCCACCCGCATCCTGTGATATAGCTTGTAGATCCTCAGATCAAAATGTGCGTGTACATGTAGGTTAAGGACAGTTAAGGCCATGCATGACAAGTGATTCTCGGTGAAACCCCTTGTTTCAGATGCCACACAAGGGAACGTTAGAAAGGCCGCAGTTGGATGCTAGGTAGGTGTGTGTACTGACAGTGCTGGTGTCATTCTTAAGAAAGCCTCACCCCATGGCAACTGCCCAACAGAGATTTCTACTCACGCATCAGTGGTGTTTCCCCCTCCCTCCCTCCCTCCCTCTCCCTCCCCCCGTCCCTCCCCCTCCCTCCCTCCCTCTCTCCCTCTCTCCCTCCCTCCCTCCCTCCCTCCCTCCCTCCCTCCCTCCCTCTGTCTCCCTCCCTCCTGTTTCGTGTCAGCAGACAATGACCCAGGGCGTCCCCACCATGTACAGCCGCTGTAGCGACCGGGAGAACACCTCCAAAGCAAACATTGCCACCCGCTCTTGACAAAAGCAGCAGAAGGATTGGCCTTTGTCCTCCCACTTCCCTCCAGTCCTTGTCTTGTCCTGCACTCAGGGGCTGCACAAAGACTCGTGCTCTGCGGCAGGTGTCACATCAAGGTGCTCGTCAGATCCATTGTTGGCCTCCGTTCCGTGCCCAGCTCGGTATTTGCATTCTCTGCAGCCGTTGTGTTTTTAATGTGACCAGAGAAACGGGAGCCCTTGGACTTTGTGTGACACCATGAACGCAAGGCCCACCATCGCATGTGTGTATGTGTGGGTGCGTGCCTGTTTTACGTACTATAGTGGCGAGTGCAACTGTCGAGTATTTTGATCGTGTATGAAAACACTGGCAAACTTGATTTGAATACATCCCCATCAAGTGATATTGTTTTACATGCTTAAACTATTTCATTTGTCAAATACAGAATGTTGAATCCAGTTAGATCACACAATAATATGGAAAAAAAGAGGCTAGGTTTGAATTAGTAACACACCTAAGAGTTTGCGTTTGTATTTTTGGGATCAAGTTTGTGAAGTTGCTTTAGATGTTGGCCAGCAGAGGTCAGTCTATCCCTGTAGTTGCTGTTCAATTTTACGACAACCTTTTTCTGACAATGAATACAAAGATTATATTGCACTCTTTCATTGTATTTCTTTTTGGTATTCCGCAGTTTTGATGGCTTACTGAACAACTCTGTGTCAATGTGTATTGCATACCTAATCCCCAGTTAAGTCTGCTTCTGGATGTGCATCCCTGTCTTTGTTGGCCTGCTCAGGTGCTACTGAAGAACTCAATGTTATTTTATAGGGTGAGGAGAACAGGACTATGGGCTATGGCTTTTGCCATTTGCCTGATATAGAGAGCTCAGGCCTAGGCTTGGTTTTGGAGCATGATGGAGCCCCTTGTCTCTTCACACCTTCTTTCTCCTCATCACACACACACACACACACACACACACACACAGTCACATCTGGCGTGTCAGTTTCCCTGCCTGCTCCTAAATGCGTGTGAATATAAAGCTCTCTGTCCTTTAGACATTTATTGCCTCTCCATCCGCTCAATTTGTCCTCGGCACGTATCAGATGATCCTGTTATGCTTTTTATATGCGCCCAAGTGTCAGAATGCATTCTAAGCAGAGAAACCGTCCCCCACCCCATGACATCCAAATTTTGAGATGTAGTGTAGATGATGGTGTTCTTTAGTCTTAGAAGTGAGGTGGTGGGGGCGAGGGGCAATGGCCAACATGGGCAGTGCAGACTTCGGCCTGTAGCCTATCAAGCCCTCCATCCCCCTTTCCACTAAACTTTCTGTTTTCTCTCTGCTTCTTTATGTCAATGTTTGCTTTAGCTCAGTTCAACTTTGAAAACAAAACAAAAAAAGAAGAGGGCTGAGGAAAAGAGTGTCCACAAGAACAGAGAACATAACTGCTCTGTCGGTAACTGCTGCAGGCACTGATCCCTTAGCGGCAGAGGAGGCATTCATCAGCCGGTAGTGTGAGCTGTGGCAGAGGAGGCATTCATCAGCCAGTAGTGTGAGCTGTGGCAGAGGAGGTATTCATCAGCCGGTAGTGTGAGCTGTGGCAGATGAGGCATTCATCAGCCGGTAGTGTGAGCTGTGGCAGAGGAGGCATTCATCAGCCGGTAGTGTGAGCCGGGGCGGTGGAGTAGCACAGAGCCGGCAGCAGTTAAAGCCTGGGGGTTAATGAGAAGGTAAACATGATTATTGACAGCAACACAAAGACGGGTTTAAGGGAGTCTCGCACGGCATTTGTATTGTGCAGACGTATAAAACACCGTGGAGACTGCCGAAGCTTCCCAGCAGTGCTTATGGACGGGTCTCTATCTTCACTCTGCACACATACTGGGAACTTGTGGTCACTTGGACTGCGCACGCCTCAACCCTACCAGGCCTTTTTTGCTGTGAAACATCCAATGTGAAACTGCCTTCCAATGCCTCAGTATCATCAATGATTATTTAAAACATTTCTCTCTCTCAAACAAACGGGTGGCTCAAAATGGCAATATAGAACTGCTTTGGGGGCATGTATGCCTACTGTTTTCACTTGTTTTGACTTGAATAAAGTACAATACAATTACACTATCCGTGTTTACTGGACAGATTTAGGGTCATTGTTGTCTTGTCCCATTGGCTTTCAGTCGTGACCTAGATTTTGGGCTGCCAAAGCCCCACAAAGCCCTGCTGTGCTCCCAACAGTTATTTGTCCAATTAGCAGCTCAGACCAGAGGGTCGCGGCTGCATGTTTTTGTGCAAGTGTGTGCCTGAGTGTATATGGGCCCATGCATGCGCTGATTAGGAGTCAGCCAAATGCTTGTCCTTCTACAAGGCTACGGTGTCACAGACACATCTTCAGCACCACGGTGCGCTTCGCTGCGTCTCATTAACCTAGTTAGGCAGTTTGATACCACACCCGACGGTGTCCCTCCCCTTCACAGACAGTGTAGGGCGCTCTTGCCTCACATTCTCCACCTCCTCCGTCCTCATGCTATGATACTCTCCGGTCTCTCTCGAACCCACGAGGTCTCACCGTGTGATCGTTCGAACAGGGCTATCTTCCTCCATGACGATGAAGAGACAGCTGTTTCTTTTCTAACTTCACTTCAACAAAGCTGCTCAAATTGAAGAGCCACTTACGCTTTTACAGAGATTTGAGAGGCAAACATGAACTGAACCAGTCTTCTTTTGATTAAATGTTGTGTTTTACTAGCTTATTTGCCCTGCATCCTCTGAATCTGAATGGGGATACATCTGCTAGTGTTGAAGTGGTTGGAGACTGTTGAAACAGGCTAATAAGATGGGCAGAACACTGAGTCTCTAAGTGTTCACAGCTAACATGGACATAGGGGGGCACTGGAGTCTCGAGGAGATCCAGAAACAACTCTGTTTTCCTGGGGGAGGAAAAACATCAACGTAGGGGAACTCAAACTCCTCCTCAAAGCGTGCTGATTCATGGGCAAACGCAGCTCTGGTGTGTCTAATGTTGCCCCTCAGCAGTAACTATCAAGGCTGACTATCAACGTTTTCCCGTCAGGAAAAAACATGTTCTGAGGGATCGAGGCCAGATTAGCCAGGTTTGCTCAGGGTGCCACCCGAGTGACAAGCAGCCATGACAGTTTATTTTGATAAGTGCCAGTGGTGACATCGGTAGCGCTGTGTCTCCCTTCACACTCTAAGTGGTGTTTGCTCGGCTTTGATTTCCATCATCTGGTCCTCGTTCCTGTTTGCTCAAGTGACAAAAGAGAATTCCTAATGCTAGTTTGTCACGCTAGGAGTGAGTCATACAGGCCCCTCCTCCTTGGTGTGTCGGTACTGCTGCTTGGTCTCACTTTGACTAACTCAAACAGGGAACCACATTTTGCATTGGTCCTCAGAGGTGTTTTCATTTAATATTTATTATCGTTTTTTTTTATTCATACCCCGGTATAACATACCAGCGGTTACGGAGATGGCATATGAGGGTCTTATTTGCCGTAGTGCTTTAACCGAAATGACATGTTTTTTATGTTTAACTTTCCAATTCTATTATGGGTCTCACCCCCTGAAGCATGCATAGGGAGAAAGGACAGGGATTCCCCCAGAACACACAGGCTGTCACTCACACAAAGGAGAGCTGCACTCTTACACCCAGTTGGTATACATTCTCACACAAGTAGTGGTGAAACAAACATGGACTGGGGCAGAGAATAATCTGCAGAGCAAACATGGGAGAGGCAGCTTGTTCAGGCTGCAGCCTCTGTACACGCAGCTCACGGAGAGCTTTCTCTCTTTCTCTCCCTCTCCGGAGATCTGCCCACCCACCGTCCCTCCAGCCCCGCGTTCCAAACCGCTTGTGTTTGTGATGGATACATGGTTAATGTGTGCTCTGTCGACCTGCTCGTCAGGTGCCTTTCATCTAACCCCATCCCAGGTTCTTTTAACAACCACTTGGCCCCCGCCGTAAACGGAAAAATACGCATGGCAAGGTGTGGCTGTTGCTTTACACGTTACAAAAACACATTCATTCAGGACTAGCCCTTCTGGAATAAGAAATGTACGCTCATGCTTCACTGTCCTAATTCATTCTGTCAGTTTGATTTAGGTGCAACACGCATTTATGTGTACCCATTGTAAAATAGCGATACATTTTGTGCTGGCTGGAAAGTGGATTCTTTTGAAGGTACACTACACCGTAGGAGTTTCACTTGGAGATTTCGGACCGTACAGACACACGTTTCAGCAAACATCTTTTTGCCTTTGTTAGGACACGTAAACATACAAGTCTAGTCTGACTCCTTTTGTTATCGGGCGTCATCTCCTCACCCAGGCAGACAGCTATCAGTGCACTTGAAGAGGCGGCTCACAGGCTGGCACCTCCGGGCACCCCCATCAAATTGGTCTGTCCACCCCCAATCTCATTCTGCTCAAGTCGCACACAGAAACGTACAAAAACACAACACACACAGTGTACATCGTGAGCACCAGTCCACCTACTTGTCCGCCCACTTACTGCAACAGGCATGCTGTCTTAATTTCCCGAATCCATAATGATATCAGGAAGTTGTTTGTGCCATCGGAGATTTGCAGTCATTGTCTGGTTCGTGTGAGATGAGTGCTTGTGATACGGACATCTGGCTGCGTAGGAGCGATATCTCAGCAATCAAAGATTAGAGCCTTGCTACTGTATCCTCACAGACACAAACACACAAAGATGTACACCCTTAGAACCGCATGCACGCCAAAGAAGATCCTCAATGTCTCACACAAACATTTATATCTCTTAATAAGATTTGTTTTTTGCAATACAGCCATTCCTTTTCACTGTTTTACATAAAGCTGTTGTTAACTTGAGCCTTGAGGTAAGATGTGGGTTTTTAGTGCCATGGGCATGTAAATGTTATGGTTGTTGCTACTGGTCTGTAAGCGTGATGCTATTGCTGGCAACCGGATGTTTTCCTAAAGCTAGAAGGAAGCCTGAGATGCTATCCCACCCATTAGCTGTAATTGTGCAAATTAGAGCCAATATTTAGGGAGGAGTGGGGCCTGTAGGGAATAGGTAGAGGAAGGGGAGGTGTCATCTTTTCACATCAGACACGAGTGTGTCATGGGGCAGAATACAGGGGCAGGATTCACATTAGTGAGATGCCAACTGCCCACCCTTCCAGGGCTTGGTTCATTGTAATCACCCATTTGATTTGGCTTTTGCTCAAGAAGCCCCCTGGTTAAATGATGCACTTCAGCTGGAGGAGCAGACACCGGGGACTGTTTATCATGTTCTCAGGAGGTCACTGGGGTTTAGGACAGACCATCAGCACATATTGAGATCTGAAAGAACCCACCTGTCCACGTATGACTTGCACTAGTAACGCGTGTACTTACACTGGTAATACGTGACAGACATGCATACTCAATCATTCACAGGGACACTAGCGCACCACACGTGCACTGGGCTTCTAGCCTGTTCGCATTCAGCACATTCCTCACGACGCCTGGTCGTGGAGATAAGACGTCTGATCACTCGATCGCCACTGCACAAGGTGCCGCTTTGGTCCATGTGAGCACCATGTGAATGCTCTTGAAAGTGTCATCTGTACCACTCCTTCCTGAGGCACGAAGCAGGCGCTCTTATCTGCAACTACGCTCCGTCTTTCAACACATACCAAGTGTAGGTGGCAAGTATAACACATACACACATGGATAGCATCTTATCTGCTTGTTTTAGACCCAAGGATAAGGTTGCCCGGTGAACTCATGAAATGTTCAGATCAGTCTGTTTTTGACAGATACAAGTAACTATGACCACGTCTGCATGCTGTCCCTTGAGATGGCCTGGCCAGGCAAAGTTAAACACACAACCTGATTTGAAGTGATGGTTCATCAGGGGGTCATTGCAGGACTTCTCGGCCTGAGCCACAAAGGGATGAGCTGCAAATCACCTGATAAGACTCTTTGAAGCCTGAGCTGACGACCTAAATCCGTAAGTTTGCCTTCCTACCTGGACTTAGAGCACTCATTGTGAGGTAGCTTGGCAGAGTTACTCACAGACTCTGTTCCTGGAAAAGCCACCCACTCATTCTTGTCACATCTGATTCAAGGACGCCACTTTTTATTAATTGGGACTTGATTATTATAACAACTTTGTGGTTCATGTAATGGTCTGGAGAATGTTCCACGGTGTGGTGCAAGTGACTTCTAGACCAGTGTGCATTACATTTTTAATTTCACATCAGTTATTATGTTAGTAACAACATTGTGGTTCCAAACTGTGAAGGCAGCAGTTCCTATGTAGTTGTATGTGATTCTAGTTTAGCTGTGTATGTTGCACACCGTGTAAGGACAAGGGACAGGTGGCTGTTCAGGGGTACGGGATTTTTTGAAGAAATATTGGAGCAGTATATTAATATTAACATCCACCTATATCTGGAGATGTTGCCAGAGGTACGACCCACAGTTTTATTTGCTACTATTGAAAATGTATTTTTAGCAATGACTTGAAAAGTGTTTGAGTGTGACCTCACTATCCCTTTAGTCACTAACGCAATCCTTCCAGAACATAAGCTGTTGTTGCGTGAGCAGGTTCAAAGAACTTGTGAGTTACCACGTACCCTAACAAGTAGACGTGGTTGTCGCAAAGCTTATCCCCTCTACCTTCGTCTTACTTCTATTTGTTCTAATTGGCATTATGGGCCGTGTACGACTTACGCGTGCTTAATGACAGACACTGCTGCAATGTGAGCCTCTCCTTGCCTTTCTTTAGGCACATAATCACCTCTGGGAGGATTGTGTCTCCTTGAGCTAACCTGTCAATCACAGGTAGACCATCCCCCTGCTTAAGCCGTATTTGTGGAACTAAACACTTGATCTGGACGGGGGCACCGCACCGGACGGAGGTGAAGCTCTCAGGAGCCAGCTCAGGAGCCAGCTCAGGAGGCTCATTCAGACTTAAAAGAGGACAAACATCTTAGCAGGAGATTTGCAAACGCTTCCCTGGAGGTAATCCGATAGATATTTTCCTTAAGTCCAAGATGTCCCGCTAGTCCGAAGACTTGGGCATACTGTACTGTAGCCAACATGGCTTTAGGGGTGTCCTTGCTGCTGACATGACTAGTCAGCTACTGGACCTGCTGGGACCTAACCCAGAGCAGGACGTGAAGGGCAACGCTAAAAGGATCACTTCATTTCTTGAATTTGGTTTCCATGTTCCAAGCTGTGGAAATTCCCTCTTTTACATTCAAGTAATACGAAAGGGTTTGGATATCAATAATCCAAATCAGAGAAGTGTTCTGTACACCAGGTCTTTGTCAGCAAAGGGGATGGGAAAGGTGATTGGCGTCTAAACAAGACACAGTTGTGGAGTAATCTGACCTCAAGAATTGTCCCTCATTATTTTTAGCCGTTTTCTCTCTATCATGACTATTATCATCTCCCTATTATTCTAGGGCTTATTCTTCATGTTTTACTGTATATGTGATGGTGGCGAGGTTTGTGAGGTTTGGAATTCTAATACATCAGAACCATGGAATGTGACGAGACATGAACAAACTGCTTTCAGCCTGCAGTTGCGTTCTCTGTCCAGAAGATGGAACGGGCACTCCAGGCTGTCTACGCAGCTCCACGAGGCTCATCGTCTCAGTCACTGTGCCGTCCATATACCTAACATGCAAGTGTTCGCTGATGTCACTCCTCATCACAACACAGCCGCGAGCGCCCAATGTAGGCCATTTTGAACTGTCCCTCTTCCCTCCCCCTAGCCCGGTGCATCAGCTGGTGCCCGTTCATTTGTCACTGCGTTAACTAAACAGAGCCGGGCACGTTTGTGATGGATCTATCTCCTGCACATAGGTCAGCATCAACACAGGACCTACAGAACCCAACGCAGAATCCCTTTAAAGGGATGGTGGTATTGTTCCACAGAACAAGAAGGGTGTCTCGGAAATGTCCCTGTTGCCTCTAAAAAGTGTCTCGCACAGCAAGTAAAGGGAGTCTTGTCACTGGGCTGCAGTGAACCTGAAGAAGTAGTGACGAGGGGGGAGGGGCTATCTGTTAAAGGCACTCTGTGCTGTGCGAGATTTTGTAACCATCTAAATATACTATTTCCACCTCTGTCGTTGTTACTTTGGTCTTCCAAGCTGAATTAAGTGCACCTGATGTGACAGCCTTAAGTTTCTTATGTTGCCTCTAGCTTGTTTGTTTTATCAAAGGGGTGTGTGTATGTGTATGTCAGTGGGTTTGTCTGTGTCTTTTTCAGTGTGTCTGTGCGTGAGAGAGAGACTTCCCAGCTCTGAGCTCTGACACTGAATGAGTCATTTTTGTAGTGTTCCTTGTTGGCATGAACACTGTTGTTATCACGGCTCGGGCTAAGAGGAGGAAGGGGTTGGCCGCTGGAGACGGCAACAGTTGCTGATTGGATGAGTGGCCAGGAGTTTAAGAGAGGCAGAGGAAAAGGACATTTGAAACGCCTCATGAAAATAATGAATGTTTTCACCACACCCTTTCAGTGCTGTCTGCATATGCCTACAAAGTGTATTGTGTGTGTGTATGTATACATATGAATATATATATTTTTGTAAATGTATCTAACATATACTATAAAGATTTTAAGTATACCTATACTGTATATATATTCACAAACAAATACAGTTAACTCCATTCTGGCATTAATCAGAGTTACCAATACTGACATGAAGTCATTTGCAGACCATGCATCTGGATTCAGCAATTCTACCACAACAGCCTCTGTAATGAGACCCTGTTTTCCCCCAAAACATGTGCATATTTCACTGAGGTATGGATTTGGATGGGAACTCCCTTCTTTCACGTTACATTTGCTGTGCTCTGATTGGTTTGAAGGCCAATTTGAGGCACAGTGCTGGAGCATTATGGTTTTTTTGTTTTTTTTGTGCTTGTTTGTTGGCTTGTGTTCCGTTGCCATCAGTGTACGTTTTTCATCAATCCCTTAGACCCAACTTAATCTGACAGATAAAATGTTTTAATCCATCCAGAAATGTCTTCCAAATGGGATTTACTAAGGAGTTCTTGTAATATAATTATTAATTTTTACAGATGCTTTTATCCAAAGCCATCTAATGTGGGAGCCCAGTTTTATAACAGGGTTTACTTTTTTTTACTAGAGCCAACCAGATGTACCTTTGATCAAGGGACACCGCCACAGTTAAGTGTCCCACCACCAGAGAGTTGAACCCACAACCCCCCCCTCTGGCCTCACTCCTGAACCCCCTTCACAGCCATTCTCTCACAGCCTGACCCACCTCTTGGGGAGTCCAGAGTTCCCTTGCCTCCTTCCCATTCTGCTGCACTTCCTGTGGCCCCTGGCAGGGGTCAGTCAGGTGGTGAATTTAAACAGTGGTTGGTGAGGATGAAGAGGGTGTGGGATACTCCTCTGCCACCTCAGATCCACCTCCCTAACTTGTGGTTCAGTATCAGCCATTCATGGGGTGACATATATGTAACACCCTAAAACACGCTAGCCCACCAACCAACCGTTCTTTGCACGTTTATCTCTTTTGCAACGGATCTTGCCGCATGTGGATCAAATCAGAATCATCCACTAATTGACTATTTACAGGGCTCCAGAAAAGCCCTAATGGACTTGATATTAAATCCCTCTTCAAGTATTTAAAGTGTGTTTTCTGAGTGCCTGGGTGAGGGAGAGGACCCAGCCACTTTTTTTTTACAAGGCGGCCCAGTTAAGCCCGTCAAGAGGGGGCCGGAGTAGATCCGCCCACTCCAGGCGGCTCTCAGACGGGATTATGGGACGACATCGGGACGGGCCGTGTAGTGCAGGGGAAAGAGGCACGGTCAGAGCTCTCTCCAATGAGTTCCAGATGGACCTGGGCCCCCAGTTCTCAGATAGATACGGCCACAGATACACTGTACTCTGCAAGGGGCTCAGACCAGGATTCTCTATAATGGAGATACACTGTGTTTTATGTGGAAAGTTAGATGGCATAAATTTAGATATGTCTGCTGGAGTTTTTTATTAAAGCTAGCTAGAGCCAAAGGTAATCTGCATGAAAAAAAAATGGGCAAATGAACTTTTGTCCCTCAAAGCTTAAGTTCTTTGGAATGTATCTTTAGAGTGTCTTTTATGAAACAATACATAAAGAGAACTTTAGTGTTCGTAATTGTATTATATTTTACATTGTTTTCTTACTTTACAAAAAAGTCAGTTGGACTCGATCACAATTGATTATTTGACTAAACTAAGTCTGTTCACATGGTATACGTAAGTCTGGTCTCATTGAATATTGAAATATGACACTTTTTTGTATTTTTTTTTGCTTATAGATCTGGTTGGCACCTGCTGCGGTTCAATTCTGCTCCCTTATCCAAACCCACAATCCTGTGTAGCTACATCTAAAATATGTGACATACACCATGAATATATGGAGGGCCATTCACACAGCAGAGTTTTGTTCTGAGTACATCACTACATGGGCATTGCTTGCTGCTACTTTCATTTGCAGTACAAAGGCATGTATACAATGTTTTATAGCAAATGCTGGCTGGTTAATTGTCGTTTTTGTTACGATGTGTCAGTGAAATGTTGTACCCATATGTATCCTATATTGTAATTTAAATACCAGATTTAAATTAAATTTATATTACTAATTGTAACAATTTTGTACATGTGCAGTCTGTGGAATTTTTGTCACAACAGTGGAACTATACTGTGATGCCCTGCTTGCTCCGGGTAAGTGTGCATACTGCATAGGGTAAGGCTTTACCACAGGGGCCTGGGTTTGATTCTGGCGGGGGCTGTTTCTGGAATGTCTTCCCATCTCTCTCTTCCTGCTGTTATGTCTATTGACAATGAAAATGACAATAACAATGGGAACTGTACGGCATTTTTAAAAATAAGTTTAAATTGCACATCCGATACTTCAGTAATGTATTTGTATGTATTTAAGCTTTCTTTATCACCGTCAAAAAAATATATAATCCCCATCGTCATGGTTTCAGAGCATGAAGTATTCAGTCTACGTAGTAACCTGGCATTTTATGTCGTTTTGAAGGTCCTAGATCCCTGACCATTGATTTGTTGCACTAGTAGCTCCCTGGACAGAGATGCCTTTCCCCCCCACAACAGACTAGAGGCAGAGAAGGAAAGAAGAAAAGGGAGAAAGGAGGTGCTGACAAGAGCCAGGGCCCGACCATCACCATAACTCTGGACCTAATGAGTGCTGTGTGAGAGAAAGCAGAGGGCCAGCTAGACCCTATGCTCTCACACCCTGCCATTCACAAACATACAGGACATGTAAAACTATTCAACAAACAATTACATTATATAATAGGAAAAATATTTTCGATTATTCCTTTAGATGCATTCCTTGTTTTGATTGATATCAGTGTATAAATGTGCTCAAATTAGTTGGTACCACCTCCTCAATTTCCTCTTAAATAACTTGAAAGTGACCAAAGTAATTGGCATTCGCCATTGTTAATTTCATATTGAATAGAAATTATACTTTGCTTTTGATTGTAATGTTATGTTTTTACAACATAATATTGTAAACGAGAGGGTACAATGTCTGGAATTTTGTGAGGTGTGCTCGGAACAGAGTTAACGGAGGATTTAAACGCATAGGCTACACCAAAGTGAAAGTATAGAATGAAACTGGGTCCTTCCTGAGTGCAAGAGCTCAAGCTACTTAGAAGATGTGGCTCACATGTTTGAAACAGTTCCATCAAAACAAGAAAACTGGGCAATCCTGTGTAAAAATGGTCCTAAACTATATTATGATTTCAACTTCCCAATTTGTACCTTTCTGGTGTTTTTAAGCATTTGCTCATATTGCATTTCATTCACGAAGAAACCCCTTTGAAACAAGCTGGTTCAAACAACGTTAACTAGTCACTCTCTTGGCATTGTAATTCAAACAGTACACTACCATATACTAACTGAAAGTGTGTCCAGTGTTGCTAATCTAATCTAAGCGATGTTTCCCCTCTAGCGACAAATCTGGCGATTTTTTCCGAAATATCCCTTTTCGTTGTTGAGCAGTAACAAAATAACTGGCCTACTTCCGTGATGTCATAGCAAGTCGCCAGTCCAGAAAAAATAAATTCGCCAGTCCCCCCAGAGCTGAGCGGGTGTGGATGCAGGTAGACTGCCTTCTACAGTAGCGAAAAGTGGGCCAAACTTTCCTAGACTTTGGAGGTTATAAGCAAGGCAGGGCTCGCTCTCTGTCGCTATTAGCTGGAATAAATCGTTTGGATACTTTCCAACACAAGTTCCGTTATAAATAGACTACGTGTTAGCTAGATTAACTATAGAATCACATTACTGTGTTTATATAACTGTCTGGAAGCTAAATATTGAAGCTACCTATGGTCGGATACACATTTTAGCTGCCTATCCAACTGTACCAACAGCCACTGCCTGGTTTTGGAGAACGGATAGCAACTAGCGCACTTGCTAGTTGCAGACATAGCTAATAATGTGCTTATAAGTTAACGTCAAATGTTTCGTGGCATTGAAAAGAATGCAATGGCAAACCTCAAGGCTGTTCTGTGTGAACAACGCCTGGGAAGACAGTGAATCAGTAGGTGACATTAAAGTTTAGGCCACTTTTTGCTAGGGGCCACAGTTACTACTTTCCTCTATTTAAATTGTCAGAATTACAGATTACAAGATTGGAGACATGTGTTGCCAATTATAGAAACTAGCTAATTGGTTTGGAAAATCACTATCTCTCCTAAGGGGTACCAGTCCTAAAACGTGTCCTTACCATTTTAGAATATCTTTGTAAAATGAGCAATAATTTACCTCTTTACATCTTTTCTTTATTCTTTGACATACCAAAGGCATGTAAGTATATGATGCATGATACATTTTATTGACCTTCCATGCAGAAAATTACTATTGGTGTCATATATCTTTGTGAACTTAGGTTTTCCCTCAACTTCTGACCCTGCATCTCAACCCATGTTCCTAGTGTAACCCAGGTGAGTGCGCCGCTCCAGTATATTAAAGCTTTTGAGTTGTTTCACTAATATTGGTCTGGTTTTTATTAAATGTGCCTGATGTTGGTTTATTACTTGTCTTTCTCTTGTATCACATCCTCCTTCCTTTATCCAGTCCTAAAAGACACAGCGAGAGACTGAGATGCGGTCTTGGATAGTCCTGTAGAAGAATGACAGACGTTTTATTGGGCCTCAGGATGAAGCAATCTCTAGTGATGAGGTACGTGTTGTAGGAGTATGGCACAAATCAACCATGTACAGCCCTCTCAACTTGTCATCAAGCACTTTCATCATGTTTTGACTCTAACATTTAATATCCAATCTGAATGACTATCTGTACTTTACTAAGTATATGCACCCAAAAAAAAAGTAGAGTAAACATAACTGGAAGCATCATTGGGAGACATGAAAATATTTATTCATTAGGTGTGCAAAAAGTTTGAAATATGAAAAAAGTTATATTAAGTTTAAAAACATGGATGAAATGGATTTGTATGGGGACAAATTAGAACACAGTCACGCAGACCATCACCCAGTCCATTGCACCACATTGTATATAGCTTACGCTTGTATCCAATTACGTCAATTCCACAAGATAATGTGGTATTCACTTGTCAATACTTGGAGTTTGACAGTGCTGAATGTTACTCCGTAGACTCTACTTCAGCACAGTTTTCCATGTGGCTCCTTGCCCACTTGGGCTGTTTTACATTTGCAGTCTTGTAAGGATTTTTCCGACTCAGTCATTTGGGTCTGGGATTTGTGCAGCGCTCTCTGTTCCTTTCCTTGCTTTGGCTTAACGACGGCTCCTTAAGCTCCCATCTGCTCAGTTTGGGACCTCTCTGATGTCCCACTTCACCAAGACCATCGTTTTGGACTTTGGTTAAGGGATCCAAGTGCTAACCGCTGTTTTGTGGTTCAAAGACTTTGGCCTAATGCTAAAGGCCTTTAGAAGATGGTTTCATGCTAATCAAAGTCACGATATAGTGTGGCTAGCATCACTTTATGTGAAGGAAACCTGCACACTCTTGGTTATCCTGTTCAGGACAGTATGGGTGGGCTTGTTGTCCACCTATAGTCTATTTGTTTTCAACAGTAAAAAATATATGTAATACTTTTAACACACTATTAAAAGTCTGCTAAGCACATCTCCTTTTGGCACTGCATAACATTTATAATTCTTAATGAATAATAACTCGTGGCACTCTTCTGCATAAATACATGGAGGGGGGGGGCCCATCCTATGGAATTATAACCAAAGCATGTAGAAAGCACTACGTTGGTTTGAAGCTGCAGTATTCGGGTAAATCTTTCACTCATGTTTGGCCACCCTGCTTTGTCTGTAGCTTAACTTCTATGGCTTCAGTGTGCAACATGGCTGTGTTAATTACATGCTTCACAGCCAACGTGGCTGCTTGGGGACCTTGGCTGGCTGGCTGTGGGTGGGCTGAGTGGACAACACCACTGTCTTTGGGGTGTGACTCATTAGCTCTCTGTCCAGTGGGCCCCAACAGTGCTCAGTCCCATCTGATACTGATAGGAGGGGTCACGGATGGTTGGACCAGTCTGTGTCGGGAAAGCCGAGAAATCCCTGTGAGGCCGGAGAGGTGACCCTGGCTTTCTGTGGTAGAGAGGTGGATGGGCCACCCTGTCCCTGGAGCCTGCAACAAGTGGAGAGGAAGATGAAGAGGAGGACGAAGAGGGTATGGCGTTGAGGCCTCGCTGGGCTGAGGCCGGGCTGTAGAGCCCTACGTCAGACTGAGGGCGTGGAGCCATAGAGGCGGAGTGGTGTGGCACCACAGAAGTGGCGGTGGCAGTGCTGGTGAAATGGGCGGTGAAGGGCTGGTATGGGACAGCGTCTACTGTTTGCATACTGTAGCGAGGATAAGGCTGCACTGATGCCCACATATTCAGTGATGGGGGAGTCAGGTCCTCCGCTCCGCCTGCCCCAGCACCTGTTTCCCCTTCCATGCTGCCATACATGCAGGCCTCCCTAGAGCTTAATGTCTCACCGCAGTAGGGGTGAGATAGCAATGGTGGCTCATAGGAAGGAGGGGATCGGAAGTAGTGGTCTTCAGGGGCTGCGGGCTGTGCTGTCTCCAAGTATGGACGTTTACACCCCAGTTCCAAGTGTCTGGTGTTATCTGCAAAATAAATACATGTGACTTATTTCATCAAGATCTACAAACCTCTGCCCATGCCTGCTACCTTTTGCTTCGTATACTGTACCTGGCCTCAAGCTATGCCAGCACCCTGACTCATAAGTGAAGGCAAGCTTAACATTACACCTAAAAGCCCTGCAAAAGTTCTGCAACTGACAAGTTAAGATGTGTAGTTGAGTGTTCCTGAACTCACCTCTGTGTTTAAAGCAATGATAGAGCAGCCCAGGTTCTCTGCTCGGAGGGAAGGGGTTGGAGAGGTGATCCTGGGGGTCGGAGTTGGACAGGGGGACGCCACTTTCATACTGATAATGGGACAGGACTTGGGGATGCCCTGTCAGAACTCCAGCTCCCAACTTTCCTGCCAGGTGACTGTGTGAAGAGATGAGCCTCTGACGTACCATGTTCTTAGAAATCACTGGGTAGTCTTTCCTAAGAAGGCCATATAAGCACACCAATTAGCTAAGCATTTTTAAGAAACATTAAGCTTTCTCGAAAAGGGACTCAAGCATACTTATTCCTTTCACAGTTGCTTGGCACAAAAAGCCAGTATTGAAGCATTGGAGGAAGGAGTTGGTTCCAAAGAACAATTCACAATGCCAAAACTATCATTTCCGCTATCACTTAAGTATTTCATTGAGACATTACGAGTGACAGGTTGTCTGAAACATACCCCTGGAGTCTTGAGACACGCAGGTCCCCTTCATCACTGCCACGGAAACCCTTGGCAAATGGATTGTTCTCAATCTTCAACTGAGTGATCTAATCATAAATCAAATCATGTTTTATGACATGTCTGACAGTAACAGTGTGGGGGACTACTACTGATACTATTAAGTTTTACTACTGATTACTATTATGTTACCATAATATAATACATCAAATTTACATCAGTCAGTGCTCCATGTACCCAGATTGTTTCTCACATTTTTGATGTAATGAGAACCCGCTACAGACTGAAGTACAGTGCGTTACCTTATGATTCTGGTAGGATGTGACGGAGATAAAGGCAGTCTCGTGAAAGACGTGAGTACAGTAGGCCGTGTTCTTTGAACCAAACCCGTTGTTCTCATCTGCCTTGACAATGTGGAGTCTGGGCTGGTACTTGTGCATAGAGTTGAGGATGATCTGTAAGAGGGGGAAAAAATTAAGACCATCTTCAGGACATGATTTGACTAAGGCAGAAAGTCAAACATGTGAATGTCTGAAGTTCAATGGCAACCCTGTGATAATTTCTATCACAGTGATCATTTTTATCATGATCATTTCTATTGACTTGAATAGAGCCATAGTGTGAATGTATAGATTTAGTTGCTCAGGTTTTCCACACCTAGTGCTTTCGCAGGTACTTGCAGCTGTTTTAATAGTTATGGTATAGTTATGGTATAGACATCAATTATAGGCTCTCCTTTTCAACGGTCAGGGTGGATTATGGGTGGGTCTTAAGATAGATATCAATTCACAGTAAAAAAACGAACTCAAAAAACACTATGGTTTCTACGTCAATATATATATATATATATATATAGACATCTTAAGCTCATACTGTATGAGTATAGTATAGATAAATATTACTTTGATTATTTTATGGAAAGGATATTTAAGCAGGCACATGTAATAAGAATACATTTAAACAATTATTTGATAAATACACAGACATGCTGCCTCTTTTTAATAGCGTTGAACAAGTTGCAGGCACATTTTCATTGATCTCTTATTCCAATTCATGTTTAGCAGTAAACATGCTCTCTGAAGCACATCATTGTCACACTTGGGTTGACTGCATTTCAATTGTTCAGTGCACCAGTCAGCACATGTGTTGACTATGATCAGTGTTTAGGTTTGTTTGGGCAGGTCAGCACACCGGCACCAGTCTGTTCAGAGCAGACCTAGCTGTGTGTTCAACCAAGCGTTCGCCTTCGTGGGGCAGGGTCATCTCTAGCTCAGTTCTGTCGAAGGCGATGATCATCAAGCTCTCCATCACGCCTTCTAGACACACTGCCTACAAGCAGGGCTAAGCCTGAAGGAGTCTGCTCCTCCATGGGGCTCCCACAGAGGAGTGAAGACCAGCGAGGCACAGGGGCTAGACGTAGGACCAACCCTCCACAGCCCAATACTCACATGCTCTTGTTTTGGGGGTAGGGTAGAGAGGAGGATAAGCTATTGATAGGTCGGCTGGAGAATCTCCTGTGATCTTTTTCTGCTGGTGTCTGGAGGTAGTCTGGCTTACCGCTGTCTAATTGCATTGATCGAGGTAGGACCCTCAGAAAAATGTAGAATCCAAGCAAGCACCCTTTTAATAACCTTTTAAGTAATGTTTTGTATTTACAAGTACAGTCTATTTAAATCCTTTACACTGGTTATATTGGTAATCAGCAGGGACGTAAACCTCAACCATTTGCAGTTTGAACATCACAATTAATTTCAAATTTAAAGGTAACGTTCCACTAAAGTGGAAAATAATATAGGTCACTTAGATAACACACATTTAGTCATTGTTTCCTAAATGGACGATATATTTAATATTGTTTGAGAAGGGTGGGAGGGGACATTTAAGTATCCTAACACTAAAAAAGTAGAACCTGTATTTAAAATCACTATCAAGGGTCATCACTTGACCAACAGTAGCAGGGGAGCCCAGATCAGTGGGGGTTTTGCTTATTCTGCTGATGATGAGCATCTCTGGGGTAGAGGGTGGAGGTTATGGCAGTTTTGGGTTAGACTGTCAAGATCTAATATAACAGGGTGACAGTCATACGGACGTTGAGACTGATGATTTTTCCATAGTCTAAAACGGCAACGATGGATATTGTTGTCTACCGACAGGCTGTTTTAATTTCAGCAGTGAGATTTTAATAGGAGTGATTTCTCACTCTGCTCAAGTGTGAGTGAGCCTAGGGAAGGTTCCATTGGAACACAGTGAAATGGTGGTTCCCTTGTGCCCCTGCTGGTATGGGCGTCAGCCGTACGTATCAAGGCCTCCCTCTCTCTCAGTTTTGGTTACTCGCCCTTATCACTGGCCAGGCGCTCGACTCAACCTGACAGCAGGCCCCGGCGTTGACCCGAGAGGTTATGAACCTAATGAGCTCCCCTACTGACAGGATGCTTTTGGACAAGCTATCCCAGAGTCCCTCTGGGCTGCACTGCCACGGTCACACTTTTCACCTCCCTCAGCGCCAAGACGCTCGATTCCTCTCTCTGTCAGACTGCCTCCCTTTCTTTCTTGAGCCTGCTACCTGTTTCACACTTCTTTCCTATGTGTATCTCCCTCCCTTCTTCTGTCCTGTCTGCATGTGTATCTTTTCCCCTCCCCTGAATTCTGAAACCTTTGACCTTTTTTAGGTTTCCGTCAACCTACTAGCCAGTAGTGTCATTGAAACTCATTACCTTCCCAGATTGCCGATTGTCCCCTTCTTTTGAGACGTCAGTAACATTTCAAGTCGAACAAGATCAAATTGACATCCTTTTGAGCACTCAAGCTGTTTATCGCTCTGCTGATGCCACTGATGTGACAGGTTATGGACTTTGTTGATTGGCAATGGCCTGGAAGGATGTAGTATGTGCCATGGGACTTTGACTATGGTGCTCTGATTGGTCAACCGAAAGAGTCCAGACCGGGGCTCAGAAGAAAGTGGACTTTTTCCTGACCTGTCACTGGGTTGCCATTTTAAATATAAACCGAATCATTCATTCATTGCACACATACTGATTTAAACACATCTGACAGTACTCTAGTCAAAAGTGTTAGGAATATACTTTAGGTAGACAATAAGGTGACTCACATGGCCAAAGGGGTCCAGGTGATTGTTGGTAAGCTTTAGCTTCTGGAATGACACCAGCTGTCTCATCCAGTGAGCTCCTGTAGCAGGGGAGTCTGGGTGAACGTATAGTCTACCTGGCATTGCAGGCTCTGCCTTACCAGCTACCATCCTGTGGAAGTAAATACATAGGGAATAGAAAGGGGAGAGAGAGAGGGTGATTGATTAGTGATTTCATATCATCTGCCTCTGGGAAGTTCATGGCAACTGCAAGAGTAAAAGATGCCTTAGTCTTTCCACCCTGATTCAGAAACCACCCTGTCAACCCCTGCCACTGGATGACAGCTCTCACGCAACTATTGTCCGTTTCATGCCAAACCCAAATATAGTAATGATGCAAAATACTAGTGGTTTCAACGCACACACCATGGGAACCTTTCATATTTTATTATTTATTTATTTATTTGTTCGACTAGAGGGGCTTGCTCTAACCTAACATCACTGCTAATTATGCTCTTCCAAGGTGTCGCTGAGTAACTCCAGAACCCACACTGGCAAATACTGGAGTTCCAAGCCGTCCCACAAGATCTGGAAGAAATGCCTGTAAAAATGTCAGGGTTCTGAAGAAAGCTTGCATCTTTACAGCGGTTCTCTTGGCATAACCTTTGTTTTCGGTCCACCCTTGGATACAGTTGTTTTGGCAGTCGTGCATTGCCAGCCTTGATGTTGCTTTAGGGGGAGGAGTCAATGGCGGTGGTATCGCCCCCCAGGCGTAGGGTCTATCGGAGGGCAGTGGATACAGCCCAGCTGTTTTTAGCCCGCTGGTTTTGACAGGCGACTTGCCAGTGCCCTGCGGTAATAAACTGTGTGCTGATGACAATCCACAGCCACCGTGAGCATAGTGACAGCAGCATGTTCTGCTGTAACACTGAAGTATTTCAAAACATACACGAATTCTATTAAACGTGGCCTTTTCAAACTCAGAGACACATTCACAGACTTATCACTTCACAAGGCGTTTGCCATCTGACAGCTGGTTAGCTGTGAAGCATGTTATGCAAAATGGTGGCATTTTTGGTTGGATTAAAAAATTCATTCTCCATGAGCAGAAAGGATTATCGTTGTCCTTTTTAGAATACTGATCATGAAAATGACAGAAACCAGTTGTTTCCCCCCATTATTCCACCACATCAGCTAAATCTGTCCCATAGCTGGAGGCTTCAAGTGGGAGGACTCACGCTCCATCTCTCCATCCAAAACAGATGAAGCGGGTTGGAGAACAGCAACACTTACTCTCTTTGGTACACATCAAATGCCCTAAGTAATACACCAACAGCATGTCTGAAAGTAAGGGTGAGCAGCTGTATTCGAATGCAATACCTTGTATAGTGGGTGTAGGAATTCTGAAGATCCCAGCATCCAGGCAGTGTGCACAGTTGGAATTTGTGGGAGATATTATCTTAAGCATTTGAAACTGTCTCGGAATGAAAATGTATCCCTCTTTTTTGCACACCAATGATATACTCAGTAATGATTTTGCTGTGGTGAAGAGAAAACAGATACAGGGTATCTTTACAGGGTAAAGGGGAATCAGAGATCCATATTTGTTTGTTTTTCTTAGGCTCATCCTCTCATTTATGTCTAGACCCTCCATCTCTTTCATTGTGTTTGAACTGCCTTGCCTTATGCAGGCGTGTCCGAAGCAATAAAGCATCAAATGAATCTACTGTGACAATGCAAATAAATCGTTACAGTAATACATATGAGAAGCATATGGATGTGACTGTCGATTGACGTAACTCTACAGTCGCACGCTGGATTAAAACTATTTTTCCATGCCGTCAAACTAGAATTTTGTGAATCCAAGTGCTCTGGGCTTCACAGTAAGACACCAAGGTTGTCATACATGCCAGTGATGATGATTCACATGCAGAACTCTGGGAATGCACGTGAACAAAAGATACCTGGAAGAACCACTTGGCTAATGACTCACCATTTGTTGTCACAGAACTTGTAGCGATGGTCATCGGCCGGTACAATATCTGTCAGGAGGATGTACTTGGTCTTTGGGTTCATCCCTGTTACCTTGACCTTGTAGCTTGGAAACATCCTCCTGTAAGGAGCAAAATACACAACGGATCGGAATTTGTTTTTTATCTCACTAATTTCACCCTTTAACTGGATCTCCTTAGTTATACTTTAGCCTGGAGAGATGACATTTGTATTTTACCTGCTTTTAGTCTTTTCTTAATATCTGTATGTGTGTCCGTGACACATATTTGAATGTACATTTTCAGTAAGTGTCAAGAAACTATGACAACGAGATGCCACTTCATCTCTACTGCTATGTAACAGCTTGTTAGGACTTGGATGAGGTTTGATGGGTAATAAGGACCTATTAAAAGCATGAGGTAAAGCCATACCCTTGTTTCTACTAAATTAAAGCTGTTCAAGAACAAAAGTCACATGGATAATTGTTTAAAGCACCTATCAGTAAAATTACCAAAGTTACTTCCAGCCTGAATATTAATTCACACAAAGGCTATTTCTGGACTGAGCATCCCGGATGAGAGTAGAACAGTAGCACTTTCTGAGGGCTTTAACCATCCCTAATTATACTTGTGAAAGTGAAGATCAGCGAGACATCAGCCCACTGACAGTAGCTAAACAAGGTCTTCAAAAGGGATCAACCACTATTATTGTTGAAAATAATTTTCGCCATTGAAGTTTCTCAATTGTCTCCATTCCTCTGCATAATGAAAGAGATTTTCCGATACAAGTGTGGTACCATACTGCATCTTTCATCCTCTAGAGCACTGCAGAACTGGAAGAGACTGTATGCTAATATGGCTGAATAGGCCATAAAACACATGAATAGCGCTACCTTCCGTGACCTCTTCCCTGAAAACGGCTTTTTTTCATCTCCATCTGCGTCAAAGCAAAAGTTGCAAAGGGAGTCAGCGCCCCTTATAAACCCCTAAGTGCTTTTTAATGGCAGCCCGAGTCCGACAACAGTTTGGACAGCTGACTCGTCACTGCCCCCAGCGACTGCGGTCAAAGGGCCTTATCTGTTGCTGCTACCCCCAGCAACACGTTGGAATAGTGGGACACACTTGTGAAAGCCTGACATATTCTCTGAATGGATTACTTTGGGGGCAGTTCTCCTTAGCCCAAGCGAATGGGTCTTTGCTGTAAACGCATAACTTCAAAGGCCCATAGCACCTGACACTGGACCCCGAAAGCTTGGCCTTGGGTCACATTACTGTAAATACTCCCACAGTCAGAGAGCAGGGATTGTAGGCAGGTAATCTCTACTCTCTCTCAGGCTCTGAATTAGTGGGGATCGGGGAGATCAGTCCTGGGCTGAAACAGTTTAATCATAGGGGAACATCCGAAACAGACATCCTCACATCTCCAAGTGATGGAATTTCATATACATCTTTGGTCAACAGAGTTCTCCATTTATGAATCTCGATATGAAAACCGTCCAATACTACTGACTATTTTTGTTTTATTTTTACTAAGAATTACTGATAGCTATAAGCAAGTGTGTTATCTTACTCTGAAAATCCTCCTAAATTAGAAGCATCCCATTCTTGAATTAGGTTATTGGATTTGTGCATAAAATAATCCACCTAAATACAGAAATGATTTTGCAGACAATTGTGTACGACCTGATGAGGTATTACTGCACTGTTAGAATTATTCTTACCCCAAATACCTACTTTATTTATTTATGTAGTGATTTATTTATCTACCTGTCAGTGTTTTATTTAACCCATCAGTTTACCCAAGTGTGTCATGAAAGGGGAGCAGCAGATAAAGATGGGAAATGCCACGCTGAACCTAATTCATGGCGCTACATTGGAATGCTATTCTTTTCCCGTGGGCCACCACTGACAGAGCTCCAACAAGGGGCCCGCGCTGGATCACATGGCATATCTAATGACTAATGCCTGGATATATCAGCTGTAATGGGGAGTGCCTGGATAGCCCAGCCATCTCAGTGCTGAGTTTCCCTGGTGACAGACAATGTTGTTTCCATGGCAAAGCATCCAGGTGTGAAATGATAAATATCCAGGCTTTACAGTTCCTTTTTCTTTAAGTGAAGACCACTCTACAAGCACGCCTTTGTTTATAAATCTGAAAAAAGTGTTTGACAAAAATTATAAAATCAATGAAGAACAAGCTGATTATCAAGGGCTGCTTTTTACAGCACATGTGTGCATGTGAGAACGCCTGAGAATGTTTGTGTGTCAAGAGGAGAGGATGAGAAATGGACGTAGAAAGTGTGTATGATATCAGTGTCAGGGTGTGTGTGTTTGTGTGGCCTGCCAGCTGTTTCTCTCAGCCATTCACTTGTATGCATGGGCCCTCCAGTTAACCATCCCCTCTCTGGGAACCTACGGTGCCGGGGAGGAGATCAAAAGGAGCAGCGGAGGGATGATGGAGCGCCCAGCCCCAGCTAGACGCTGTCGATCGCGGGCGCCGGGCTCCTCTTATCACCCTGCCGTCGCTCCCCCTGACGGACTGTGTACAGAGAGAGAGAGAGCGAGGAGAGGGAGCACCAGGCGCTTTGAAGAGGGAGGATTAAGGCCGGGACTGTGACACTCACAATAACAAGCCGTCCATGTTCAAGTTAAGGTGCTGGCTGTGAGTTCACGGCACGGCTAGAGGCTGAAGGGTTGAGCTGGAGGAGTATACCCACCCAGCACAGACAAAGGGGGTAGGCCGATGCCCAATCTTGGGGATAGCTGTACCCCTGGAGCTACTCCAACCAGGAAGTTGGACAGTTCAACTAAAGACAAACTGACCTTTTTCTTACCCCTTGCTTATGAACTTGTGCACCTGTTTGATATCTACCTTAGTGTCTAAGAAGTTACCCTTTCACTCCATGGTCAACATTGGGCTTAAAAGCCTGCTAAGGGATGAGGGTCCCCATACAATGTACACACATCCCTTTCTGGCTGCTAAATATGCATCCCCGAGAGTTGCAGACCTCTTCCTGAGCAGTACTCTTAAGGGAGTAGACCTCACACTGTTGGATTCCAGAGATCGTCAGTGTCCGCCCCCCTGACATCGCTATACTTGAAAGAGCGCTGATCTTTTACTCTGCTCTCTCCCTGTGGATTAGATATCTATATGTTTCCCATCTTTTATCATAAGGATTGAAACCACTCCCTGGCCACCCCTTAGAGATTGCCATTCTCTCTTTGTCATCCCTCCTACATTTATCTGTCATTAAAAACTAGTATAAGGTTGCATACTGATATTACGTCTTGGCACATTGTGTGAATATTCAGAAATATTTTATAGCTTGGAATTTACAAATCTGCAGGTCCATACTAGTTTTTATATTATTTACTTATCATGTTTTTAATAATAAATAAAAAAAATTATCTGCTCTTTTTAATTTCAAATAACTGAAACTTTCTGCTCCATACACTTCCTCCGATTAGAGTTAGGGTTATCCTCTTTTTTTGGACTGTGCACATTGAGCATGGTCTACTACAAAAATGACAATTTTGTTCATCTAATTTGAATGGCCAGTATGCCAACAGTGTGTTATGTTTAGCATTCAGCTATATTTATCGCCTCCAAGCTTCATGAATCCTTAAAAATGTCGCTGCCATTAGCTTGGCATCCCATTGCTTTAGCACACTCAGCTACACAAAGCTGTGTCTGTTAACTTTTTGAGCAAGGTGGCTAGCTACAACTTTTGTACCAGAGTAACATTTAATATTTTGGATACAGATGGAAAAGGTAAAAACATCCAGATAAATCTTCAAACCCTTTGATAAACTGTGTGTTTTAAATGTTAATTTCACACAAATGATTTCCACCATTTTAGTTAAGGATTTAACATATTAACGTTATGAGCTTACTTAATAGCATACTGTTCACGACCTGGATCTATAAAGGCTTGTCGTTGTGTAGATTTTGGTACTGGATAACATACTTAATCTGATTTGTTTAACAAATATTATACATATTAGCTGCCACTTTCCCCCCCCATAGAGTTGACCAACACTAACTGCACTTTTAACATGTGGTAAGTGCCTACCAAACATTATTCATTACTGTAATTTCTATTGCTCTTAAGAGATTTAATTTTTTATGTTGTAACTTTGAATGATAGACACATAGCTTCTCCATGACTAAGCAACATAAACATACTCTTTTGCTGTAGAGCTAACTGAAAGTAAGCCTATTCAGGTTCTCCAGCACAGCTGTGTAGTTAAGCGCTGCCTAGGCCTTCAAAGGCTTTAAGGATTCTAAGCGCACTTTATCAGCTGGACAAGGGAAAGCCCATCTTTCACAGTGATGCGGCATTAAAGAAAAATGTGGCGACCTTTTCCATTTTGGACTACAAAAAAAAAGCCCCATGAGAAATGAGAGGTGGAGGTCGGTAGAGAGTGTCGACTCATCTTCTGGTTAATGTCTCAAGGTTACAATCTAAGCCATGGGGCACATTAAATTTAACATACAGACCAGTCGTTTGGGTCTTCAATTACATATTCACTGGTATATGAATTTTGCCCCTGCACTACCTCGGGGGCAGGGCCTTTATAGCTGTTACACAGTGTGTTGTGATTGGAACTTACCAGTTGGTCCTGGCAAATGCTAAAATTCAAGTAGCACAAAGAATTCATTAGGTATGGAATTCAGCTTTCCATTAACTGGCAGTGGTAGTATTGGCAAAACCTTCAAACACCATTGGTTAAAAATATTTTTCTAAATACATTAGGCTGCAAATCAAACGAGGACACATTCATCCTTTAAGTTGGATAGCTATCTTATAGGCTTTGCATGAACTGGTTGCTGCATGAAAGTCTAAACAGGAATACACACATAAAGACAATCCAATCTACAAGTACTTGTGTAATGTACCCCATGCATTCACTGTGGTGTATATTTACTGCTTGGACTCACCTGCCTGCTTTAGTTATGATCATTTCTGTACCAGCCTCATGAAACTTCTTCCATAACTCTCTCTCATGGAGAAGTACCTTGATACTCTCGATATTCTACAGGAATGTTCAAACAGAAAAGAAAAGTGTTAGCAAATAGCTGCACTATACATACTTGTTTATGCTGAGACAATACATTTAAACAATTAAAAAATATACTTTGGTCAAAAACCAGTTTGTGGATATTTACATTTAATCTACAGCTAGCATTCTGCTTTGACTATCTGCCTATTTTTTACCTGGTTAGGTTCATTTCCCTGAGGAATGCTGGGAGTTGTAGGCAGGCCCAGATGTGAAGGGTTGGGGACAAGTTCTGGGGGCCCTTCGGTCTGGGCCCCAGTCACACTGCCATCCGTCACAACTGAGGCCTTCTCCTGGAGCATCTCTATAGGAGCAAATTTAAAATAATTTCCCACTCCCTCGTGTGAATCAATACATTACTTATGATTCAAGTAGTTACGCACAAACTGACATTTGTAATAGTACTGTACACATTTTAACTTCAATAGCACAAAAAACTATTTGCAAGCAAAGATTTCGTTTTGGCTAATCTTATTGCAATCCTTTAGTCTTTAGTGTAATTAATCATTTGTTTGTAACAATAATATTACAATTATTGGACATCTGTGATGTCTGCCAAGTAATAAACTTTCCATTAAATGTTTGGCCTTTATCAAACTTAGTAAACAGATCACAAATACGCCAAAGTATGAAACCTATATTTGTTTTCCACAAAAATACATTAAACATAAATACATTTGAAGTTTGATGGTTGCAAAGTGTTGACATTTTTGGTCTACTGGAAACAAGGACACTTGTTTTGGTTGAACTGGGCCCCAAGCTAGTTATTGCTAGTTACACTTCAGAAGTTAGTGACTTTAGAATTACATCTTTAGGCAAAGTTATTTCAAAGTTACTGCTGATTTCAACAGAAATGTACTAGTATTGTGTTATGGAAAGTCAGTTTATTTTTGGAAATTGGTTTTAAAAAGGTATAAGCTCTTTAGTTCATTCAGGATGCTCTGCTTATTTTCATTGCCTTTAGATGGTGGAACAATTTCCATTTCCGTGTTGAGCACTGGATTGATTATAATTACCAATTTTCAAGGTAGTCTTGAGAAACGTGAGGCATCACCTCATTTCTCAACCAAGACTGCTGAGACCCCTTCCACAGGGTCAAGATCCATTTGTTCTTAAGAATTGTTTGATTAAATATTTACACTCCTAGCATTGCAGTGGCTCAGTTTTATGTAACAGGGCTAAACATTGTTCATTCCATTAGCCGAGGTCATCCAGCTGAGTTTCCCTCTCTCACGGCTCTCAGGGCCCTGAAAACAAAACATCACAAAAGAGCCAGCAGAAACTGAGTGGGAGCTCTCCTCCGCTCAGTTTGCTGCTGGTTCCTGTGAAACAGTTTCCTGGTTTTCCCAGCTCACGCAGAACGACTTGTTCATTCCTGCAGTTTGCACCCGACCCTTAATCTCAGGCGTGTAAACAATGTGAGTGCACACTCTTGAGGATAAAAGGCAAGAAGCGGCTCCTAGTGTAAACCTGCGTAGACATTTGAAAAACCTAATAAAGATAAGGCCTGACAGGCACGGCTAGGCCTTCCGCAAATTGGTCACTGGGTTGTTTTACAGTGTGGATCGGGGCCTTTCACTTACCCTGTTTAACTAAGCACGGTGAGCCGGCGCTCTGTTTATATCTGTGTCAATCTGTGACATATAATCCGCTAAACTTTTCATGGCATATACTCCTCTGTTTAGTCAGTTAGCTTTTCTCACTTCCCGCCGTAGTCAATCTGATATGCTGATGGTGATGGCTATCCATAAAGTAATGTCTTTCAGTCAAATCTGCGATTATGGATTGTTATTATACATTTGGGTGAAAAGTTTTTTTTCCCTAGTATTTTGAAGAAAATTATACCTTAAATGATCTAGTAAGTATTATGTGTCTCCTACAGCACATGGTTTGACAATAGGTTTAGTTATACGGTGTGTGCATGCAAATGCACTTTTGTATCTGCCTGTCTACACAGGCGCATGTACATGAGTGTATATGTGTGTTTTAGTTTCGCTTTAAATGTATAGATATGATGCATGTTATTGAGACAGCTGCGATACATTTCAGTGTGACCTGCTATTTTGTCGTCAAATCTGAATCCTATAGTGTACTGTACAGAGACAATAAGGCCCGAACCTCAGCAAGTCCAAGCTGCAGCATTTTCATCACCCCTGTACACTGGACCTGTCTTGTTACTTCGGCAACTATATCTTATAGCTTGTCATAAAAATGTGGTATTCTGGTACGTTTCATTGCGAAACCCCTGAAGAATTCAATCTGTTTCACGGCAATCACTCATAACACAATAGTCAGTTCTAACCTTAGGGTAGATCAAGCACCAACAATCAACCCCTAGCTTTGTCTCAAAGCTATGTGTCCCTTCACAGACAAATTAGTGCCACCAAAACCAATGGGATTTGACTCACTGGAAAAACCTCAAACTTGCATGGATTACAGGTACCCCATACATGAGGTATACAAATGTGGTCTTCATCTTAATTTAAAACATTACATGTCCAGATTCTAAAAGACGTTTGAAGATAAACACTAACAACTGATGATTTGTTAGAAACTTACAATTGACCGATGTTTATTCATGTATCCTCAATTTTAGACTTTTAATCAAGTGTTAGTGTTACACATATCATGTTGGATTAACATGTAGGTAACCATTACAGAACAATATATTTAATTGATTTTGAATATTGTATCATCGTAGGTTATTAAATTACACATTTTTGTTTTGTTTATTATTAGTTGTAGTAATAGCATAACTGTATCTGAGACTAATAGGGATTTATAGTTAATTTAAAAATATACAGATAGATATAGCTATATTTTTTAATTATCTTATGTTTACGATTATATTTATTGGATCATATCGTTTACTGAATATTGTTCAAGCAATTGATGGTATTTGATAGACTTCACTCAGATTTTAAAACAAATGTATCATCTCCTTTTGAAATGTTAACGCAGAAAATTAGGTTACTACTTACATTTACAAGATAATTTACTGCTGTGTAGCCATTGTATTTTCTATTAGTGAATGTGTTTACTTTCTGAAAACATTCAATTACATTTATATGCTCCATATATAGTCCATGCAATGTGGTGGATATTCAGTCAGTATTCTCTTATCTTTGACCATTGGATGCACTTCTTTTAAAGGTGTATCATGAACTGTTGCACATCCATTTAACGAAGTATAATTTCATAACCTTCCATCCTTGTTTACATTAACCTAACCTCGCCACTTTCTCCACTCACTAATTCAATAGACAGATAATGCGTGAGAAAAAACGACCTAATCTAATCTCATTATTGCTCAGCCAAACGACTGCTACTTTGTGCTGGCTACACAAACATGCTGATACTGAAGATAAGCAGCTGTAGTATACTGTACCTCATGAAATATTACGAGCTGAAATCCATCTCTTTCCAAAAGAAAATGTTCTGCACAAACGAAACTTCGAGGAGTTATGCTCCTTTGGGACGTAGACTACAATTGTTGCAGGTCCTCTGGCATCGCATGTTAATTGACCTGCTTATCTTTTCGATATAACGGTAAGTATAAACTCCTGGTCACGCGTGAACGCTCGTGTTAACCGTTCCGTTATATGCATCTACGCTCGTGTACTCTCTGCGCGTGTGCAGTGCGGTTTAAGCTTAGGGGGAATTTACTAGGCTACGTGATGTTTTCTCAGAATCACACAAAACATTTTTTTTATTGCTCGACCCCTTGCTTTGGTAAAACATTCGTTGGATTGAATTATTTGGCTCATTCATTAACCCACTCCCTCCCTCTCGCCGTTGCAGCCTTGATGTTGCTGAAAGTGCCATGCACCACTTGTGAGGACTCCACCAAAGAGGTCTATTGGAGTAATAATTACTGTTGAAGATATCAATAGCCTACAACCCCTCTCGCTTCGCAACACTTGCCAAGGTCTTCCTAGATTTTCAAAAATGAAAATCTAATAATTCAGTTAAAATGCCAAGAACATCCAAATCGTTTAGCCTTAAGTGTTTTCATGTCACTGATGACATTTTCTTCCCTTTTGTTGTAGTCAATTGGTTCCATTTCAGCTAACGATGCAGCCTATAGCCTACCGTTTTGTCGGAAAATCTATCAATTTATCTCATAGGACCACGAAGACGTGCCAATTGTGGTGGCACTTTCAACAATTTGAGTAGAGTAGATGCGGCCCTACCTGTGAGGTGAGCCGTGGTCAGATCAAGTTTATCATGTCAAGCAGTCCATTTTAAAGAACACAGATGAGATTAGACGCTAGTGAAGACTATTGTTAAGTGGACTATTCTGTGAAGTTCTATTCTAGAAGGTCTACCGCTCTCCGGCCATGCTTGTTTTCATCTAAAGCGATGCAGTCCTGGCTGTATGACGCAAAAACTTTCTTACATTTTCTGGTGAAATATGGTTGTGGTTTTAGGGTAAATGGGTTGAAGCTAAGGCTGAAAGACTATAAATCACGTTAGAAGCTGGTGAGTCGGTGGGAGTTTGACTTATATTTGTTGGTGACATGACCAAATGAACGAGAACAGCCCAAATATCCTCCCAGTGACCGTTTGTCATTTTTCTTAAGATGTCTGCATAATATTTGTCACCCAGGCCTATTGTTGATTTAACAATCATCCCATGTGTCTTCAATTAAGTTTTGATAACCTTATCATTTTAGTCGTATAGATTTGTTTTCCATTTGATTTTTGTAATGGCAAATACCCCTTTGAGTCCTGTTTGGTGTTTGTTGTAGTAGGCTATAGGCTAAATTGCATCTCATACAGGCCTGGTTATCTCTGGATCGGATTTCAACCATGCTATTGAAAGTTTTGATGAGTCGAATAGGCTACTCGTTGATCTGACATTTGGTTTGAAATAGAATACCATTTTACATGAGAGAAATAATAATATGAAAATATACATGTTAGGACTGTTAGTTGCGTGTTGTCCTATAGCTTACTCATAGATAATACGGATTTTTGTATTTAGGCCTAGTCTTTGTGTCTTATTCTAACGGTTAGTGGAATTAAATAATGCTTTATTTCGGTTGTTTGATATTGCGATGTCAAATCTATTGTTGAAGTAAATCAGAAATAGCCTATATAAGTCGTGTGGCGCGAAAAGGCCAAAGCCTCACATGAAGGCCTGCTGATCACGCGGGACAGCGTCAATAGGCTACTATTAAAAAATAATTCAACGTAGGCTAAATAGCCTATAGGCCTACATTTACTGCATTGGCTTATTTTATCCAAATTGAGCCGGTTATATGCTGAAATGTTAAACAACTTGAATTAGCCTATGTTGAACTCTATAATAAAAGTTCAGCTAGCCTACATGCCCGTTCAGCATGTTAACATAACAAACAGGAGTTAAAGCAGGTGTAGCCTACATTTTGTTATAATTAGTCTACCATGGAAATCACATACGAAAATATGGCTCACAATGTGGCGTAATCTCCACAGATATATATCAAGTTTTTACCTCGACGTGATTGCAGGGCCGTCTGGCGAACTTGACCTCTGTAGCCTTGGCTATATAGTCCGTGAATGTCCTATTCTTGGGGGAATCTCAAGCCGTCTTACAAACCCCAGCCGTGGTATATAGGTTGCTGCTATAAAATGGTTGATTTTTTTTATAGGGGCTGATTTGAGCTGCCTCTCTGAAAGGGAATTTAAACTTCATTCACTCCCACCGTCACGTGGTGTTAAAATTAGGAACAGCAGTAGACTGAAGGCTGGTTGTGGTAGACTTGGAGCTGTTTATGTTACCGGGAATGGTGTTGAACATAGTTCAAACATTTAATATCACGTTTACTCATCCATAGTTTGTAACAAGTCAAACCTTTTCGTTTTCTTCAGTTATCTTTTTTAAAATGTCTGTTCATGATATGAATATTGTCCATGGAGGGACATTTCTGTAACCAACAGGAAAGTTTCCTATTTTTTCGACTGTTTGTGGATTTATTTGACAGAAGCGTTTTAAATTTGCCTTAGTTCAGGATACACAATCACCATTCAAACAAGATACAAATATTTATTGTTTCCTTGAAATGTATTTCATTAAGTTTACATGAAGAGAGGAACCTGCATGCCACGTTTTTTTAATGATATAGGCTCAAATGCATTGATAGAAGGGTTACGAAGTTTGAATTAAAAGTATTATGCAAAGTAAATCAACTACAACGATTTAAAACGAACTGACCTGACTTAATAATTAATTATGCATTGGATAACACTCCCCTTCAGAAATTATATACAAATTCTGCCTTTCTACATTGTCCTAATTTTGTAAATGACCAAGTTGGATCAACTTTTGACAATTGGTAGTAGGTTATTTAGTTTGACCAGGACAATTTAGGTAATGTGTATGGATTTGTAGTGTACACACTGTACTTCAAATAGTGCATATCTTTGTTGTAATAGGTGATGGTTTTCTTTTGGTTTTGATTCATTATCTAGCAAGCTACATGAACTGAATAGTTTTCAACTCTTTCTGTCTGTCATTCAACTCTCTCGCTTTATCAAGTTGCTTACATTGAATTAGTTGCCCCTTTTCACCTCTTCAACTCTGACACATGGCATACAATTGTATTAAAATTACTTTGTGACTTCACAAAACTGTTATTAACTTTAAATTTGTAATCTTTTGTTACCTTTCCTGCTTATATATATATTTATTTATGTATTGTCTTGTAGAGTAGGCATTTGAGAAACAAGAACAGTGTCACTGGAGAATAAATTGTCCTTCGACTGATTTACAGCAATGGGAGTGTAGGTTTTTCTTTCCTTGGGAAAACATTTTGCTATGTAATTGGCAGCGGGGGATGGTGGGGTCACTGCTATAATAAACAATAAAAGAGGGCTGATGTGGTTCCTCAGTGTCTTGTTGTTTCACCTCTCATATTTTTCTTTATTCTCTTGAAGTGGAACTGTCTCTAAGACCATGGTCATTTTTCTAGTCCAGGTTTAATAAATTGTGGTTAAACACACCTCTGGTTCCTAGATGACTGCTTTATGCACAGAAGCTATTTCCCCCCCCCAACCCACTCTGGTGTGAGGCCCACCATTGCACAAACCCAATGGCACTAAGTGGTTGTTTAATCTCATTTGGCCAATGGCTGCCTAGATTTGGCCTCTACTTGTCACAGATTGGTGGCGCAGTCTGTAGATTCTGTAGATTGCGCTGGTGCTCTGCTGTTGTCCGCTCCAGGCGGCCCTTTGTATCCGTAGAGCATCATGGGAAACTGCAAACCGTCCTCTACGCTGCCTGCTCATTATAATAGATGAACTGCGACAGGGTAGTGCTATTATGTTAACAAAGAATTATAGATGTCAATTATATTATTATGTTTTGGCTCTTACGTATTTATTGGATTCAGTTGTGTGTAATTTTGGGCAGCTTTATGCCTAAATTGTGTTGTAGGTTATAGATCTATTGCAGGGATATTTATCGAATGGCAAGTCTGTCAGGGAATGTTTTAATGTTTTATTTTATTTTTTATCATTAAGTAGATTGAATTCAATTTTGTAATTAAAGGTAAATTCATGTTTTCCAGGTGCAAACGTCAGTCCCATATGTTTTACTGTAATTGCAGTAGGAACAACAAGAGACTGAACTTCATGGTACTCTTGATTTAAGAAACTGTTTGCTGCTATGTCTATTGAACAGTGGCTTTTATCCAGAAATCTCCAGATCTTGGCTGGTGATTTTGGCTAGGCACATTTTTGGGTAACCATACAGTGAAACTCTTGGCACCATTGGAATTCAGAATCTGATCCCTAAAACTAAAAGGGGGATTCAGTCAAACCACTGCTGACTGTATTTTCTAAAAGGGCTTGTTTCTATTTCCCCCCCTCATAACTCAATCGTTGTTGTTTATTTCAGTTTTAAGTAACATTGTACTGTTGCGTTGTTTTGAAATATGTCAGAAAGTAAGTATGCTTAATTTGGAAAGCAAAAGCATATAGGCCAAGTAGCTGTGTGGTCGAATTAAATCTCCACCCTTTAATCCTTTGGGGTCAATTACTTAAAAATGTGGTTTGTTGGTCGAATTTGGATGGGAAATGCATATGAGTTGAGTCAAGGTTTGTCAAACAAATAATTTAATAAAAATGTGAATGGAAATTATATATTTCCATACACTTTGCAGTGTTTATAGGACCATATAAATCATAAAACGTAAGTCCCATGTAAGTTACAACTTGCATGAAAGTAAAGTCTGACTAACTCTTTGTAAACGCTTAATTAGATTTTTACATATGGATTCACAAATGTGTTGTTTACATGGACAAACAAAATATAATATTTGGTCAAGTCATGGATAATGTATTTGTTAATCAATTCTGATTAATATTTTATGGTCTAGCACTCTGATATAACGGTTACTGTGATGACTAATATGTAATTTTTCTTCTTTGCACTGTACGGTACAGATTAATATTATTAAACTAATTTAATCCTGGGTGGATTTTAAATTATTCTCATATTAAACATGCATGCAAATGCAGACATTGTATTCAGAAGACAAACCAAAATACATTTGTAACATTGTTTGATAAAAGTAGCCACAATAGTTGTTATTTTTTCTTCCTGGTGACCTCTAAAAGCTAAAAAAAATACCTGGAGAATAAATTCATGCTAGGCTACATTTTAAATGCTCAGTACAGAGTTTTGTGGCCTTCAATACAATGTACCTTTAGTTCTGCTGATGTAGATTGGCTATGCTAATAAACAAAACTAAATCCAAACAAACATAAACCATCAATGGATGACCCCTGAGGAATGGGAAAACATTTTGACTATAACTAGGGTCTCGCCAATACCATAATGTGGCCCTCTTGGGGGTAGAGCTAACTCAAGCTCTCTTGACATCGTCTGGCTTTTCATCAAGGCGAATAGACAGTTTATAGACATGATTCAGGATTGTCATGAACAAATGTAACTTTGGACCCAGCCTGTCAAGTAGTGAAGGGTGTCTTGGTACAAATCTCAACAAAAAACCACATGGTTGTTTAGCCTCTGACTAGCCACAGGGGGAAAGACAGACTCACATTCCTTTCTGAGTGTGTAGGTACTGATGGGTTTGGTTCAACTGTCTCCACACGAAAGTCAGGACTGAAGAGATACTGGATAATAAGACATGTCTTATATGGCTTGTATGGTTGTTACACTGTGTTTTTGTTCTTTATGTGCACTTGTTGGTCATGTGCGGGGCACCAGCTTTTTAAATGCTTTACAAGAAATGTATTTGTGCATCATACAAACAAACTTGCATACTTGATAGCTAAGATAGCTCACAATAATATAAGGAACACAGTGACTTAGCATTATTGTTGGTCATAAGTGTCATGCTCTGGCCTGGATCTCTTGGCGATAATAAGCCCTCCAGGTCTTTGAAGTGGAGCCGTGTTTGCATTGTTACCATTTAGTTCATAGCAGTGCTTGATGATATTAGTGTCAGGGTCAATTGTTGTACTTGGTCGACTTAGGTATCACTCTTGGTGAGGGATAAGTAGGCATCATGTGCTATGTGGTTCAGGATCCGGTCAAAGCTTTTCTCTGTGCACACACAAACAATCTTACTTATGCTTACACTCATTTACCCATTCACACACACACATACTCACACACACACAGACACTGTAGTCTCACATTCACATACGCATACATACTCTTGTCTGCACTGATTTGTTATACTCACTCAGACATATACACACCGTAGACCTGTCTACACACACACACACACACACACCTCGACTTCTGTTCACCGCATCTGAGCCCTAATCATGTGACACGACAGACATGGGACACGGTTTAGCCCTCCAACATCACAGAGCTCTCCAGTCCTGGCCCTCACCATGGCCTCCAACATCACAGAGCTCTCCAGTCCTGGCCCTCACCATGGCCTCCAACATCACAGAGCTCTCCAGTCCTGGCCCTCACCATGGCCTCCAACATCACAGAGCTCTCCAGTCCTGGCCCTCACCATGGCCTCCAACATCACAGAGCTCTCCAGTCCTGGCCCTCACCATGGCCTCCAACATCACAGAGCTCTCCAGTCCTGGCCCTCACCATGGCCTCCAACATCACAGAGCTCTCCAGTCCTGGCCCTCACCATGGCCTCCAACATCACAGAGCTCTCCAGTCCTGGCCCTCACCATGGCCTCCAACATCACAGAGCTCTCCAGTCCTGGCCCTCACCATGGCCTCCAACATCACAGAGCTCTCCAGTCCTGGCCCTCGCCATGGCCTCCAACATCACAGAGCTCTCCAGTCCTGGCCCTCGCCATGGCCTCCAACATCACAGAGCTCTCCAGTCCTGGCCCTCACCATGGCCTCCAACATCACAGAGCTCTCCAGTCCTGGCCCTCGCCATGGCCTCCAACATCACAGAGCTCTTTAGTCCTGGCCCTCGCCATGGCCCTCGGACCTCCCAGCGAGCGGGCAGGCGCCTTCCAAACCATATTTCCCTCTTCCTGTGTATCCTCTTTTTAACACCCATGCATCTTAACACACCTTATCATCTGCAAAAACACCAAACCACAGAGAGAGGGGGGAGGGGGGGTGTCACCATATGAACAGGATGTGTTAGAATGTAGACTGTGATTTTCCTACTGCTGTTGTGACCTTTTATGTGGCTTTTCTTTTTGTATTATGTCAAAAGGTCTAGTGAAGCTGCCTTTTCTTTATACAAGATTACAAGGTCACAATGATAGAGGGCGTCACACACCAATGTGTGTATATACATGCATTGAAAAATGGCCTAGGATGCACAACCAAACTGGTTCTGAACCAGTGGGACATGTCGTCTTGAGTACAGTGGGTGGACATCTCTTGAGTGTTGTTTAAAATTTGCTTAGAAACCGGGGCTGTATTTTATTCACGTTCTTTTTTTCGGTTCTCATTATCAAATTCTATCTCTAAAACTTTACAAGTTTCTCAGCCACTCCAATAGATCAGGGTCTCCAAAACTCCCCCTGTTGTCCAGCTATTGCCATTGTAGCACTATCCGCCAAAACGACTGGTTTGAAAAAAAATAGTTTCTGCCTGTGGGGGGAAGAATTTACTCAACTTTATTGACTGTTTTAGTAAGGTAAATGAAGGTTTTGGGGTTCTGATGGGACTTGGATTATAGAAACGCAGAGACTGCTTGCTTCTCCTGACTTTGTACTCGCAGGCCTGCGTGTCTGTATGTGTCAAAAGCAGGAAGGCTGTTTGTCATGTGACACTTCACTTTCCCCCCTGTTTATATTAGGTGCTATTGACTTGTCAGTGTTCATCTGATAATGCTTTTCAAACGACTTTCCAAAAGTATTTTTTTTTAACAGAAGAGATACTTTTGTGTCATAGATACATAGGAACGCTTGGACTGAGAACTACTAGACATGCATGGGCATCATGCATCCCACAAACTGAGCAACTAATTACACAGGTATGTTACTCAGTGTTCTTTTTTTCTTTCCATTGACATGTGACATTGTGGCAGTTTACAGTACTGACCATGTCTGTATGCACTTGCATGAATATGTGTACTGATAACCCTATATAGACGTATTTTTGTCTACACACATTTGGAGTTTTAAGTATGAGCCATATCCACCGGTCACAAGTGTGTGTCTCTAATACTAAACTCCAGGATGTGTGAGAGGATTGTATGTTTTTAGAAGAGCCGACTGGTTTAGTCTCTGGCCTGGCTAAGCCCCGCGCTTCGTTCATCATGACACAGACACTGTTAGTCTTTGTTAATCTCCTGTGTCAATCTCTCTGTGTGTGTGTCTAAGTATGTGCGTGTAAGTGCAGAGTCTGTCTGTATAAGGGTCTGCATGCTAGGAGCACAATTATTTCTCAAGGGTCAGCAATAGAAATCCTTCACTGATCCTCTGTGTTTTTTTCAGGTAGTCTTCAACACATCCCCCTGTATTCCACAGATGAATAGAATCCCCCTGGTCTACACACCAGTTGAGATGCATCTACAACCCGTAAGTCCATTTTATCAGCATGTCCTGTTCAGCCCGAGTTTGATACTGGACAGGACAGAGAGAACCACCATTCCTTGCAATGTCACCATTTCTTTTGAGAGGAAGAATGAGAAGCTCTAGGCCTACTATGACAATCCTTCCAAACATGTCATATGTATTGTAGCATTGGCTTTAATGTCATAAACAGTTTTTCCATTTGATGGTTTTTAGTTCATACATATCTAAGTCTTTGGAGATGTTGAAGAGTTCAATATACATCCAAATGTCTCAAGTCTTTCAATGTGTCTGTTTCAGAGTGTATATTTAAAGTACTAATAGTTGCAAGCAAACTTATGACAACAAATGGGATGTTTGTCAATTGAACTATTATGCTTCTTTTTCCCAATCAGACTAGTTGAATAACTAATGTACATTACAGCTTGTAACTTTCCCAACATGCGCATGTGCATAATACATGGCATGGCCTACAAGTCAACTGCGTTGTTTGGGAGTTTATTACTGTTGAAGAAAGCTGGAGACAAGCCATGATGAAATAACGTTTTCCCTCAAATTACAAGTTTATCCTGAAAAGCAAGTAGTTGGGACATCTAGTGGTTGGTTTTAGTTACTACAGCTGTGCTAGTAGATTGTTGGAATGGAAAGAATAGCAAGAACAGGTTGCTGCAGCACACTATACAACTTGTGTGCCAATTCAGTTAAGCCCAAGTTTACCCTGACGTCTTAATTCAACTATAGATTCATGAGCATTTGATTTGTGCTAGAGGGAGATGTGCCAGTGGTCCATAATTCATACAAATGTGTGGACAATACATGCTTTTTATGGAAACACTGCTGTATGACACACAGGACAGTACCACTGTTTTAATTATCACTTCATATCTTCATATTCATATATTTTTACAGGCAATGTCAGAGGGTTTCACAGATGCCTATAGATTGGCAGCTATTTGGTCCATTTGATTTACTCGCTGTACTACAATTTTACTATTTACATTTCTTGTCCTGTGTAGCTACTTGCTTTAATGAAACAGTTTTAAATAGTCACGGAGGGGGAGGAATGTCCAGGAGGGGGCGATGGCTTGTATTCTGGGTGCCAAATTAGCTGAGAGTTTTATCTAGCCTAGCAGTAAAGCTGAAGAGCCAAGTCATGTTTGCCAACCTGAAAACGCACAGACAGCTGTCTGTAGCGAAACAGAGCCTGTCAAACATTGATCGATGATCAACAAACAACTCTGTCCTCGCTCCCTCATTTTACCTGTGTGGCAGCCATGGACACATTCCATGTTTTGAAATTTGGCACTTGTGTCTGAAGATTGTTTGTTAAATGTTGTAACACATTTTTGTGACTCAGAATCCACTTTAAATGTAATGTTGAAATAACACTCGGTTTCTTCAAAACGAAAAAGTGAGACGTCCCAATGAAGCTATTTGGTCAACATGAGGCGCGCGCTCAGAGGCCAGGCTTCTATTCCTGTCTGCATATCTGCTTCCTTGCTTGGTTATCTCCACGAGGAGATCTGTCTCCAGTCGAGTACTGAGTTGTCCGTCTTCTCCGTTTTTCCCCCCGAGATAGTAAGTCATGTCGCTAAAATAATTACGACCTGGAATACACACGAATTACTTGCAATGATTGGCACTACAGTAAACCCAATGTAGTTGAAGGTTGCTGTATCGCACGTAAAGACTTGTCTGTACAGTCTCCCAATGTCTGTGTGTGTGTCAAAGAATTAGTGACAGATAGGCTACTGAAATGCTTTGTGCGAGCTTTTCAATAATTTCAACCGATTATTAAGACGCTGTGTAGCCATTATCCAAATATGCTAAAAAAACTATAGGCCTATAGGCCTACCAATCGGGGAAAGTTTATTATTCCATTTAGGTCTGTAGTGTCCCTGGTGTTGCCCATATAGGCTACGTTACATAACGCGTCTGCTAATTATCAGCCCGTTCAACAGGTCACAAACATCTGCCAAAGGCGCAATATCAACACCAAAAAAATCGCAACATTAGGCCGACCTATTAAGATGTCCTTTAACGGTCAGACAGGTGAAGGGTTGAATCAGATAAATGAATATGTGCACAAACTGAGATGTTATGGCATTATAGACCCTTGTGTAGGCACAGGGGTTACACACTTTGTTTATCTTATTCTTGTTTTACCCTTTAAATATAGCCTACTTGATTTAAGTTTGTCCTTCGGTAGCCGATGGTATGGATTTGCAGGCCTGTATTAGTTGTAGGCCTACTACAAAAGAAAATAGCGGCACACACTGATCATTTAACAAAGTTGTGAATAGTCTTGGCCTTTTTACCCCGGACCGTCACCTAACATTAGTTGCGAGCCGCGAGGCCGCCACAGGAGCCTATTGATCAGTCATTGACTGATTACTTTAGACAAATAGTTTTTTATCCGAGAGTGCGAGGTCGAGTAGCTCGCTCTGTTAATTGAAGATAACAGAGTGGTAACAATGGCCCCGTAATATAATGAAAGTTTTGTGATTATCGCTGCAGAAAGAAAGGAAAAGAAACAAGAAGGGGCTCTCTAATTAGGAACTACGGCTTTCGGGATCTCCCCCCTGCTTTTGTATGCGGGTGTGGGTAGGCTGTGTGGCCGGCAGGCAGGCGACAGGCGCCGGTTGCTGGACAAAGGCCTGTCTGCTGCCAAAGTGGTTAGGCGTCCAAGCGCCCCATCCTCCAAAACTTCCCAGCCTCAGTGCTTTAACCCCTTCAACGTGATACGGGGAGGTTTCCTGCAAGCAACCCACTTGCACTACCTTACATTTTTACATAGGTACCCTCATCCAGGCTATAGTGGATGTGTGGGTGCATTGTAACGAGTCTGGCCTTCGATTTTACCTTATTGTTTCATTAAAACATTGCATTTGTAATTTGTAGAAATTGTTTTTTTCAGCTTTTTTGTTCATACACTAAGATAATGGGCTATGTGAAAATAAATACTGGACTTCATTTAAACTGGGTTATTTGGCAAGGTGTCCTTAATTTGTGTGATAAGTTTGTCTGTTTTTCTGACATCGCCTACTCAAAAGGTTAACTGCAGCTAATGTCACTTAAAGTTTAAAGGATGTGTGTCATTAGCCAACGAAGGAGAATGAACTTCCGTCTCTTGCCTTCCTATAAATACACTTGCATTACGATTCAATTTCTATAAATAACAAATGCAGACAATACTACAGGAAAAGATGATGGAAGCAGTTTATATAAAAGTGACGCCTATTGTCATCATGTTGCCCGGTGTGTCTATTTTAAGACTAGGCTACAGCAATATTAATGATAATAAATTACGCCGATTAGCCTATGTTATATTTTATTTCATTTAGGGTAGGCTATTCCCAATTCGCTGATCACGTTTCAGTAGTAAAGTAGCTAATTAACATCTCCTAATCTCAACTCGTTGAGGCATACTACTTTTGTATGCTACACATGGAAAAACTATGTTTTTACCTTAATTATTTACCGACAGAGGGCGCACAAGACTGATGAGCTGAAGTAGCCTACTTAGGTCGAATTTCTGTGTGTGTGTGTTTGTGACCGAAGGAGGGAGAGAGAGATTAGCCTATAGCCTACTGCACAAGTGGGAAAAATACTGAAACACATAGCATACTAGTAATATGCAAGCTTCAGTTGGCTGTAACAGTTGAGCAGTGAGGCAAATTGCAAGGTCAACCTAGAGCAAAGAACACGAGGAATCATCATAATATTCACATAATAAACACATCGATTTTTATTGAAACTGTGAAAGAATTCAACAAAAAAGTTACCCGGACAACCAGCATAAACGAGATAGCCTACCTTTCAATTTTAAATATTATTTATATAGCAAGGTCGATATGCGTTGTGTCCATTTGAGGAGAAATGTTATCTTCCCCGATGTTGGAGTGAATACCTGAGGTTTTCTTATATCTGTGTCTTTTGCAGATTATACAGTCAGGTAAATGGACAATTAGGAGCGCTTTCTATTAGGCTATTATTAGTGTTTGCAGCAACTAAACATGGCACACATGTTTCTTTCACGTGTCACAGGTAGGGCAATGTATCACAGATAGAAACATTCACTGTTTCAAACCAACAAGCGCTAAATAGCTTTCATTACAGTATAAGTTGATGTAAAAGGAAAAAAAGCAATGAGTTAAACTCTAAATATTATATACACGCCAATGTACAGCTGAATAAATTAATACCAATTGCATATTCTTGGATCCTTATAGCTTATTTACAGAATTTTCTTTTAATTACATAAATAATTCGGAAACAGTTGTCTGGCAGAAATGACAAGTTCTTATCAATTCGTTAAACGGAACGTTCATTTCCCCTCCCTTTTGAAATATATATAGCCTAGTATTTATTTTTGGATGTAGCTTGTTTTCCTCTACACGTATAGGCCTATCACCTTCAGCTGTCTATATGGGCCAAACTCACACCAATTGTCAATAGTAATGCAGTGCTCTTTAAAAATAAAAAAAACAACAAAACAAAGTAGCCTACGTCTATTGATTACATTAATAAAGATTTATTTCTCAAGTCCTAAGACATTGCCACGATTTTGTAACTGGCGTTTTAATACGAACATGCTGTGTTACCGTTAGTAGGCATATGCTGTTGGTATTTTCCTTCGTTTGTCCAAGTTTTAGCCATTACGCTTGAAACTCAAACGCATTTTGGCTTCTTGTATTATTGAATTGTGACAGTTGTCTGTCTGTTAAACAAAGGGTGGGCTACCCCAAAACATTTGACCTAGCAGTGAGGGTAGGTTACTCTCTCCTAAGGCCGGAAGCAAAACAAAAAAGGAAAAAAGCCATTTGGTGTAATGTCCTGGACCTACAAACGAAAAGTGATATTTCAAGCAAAGTCTGATGGAATTATAATTCCAACTCAAATTACTTCGGAGAGTCTCTCGAAGGAGATCTCTCTCTCTGGCTCTCCAAGCCGCTGACTAGTCTCTGAATGTTCTGGAGTTCGTTGATGGAGTCCTTCAGGGCTGCTTTGGGGGAGCCGTTCCTCACACTCGAGCCTGCTTTGTGGTTATGGTGTTCAGGCGCGGGACTTGTTTCCCTGCTGCCGGATTTCGATGACTCGGAGCCTGGGTTTAGGCCACCTGGCATGCCAGTGGTGAGTAGGTTAGTACTCTGAGGAATGGACACGGGGATCTGGTACGGGTTGAATCGGAGACGAGGACGCGAGTTGCTCAGGAAAGGATTCCTTGAGAGTGAACTAGCGGTGCTAGTGGCGGGAAGGGCAGATGCCGCGGCTGCTGCGGCCGCCATGTAGGTGTATGGATAAGGAAACAGGCCACCGAAAGTCGGCATTGGGATGCCCTAAAATCAGAGGAAAGGTTGTAGTTAGTACACTGTCCGAAAAGCTGGCGAAACCTTTAAAACATGCAGATGTTTAGCTGGCTAGCAGACCTTTGATTCTGTTTGACACGCATAATTAGGCATATAGGCCTACGCACCTAAATCACTAAGACGCTATTCTACATAAGATCAGGCTGTTGCATGTTTAAGTATAGCAGTACCCTTTTATGGTAGGGTCTACGCCACATTCATTCATAAAATAATCTGATCGTCTCTTACCTGAGAGGCCAGCATATGCTGAGATAGATGGAAAGGAAATGGGTTCGGGGTACCCCCTGCACCGAGGCTGCCATTTTCCAAACCACTTGCTCCCGATACCGAGGCCAAAAGATGTCCCATGCCCATGGCAGAAAATGCTCCCGGGCCCATGGCAAACTGTCCGGGGTGAAACAACAGTGGTGATCCGGCGTTTAAAGGGTTAAAAAACTGCTGACTGTGCAAGCCAGACAGAGCGAGGCTTTGTAAATGGCTCGCAGTGAAGTGTGAAGGGCTCTCCGTTTGGACCATCAGTGGGGAGAACACTTCCTTGCTCGCGCTTATGCCACCGTTATCCGAGTCCTTTTTGGACAAATCAGTGGCGTCTTTCCTGTGCCTGCTCTCCGTTTTGTCTTTCTCGAGGTTCCTTATGCTGAATATAGAGTCACTATGTTTCCTGGCGTCCGAATGTTCGTCCTTCTTTTCATGATGAGGCCTGTCCCTAATTCGGTCCTCGCATCTCGAGTTGAATGGGGATGGAGGCTCTGGTCCCGGGCTGTTCGATCCAGTAGACCGCTCAGGGTCAAGTTCTTGCTCACTGTCAGTGCCAGTTTTTTCATCTGATGACAAATATAAACACAATAGAAAGTAAGTCAATAAACAATATATCAAAGATTGAGAAGTGGCAAGTCTCACCTATATTACAAATAGTATAAGGATTTCTGGCCTATTGTCCTCATTGGCTGAGGGGAGCACTTGAAACGGCAGAGGGTAAAATATTGAAATGAAAAGGTTATTCTCAAACGCAAAAGCAAGTATAACAATTTTGTGTTCAGTCATGATTTAGTGTTAACATGCCCTGTTGGACCATTTCCTTACCACATGTCAACACATGTCCTGTTTTATTTTTAGCAAAAGTTGTGGCAAAGAGTCATGTGGCAAATTATGAATACACAATTAAATTTGCTAACACTATTTTGAAACTTCTATGGGAATTATTTTGCAGCTAAAATAGTTGGAGTGTTCTCATTCATAAACTTACTGCAAACATTAGGATTTTTTTTTCTGCCTATGTTAGCCATTAGCCATGTCAAAGGTTGGAGACCTAATTCCAGTTAGCCTGCAGGTAAAATAAACCTTTTCTTATTAATCTAAAATGTTTGGATCGAAAACCCAAAATTATGAAATATTATGGAGGAGTAATACATAACATTATACCGTTTCTATTAGGCTACTTGTGTGCTTAATTTACCCTTCACTATTGTAAAAACACAAGGCTACACATTGCTTGCAGTCCAATTTCTGGCCTACATATAGGCCCACCTATTTGAGGATAAATTCCTGTTTCTTACCTCGACTGGTTCGACTTAATCTTAGTGGGCTCGACACAGGTCCTAAGGGTGAGTGGACAGTGTCTCTGCCGGCTGTTGGCTCACTCGAAGAGGCGTCCGAATCACCCCCATCACCCCCATCTCGGTCCGCTTTGCATTGATCGTCATACATGCGAAGTGATGGAAGGGTCAACTGCTTCCTATAATTGAGTTGGGGATTTTAGTTAAAGTATTAAGCAAATCTTCAATAATCAAATTCAGGAGATCATGTGCAAGCCATGGCTAAAGTCGTTTGACATTCTGCATCATATTTTAATTGCCATAATTTCCTCAAAGTGATGTTGGGACTAAATTAGATGACAAAATTGAAACTATATTATGTAATTCTAGAAATATTGTAGTCTAAATGTGCTATAGGCCTACCTTTTCTCTCTCCTTCCATTTCCGGTATCTCTGAATCCTTTGGCAAAAGGATTGTTGTCTATCTTCAGCTGTGTTATCTAGAGAGAGAGGGGAGGGGGGAAAGAAAGAAAGATGACAGCATGTTACAATAAAAAAATATATACAAGTTAAAAATGAACATATGATGAAGAAAGGAGCCAATTGACATAGTTAATGTCAGGCTTTGCCTATGGATCATGTGACTTAATTTATTCTGAAATTCTCTCTCACCAATGCGGTCCGTTAAACACCGAACATAGCGTACTCGTTGTAAATGAAGACACGGTATATTTTAAATTATTGATAGGCTTGATGGCGAGACATTATTCTCAGGAGCCCCATAAAAAAATCGTCGACTTAATATTTCTCCATAGACAGTCTATCTTTCAGCCAGAAAGGGAAAGTGGATAACTTCAACAGATGACTGTTTTATCAATAATTAATAATGTGGTTTGGATCACTACTGCGAAAACAGTAGGCAGTTGGATAGTATAGGAGGAAGCCAGTTACACTGTTGCAGTATGGCCCTACATCGCCTATACCCGAATTTTGCTTACCGAATTGGATCAACTCGAGAGGCCCGTGTTTTCCTCTCTTCACCTTGTATGGAACTCTTGAGGAATTCGTGAATTGACCAATCAGGGAGCCCACAGCTTTCTTGCCTTGCGTTTACCATCTGTCACGCTTTGATTGCACGGCCTCAGATACTGTGTAGCTCGCGGACAAACTGACGGGCCTAAGTGCCTTCTAATCGATTGTGACTCTTTGCCATAAATTTTACGATAGCAACAAGACCACCAATGCACCCCGGACACAATCACCAATTGGTTTAACGAGAAAATCCGTCCAGTATAATAATATTGCCATCAAATATATTACTGTCACGATTTAAGAAACCCCAGAATCACACTTGTAATCACTATTTGTTTTGAGTAGCCTACACTATTGGTAAAGTATGGATCTACTATTGACATGTTATAGACTCAACTTAATGGATGTTGATAGTCTGCACAAGTTGTGTCAAAGTAGGCTAATCAGGCAAGCTTGAACATTTTGACATAGGCAAGTAAGATTTTAAGAATGGACACACCACAATTAAAGACAGAGCGAGTGTCATCTAAATCAAAACACGATTTAGCTTTGACCTGATGACTGCTCATGAGCATGTCTATAGGAATAGACCTAGGCCTACTTAAGGTAAAGGTTTCTCAATTAATCTTACAAATTAGCTAAGCGTACTGGAACAAAGCAAAACACAGCAAACAGAACAAAATGGCTCCTAATTTTAACCCCTTGTAGGGAGAAATACAAAGATATTGTGCAAACTAATGTTTGGTTTAGTTGGGACTCAAACGTTAACTGTTACTATATGCGTGCTTACCTTGTCGTTTTGATAAGCTGTGACTGCAACAAAGTCAGTCTCAGGAAATACATATGTCCTGAAAGTGCTGTAAGGGAGTTTCAGGATGTCGTTGGCTCTCACGATGTGGAATCTTGGTTGGTATTTGTGCATGGAGTTCAAAATCGTCTGAGGAAAACAAATAGGAATACACATTTCAATGCAACGGACTTCACATAGATTTATTTACTGTTCAACCACAATGCATTTTAAGTTGGGGCCTTTAATCACACCTGTTGTCATATGCATTGAGGAGTTAGGCCAATATGTTTTGCTTGATATGTAGATTTGGTGGTTTTATTGTAGACGATAGGCTTATCAAGCATTAAACGAAACAATTATCTGTATAGCGCAGAGTACTGAATGTTTTTTGTCGATTCTAATGTAGTTTACGTACTCATTGTGCCCTATGTGAATTATAAGACTGGAAATGGTCATTCTCGACAAATCAGGCCTATATGATATGAATATTTCAAAAAATAATGTCAGCAACTTAGCCTATTGAAAATGCTTCGTCTGGCATGTAAATGGTTAGATTAGTTTGAAGTCGGTTTGTTTGCGCACAGGAGAGTTGAAGACGCACTGTAACGATTATGTATTTACTTTCTTAGCATTAATCATTTCCCTTCACAGACTAGCCTATTTTTACAGTCTGAAAATACAGCATATCAGGTTGGCGATACGGCGGCGAAACGAGCAGAGACCCCCGAGTGCATGCACACATTGTTTTTGTTACACACTCAGTCAAGATAAGTCGAAATGAATATATCAACCCAGACGTCAAAATGTGCTCTGTACGGAGGCTCGCTTATCCATGCAAACTCCATGCCTGCTCAGTCTCCTTGACCCGATTTCTGATGCATTATCCAATCATGCATTCGTGACTTCTGATCGTCTCGAATAATGCTTGAATAGCGACTAGGCCTATACATGTAGACTATATGTATGCAATATATAAACAGTAGCCTATGTCAAGAATATGTCACTTCATGACACGTCAGACTAATACTATTCTACAGGGATATTTGAAAACATATATAGGCCTCAGTAAGCAGTTGCAATACAAATGGAAGTGTCACATTGTCACTTAACCATCTTAAGTGAAAATTGTAGGCTACCATATCATAAAGCATAAATCATTGCCATTACATTAACATAATCTATCATATAATATGAACTCATATTGCATATTAATATCGTAATTAGGTTACTCATGAATTGAGCAAACGGGATTCGTGCGTAAATGGACGTATAAAGTCGAGTACTTACAAATCCATGCTTGTCCGATATATTATTTGTCAGCTTCAGTTTATGAAAAGCAACAGGCTTGGCCATCCACTGTTCTCCCGTTGCTGGACTATCCGGGTGAATGTACATTCGCTTGGGCATCTCAGGGTCGGCTTTCCCAGCTACCATCCAGCGCGAGTTGTGGAACTTGTAGCGGCAGTCATCGGCAGCGACTATGTCCATCAAGAGAATATACTTCGCTTTTTTATCAAGACCATTGATTCGCACTTTAAAAGGGGGGAACATTCTCCTGAAAGAGAAATATGTCAGCGTGGAATTAGCTCAGTGGTTCATAAACAATGTGTTTCAAAGTAATACACCTACACAAAACATGACAACATATAAATCATGTTTTTGTCAATTCCATGTAGCCTACATTGCTAGAAGATGGAAAACATTTAATAGCTTACATTAATTATATTTTCAGCAAATGATTAGCAATACCCCAAACAAAGTATGCCAGTTCTATATTGAATGTATGGTGTGCTTGATTTACCTATTTCAATGTGAATGTTATTAGGATACGTCTGATTTCAGCTAAATGTCATGCCATTAGCCCCACTTGATCAGAATCCCAATCCACTTTTTCAAGTGACAGTCTGTTTACAAATCCAGAAGCTCAACTGTCATGACAGATTATTTAATTTATTTATTTATTTAGCATATTTTGTTTAAATACACGTTTGCAAGTAGGCTATGTTATGCACCACCAATTGCCTACACTTTTGATGATCGACCATTTCTTAAAAGGTGCAATTGATAGCCTATTTTACGGAGAATCAATACGCTATTGTTTAACAAACCGATAACAGAATACAAGCTACGTTTTTACAGTAGCATATAGCCAAAACAAATATAGTAGCCTATTAAAACAATATTCTTTGTTTTAACACTATTTAGATGATGAATTAACTCAATTTTTTCATAGGTAAAAGAGGTCACAAAAACATGCGTTGAGTTGGTGGGTTTAGGCCCTATACGTTTCTTTTGTCAACCACTCTTCTGTTAGATATTTTGTGAAACCAAATAAGAAGCTTTTACCAGGAATACTTTGGTGCGTAATAGCTACATGTATACGTAATATGTTACATATTTGGATCATACTCTTACCTTCCAGATTTGGTTATAACCATCTCTGTTCCTATTTTGTGAAACTGATCCCATAGATCCTTGGCTTCCAGTGTGACTTTTGGGTCGTCATCTACCTCTTCATCGGGTTCCATGCTCTTAAGACTGCGGAGGTGAGCCGCCTGATGGTGGTGGCTCAAAGCCGGATGGAGCCCTGCTTCCACGGCTCCAGCGAGAACGTGGTCCGAAATCGGCTTTGTGAGTGCCCCTGGAGGCAAAGAGAGCGTCGGGAAGAAGGAAGGCTGCGCTGCCGCTAGGAAAGCTGACATAGGGAAGTCGGTCGGCCGGTGAGCGTGGAAAGGGTGATAAGCCATGGCAGTCCCTGTAAAAACTGGATCTCTCATCGGTGCATCCAAAAATAATAGTGAAATAATATACAGTGGTACAAAACCCCAGCAAGAAATCTGTTGGTCCGTCTCCAGATAAATGTATTTTGCAATAAATAGCCTACAGAAGCCTAATTCTGAATTGTGAAGGCAAGCAGGGCGTATTTAAGTAAAAACCGGAATGGTAGTTCTTAAACTACTGCGTAAACTCCCGTTGCTGGTACTTCCACAGAGTCCCGCAATATTATCAGTTAAAGTGAAAAGGCTATAACGAAGCTATGAGAGCGGAATCGGCTTCCCTGTCTCTCCACCGGTCGCTCTCTGAAAAATAAGATGTCTCTCTCGAAAAGCTAAAGCAATCATTCCACGCGGACGCGGAGTTGAAATGGTGAGATGTTGCCCCGTTCACTGTAGAACTGTGACTATCTCACATGTCCTTCCTGCCTCGATCCCAACACTAATGAACCAAGCCCCTTTGATTGCTGATTTTACGCTTTCTGGACCAATTGTGGGCCTCTATAGGCGTGGTTTTGACAGCTCCAGGCAGACTCGAGGAGAAGGGGGTGGACAAGAAGGTGTCGGAAGCATTAGCAGTAAGAAAACATGTCAACAGAATAAAATATTAACCAATGACAGGAAAGATCGGGAAATCCCACCCCCATCTCCAAGCCAAACACCGGGTCAGCCCTCAATTCTTGCCGGTGGAGACATCACCTCGGTCGGCTTGCGCTTTATAATCCCGATGAGGTACTCCTACCTTGTCCGCAGCAACTTTACATTCCCGAAAGAGTACCCGAGTGGCATTTGACGTTTATAGCTTTACATTTGCTGTTATTATGTGGATAAATGTTATGTGTAGGCTACCGTGTATTTTATATTTTCATTGAGCCTGGGCTACAGCCTAGCTAAAACCTTTTTTTTCCTTCTTTTTTTCAGATTCGCTGCTTGATTGTGAAAAGTGTTTTGTTTTGTGTTAGTCAATCCTCCCATAGGCTATGCCATTTCGATTCTTTAACCAGCCTATTGTTTAAAAATAATAGCGTTCTCGATGTGCAGCCTATATTTAGCCTTAATTGTAGCTAAATATTCACTCAGATGACTTGCCTTTATGCTGTTGCTAAGGTAAGGAATTCTATATTTCCCATCTCCTGAAGGGTAGATATCGGAATTAAGTCATGACATTTCAGAATATTACATTTCCGCGACTCGCTGCCGTCTTGAACAACTTCACGGGAGAGACAGACGCTAATAAACCGGACATTGCCTCTTTAAAGAAAGCCCCGGGTCATTCGAAAAGCGCACTTTCTGCGTCGAGGAAGAAAACGATGAATGAATTGCCAGACAAAAAGGGACAGTAAATGTGGTGAGTGCTTACTTAGATGCATTCAAAACGATGTATTTGCCCTTTAGCCTAGTGTGTTGGTGCAAAGTCTTCAAGGAATACAGGCTATATACTATTCATAGCCATTTTTTTTTGCAAATTTCTTGCAAACATTTTATTATAAGAATACTGTAGTTTGAGCTTCAGAAGAATAACATATCTATAAACGGTTAGTCATATTTCTTGCATCTCGGTAAACTATTTATTGCATATAGTCAGGAGGAGTCAGGAGTCATAGGAGGGTGGTATACTAGTGTGCAAGGGCATATCAGCGTCCTGACTCGCATGGACAGATTGTTGGTCAAACCACATACAGCAAGCTACATAGCACACTAAAGACTGCTGCGCGACCCCCAAGAACACCGGCTTGGTCTGAGCGCTGTTGTGTGTGCCTTTAAGAAATCCATTCTTGGGCCCCTTGATCAACTTCGGTTCAGTTTGTTAAAGAACCGCTTGGCGCCAGTCGGCTGACGTACCACAATAAGAGCAGTCTCTTGTCACTTCATATTTACTCTAAAATCCTTTAGCAGCGCTTTCCAATCCCCTCACCATTCACGCCAAAGCTGAGGCTTATGCTCGAGTTTTAGGCTGAGAATGCTCTCGCCGTGATTATTACTTCGCGTCAAAATGTGAGAATTTGGATAAACAGGGTTTCTGTCTAGATCTGATCCGGGGAGACATGCTTTGATCTCCGCCGTAGACTTTATAGTTTTGGCTCTACTCCCTCAATCCAGAACATCGTCACTTCGACATAAAAACTGAAACAAAAACTGATAATCCCTCCGAATGAATCTGTCAGAGACAAACGGCACATTTCCGATTAACCCCTTAAACGTCAGCATTTTGTGTAGCCTGCTGTTTTCTTTTTGTTTAAACAGAACACATTCATCGAAGTTATAAACTAAGCATCATTTATAAGATATAGGCTCTATCAGAAATGGTTAGACATACATATCCCCATGCGTATATAGCCTAGCCTATATATATTGTTAGAGTGTGCACTCATTTTGAATATAGGCTAATCCACGTTGTAAATTGTTGCTGTTTGGATGCAATATTGATGGTAAAATGCTTTAAAAAATACTTACAAGTTGCAGCGTGGTTATAAATATGTTTCAAAATAGTTTTTCTCGAATGGAAAATTAACCTCTTGGGATGATCGAGCTAGGGTTTGTAAGGCACTTGTTGCTTTACAGATGGTGGTAGAGCTGGCACCATAATCATGTTGTGGGATGTATTTAGGCTTTAATCAAATAAATACACTTTATGTAAATGTAGCTATCCAAAATATATTGTTCTGCCTTGTTCCCGCTTTTTGGAGCACATATGAAATGATCACAGGTGCACAGAAAGTTGTAGGCTACCATTGTTAAAAAAACACACATAGTGAACACATTTCACTATAGGTTCTGAACTTCTAGGCCTATGGGTCGTTTGCTATATTTGACACTCCTGAGTCAACCGATGAGAGTAGCCTAGGTCCTTTATAGTTCACATTTTTCAAATCATTATTTTAATTTGACCTTTTATTTTCAAACCTATAGTTTTAGTCTATCTCATTCTGAAACCAAGTGGATGTAGACATATGTGAACACGTCCAAGTCACAGGTGCACACAAATGAAATAAACTTGCTTGAAATAAACAAGTATCCTAAAACAGCACACTTCCTTATCCACGCGCATTATAGCTGCATTTGAATAAGGAAATATCTTGCTGCATACTTCACTGTGGCTTCAGGTCATTGAAGTGAGACATTCTCTATCCAAACAGATGCTTCTGTCAGACTTCGAGCCACATTCTGAGTGGAAAAAAAGATTAGCAACACACACAGAATGTTAATGGGTTTCGATGTATATACTTAAGGAGTTGATTACATCAACAATGGTTTTGCAATTACGCTCCATTTGTTTGCTCTGTGTATCCTCAATGTACACATTTAAATAGACAATTATGCAATCAACCGACGCGAGGTTCTTCCAGATGACTAAAACCTCGTCCCTGCTCAGTTAAGTAAAATATGAACCCAACTCTGAACTCAATGGTTGCCTCGACACCTGTAAGGCAATCTGACCAATACAACGTTTTATGAAGGAGATTTCAAATCTTTCTGAAACCGGAATATAATGTAGTAGGCTTACAATAGCTTACAACCTTTGTCCTTGAATAGTTAGCGCAATCGAATTGCTAACGTTAGGTAAAAATGCACGGAAAAGAATATGCGGCGCCACGGGATCATTCGGAGACCCGTGTTATTGATACGCTGCAACCTCTCTAATTAGGAAATAACGGGGCACTGTACGCCTTATTTGTCTATAACACGGTATGCCTATTGTTCTTTTTTTTCACCCTCTACATTGTTACTCTTCACTTTCATCTTTTCATCTTCTCTTCCCATCTCGCTGCATCATCTCTTCTGCTATATTTAGCCGGTAGACTGAGGCCTTGGCGCCAGACCGTTTAAGACCTGTCAAAGTCCCTCATATTTCCCCTTGTCACATGTATACCCAGCGCCTCCTCCAGCTACCACCAACCCCCTCTCCTCTTTCTTCCCCATCGCTCTTTCATTCTCTCATTCTCGCTTTACTCCCCTTTCTCCGACTCTCTCTCTTCCTTTCACTCGTGCACCCTCTCCCTCCGTCTGTCTCTCTCTCACTCACCCCTCACGCTCACACACACACACACACACACACACACACACACACACACACACACACACACACACACACACACACATACACACACACAGTTGCCTGTTTACATTTTTCTCCATTTCTTTTTTTCTAATTAAAGCCGTGGATTTAATCACTTTCTCTCGGCCTCTGCGAACTCGTAATTTGCTAGTGTCCGTGCTGGCCTTGTCTCATTGACCCGTGTCAGCGGGACTGCCTGTGCGCTGTCCTGTTCGCTCGACCAAATTACGACAGATTGATGAAAAATGACAAGTCTCACTAGCAGTATCCCCCCACAGCGCACGGCATTCCCCTGGTGTTATGCACCATTCGAAATAAAGCTTGGTACCTTACCCCACATAGAGAAAATACATAGAGTTTTTGCAGAGCTTTACACTTCTTGCCAAAATGATCCTTCAAAAAAGTTTGCAGTTCATTTATTTCGCCTAAGATTGGTCTGTTTTTACCCGACGTGCTCATTAGTTGCACACGTCTTGAGAAAGAGCACCTATCTCAGGTAACAGGTGGGGGCGCTAAAATTACCCATGGGAATCTAGGAACACCTCTCTCCCGTTAAGACTCACAGAAAACATTCAATTTCGGTAGCCTAGCCTATAGGCCTACACTATACAGTACCTGAAATTAGGTTGACACCCTCACAGTAGTAAAACCGAACCTCTTTAGCCAATGTGTAGAAGTTTATGAAGTTTAATCAATGCTTTTGGTTGAGTGAAGGTTGTTCATATGTAAACGTTTTAGTTTTTAACGTCAAGCCCCTTTGTTGACACAGACAAAGGCTATTGAAACAATTTTCAATATACAAAGTTTTAGTATTTTTATTTTATAAATTATTGTCTAGGCTATCTGCTGAATTTCTAACTCGTGAATATCGCAATGGAAAACGAAATGTGACTCCTATTTCCCAATGGCTATATGGTTTTGGTTCAGATCTATTTTAAATACTTTCATGTCTTTTTTTGACAGGCTAGTCATGGCAACAAGTTAAAGGTGTGGAAATCGCCAAACCTTTAGGGACATTCCCAGCACATGCATGTGGCCATCCCTCCCGACTCCCTCTCTTCCTATCAACCAGTTCTGGTTGCGCCTCTTCTGTGCTGCAGGTGGGTTGCTTTTTCAATTAGAGTCTGTGTCATGACACTGGTTCGTTAGTTTGTATGACTCCTCTTGGGTCAATTAGAGTGATAATAAAAGCAAAATATCGCAGAGTAGTCTATACAGAAAAGGATTTTCGAGTGAGACCATAAAGCGTATATAGCCTAAAAGCACCATGGCCTATATATAATCTGTTATACAATCAATTAGCCTATGACGCACAGGAGAGTTGAGTGACAAGTGCTAGGCCTATCCTGTTTGATTCCGTTAATAAAAGGTTTCCCGTGATTAGAATATAAGGTGTGTGTTGGAATGCATATTGAAAATAGATCGGCAAAGGTTAATGACGAGCAATGCATGTAAACACTAAACCGGCCAATAAATAAAACACCACTATTAGGTCTATAATTATGCAACATTTGTGAGTGAGAGTTCAGGCAGACATGTCGCTTGTTAAATCATGTCAAAACTTAAGAAACATATTAGTTTAATTTGGAATTATTCTTACACCTGAAGCTTATAACCTGTAGTTTCAATATCTTATTAGTAGGCTATACCGTTAAACAATGTTTATCGCTGATTAATGGATTTTTGAAGTCTGAGAATAATTTCACACTTCAGCTGCAGCCTATCAATGACCTTTATCGTCGTCAAGATAAGTTGATCTAATCGAAGTCTTCAGTAACAGACGCATTACGGTCCTTTGCTATTGAAACCTTACTGACAATGATTTACGCTATCTGTGCTGCAGAACTAAATGGCCTGCTGGCTTAGTTGTTGCCTTGATTTGATTTCTCATTCCTTTCTTCCATCATCCTTGCCTTGGTCATCTGGAAAAAAAGTTAGTTTAACTTTAGTCCCTCGGCATTACTAATTTGAATCTAGAGACAATTGTCTAGTTACTTAGTAGTAGTGTAAGTAGTAGGCTAGCCTAGTTTAAGCATAGCAAAAATGCCAATGAACTATACAGAAGCCATTGTTATATAAACCTTGAAGATGTGCTGTGTATTTGAATAATGAGTTAGTTTTCCTAGATTCACGTAACATTGCTCAAACGAAACGTAAAAGCCCATGCAACATTGATATGATGTTAACACGTTACTTGCTAAAATAGTGGATTGTTTCAGAATTTGACTTCCAACTTGACGGCAACATTTAATCGTATTAAAGGCGATGCAAAATTACCTGAGGTCCGGGGGAAATTATGTTATTCATATCATACTTCAATTTAATGAGAGAAAAAGCACTTCTGCGTGTTGGATTTAGAACGTTGCCTCTCACATGATATGCTATCATTGAATTAGAAATAAGTGTACACATAGCCTGAACATAATCTTGTTCAAAATAACGCGATTAGTTGTCCATATGCGTCTATTTATGACAACGTTCTCAACTCAGAATTGGCAAATATTTTCACATTATTTCAGCACTTTCAACTCAACACATTTCACCACTTAGCCTACCTATTTTAAAGTGATCAATGTTAAATTAAGTTATGGCAAACGACGGTGTGTTCGTTTGAAACATGCTAGACAGGAATGTAAACACCCCGAAGGCATTCTGTACATATGTTTAGGGTGTAACATTATAATTAAACAAAGCGCCAAATATCCATCAAATGTCTGCTACAAGCATAACATTTCTAGCATTTTTTTTCCTGCATAATCCTTGCCATCAAACGAGAAAAATAATATGGCCCCTGATGATTGATTTCAAATGTCAAACGACTGCCACAAATGGAGTTAACGAAGGCATACATTAGTTCAAATATCCAGTTTTAGACTCAAATAACCAGTTGCATGGGAGTTTGCAGACTAATTTACACATCTGTAACATTTGTTTATCAGCCTTTGTGCATATATTTAGAAGTGTGGAAAAAGTGTTTATGAACAAACATCAGAACCATTTTTGTTGTTTTGAGAAAGGTTGATGTTGTGCTTGATTATCTCATTGCGAGCAAATATTCAGCTTTATTGGAGATTTCTTTTTTATCTAGATGACAAAAATGGTCTTTGTATTTAAGTAGCCTACTATATTCGATAAAGCCATGCTGATTTCCTTACAAAAGTTATACATCTGTGGCACCACACTCCTGCGCTGCCTCTTCATGTACCCTCTCTGGCCTCTTCATTCACAGGGTGGGCAGAGAAGGGCCGTCAGGGAGAGAGGGTGAGACCTGTTGGCGCTGCCAGCCTGGGCATTGGGCCCTCTGGGAGCCATTGGCATGCAGGGCAGCATGTTTCTGTGAAGTGCAACAGGGCTCCAGTGTCCACACAGGTCAGGGGAGAGTGCCAGGGCGCGCTGGCATGGCTCCTTTTGCTCCGACCCATTCATACACACCCATAGTTTCAGAGTCATGGCGGATCATCTCAAAGTGCGTGCCCGCTGAAACACAGGAGGCTCGGATGCACAAACACATGTAGCAGCTCGCGGGGTGGACCACCTTCTCACTTGCTATTCCTGCTTATGCTATTACAGGATGTTGACAGTCATTTTTCAGAGAAAACGACAAAACCTTAGCAAGCTCTGTGTATAAGTACATTCTGGTAAGTATGAAATGCATTGTATTCACGGGGATTTTTACACAATAAATGACTGTTTGGATAAGAGCACACTGGTGGTGTCAGCTTTTGTCACTGATAACAGCATATTTTCTTGGTACAGGTTGGGCTGTTTACTTGAATGTTGTGAATGCTGACTTATGTAATTGCATCACAATTGTCTAGTTCATTTTAGGTTAAAGAATACAGTATTTCCAATCCCAAACTGTACATTGTCATAATATCTAAACACAATGATCCAGTTTTTTTATGAACAGTGGTGACAACATAATTGGTTTCACGTTTTAAGAACTACAAACACATATTTCCCGAGTCTTATTTTACTTTAATTAACGTAAAGCAAATAATGACTTGGTATTTTACAAAGCATTAAAGTCAATACCAAGAATGTTCTGAATTACGGTGAATAAAGGCATGCCCTTTTCTGTAACATGCATCATTATGACAACTGAGAGAAAGGGATATATCATTTAACTTTATACAATTCTCTTTAAATGAAAACAAACCAGCACACAAAACATTTTCAGAACCCGTTTTTTGTTAGCTAATGTGACATTTATTTTCAATAGTGCATCAGGCGTTGATCAAGTCATATGTGGTATTCTCAAGTATAGTGCTGACTCATTTAGAATGTTAGAAAAGCAAGCTGGCAAATTGTGGGTTTAGGTTCAACGACAGATTACATTTTCTACAGCACATGCCGCTGGCTTCATCATAATCCAAATATGATGACATCAGAGGAAGACAGTGACACCAAAGGTTACCCACAGAACCCACGGTGACTTACCAAACACATTCTAAACGTATTCATGAAAAAAAGGAATGGGTCACAATTTGCAAATATACCAAGCAGCTACACTTTTCTCAGACGGTTAGCAACTACAAGTAACTGAGTTAAATTAATCATGTAAAGTGAGCTATGAGAAATATGTTAGGTTAAGTTACATTTTTTTAAAGCCCATCTAAATGCATAAATGCAAAAAACAAAAATATTTTCACCAGGAAGTTATGAGAACATGGAAACTGGTTTCACTCACACATACACACATATGGAGGGGGCGTGGTCAGAAATCATTAGCTACACACTGGTGAGTAAATACAACTTTAACAGCAGATCATCAGACGCGCGACTCATTCAAACACACATACTCAGATCAGCCGACAAACCAGAACACTGTCTACCTGCCATGCAGACCGTGCACGCACACTCAAAACACACCAGGCCAGGTAGGACCACGAGCCACTCTGCGGGGAGAAGGGAGAGAGGACCACGGCAACATCATTTAACAGGTAATCATCACAAACATGGAGTGGTTAGACACTCACAGAGGCTTCTTATTGTCCTTAAATGAGGTCACTGTCTACAACCCAAAGGGGCCTTTTAACGGAAGTGGGCAAGTTTGAAATGTTGCCAACCACACATTGCTATCTGAATATAATGAGGCGGACGGTGTGCCCCCTGGATTGTCTTGTGTCGTCGTGGAGGGGTAGGCAGGGAGCAGGGCAGCAGGGAGCAGGGCTGCCAACTAGGGGAAAAGGCTGAGGGGCAGGCAGGGAGCAGGGCTGCCTCTAGGGGAAGCCGGTGGGGAAGAGGCTGAGGGGCAGGCAGGGAGCAGGGCTGCCTCTAGGGGAAGCCGGTGGGGAAGAGGCTGAGGGGCAGGCAGGGAGCAGGGCTGCCTCTAGGGGAAGCCGGTGGGGAAGAGGCTGAGGGGCAGGCAGGGAGCAGGGCTGCCGTCTAGGGGAAGCCGGTGGGGAAGAGGCTGAGGGGCTGGTTCTCGTTGGTGGGCAGGGGCGAGCGGTAGCCCTCAAAGTTCCGGGGGATGCTGCCGCTGGTGGAGCCGGAGCTGTTGCTGAGCGTCTCGATGCTGCCCTCCCTCTGGAGCTCTGTGGAGGGAGAGAGGAGAACAGAGGGAGAGAGGAGGAGAGAGGAAGAGAGGAGAACAGAGGGAGAGAGGAAGAGAGGGAGGATGACATCAGGTAACAATTATGCGTTGTGAGCAAATTAATAATGCCACGCAAATGTATTATTTGGAGGGTTTTTGTAAAAGCCCACATTTGGAAAGAAAGACAAATGATTGAGTGTGATTAGCTCATCAGCCCTTCTCCTTGAGCACCATTTTCTCCGCTCCTTGTTTGGTATGAGGAAGGCCATCCAGTAAATCAGAGGTCCTCGCTTCACTAGAAGAGAGGAGGCCTGCACATGTGCCCGACACGACCCAGGACAACACGCTCTCCCCAACGCCCGTGAGTCATGGACGCTGTCGAGCATCCCGGACATCCATCAGAAGATGGATCTGATCCCAGTGAACACGTGAACCCCCCCCTCTGACCCACGACGCCGGGGGGAGGAGGGGCTCTCTGACAGGAGTGTACGCCCGCCCCCTCCCCACCCCTTACTATTATTGGAAACGTCCATGGCCATACGGAACATATTACAGATATTACATGCCGTAAAAGCATGTCTGTCGATATACGTATGCGTGGAATGGTATGTGCAGCAGTGGAGAATCGTCGGTGATGTATGTGGTGCGTTTTGACATAGATCAGACATATTACCTGTCATGTTGTCAGCGTCGTATTTTATCTGTTATTGCGGCTCTCCCACTAAACGATGGCGGGGCAAACGGTGCCGGTGCGTGCCGGTGAAACAACATACAGTACGCACCCACAAACAAGCTATAAATACACAAGTGGCGTTTACACAGGGGGCGCTTCACATGGAGAGAGTCCAACAGGCCAACATAACACAAGCGGCTTGACACCTGTGCAAAATTTAGGGCCCATAGATCTGTACACGGACGGAGGGATCCAGATACACACACAGTGTCAGGCTCTGTTCTCTTACAGGATGAATGGGAAGTCCTAGTAAAGGCTGCTGACCTCATATCATAGCTGTCAGTGGGGTACAGGACGGATGTGTGTGTTGTAGGAGGGGCGCGGCTAACATACCCCTGCGACAGGAGCCTATAAATCCTAGCCTGGAGACTGGAGGCAGAGTAAAGCACACCACACAACTATGGCCTCTGCTAGGGCCGGAATACAGCGTAGGCCCACAGACGCTCCACAAGCCAACTCAACACTACCCAACACTCAATATACACCCTCAGCTCATCACTGGAATGTGTCATTCAGAATCACGTTAATCCAACCAGTGTGATCAATGAAATATGATGTTCTCAGCTGAGGTAACGTTCAGGGTTGGTGGGAATATGAATGAACACACAGATCCTTCACAAAGGTCATCCAATCAGGTGCCCTCTTCTCTCGTGATCATGCAGGACATCCCTTATCAGTTTGACCCCCAGAGTGTTAAACCAGCACCTAGTAAACCACAGCGATTAGGTCGGCCAGAACGCAAATCTGTCGACTTGGCATCCCGGCGTCGGGTTATCCAACCTGCTCTGGGCCGAGCGCTGCCCTTCCTCGCATGCCTTCCCACCTCCCGAGCACAGGACATGTAGAGAGAAACACCAGCACAGCTGAAGCTGCCCAGAGTAATCCCAGGGGTCGATGACTGCAGTTCTACACACACACACACACACGCATGCGCGCGCACACACACGCACACACACACACACACACACACACACACACACACACACACACACACACACACACACACACACACACACACACACACATACACACACACACACACACATACACACACAGAGAGAGAAAGAGAGAGAGTGGTGGGGATTTATCAGTAAGCAGATCCCAGTCAACTGTAATGATATCACTTTCCCGGGTCTTGAGGCATGCAGAGGTGGTGGCGGCACCCAGACTGAGCCCAGCAAACACCTCTTCCCCTGCCTCCCTCCCTGCCTGCCTTCACCTCAGCCTCATTCCTGCCTTTAACAGCCTGCCTCCAAGTCAGCCTGCCTGCCTCAGACCCAGCATGCCTCACCTTAACCCCTAACCTTTAAGCTAACTCCTAGCCTAGCGCAGACAAGCTCCAGTGTAAGCAGTGTTATTGTAGACGTTGCAAGCTGCTGAACACCCTGTGTAAAGCCCCTGAGGTCTCACTAGTGCGGCCCTAATCCACCTCATTGTGAGACTGCTAGGAGCCATTCAGTGAGAGGCGTTGGTCTTAACCTTTCACGCCCCTCACACAATCCCACAGAGCTCTCATGTTGGCCATCTTTTGTTCAGGGGGAGTGAAGTCACTGTGTAACACAATACGGTCATTAAGCTGGAACTTTCCTCCAATGGGACTTAAATGTACATTAAATGCACATTCAGTACAGAGGTCCATGAGGGAATTGAACCTGTGATTATTCAGCTGCACCCCAGGACACTGAGCCACTGGACTATGGTTCTGCAGAGAGTTGTATCTTCAATGTGGGCGGGTCTTATTCTTAGATAAGGATATAGAAGCACTGAGAGAAAGCCTTTGATGATAAAACATTGAGCTATTTCCAGAGCTAGTGTCTCAATCCAGCAGGGATGGAGTTAAGCTCAATGGCAACTAGCAATAACACTGTGCCCCCGCCCTCACAGTAAATACCTCATTACCAAGTGGACTGTGGAAATGTCCAGAAATGGTCCAGCCTCAGCTGGGAATGGTCTTAATCCTCTTACATTCCCCTCTTCTCACTTCAGCCCGACACACACACACACGTACACACACATACACACGCCATGTACACACACACATACACAAAATGAAAAAAGGCCGTATGAAGGGAAACATACTAAACATATATCCCCCCCCCCACCCCCCCCACCACACACACACAAACAACATACACAAACACCCCCACCCCCATTGTGAGCCTGTTAGTGGCGTGCATGTCTGTTTGCGGTGGTGAGACTGTATTGAGTTGAGCGTTACGGGCAAGGGGGGGGGTGGTGGTGGAGGAGCGAGGCGGAGATCAAAGAGAAAACAAAGGGGCTCTTAATCAGTGGGTCTGTGCCAGTGTAGAAGGGAGAGAGGGCATAGAGAGCCAGGCTTGAGCAGGCCCAACGTGTGCCCCCCCTCCCTCTCTCAGGGTCTGGGATGAGGGCAGTAACCCACACCGATACTATACTTATCCTGGCTGATTGTTTTTGTGTTTTAACTTTAATCTCACCGTTGGCCCCAGCTGGCACTGGTTAGAGCTCTCACGTCAGACTCCCACTTCCATGCGTGTGTGTGCACACACACGCACACACACACACACGATAGACACACACACACACACACACACACACACACACACACACACACACGATAGACACACACACGATAGACACACAGACAAAGCAAAAGCAGACATGAGCACACACACACACTCGCTCTCTCTCTGTGCTTCATCTCTAATCAGGCCTCATTACACAGAATGTCTGCTACAGTACTACAATCACTTCTCTCAGCCCCCCTTTCTCTCCAATGTGCTTTATCTGTCACTGCCCTAATATAGCCGTGTGTCAGATTAGAGGGGTATGATGTCACAGAGGTCCCCCTTTGCTGTCATCCATATATCCTGGTGTGTGTGGGCGTGTCATCACCCTCTGTCACCAGCTGCCTATGGCACCGACCACCATCAACACATATACGGTCACTGCATACATGTGTGCACCGGTACACAGGAGACATGGTTGTGTACGTCCCCTGGTTTTGGGCTCATGGTTCGATACGGCTCAGGTACAACAGGAGAAGGCAACAAAGAGCAACAGAGAGATGTCATCGTAGGCTCCATGATCCAGCTCACAGATGGAAAGCTGAACTTAACACATCATTGTGTGGAAGGGATGATGAACATGTACATCACCGTGGAGAGTTATTCCCATCCAACCCATCAGCCCTTTCACTAGCCCTTTCACTAGCCCTTTCACTAGCCCTTTCCCTAGCCCTTTCACTAGCCCTTTCACTAGCCCTTTCACTAGCCCTTTCACTAGCCCTTTCCCTAGCCCTTTCCCTAGCCCTTTCACTAGCCCTTTCACTAGCCCTTTCCCTAGCCCTTTCCCTAGCCCTTTCCCTAGCCCTTTCACTAGCCCTTTCCCTAGCCCTTTCACTAGCCCTTTCACTAGCCCTTTCACTAGCCCTTTCCCTAGCCCTTTCACTAGCCCTTTCCCTAGCCCTTTCACTAGCCCTTTCACTAGCCCTTTCCCTAGCCCTTTCACTAGCCCTTTCACTGTCTGGGCTGAACTATCGTCAACCTTGAGCTCCATAATGTGGCGAACGTGATGGTAGGTCCACAGGTATGTAGGTTGAACTTAACCATAACCATAACCATGACCATTCCACATGTGGTTCACCCTCATTAGGGCTCCAACAAAACACTAACAGGGCCACTTTGAATTAGCAGCTAACGAAGACTGAGAGCAGAGCAGCTTCAGACCGGCCTGCCCCCACATCTAGGACCAGGTCCTCACACACAGCTGCTGAGGTGCTAAGGTGCTAAGGCCTGGCATGGGAGGTTCAGACCTGTAGCTAGCAGCGCTTTCACACAGCTCACGCTAACGAAGCTTACGGCAGTTTAAAGGCAGGGCCGCTGTTCTAGTCAGCCTAGTTCTACACTGCAGCCCACATGCCTCAGGCAGAGACAGAGTGTTCCAAAGGGGCACAACCTTTCTGTTCCAAAGGGACATCGTTTAGGCACTCCTACACATGGAAGTGCTCCGCAAAGCAAAGGCAGATGTGGGACAATGGAGACGGGGGAGAAATGGGGACAGGTTCAGAGTAAATGTGCAAACGCAAAGCAACCGAGCTCCCCCGGCGATGGCGTGCGAGGTACGCCAAGCGGGCACTAGACGCCGTCAGCCCTCGTTCCTATTGGCTGGCAGAGGATGACAGCGTGGGTGTGAGCCAGGGGTCTGGAGAGCAGGCAGGGGTCAGGACGGCAGACAGACAGAGGTCAAGGGGGATGTGTGGAGCAACATGTTTTCTGTATAAAGACACAGAGAAAGCCCTGCAGAATAGCACTCTGTCGTACAGAGGAGAGGCCAGAGGCTGGATGCAGTCTCTTACAAGAGCATCCATTTCAATAAGATTGCCATTATATACACTACAATGGATTATATCAATGCAGCTCAATTTTGCTACCTTCTACAGTAAGAGGAGCTTATAGAAATAAGTTGTTGAATCAGTTCAAAAGGACAGCTTTTGACTGAGGATTTGACCCTGGTAACAAGAGTTTCTTTTTCCTTATTCTTCGGAATGCTTTTCCTGTTGAATAGGTGAATCGTTTCACAAATCACCAAAAATAGCGACATGGAACTACCCTTGAGAGTACGTTTCTTCACATGAGAAAAAGCACCACGGTTCACAAATGTTCCTCTAAACTCCAGCCTTCGGCTAACATCTTCAAACCGGAACCAACAATGTACTGGATAGTAGACGGACATCAAGCAAGTGTCCCTGTCACAACCCTCTTAGATACTTCAGATGCCTGTTTACGGACAGAGAAAGCTTTTAGGATCTCAGGTATAATTGGACAACAAGCTGCTTTCTCAGACGCAGGGAGGAGGATGGATACTGCTACTTATTACCTTGCCATTTACTAATTCACCAACTCATTTACTAATTATGACATTAGTTTATTCCATAGTCCATTAGCCTGTTGGTTGTAACAGGTTATATCTAATTCCAGGAGGCTGAAATCTAGCCTGATTGGTGGGGTGGAGGACTTGGGGGAAATTAGCGTACTTGGTGGACAAAGAGGAGCGTGGATTATAACAGGAAGGAAACATGATGTAGGTTCATCATATCGGTTTATCCCGAGGGAGTGTGTCTGTGTGTGTGTCTATGTGTGTGTGTGCCTATGTGTGTGTGTGTGTCTATGTGTGTGTGCTGGGGGGTCGGGGGTTGGGTGGATGAACATGAGCTCCGGAGCATGAACAGTCAACGGTATTCTATGCTGTTATTGCATGTAGTTGTTTTAATGTAGCTCAGGCTAATTACTGTTGTGCTTTCATCTTGGAGATAGTAGGCTATGGGAGCATTCAAGGACCCCGTTATGAATGCCGATAATTACGGCAAATTATTATTTGCATTCAGGCTGGATCCAATTGGTTCCTTTGCAAACTTCCCTCCTGTGTTTACACCCTCTTCACTTGCTTTCTGCCCCCATCTCTCTTTCCCCGTCCCCCTCTCCTCCCATTCCCCTCTCCCCCCGTCCCCCTCTCCTCCCGTCCCCCTCTCCTCCCTCCACCTGATCCACTACCTCTCCTCACGCCTCATCCTCCATCCCCCCATCCCCCTCTCCTCCCTCTCTCTTCCCATCCTCCATCCCTCCGCATTCCATTTCTCCAGTATCCTCCTCTCTCTCTCAGGCCCTGTGCTCCTCCTCCTGTTCCTCGTTCCCCTCCCTCTCCTCTCTTTATCTCCCGTGTTCCTGGAAAGAGACGTGTCGAGGCGCGCGCACACAGATCTGATCTCCGTAGGAACGACCGGGCCAGCTGTGAGCGCGGAGGGAACACTATTCCAACCGCACCGCCTCGCAATCTGTCCATTATGTTCTCCATCTCTTATTCATATCAACATCTCTTATTGATACACGCCCCTTATATACGTGTGTCTGTGTGCGTGTGTGTGAGAGTGAGACAGAAAGAGAGAGAGATAAATAATGATGGCTCTGTGTGTGTGTGTGAGTTAGAGAATATATCGTCACTGAGAATTACACAAATATTTCCAGCGATAGTATACGTGTTTGCGTGTGGCAGTTTAAGCCGTGTGTGTCATATCCAGCACGTGACGATGTATTGAAAGTAACTCCTGTATTATTAATTTAGTCAAGGTGGATGTAAACACACGCGGGCCAGGGTTAAGGGCTAATGTTCCTGCCTGGTGTTGGGGCTGGCTGTGTAAAGAGAGGCGGAGCAGCAGGACGCTGGGCCTCGGCTTCAGGAGCGTTCATAGGCCTCCTGGTCCTTCTTAAAGTCTGCTTCCATCGTCTTGTCTAGACAACCCAAAACAGACCAGGAACATCGCACACACACATTTTTCAAAAGTGCTTTACCCCACTCTACCCCACCCCCCCTCTCCCCCATCCCAGCCTCCAGTCGCCCTACTTCCCCCCCCCACCTCTCTCTTTCTCTCTCCTATGCCCTCTTCTTCCATCTCTCGCCCTCCTTTTCTGCAAACTCTCACAAGCCTATGTGTCTCTCCCTTGAGCGAGCTGTTAAGTGCAGGCTCCAAAAAAAGTCCACAAAAAGCCCATTTGCGGTAGGCCGAGCCCGCCGCGCCCGCTCGCCTGCCTGTGCGCACACACACACACACAGACACACACACTTTCTTTCACACTCTCCTTCACGCTCCCCTCTGGGTGAGCGAGCGGGGCAGAGTGGCAGAGAGGGGCGAAGGCCGGGATAAATGATACAATGACATCCAGGCCTGACGTGTCAGGGGAGGAGAGGAGACGGGGAAGAGACAGAGGAGAGAGAGAGGAGGAGGAGCAGGAGGGGAGGAGAGGAGACGGGGAAGAGACAGAGGAGAGAGAGAGGAGGAGGAGCAGGAGGGGAGGAGAGGAGACGGGGAAGAGACAGAGGAGAGAGAGAGGAGGAGGAGCAGGAGGGAGAGAGGAGACGGGGAAGAGACAGAGGAGAGAGAGGAGGAGGAGCAGGAGGGGAGGAGAGAGAGAGAGAGAGAGGAGGAGGAGCAGGAGGGGAGGAGAGAGAGGCCGTGGCGGCTCTGAATACAGGAATTATTCCTCATAGTCTCACACTGTCGCGGCGCATTACACTCAAGCTGGAGGCTGGCTCGAGATGGAGGGAGAAAGGGAGAGAGAGAGACCGGCCAGTGAATGAAGGAGTGCTGGGGGGCAGATATAATGACTGTACTCTTCTTTCACACTCCTCCTCCATCTCTTCTCTAGGCACCATACTCTTCAGCCTCGACTACTGTCACATCCCCCCCTTTCTCGTCTTTCACAGCGCTCCCTTCTTCTTTCTCTTCTCCTCGTCGGAGCTTTTACTGAGTGTCTCTCAGGCGGAGAGTGCACTCGTCTCTCTCTCTCTCTCTCTCTCTCTCTCTGTGTGTGTGTGTTAAAGTGGCGGAACAGGGGCCTAAGGGGATGTGACAAAGTGATCAACTAATATTTTTCACCGAAGAATCCCAGTGATGTGATGTGGTGAGTTAAGGTGTGTGTGTGTGTGTGATACGGAAGCCCCACACACTAACGCCATACAGTACACGACGGGGGAAGGGACACTGATGGAAAACGTCACACAATCCAGTCAGGCGTAAACTTGAGACGACTGATGTAAAAACACTTGACTAGCGACATCCCTTCTCACTGACTCACGTAGGCAAAACAAAAGCCAGGAAGAAAGATCCGGCAACATGGTGGGTATGTGTGTCTAAAGCTAGTTATTGTTGTATATACACTATGTACATTTGTGTGTGTATCCCTGCATGAATGTGTTTATACGCTGCTCTGTGTCTGTGTGTGTGCATGTGCATTGGAATGTGTGTGTGTGTGTGTGTGTACGTGTGACCAACGGCATGTGTATGTGCACGCACAGCACAGAGCCAGAGGGAGGTCATGATTGATGGGGAAAGTGGGACCTCCAGACCCAGCTCACCTCTTTGCCACGGTGGTCTCATGGTCTACCGTACGTGTTGTTGGTGTTCAGATGGATATCTGTGTGTCAAAACAAGCTCAAGTACAAAAGAGGGCAGTCAGTCAGATAATAGCTCTGGTCTGGCTGAATGGGGTCCTGGTCACATGGGCCAATTCAAACACTGAGTATAGGAGTGGTACGGGCCGAACCGGGGAAACAATCTGGGTTTCTCTCCTGTGAATGGGAGAGTCGGGGGTCCCAGTCTCCACGCGCCTCGACGGCTCTATTCATATCATTAAGGTTGTATTACAGAGCGCTTTTATGAAATGATTCTCATATGCTGCGGGCTACGGCGGTAGAAACAGTACACCCCGATCACATTAGGCTAACACGCAATGCAGTCCTTCCTGTCGGAGCGCTGGAAGAACGGCGTTGAGTTTAGATTGAAATAAGCGACACATAAAGCAATGCTATGATCAGGTCAGGTGTGGACCTCCTCCTGTGGTCGGCACAGTGCTGCATCTACATACAGTGATTGATACTAAATACATATACTACTAGATCTACTGTATGTAGTTAACTACAGAAACGTTAAGCGCAGTGGCTAGTGAGGAGAATGTAGAACCCAATGCCTTTGCAAGGGCACACATGCACAAGTACATATACGCGCACGCGCGCACACACACACACACACACACACACAGCTCTCTGGCCGGGAGGAAATCCTCAATCCACACTCACAGATTACATCAACAGCGTGCCCTTTTTCTGTAACTACACACACGCAAACATACACACATATGCACTCGCACACACAGGCAAACACACAAAAGGCAGTGTTTTCAGTTGCACGATAACATCAGATGTGCGGTGGAAGACTTCCAAAAATTACACCGACGGCCCTAGAATCAACCCACCAATAGCTACGCTTCGATGGCGAATGGCAGTTGGAGTAATTAAGTCAATCATAAGCCTATTTGGGCGGGCGTCTGACAAGTTCATAAATAATTGGGACTTCATAAGGAGCTGATGTGTATACAGAGTGTACTGGTGAGTGACATACTTCCTGCTGTTTTAGAGGGTCCCACACCCACACTGAAATCTAAGCACGCAGACTCACTAACATGTCAGATGTACACACACACACACACACACACACACACACACACGGGTGTATACTAACAAACACACACACACAAAATACACTGAAGAATGGCAGTACTTTCCTTAGCGCTGATAAGAGCACCTTAAATATTAGTGTTAAAACAGAGCCTCCACATGTACAGGGATGCTGAGTGAGCCAGTCGAGTGCGATGGCGTTTTCAGGTCATGGGGATATTGTTCCTCGTTTGCGTGAAAACATGCACCAGCCTCAACAGACTGTCTGGCTGTGTGTGGGGCTGTGTGTGGCCTCAGATCTCCCCTGGTCCCTCTGCACGGTCATGGTAAAGCTGAAGACCATGAGCAGTCAGAACACTGTCTCACCTGGGCCTGCGAGCTGGTGGGATATCGCTGCTTCCAGACCACAGACATTGAAAGAAAACAAAAGGGCAACAATTGGCGTGTGTTTGTGTGTGTAGGGTCAGTGAGTCGGACGTCAGCTGTCCTAGCTTGGCTTGTCTCAGCTCTGCAAGGTAACAGGGACCCAATCATCCCCATGGCTTCAATGGAATTTATGTTGGGTTGGCACCAATAAGACAAATTCAGTTTGCAACATTATGTTACATGGTCAAATCTAATTTCAGCAGGAGTGTGTTTTAGCAGTCAGCTCATGGGCCCCTCTCGCTCTCTCTCTCTCTCTCCTCTCTCTCTCTCTCTCTCATCTCTCTCTCTCTCTGTGTCTCTCCTCCTCCCTCCCCCTTCTCTCTCTCTCTCTGTGTGTCTCTCCTCCTCCCTCCCCCTTCTCTCTCTCTCTCTGTGTCTCTCCTCCTCCCTCCCCCTCCTCTCTCTCTCTCTCTCTCTCTCTCTCTGTGTCTCTCCTCCTCCCTCCCCCTCCTCCCTCCATCTCTCCATCTCTGGATGTGTGTCACCTGCTCCTGGGCTTGGCGACAGTGGGTCTCAGGCTGTGCGTGAGAGCTCAATCTCACTGAGTAGGGGCTTTGTTTTCAGTGTGAATGTGTGTGTATATGAGCGCTGTGTGTGTATGTGTGTGTATAAGTGACCGAGTGTGTTGGAGGAATGTCAGGGATGGTGATTTGTTATATCATAAGGCATTCCAACTCTGCCTCAGTGTGTGTGTGTGTGTCTCCTTCTGAACCTACTATTCCACCCTGAAGACATTCACACTCTGAAGCACACTCTCTTCCAAACCCCAACACCAGCAACCATACACACACACACACACGTGCACACACACTCTTTCTTCACCCAACGTCCGGCACATTCACATAAACACACACATATTTCCAATGGATTACACTCTCCTGGTCCCAATTAGATTAGCCTCCATTACCTCCCTGTTACTCCCTTCTTAAGTCTGGTGCCAGAGGGACACAAAGCCACAGTCAGTCCAGGATGGATGAGCATGTCTGAGGGCCGGCTCCAGTCCCCCCTGCCCCCTCCCCCGGACACACACACACACACACACTCACACACACAGTGACCGAGTGGCCCCTCTCCCTTGCAGTAGAAAGGGTTAAGCTACTGTCTTGTGTGGGATGGGAGAGCCAGAGGCGGAGAGACCGGGTGGGGGTGGGGAAGGGGGCTCAGTGTAATGTGATCAGTAATGAATTTTGCGTTGCATTAGGGGCCGTGGCGATGGAGGAACAAGCGCAGACTACAAGTGTCCGGGAGTCTGCCCTAATCTAATGACGGGCCGGGAGAGAGACAGGGCCAATTACTGAGACAGAGAGAAGGAGTCGGAGAGAGAGGGAGAGGCGGAGAGAGAGAGGGAATTCTACAGCAGAGGGGACAGTAAATGAATAGGTTCAAATGTGGTTAGGCCCCTAATAGCTGCGACGCAAGAGAGCATGTGTGCTGGAGAGGACGACAGAGGGGAAGAAAGAGCCAGCCAGCGAGACAGAAGGCTGGAGGGTCGGCTGTGGTGGAGATGGGGCAGGTCACAGAATGAGCATGGGGGGGAGAAAGTCAATGCTAAACACATTTTGGCCTTGTGACCCTCGGGTCTCTCCCCATGGCAGGCTTCTCACACATGCCCTCCATGTTGCCCCTTCATGTTCACTTAAGGACAAGACGAGAGGGTTGCTGCTTCCTAAATTAGTTTAACATTCGGACTGTCAGAAAGGATGACACGCGCAAACACACTCTCGCCCGGGCGTGCGAGCACACAACGCACACACAATGCTGTGTGTTCCACCAGTTCGTGGACACAACATGTGTGTCTTCATGAGCAATATGTAAGAAATGCCCCAGGGTCTCTTTAAGGGTGTGACTGCCTGCCACACACAAGAAGGCCTATACGTATTAAGATGTTAATACATGGGTCTGTATGTATGTGTGTATGTGTGTGTGTGTGCGTGTGTGTATGTGTGTGTGTGTGTGTGTGTGTGTGTGTGTGCGTGCGTGTCACCAACCTGTAGCAGAGCCCAAGATGTCTCTGGACGGCGACTCGGACATGGCGTCGGCAAGGCGTTCCCGAAGCCCCTCCTCCGTGGCGTCCACGGAGCTCATGTGACGCAGGCCGAAGCTCTCGGGCCAGCTGCCGCACACCTCCAGCAGGGTCACGCTGCGGTCGAACGTCCCTGGAACACACACACACGCCACCCATCCCCGTTAAGTACGAGGAGCTTCCAGTCCAGACCGAGTACAGCGTCGAAAACAATGGAACTGCTCCGGAGCCAAAACCACGGTGCGTTGGAATATTCGTCTCGCCGAAGCCAAAACGAGGTTGGAAGTTGAGGACACTTAGTTCTGAATCCGCTCTGTGGCCCAAAACGTTTCATCAACCTGACACATTCTCAGAACAGAGGAACAACACCACGAGGAGAACCCACCGCGGTCCAGTTGCGGTCTATTTTAACACGGAGCCAATTAGATACAGGCCCGCTCTTCAGACCTGACCACACTCTCAACAAGCTGGACCGTACACAAGTTCCCACAAGCTAAATCCAGACGTGACCACGCAGACGGCAGACGGTCAGGCCCGGCCTCCAGTCACACCTCGAGGTCCTCTTGATTTGTTTACTGCTGGAGCAGTAACTGTTCTTAGGGAGCCTCGCTGTCTCCCAGCGCTGTGTCTGTGTTTAGCGCCCGGGGGCTGGGGGGGGCTGTGGGGGAAGGGGCTGGGGGGGACTCAGTCTGCCTCTCTGGGAGGTGATCAAGCTGAGACTCAGGCCACTAAGTGTCTCAGCACTGATGTACCCTTAGCAGAACTAATGATGGGCTCCTCTTCACTAGAAATGCGTGGCTGTAAATAGCGCCTGGAGTTTCTACAGCCTGCAGGCCCTCACGGTTAATTGACGTGGTCGCCGTGGTAACAGTTATGTTGCATTCATTTGTTGTTTGTACGAAAAAACGGTATTATCGAGTAACGGTTTGGAAAATGATACAGTATCGTACGGCAAATTGCACTGCCCAAAAATACAACTGGAAAAGTATACCTAGAATCCCCCATCCTTATGTACTTAGATGGAAGTCCCTCGCTGAGGAGAATAAATAGTGTGTTGCGTGGTAGTCAGAGGGGGCCTGTGTTGAGCGCTCTGTGTTCACAGGACTGTCACTTAGTGCCGTTCATCTTGTCCACCACAGCAGAGCTCTTTGCACAAGGCTGTAGAACATACAAAATGGTACTCTGGCTTCAGTCAGGTACCAACACACACACACAGGCGCACGCACAGGCGCACACACACCCACACAGACCGGCACGCACACAGACAGGCACACACACGCACACACACAGGCGCACGCACACAGAGGCATGCACACACATAGACAGGCACGCACACAGACAGATAAACAGTATGAGTGTTTCTCCGAGCGGGCGGAGAGCCCGGTGCTTTTTAGGATACCACAGGGTATATACTCTATCAGCTGAACACACAGCCCTGCAGACAGAGTGGAACACATCAAAGGACAGCTCCTCTCTTCCCCCAAACTTACACGCCGAACAGCAACTGCACTGATAAACAGAGCGGAAGAAGAGAGGAAGAGAGTGAGAGTGAGAGCCACCGAGATAGAAAGGGTGAGGAAGGGAAGGAGGGAGAGAGAGAGAAGGAGACGGAGAGATAAGGCGGTGAGATTGAGGGACAGGCGTCCTGCGCCCTACACATTGATACGTGCCTCAGTTCTTTATCTAGACTAGTAGTAGAACCTTCCTAGTTCCAAACGGGGTTATCAGCGCAACCCTGGTACCCTTTGATCTGGAAGGTTCAGTGGCTATCTTGGCCCGTGTGTGTGTGTGTTCCAGGCCTGGGTTGTCTCAGCCACACTCTGAGCCACTGACAGCTGCTAATGCTGGGGCCAGAGTGTGCTCGGGCTGCCTCTGGTCTCCACCGTGATCGCTTGACAAACACACACGCGCGCACACACACACACACAAACAAGAACGACTGATAACTTCTCCGCGTTTTATGGAGGCGGCTGTGTGCCCCCCCCCCACACACACACACAAACACACTCCCCTTAAACCAGCAGGCCCACCTTCAAAGGGCCAAGAGCCTGCAGGGTGTTTGAGCGTGTGTGTGTGTGTGTGTGTGTGTGTGTGTGTGTGTGTGTGTCGGTGAGAGACACAGAATGCCCTGTGTGCTGTCAGGCCATGCTAAACCTCGCTGAGGTGACATGATGTTGGGATGTTATTATGTGATTTCCAAGGTTGCTGGGTTGAGTGTAGAGAACAGTGTACACCACAGTTGACTTGTCTGTATTAAATGTTTTAGGATTTATTGGGAGAGTTCTCATACGAGCAGTGGTGTGTGACGGTTTGTGTGTGAGGTTTTACAGTGAAGTACATTTGTTTACATGGAACCACTTGCCCTATATGTATTAATCTGTTGAATAAGGGTTGAATAGTTTGTTTGTTTGCTTGTGTGTGTCTATAATAATCCCAGAAGCAGGGCTTGTGTGATTACGAGTGTGTACGTTAGTGTTATTTAGCAGTTGGGAGAGTCGTAACCTGGCAGGTCTGTGTGTGTGTGTGTGTGTGTGAGGGGGGTGTGTGAGGGGGTGGTGGGGTGTCGTAACAACGAGGCTTGACCTCGCGTGTTTCACTTCTAATCTGAAACCTTGTAGCCGAGCAAAGAACATACCGAGCAAAATCACACAACTCTTCCAAAGCGCTCGCTCACAGTCTCATACAGGAGCATTGTCTATATAAGGGAAAAGCACTGGCTTCAATGTCAAGCTGGGGTCATCTCCAGCACAGCAAACAGCCTCATCTTCTCATCTCCCCGGCTCCAGGAGCACAGGCGAGGTGAGAGGCAACATGGAGACCTCCTACTGGGGATCTGCTCACACCTGTCATCTCCACTAACATCAACTGAGAAGAAGAGATGGCGTCCAGGAGGACAAGGAAAAAAGAAAAGAAGGGAGGTGAGAAGAATGGCCCTACTTGACAGTTGAGGTGTGCCCAGGGAGTGGGGTGACACGGACAGTGTGGTTGTGTGTGTGTGTGTGTGTGTGTGTGTGTGCGTGGTTGTGTGTGTATGCCATACACGGATGTCAAGGTTGAGCTGATTCCCGCTCTTTCTCCTACCCTACCTAGTAATGCCCTTCCCCTCCATCTCAGCCGTCCTTCCAGCACTCTGACGGGGCCCTCTCCTTCTTCCTCCCTCGTCCCTGCAGCTGTCACTGTGATGACGGCCTAACCAAATCACACCCAGTCCTCTCTGTGAGGAAGACATGGGAAGATTACCCTCACCCACATCACTCACTCTCTCTTCTAAACATCTGAAAATGTGACAAGCAGGCCAAAAAGAGTTTTAGCTCATGAGGGTGAGAGGGACAGCGAAATTAAATCAAAATCAAGAAACACGCTTTGGGTGTTTTTTTTTCATCATGGTAAAACCCTGATGGATTAGTTATTCCCCAGCTGTTGGCCTCCTACTTATCTCTCCCGCCAGTGCTAGTTTCCTTGAAGATTTAATCAATGTGTGTGTGTGTGTGTGTGTGTATGTGTGTGCATGCGTGCAAGTGTGTGTTCACCTTTACGATGAGGGCTCAGGAGGGCACAGCTGGGCACACATGCACACACACACCGGCCAAACACACACACTGTACACCGGACAGGCACGCGGAGCTTGGGATAAATGCCACGGTCTCTGAGCTACCTGGTGGTTCACAACACTAACGATGGCGGCAAGCTTCGCTAGCGCTAATTCAATTAACCTTTACTGCGACGGGGGGCTAGGATTCAGGTCGAGCTAATGGTGGTTTACTGCACCTTAATGGAGGTCGGTGGTTTTGTGGCTGTGAGGTCATTTGGGTTGGGAAAACAGACACCTTCTGCTTTGGGATGCGTTTCTGTGTAAATTAGCGATGCTACTCTAAAAACAACCCCTAAAGTTGTCACATCATTGCAGAAACAAGCTTTTTCCACGAAAGCCAGTCTCATATTGGTTTACAAGACCGTTTAATAGTTAAACATTAAGAGTGTGGTCTGTGCCATTTCCACTGTGTCTCGTTGCGTATGAATAAGGTTTTGGCCCTGAGTAGAACATTTGTCAGTCTTCCCGAATAGAGTGGTTAGGCAAGGTTCGCTAGGCAAGCTTGTGCATTTTGTTGGTTTGAGGAATGGATTAGAAAAGAGTGTGTATTGCTGTCTAGAACAGGGGCGAGCTGGGGTGGGAGGTGGCAGACTTGGCTGAAGGCTGGGTCTCTCTCAGCACACACACACACACACACACACACACACACACACACACAGCTTTCATCTCCTCTCTCTAGGCCCCTCGGCACCTTCATCTCAGACGCTCATACATACATAAAGATCTGTTCTGTGCGTGTACAGACACTAAAGGCGTCTGAACACTCTCCTCGCACAAACAATCTCCCGTATAGAGTTCACGAAACAATCTAGAATCACACAGACACACACCGTTGGCCTGTGCCATGAACCCAGAGTGATATCCCCCAGTGTGTGTGTGTGTGTGTGTGTGGCCACTGAAACACTGTGTGTGTGATGTGTGTATATGAGAGAGAGAGTGCTGCCGGTGTAGTTGGGAGCAGGCGGTGGGAGTGTTAATGGAGCTGTAAGCTCCTTGGATTAACGCCTGGTGATAGGTAGCTCAGGGGAAGTGTGTCAGCTCCTTCATGGTAAAACCCTTCCTTTCATTACATTAGACCCTGCTTTTAAATCATTTACTCCCCTTCCCACCCTCTCCTGGGCCTGGCCCTGAGTGTTGGTAATCCCAGTCAATACCAGGGGCCTGCCCTGGGCGCTTTAGTCACCGCCAACGTGTGTTCTGTCTCACTCTCACACACACACACACAGAGAGACAGACACACACACTTTCAGAGAAAGACGCACAAACACACTCGCACACCCAGAGAAAGACAGACGCACGCACTCCACCTCACTTTTCACCCTGCACTTAAAAGCTTGTTCCAGAAGCGTCGGGGAAGAACACGCTGAAGACTGATGACACACTGGTCTTAGAGCCTTCAGAGCAGGAGTCAGGGTGTCTCTTTGGGCCTGTGTGTGGCACGCCTGCTCCACTTCATCAGCACAGAGACACAGCCTGGAGAGACGAGCCCAGACACACACACACAGGCGTACACCCACACCCACAGGCACACACACACACACACACACACAGGCGTACACACACACACACACACACACACACACGTACACACACACACACACACACTCTCAGACAAATGCATGGGACTCTCTCTTTCACCTAAGCTAATACAAGCTACCTTAACATAGTGCACATTGTTTCCCAAGGTAGCTAGAGAGCCTGGGAAACATTTGCGACAGATCTGCAATCGATGCCGTGTAATGTACAGAGCAGAACAGGTGGGCTAACGTAGAGAACGCTGGTGAAAACACTGAGATGAAAGCAGGGATGGGAAACCAGTTTGCCCACAACACAGTCAACACAGGGGGGCAGGGAACATGACAAGGCCATCGAGATCTAACAGATAATCAGCATGTGTGTGTGTGTGTGTGTATGTTCAGAGTGATGACTCAACCTACTTCCTTTGTAATCAAGAGGCTGGAACCTTTATTACTACTAAGTGCAGAGATGCTGAGAGGGTTGAACAGATTGTGGCATGGAATAATTAACTATTGTGTGTGTGTGTGTGTGTGTGTGTGTGCGTGTGGCTGTGCTATATTGTCATGTGCTGACATATGGGTCATGTGCCTGCGTGCCACGACCCTGAGCCAGAAGACTCCACATCCATGTGTGTTTGGACACGGACTGTTTAAACATACAGGGCACAGGTTGTGCTCTGAACGTGTGCGTGTGTGTGTGTGTGTGTCAGATGAGTGTGTGTATTCCTGAGATTATATTATGCAGGCTTGCCAGATTGAGTGGTGTGTACACACACACACTCACACACACACTCACTCAGTTATGCGGGCACCTGAGAGGAGCCAGATTGGTTGTTGAGAGTCCTTGTGCGCAAACATGCGTACACACTCACACACGCACGCACACACACAGATACAAGCACAACCGTAGGAGGAAGTGTTCTGGTGTGGGACGACAGCATGAGAAACAACAACATGATGGCAGATATAACCATCCCCTCCCTGTCCCCCATGTAGCATGGGTATAATACAGGATCCTGTATATATATTGAGTATATTTGCAGTGGTTCCAGGATCAGTTAGCCCAAATCTTGGGTAGGCAGGGAGGACGAAGAGGCGTCTGTAAGAGTCCACTTTCCAAGACGGAGAGTTGGGGAGGGTGGGACGCCAAACGGGAAAAGGAAATGAATGTGGCCGTGCGAGGGGACGTTTCTCTTTCTCCCTCTCCCTTCTCGTTTTCATGTTCCCTCTTTCTTTCCTAGGGGCCTCAGGGCAGTAATAAACGGGTGAAGGGGGCACCCTGGTCATGATTAGAGGGGAGCGCCTAGTTTGACACGGAGCAGACCACGAAAGAGTGTGTTTGCTGACAAATGGCGAGTCCTCTGACAGCTAGGGCATGTGTGCATGTGTGTGTGTGTGTGCTCCTATGGTCTAGTGCTCTGGGGGTCATGCACAGGGTAAAAGAACCACGCCTCAACGCACCCCCAAATGCGGGGAAATAAGTGCCAAGTCTTTGAAGGGTTTCTCAAGTCATTTATAGAAACTTCTGTATATGTGTGTGTTGACCGTACGAGCCAGGAATCATCACAGCTCATTTATTTCCCAGCCAACTCTAGTTTCGAGCTACTTGGTTGACCAAAGCAGCAAGGTGCACCAAAACAGAATGTACCCCAGGATAGATCACAGCCCAGCAACAGGGCTGTTCTTCAGCTTTCACACTTCACGGTAAGTTAAGTTGGGGAGGACAGCTAAATTGATTTGAGGGTGGGGGGGGTTGTGTCAATGTGTGTGTGTGTGTGTGATAAGGTGATGATGATGCAGTGAAGGTCACCATGGTGATACGTTTCACAGTGACATAGACAACATGTTTACAATAGAATGCACACACGTGTGTGTGTGTGTGTGTGTGTGTGTGAGGTCCAGAGATCCGTCCTGTTTCTCAGTCTCAGCACGGATGCCCATCAGGTATCGAACCTTTACTTAATCCAAAACACTCAACACAGTAGGCCTCTGCAACAACACTCAACCTCGACCCCTACACTAGAATAACACACTTCACCTGCGGCACAAGAACTATGAAGTCCTACAAACCATGTACCGAACAAAGTACTAATACACTGAGTATTAGTGAATGCTCCATCCAAACTTCAGGCAACAAACAAAGCGAGACTTGTCCTTCCAAATCTCAATTGGACAGAAAGAAAGAACACATGGGAAAGAAAGAGAGATTAGTTGCGGCTCGAAGGACCATCGAACAACTGGAGGACACCAACTGAATGGTTACTAACGGTAACGTCCTTGGATCCACGCTCCTCTTTTTCAGAATCTATTTTTTGGGTTAATCATAATTTTCTTTCCCCAATCTCTCTCTCTTTGTCTCTCTGTCTCTCTTTGTCTCTCTGTCTCTCTCTCTCTGTCCAGCCATTCTTCCTGCTCTCTCTGTCCTTGTCCAGTACCTAGTCCACATGGTACAAAGTCCGTGGTACCCGTGATTCTGGTGACTGTTGGTCTAACACACTGTAATAAACACCGTGTGGACTACAGTATGTAGACGGCCCAATCAACAGCAAACAGCCACGGGAAGTCGTCCAAGACTCAGAGGAGTGTTTGTGTGGGCGAGTTTAAGCTAACTGTGTTAAATCTGGTCTCATCTCTGCCACTGGCATGGAGAGAAAAATAGGGTGGTGGTGGTGGTTGGGGAGGGCGGGGGGGGTAGAGAAAGTAAGAGTGAAAGTGAGAGGGGGGAGAGAGAGTACCAGAGAGTGCCAAAAAGAGAGAGTGCCAGAGAGAGTGTGTGAGGGAGAGAGTGCGAGAATGAGAGCGAGAGTGAGAGAGAGATAAAGGAGAGAGAGAGAGAGAGGGAGAGACAACTGTGAAACCAGAGGCCTCAGCTGGCGGACAGGGTAGAGGAGGGGTGAGGTCCACACAGACACACACACACACACACAAACACAGAGTGGTGCAGGGGTCCTGGCCCTGTCAGACAGAGTTATCCATCAGCTGGGTGATGGCTGCCATGGAGTAGCGCCACAGGAGAGAAACAGATCTGATGGATTGTAGCTGTGGCTCCACCTGACTACAGTCTGCTCTGCTCCTCACACACACACACACACACTCTGACACTTTAGTATCTACAGTCCTGAAGGTCTACCCTTTGCAAAAAAGGCTTGCAAACTGACGTGCATGCCACACATACATGCACACACAGCTATACATTTCTCTCTCTCGCACACTCACACACATACGCACACACACACACACCAACCCTGACCGTGACTCCCAGAGCAACCTCTCTGATCCTAGCAGGAGCACGTTGTCTCCCCCCCCCATCCCTCCCCCCACTCCCCAGGGGTCACGGCAAAGGTCACGCAAGAGGATTCTGGGAGCCTACTTTGCGATAGAAATCTGCACCAATCCCATTTGGTAATGACTCTCCGTCGCCTGATGTGTCTCTAAGCTAAAGACCTGGGATTATTACAGCCGTGGAGAGAGAGAGAGAGAGAGAGGGCCGAACGGGGGGATAGGGGAAGGAGGAGGGAGTGAAAGAAGAGAGGGAATGGAGGATGATTGTCAAAAGACAGGAGAAAGGTGAAGAAGGGGTAAAGGGAGAAAGTGATAAGGAGGGAGGACCAGAAAGGCAGAAAGATTCAGACACTGTAGGAACAAGGACAGGCTGAGACAGACTGAGAGGAGGAGTTACAGGAGGGCAGAAAAAAGAGAGATGGACAAACGACTTGCCGGAGCCCACGCTGCCCTTAATGCCAGTCGTCCTCCTGAGGGAAAGCAGTTGTCCGTTTGAAGCCCTGGTACAGTAGGAGGATTTAAAAGGGCTTTACTGTGACGACATGGGATGGAGCCCAAAGCCAAGGTCCACCTGGGAATAAGGCTCCTCCTCTGGCCTCATCCTTTCTCTCATCCACTCGTTTTCTCCTCTCCAAAGCTGCTTAGACGGTTGCGAGCTGAACCCCTCTATCCAGGGAGCACTCCGGGTCCAGCCCCTCATCCTCCCTCCACCAACCCATCTCTGCCTGACACCAGCCTCCATCTGAGTGAGAAGCATGAGCCTGACACAGAGAGAACAGCATGAGCCTGACACAGAGTCATCTATAAAGGAGTTTGAACTCAGAATCTTGATGATCAACTTATGTTGATAATGTGGCCGACGTGGTTTCTCTTTTATTTTAATGAAATCAAAAAGAGAACAATGTTTTCCTTATTATTAGCATTGTGTTTGACAATCCTGCGGTGGCCTGGTGCTGGGACATGATGGAAAGCCCCTCGGTTGGGAATATGTGTGTGTTAGTGTGTATGTACATGTGTGTATTGGTGTGTATGTACATGTGTGTGTGTACATGTGTGTGTGTGTTAGTGTGTATGTACATGTGTGTGTTGGTGTGTATGTACATGTGTGTGTGTACATGTGTGTGTGTGTTAGTGTGTATGTACATGTGTGTGTTCGTGTATGTATATGTGTGTGTGTGTGTGTGTGTTAGTGTATATATACATGTGTGTGTGTGTTAGTGTGTCAGACGCTGGTCCAGTCAGACTGCCTCTGGCCTCCAAACAAGCCCCATAAATCCTCTCTCCATTTACCTGCAGTAAAAGTGTCAGGGGCTGCGCTTTTATTAGGCCACACACACACACACACACGTTACAAACATCCCCGACCATTTAGGCTTCTAGGACTCCATTGCTATTGACAGGCAGCGACTGGCCGAGATGTAATGATATGATACTAATGACATTAGCTGCATGGAGCCAGTCTCCCTCACTAAGTCAATGCTCTGAGTCTGCCTTGACAGCTGAACAGGCTGAGAGGGGGGGCCTGAGGAGAGGACGACAGGACACAAGGACACAAGGACACAGGGCAGAATGAGAGCAAAAACACTAATACAATGTTCAATGATTCAGACTAATCTAGGGTAATCAGTTTCAGGTGTCAATATTAAACTTCCCAAGCACAACTGTTTTAGTATTAGGCTGAACTGTGCTCCATTAATGTTACATCGATTAAACAAGGAAAGGTCTAAAGTTAAACACTAAAGTCACATAACCGATATGTGACAAGATCCTGTTTGTTCCAGGACCCAGTGTGTTTAAAGGAGGGGGGGCTGCTGTCAAAGTACAAAGAGCCAAAAGACAGTAGGTATCCAGACCCCCTCCTCCTTTCAAACACACACACACACACACACACACACACTAAAGAGCAGGGCACTGAGCGCTGATATGTGTGTGTGACATCTGGGAGTGTAATCAGCAGGCCTCTTTCAAGACCTGCCAAAGCAAACGCGGCAATACCAAATCCACTTTACAGATCATCGATCTAGCCCGGCCGTGTCCAACACAAACACACACACGCACACACACACACACGCACACACACACACACACACACACACGCACACACACACCACACACACACACACACACACACCACACACACACACACACACACACACACACACACACACTTGCACTACAAGGAAAGCAAAAATGGTCTTCCGAAACTGAACTTGGATGTCATATCTGCTTTTGGAGTATTTTTGCACATCTGTCAACAAAACTAAAGCACCGGAAAGTTCACTTTCCTTAAAGTCTGTAAACATGCAGGCACGGAATCACATGCAAGAACGCACTAGGATAGTCAACTGTCCACAGGGTCCCAGAGCAGGAAGGAGGAAGTGATGGAGGAAGTGAAGGAGGAAAAGCGTCAGGTGACTGCTGCCATGACAGAAGCTGCAGAGGAGATGAAAGCTGAGTTAAGGATGACCTCGCTCTGTACTTTACCTTCAGAATGGTTCAAACACATGGGGCTCACAGGGTGGACGGCACTACACTGAAGCTGAGGGGGCCGCCGGGACCCAGGTTCGAATCCAGCCCGGGCATTTTCCTACATGTCTCTCAGTTTCTCCCCCTGCCTATCCTGTCACTATTTCACTGTCAAAGACATCAAATCCAAAAAGTACCCACAAATGTAAAAACGAAAAACAATTGGGCCAAGAGAGACTGCAGTATTTACTGGAGCATGTGGGTGCACATGCACACATGCATACAATCATAACCATAATACATATTGTACAGAGCTAGCTGCAGACAATAGAACACACAGAAACACAAACAAATCATATCATGTTTCTGTAGCAATTTTCTGCAGGTAATTCGCAGCTAGCTGGCCTAACGTTTTCCTGGCCAGACAGAAAACAGAAAGAAACACGAAACAAATAAACAAAGGAATATTGTTTTTGGTAGGAGCGCAGATTTTCAAAAGGCCTAGATCTGGACTTAAATGGATCCAGATGAATTTGGACAGTTGGTGTAAAAAAAAAGAAGAAAAAAAAAGCGTCACGTCATCGATTTTCTTTGGGCAACAGAATTTTAAAACAATAAAAGCGAAGTGAAAGGAACACACACACACCGACACATGCTCGTGCACACGCACACAGCGAGTGTGTTTGTTCACGTGCAGTGGATGAGATGAAGCGGAAAACGGAGATCGCTAAGGCTGATTTCAAACTTCATAGAGCAAGAGCCAAGACAGACTGAAACCCAGTTGTGTGAGCGTGTGTGTGTGTGTCTGTGTGTTTGTTAGGTGTAAGTGTATAAACACACATCTATAGACAAGCTGCCAAGTGCAGGAGACAGCCTCCATTGAGAGGCCCAATGAGCTGTGCCTCTCTTGAGACATTCTCTCCAAACACACACACACACACACACACAATCTCACACACACACACACACACACACACACATCCCAATGAAATCGCTCGTCCTATCTATCTCAGGGAAGGCCTTGGTCTTTCAATGTGATGTTAAGTAATACTTATCAAATGGAAGCGTTTTGGCCAAAACTCTGAAGCATCAGCTAAGCCCAGGCAAGTACTGTTTACTGGTCCCTATGGAGATGAATAGACTGCTTGTGTAGTAGTTGTGGCTGCTATCTGGCTCTGTCTGATGCATGTGTTTGTGTGTTACACTAGCATGCTCCAGCATCAGTCTTTGGCTGCAGATCTACCAGTTTCCCAAATACAGTTCCCCCCTACCGACACACACACACACACACGCGCCTGCACACGACCAAACCTTCATATTTATAGTCTAAACATTATTGAGTGCTTAAACGTGAGGATTAGACCTCCCTTCTGCTTGGGAGAGTACAGGTCAATGAAGGACTGATGTCACATCCTCCCAGAGACAGGCAGAGAAGGAGAGGAAGAGAGAGAGAGTGATCGAGAAAGAGAAGACAAAGGAAGGAGAGAGAGAGAGAGAGAGAGAGAGAGAGAGAGAGGGGGGGGGACACAGAGAGGAGTAGGCCAGACGACCAGGATGAAGTAACCATCCCCAGATGAACAGGGTGTGTGTGTGCGTGTGTGTGTGTGCGTCCCAAGCAGCTGCAGGAAGGATCACACTGAGAAAGAGCAGGACGCCTTGTCATGCGCCGCAGCCACAAGAGCGGGCTGGAGCGAGGGGGACGGAGGGACAGACGGATGGAAAGAAGGAGTCTGCGGGAAGCACACACACACACACACACACACACACACACACACACACACACACATCAAAGGACGTGTGGCCAGGACCAGTTCCAGAGCTGTGGCTGTGTGGGGAAAACAACAACAACAACATCACACACACACGTAGGCACGCACATTCACTCACACACACACACACACACACATAGGCACGCACATTCACTCACACACACACACACACACACATAGGCACGCACATTCATCACACACCACACACACACACACACCACACACACACATGCACGCACATTCACTCAGACCACTACACTCACACATAGCACGCATTCACTCACACACACACACAGGACGCACATTCACTCACACACACACACACACACACATGCACGCACATTCACTCACACACACACACACACACACACACAAAACATACAAAGCCCACATAATGGGCCGTTTCAGCACCAGGACCACAGCTAATACAGTAAATGACAGGGCAGGGCTGGGAGACAGCCCAAGCTAAATGTGACAGTGATTCTCTGTGGGTGTGTATGTCTTAGTATGTGTGTTTGCAAATGACTGTGTGTCTTTTTGTGAGCATGTATGGAAATGAGTGTGTGAGAAGAACACATGTCTCTGTGTGTGTGTGTGTGTTGTGCGTGTTTATAGCCCTGACACTATAAGTCCAAAACGGGATCCCAGATGGCTGTGTGGTACAAGCTCAGGGTCCACAAGTCCCGGACCACAAGTGCTTGATGAAACAGTTTGGGTCCAGACCTGCTCTTAAGGCTCTGCACACATCACACACTCTTTCAGACACACACACACACACACACAGCACAATGTTTCAGATACACATACACACTCTGGCCAAAACCCTGATTAAAGCAGGATCCAGGTCTGGCAACCCAATTCCATTGGGGTGATGTTGAAAAGGGCGTGTGCACACACCACACACACACACACACACCACAAATACCCACACACTCCTCTCAAACCAAAGAAAGACAGCTTAATATGAGGCCAAATAAAAAAGCGATAAACACCGCAACACTCTTTCAAACAAAAACACTTTGTTGTTCTTCCACAGTGCACTCTGCCTCACCCTGCAGTCATCGCTCCAGATAGGCCTCCAGCAACAAGCATGTGATTTTCACCCAGCTCAGCATGTTTTCACATTTGAGGGATTGATCATATTTAATCTGGGATCCCGGATTTATGAGCAAGCATAAAACCGAGCGTATAATAGCCATCACATGGCCAAATCTCTCTTCGTGGCTGCACTGGGCAGCTATGGATTAGTAATGTGTGTATGTGTGTGTGTGTAGGTATGTGTGTGTGTTATATGAGAATGCGTCACCTGAGAATAATGATGTCTGTGTGTGATGTTAGAGGAGTATCCTCACAGCCGTATGTATGATGAGTGAGTGAGTGTGTGTGTGTGAGTGTGTGTGTCTCAGAGAAGCTGTGGTGTCCCTCCTCCTCCTTGTCACCAGACTCTGGGTCCATATATCAAATCTCCCGCCGTGAATGTGTCTCCTCCCCCGCTGTGCAAATTTGTCCAATTAGCCACGGGCCCACGGGGTGGCTCGGCGCACACACACACCACACACACACACACACACACCACACCACACACACACACAGGAGAAAGAGCCCCCACAGGGTCAGAATACAACGTGAAACAGGGGCTGCCACTGTGTGTGGATTAGGCAACAATAAAGTACATTTCACAGACATGCTCGTTTAGCGGGCCGGCTCTCTATCTCCCCCGGCCAAAACACAGTGGGGCCCCACCCCTAATCCCCCCCCGCCCCACCTCCCCAACCACCTAATCCCCTCCTCCCCCCCTCCCCCCAAGCCACAGAGTTCAAACTGTGACCTCTTTGACACTCAACATTCACACAGAGCCCACCTTCATCTCAGCACCAAAGTCCAAATGAATCTCCTGAGTATGCGGCTCCACCAATGTACATTCTGTCTAGACCCTAACCAACCAGTAAACCAACCAACCAGTAAACCAACCGGCCAAGCCCCTTATCCCCTCCAACCAATCCACTAACCCTGGAATCAATTAGAACATTAAATACCCCTAACCCCTGACACCCTCATCTAGTCTCCAATCTATACCCATCCTCTGGACGCTAAACCACAGTCTGCCCCTGTACTGCAGTAAGCCCCCTACACATACAGTACGCACATGCACTCTGTCCCCCCAGACAAACACACAAATCCTACTCTACCCCCCTTTTGTCCTGATAGGCTCATAGTCGGCGGGGTGTCGTGATCCGGTCCTCTTCGCACCTCGCCCTGATCCTCCTCACACCCTCGGGCCTTGATGGAGCCACCCACCCACCCGCGGCACGTTGCCACGGCGCACGATTATCCCACAGTAAGAGCCTTACCCCTGGGCTTCGGAGGGGGCCAGGTGCCAGTTTCAATGGAATTACAGTCTGCCAATCCTTCTCCCCCCCCAACACTGTGCTCACACACAGGCCAGTGACACACATAGGCCTCACACACAGCTCTAATCACAGAGGAGACGAGCAGCACACGGCGTAGAGGGCATCTGTATTAAGCTGTGTCGATGAACACACGCACGCATCCGGATGGCTTTGAAATAGAGCACCGATCAGCCACATGTGTACTGATGCTACTGGCCTTTTGGACGAGCTGACACACACCTAGGATGCGCACTATGTGTGCTTCGCTTTCGGTAAAAGCAACTTCTAAAATGAGCAAACGTAAATGTTAGTGTAAATCGATTCAAACGGATACACAAGCGGCATGTGTTGAGACCGACGTCTGACTCACAAAACAAACGAGTGATCAAGCGCTGTTTCTGTTTCCTGTTACGCGCCATGACGATGAGACAGACAGACAGACAGACAGACAGACAGACAGACAGACAGACAGGACCATGTCTCAGCATGTGAGTGTGCCTTTCTGTGTGTTTTGTGTACAGTGTGAGTGAGCATGTGAGTGGGCGTGTGTTCTGGTGTGAGGTGACCAGATGCTCTAATCAGTTTGTCACGTAAACAAATCACTCTGTAGTCTACACAGTTTAGACTGCTACCTCGCACCAATCTCCATGAGCCCTCCCCTGCTGTCACACACAACACATCTGGATGTGTGTAAACGGGTGTGCGCGAGTGAGAGAGACGTGTCCTGTATGGTTACGGAGTGTGAGTTGTGTGGATGCGTGTTTATTGTACAGTGTGGTCGTGTGTATGTGTGTGTGTGTGTGTTGTAACCAGACAGTCAGTCTAAAGGAGGGAGGGAAACTGGGTCATTTGGTCTTATTAGACAACCAGCAAAACAACTTTGCCCAAATGTTGTCAGCATCAGAGATTACGTGGGGTGTAAGGATGGGGAATCCAGAAGATTCTCTACAATTCTGCGTAATCTTGACAACTGCTTGAATGGGGGAAGGAGGAGAAGTGATGGAGGAGAGAGGAGAGGAAGACTTCTAGGAGGATAGGAGATAGGAGGAGAAGTGATGGAGGAGAGAGGAGAGGAAGACTGCTAGGAGGATAGGAGATAGGAGGAGAAATGAGGGAGGAGAGAGGAGGAAGACTGCTAGGAGGATAGGAGATAGGAGGAGAAATGAGGGAGGAGAGAGGAGGAGACTGCTAGGAGGATAGGAGATAGGAGGAGAAATGAAGGAGGAGAGAGGAGGAAACTCCCTCTCTGTATCTCTAACTCTGTTTTCTGGCTTTGGTGGGATGGCGTGTCTGAGTGAATGTGTGTGTGTATCGTATGACATGTACTGCATGTCAGAGAGCAGTGACATGGCCCGGCAGTGTGTGTGTGTGTGTGTGTGTGTGTGTGTATGTGCGTGTGAAGAGAGGGTGTGTTTTGATGGATCTGGACGTGTTGTCAGGCGGGGTAAATCCTCCTAAACCTGGTGCTAATGTCTTGGTGGGAGTGGGGTGGGGTGGGGTGGGGGTGAGAGAGATTAATAAGAAATCACTCCAAAAAAGGCTTTAGCAAGCGCTAAGAATCTTAACCCGTTGAATCTATTTTGGGGGCCGGACGATAAAAATATTGTCTAGCAACACTTCCATCTCTGTTTCATTATAGTCGGTTTGGGCTTTTTGTCTGTTGGGTTAGGAGAGGGCTACAGGAGATGGCTACAGGAGAGAGCTACAGGAGAGAGCTACAGGAGAGAGCTACAGGAGAGGGCTTACAGGAGAGAGCTACAGGAGAGAGCTACAGGAGAGAGCTACAGGAGAGGGCTACAGGAGAGGGCTACAGGAGAGGGCTACAGGAGAGGGCTACAGGAGAGGGCTACACGGGTAATGAAAGACATACGAGCAGTCACACACACACACACAGGCAACGCATTCAGCAAACTCAGCATCCACTTTCAACAAGAACTCCAGAGAGACACACTCCAGTCACACACTCAACCGTAGAAAGCACTCGAACTCCCTCTGCCACACAGTTTGAGATGTGGACGTGTACTTCATCATCCAGGGTACTGTGCCTTACGTCAAAGGTGACGACAATGTCTGTTCACAATGACCAGTGTGCACTGAGAGGCAACACGGCTGAATCAACTCTGCTCCATCGAGATCGTCCCAAAGTAAAAGAAGGCTTGATGCATCAATGCATCAAACGCCATGAACCAAACCGTTACAATAAAGGCAGAATCTGTCTGTCACATATGCAAACTGGTATGGAGGAGCCTATACAGAAGGCAGAGATATCTATTGCATGATATCATGCATACTGTATATCAGGCCAACTATCACTTTCTCAATAAGAAATCAATACATCCCCCTGCACTTAGAGACAGGAGAGAGGCTCAGTATTGTGAAGGGGCTGTCCACAGTCTGACAACACCGGAGCTAAACACACATAATTAGTCACAGCTACACACACACACACACACAAGGGCCACTGGAGCTTTCGGGGTGTATCAAACACGCATGTGACGCACACAAACAGTACAGTGTACACACACACACACACATTTGACATGTAAATGCATCAGCTCTCGTATGATCCTGGCTTGGTGAAGTGTAGTGTTTCCTTAATGTAATGGAGTTTGATGGAGGGTGTCGTGTGTCCAACAGGACTGCTGTTTTATTAGCACAAAGAGCACTCTGGGGGTCTCAGGTTCACCAGGGCTGGACCCTCTCTCTCCAAACGTACACACACACACCCACACACACTCAGTGGTTTCACAGACACACACACACAAACATGTCCAGTTAACGCTAGTCTGTAACATCCAATAACCACAGTGGAATCTTCAGACACTCGTGCAAAATGATCCACCTTGTGTGTGTGTTTCTGAAGCCACCGATGGTACTGAATATCCTGTATACTGCCAGCCCTGATGCCACAACTCAGCCCTCCACCCTGTCACACTCCATCCCACAAACCACCGCTCCGTCCAGCTTGGTGTTCATTAAGTACCATCATCCTTAGCTTCTCTGCAGTTGAGAATAAAATAAAATAAACTGTCTCTAATAAACTGAAATTATGACACAAAACATAACAAAAGCTAACTTGGATAAAAAAAGATGTTTTAGGAAGAACAGAACGTTTGGTTGAAGCATTACTTAAGCATTAGCACTGCACCGTTTGTTAGCATCTGCTAAATTCCAATGTAAATAACAGCTGCAAATATCATAGGAAAACTGTGGATGAAGGTGAAGCAGCATTGATTATTTAACAAGATATGCCATATGGTCTAAAAGCATCGATACTGGATCTCCTTCCACTGCCTGATGGGTAAGTTAGCTAGTATAATTCCCTTGGTTGCATCTAAGGGCGAAAAAAAAAGTCAATGTGAAATTTGAACAACTTCATCTGAGTATCCAGGCTTGTTTCCCCCCCAATATCGATGTGGACGTCTCGAACGCTTCCTATGGAGTCTGTTGTGGAAAACACCGTCTGGGGAGCAACATCACAACAAGGCCTCAGCAAGGAGAAGAGGGGGTCTCGATAGCGCCTAGAAGAGCTCTGCTCATATCGTGTTCCTGGTTCTTGATGATGCAGTCTTCAACACGTATCATGTTCACGCGATACGCTAGCATGTGGTGTGGGAATGGTCTGGTCAGCCAAGACATGGCAGATACATGCATCGCACATGCTCTCTTGCCATTAACTGCATTCAGACTATGATTGTAGAAGCACCTTAACTTCCATATTTGTTGAAATCTGTTGAAATGTATTGAACACTTTCTTCATCTGTTCATCTTTTAGCTCAGCAACAACAGATCTACTTTAGATGCAAAACGAATTTGTCTAAACCAAAAAAAGAGTATTAGCTGTTTTCGCCCACACACATTAGCGACAGTTGGGAAACGTTTGGGTGAGGACGTCATGTCAGAATGTTTTATGAAGAACAAAAGAAAGCCTGAGTCATTTCTGTGTTGGGTACGGAGAGTAAGTTAGTCATCCCACTGACGTCCAGTCAGAGTTGGTGTGGAGGTCTGAGGCAGTGTGTTGATAGGCCGGCATCCCAGACAGAGTCTTCCCAGTGTGGGGGCAGGAGAGGTGACTCAGCAGCCTCTTCCTGGAACCTGAGCTCTGTGGAAACTATCAGGAGTGACCCGGGCACAACAGGAGTGCCCGGAGAGATGCCGCATCCATAAGGCTTCCCCCATAACCCCTCTGGGCACACAACTTTTCCCAGACACAACATACTCCACAACCCCTGGCCAAAAACAAAACACCCTCCCCTCTCCCCCACCATGATGGATTAGCCCATGTCCATAGAGGTCAACCAGGGCTGGACTGGCTCAAATGCTACTGAAGGGGGAGTGCAGCTCATCATGCCCCACCTCTAATGCCCTTTGGGCGCTCTGTGACTGAGAGGTTAATCATCAAGAGAGCGATCTAAGCCTCGGTGAAGGTAATGAATGTGTGTGTGTGTGTTTGTGCTGACAACGCCTGAGAAACATGTGTTCCGAATGAATCAGCTACAGCACCGTACCCGTCACCCTTCGGGGTTGGGGTGGGGTGGGTTCTGGTAATCAACATACTTCACTACGAAGGGGATGGGGGGGTGGCTAATAGCAGGCTACCTGAACCTACTGCCACCTGCCCTTCACCCCCACCCGCCCATCCTACCCAGCACAAGCCCCTCCCACCCGACTAGCTCTCCTCAACACTTCAGACTGATTGGGTCAGCAACTGCAACAGCTGGCTGGAGATTAAGCTGTCCGACAAGCAGGGTAGTGTGTGTGTGCATGTGAGAGAGTGAGTGTGTGTGTGTGTGTGTGGCACCTGTCAGCCAAACCAATCCTCGCTCGCACCCAGTCTGTCTAAGCCGGGGAAGAGTGGGCAAATACTGGGACTAAATGTCCTCAATCTGCACCCCAAACACAGCCACAGCCTGTTTTGGAAAGGTTGTTGAGGGTGCACATGAACACCCCCCCCCCTTCCCACACACACACACACACACATTTTTGCTCATGGTACCAGACGCTGTCCCGGATCAGTGTGCTATTAATGGTACTTATCAACACATGTGGGTGCAAAAGGTCTGACGATTTTACGCCCTGATCCGATGGCCATTCGGCATGTCCGCCCCGCCCGGCCTTGTGGATATCTGACGCCTGCTAGCGAAGCAGGGTCCTGACAGTGCTCTCAGCACCCGGCCCTGCTCCACCCTGACGACTGTATCAACCTGAATCCACACACACACACACACACACTGGAGTTATCGTTAAGGCCTGCTATACCCTTTAAACCCATTAAAGCAGTGAGGTACACCGGTGGTGTTAAGTGATGATTTGTTGATATGTATTTTTAAGATAAGTTAATTTAATACTAAATCATACTATAAAAAGAGTGCCATATTAAAAACAATTATAATATTTGTATACAATGTTTAATTTTGCATTGTATTGTATCCTATTAAATGATACTGTATGCAATAGGCTTTGTTATATGGCATGGAATCCCTATATCATGCTACTGTTTGGTAGAGCTTTATACACAGCATCACACTGGAGCGATATGTACTGTTAGTGAGGTGTGTTGATCTGGCTCGGCCTGTGAGGCTTGTCCCTGTGGGCTGCCTGAAGCCCCTGGGCCTGGCCAGCTCCCTGTGATGGAAAACAGCCCTGGGTTCTGGTTCTACTCACCCAGAGCTTACAGCATCCCAGAACCAGAGGAATCACACACACACACACACCCGCCAGCAACCTACACACTACACACCTTCCTCCGTACACACACACACACACACACACACACAGAAACAAGCTCTCTCTCTACACACACACACACACTCCAGACCTGTCAGGCTCTTTTACCAAGGTTAGATTGCATTACACCTCAGGAAAAAAAATCACTTTTAACACAGTGTCTGGCCGCCGTGTCCAGAGGAATAGTCATTAAGTGAAAAAGGATAAGTCGGAAAAGATAAAACATTCCCACGTCTGGGAACACAACACACTCCCCTGGCATTCTCCCAGGAATTTCATAAGATCCGCAGGAGTGCTAGCCGAAGCCGTAAAACAAAAACAAGACTTTTCAAAGAGGGCTACTCTTTCTCTGTTTGAACACAGAAGAGTCAACCGCTACAATAATGTCAGGCTGGAGCTATAAATGTCACAAGTTACATTTTCAGCACAGCTCTCCAGAAGAATGTTAGCTTGCGGTAATATTAGCTGTTGTGAATTGCAGACGGGGCTGAAAAAACCTGAAATGTCCAGCCATGAATCATGTAAGTTGGATAAGGAAGTGTGTTTAGAAGCGTTTGGCTTTTTTCCATCCTTACATATGCCCACGGACATTATTTCACCAATTACATATGGTAAAAACTGAAAACTCGAGTCAAAAAGAAAGGGGCTATTTTACATAACAATCCTAATAATTCACTTGTCAGACTTCAAAAGAAAAGCTTTTCTCCCATATTGTGGTGGAGGGGAGTCACTCCCTTCTGGGCTTAGCGGTACTAAGATCAGCATTTTGATAAGAGTCTAAATTAAATCCGATTCGAAGCTGACTCCTTAACCTCAAAACATTTTTTGCACTAAAGGCAAATGATTTATGACGCCAAGTCCTCCTGTAGGTTTGACCAGGGGGGCCATTTTGTATTTTACAGACGCCATTACAGCTACTGCTGCCAAACAATGTGGAACTCTCCAAACTATCCTTTGGGTTTGTAACACAAATGTGTACTGGTTCAGTTATCTGGTCTTCTGCGTGGTTTCCTTTCACAGCTCGGGAAGATGACGCAACAAGAAGACATTAAATGGGGTATTAATTTCAGCATGAGAAAAAAAAACGACCGTTGGAAGACTCAAAAAGCTATAAATCAACAAAGGAGGACCGGGGTTAGCTGGTGAGTGGTTTTCCCATAAGAGACTTGGAAAAAATCCTGAAATCCTGTCAGATTTCTCACTTTAAAAACTATTAGGCAGTTTGCACCTCATCTTTCACAGAGAAAAATCCCAGTGTCTCAGCTCCCTCCCACACAGAGAACACCTAATGGCTCCGGTGTGGCGGTGTACACACACACACACACGAGGAGGAAGAGTGCCCCAGACTTCAGACTCTTCTCCATCTCCTTCACTCAGGCAGACAAAGAGAGTGAGCGATGGAGAAAAGAGGAGGGAGGCATATTTGAAGAGGAGGAATCTGTCCTGACTCCTCTCTCTCACACTAAGTAAAGTGGATCAACGCCTCCGCCGCTGAAGTCTTCTGAGTGCATCCTCGAGTGTGTGGGTGTCTGCACAGGGTCCACGCTGGCTAGCCTGAGTCAAAGGAGGGTTTTAGCACACACACACACACACCCCCCCCCCACACCCACACAGAGACACACACACTTAGGCCTGGCTGTACTCGGGGAGGGGAGGGGGGTTAACTAACTCCGGTAGCTAGCGTCAGCACTAAGCAAACAGAGGGAGTTGATGACGTGTCAGATATACGACTGTTATTCTAAAGCTGTGTGTGTGCATGCAAGCCTGGGTGTTTCCCGACGGGGGCTCGCTTGTCTAAACCCCGACTCCTTCACCTTTGTTTCCTCAAACCTTAATCTCTCCCTCACCGTCCCTCTCCTCTTCATCATGGAGTGGACTCTCCTCCCTCTCCTGCTGACTGATCAATGAGCAGTGAGTCATGTCTTATCTTGGGTGTTATTTCACACAGTAGATAGAAAACAACTATAAGCAGCAATGGCTCATTTTGCTGGCAAAGTCCTATTACTATTCCATATTTTATTGAAGTATAAAAATACAGAAATGCAGCATACAACAGTATACTTTGAAGTACAAGGTTCAGTGTCCTGACTGAGGACAGGGAGTCCCTCTGCAGTGCTCAGGCAGCGCTCAGACTGAAGTACTGCTCCACTACAGGAGTGTGCTAGCTGTCCAGATGGAATGGGGAACTTGTGTGTTGCCTGGTTTGTTTTCCTAGTGTTATGTCAGTAGTCTAGGTGACTGTTCTGTCTCCGTGTCAGTCACGTTGATGGCACTTAGACACTCCTGGTGGGCAGCCTGCTGGAAGTCCAGAGAATGGGCCCCATACACACCTCACACTAACAACGTAGGCTCTACCTCTGGGTGGTCTTTCTCTCTCTCTCCCCACGCACACACACACACACACACAAATCACAGCCTAATTAGCCTAACACTCCACGTGGTGACAGTTTCACTCTGTAGGGGGTGAGGGACAGAGGTGCAGAGCGAGTGCACAGGTGAGGAGGTTAGTGCCTGTGTGTGAGTGTGTGTGTGTGTACGGCACTCATGTGGCACCTCATCACCCCCGGGCCTGATGGGAGCGCACAGGGGGTGAATGAAAAGACATGTCCTAGGCTCGGGCGGGGGGGGCGGGAGGTGTTAGCTGTAAGTAGTGCTAGCAGGCTACATGTACTGTTCCACCGACTACATCTAACGATTTAAGATAACACATCTTCAAAGTTGTGAAGCTCACCATCTGCTGTTCATTCAACAAACTTCCAAAAGACTCCAATTCCCTGGAGAGCTCGAAACTACCAGGAAGCGTTGCTTCCGATTGCCAGACTAATGAGAAATGGGGCCTTGCCACCCTCTGTGGAACCAAGATGGCGGCGTTTCAGGGTGACAGAGTCCTACAAGACTAGCCAGACCACCTAGAACTGGGGAGCCACTGCTCGCTGGGAGCACTTTGATTATTATGCCTGTACTGCCTGCCAGGGCTAAATTTAAGCGTTCCCATAAAGTCCAGCAGAAATAAAGACTGGGAAAGGCCTGGCCTCTGTGTGTGTGAGAGAGGGTGTGCGTGTGTGTGGATGTTTGTGTGTGTGTGTGTGTGTGTGTTTATAAGTAGGAAGTGGTGTTTAGGCCCCAGACAGCTTAGAGTTTGTGTGAATATGGTTGTGTATGTGTGTCTGCGTGTGTGTGTTTAAGGTCTTCTCTGGTCAGAGCTGTCGCACAGTCCAGGGTTAATAATAGGATGGCGTTAGGCACAGTCAGGCTAAAGACAGACTTCCCACGTTTCCGTGCTGGTGACACTTGTATGATTTTGAAACTCCCTCCCTCCCCTCATCCTTCTTCTCTCCCCCCATCCTTCCTTCCCTGGAGGATTCACAGGACTCGTAAGCAAAAATATAAATACAAATACAAAAACACAACCCTAAAAAGCGACGACACGACTCGTAGTGCACCGATCTCCCAGGGAAACTGCACATTCCTAGTTTATCTCTGATTAAAAATAACTTTGGGAAAAAGGGGATCAATACTTTCCCTACCATGAAGAACGAGGGGAAAAGACCAGAAGAAAGATGTGGAGGAGGGGACCAAATAGAAAGAAAAAAAGAAAGCGTGAGAATTTTGATGACATTTGGCACAGCTCTTTGTCAGGACTCTGCATGTCATTCCCATGGCCTCTCATACAGTAGCCCACTTCTCAGGGCTGATGTTCTGCTATTCTAACACTCACAGAGTCTGAGGTTCCACCAAAACACTGACAACATAACCTGGAACTGGGATCGCAAGGCCCAATATCCAAGAACTCGACCAAGACTCGGGGGGTCAGACTCGGGGGGTCAGACTTGGGGGGGGTCAGACTCAGGGGGTCAGACTCGGGGGGTCAGACTTGGGGGGTCAGACTCGGGGGGGGTCAGACTCGGGGGGTCAGACTTGGGGGGGTCAGACTCGGGGGGGGTCAGACTCGGGGGGTCAGACTTGGGGGGTCAGACTCGGGGGGGGGTCAGACTCAGGGGGTCAGACTCGGGGGGTCAGACTCAGGATGGTCAGACTCGGGGGGTCAGACTCAGGGGGTCAGACTCAGGATGGTCAGACTCGGGGGGGTCAGACTCGGGGGGTCAGACTTGGGGGGGGTCAGACTCAGGATGGTCAGACTCGGGGGGTCAGACTCAGGATGGTCAGACTCGGGGGGGGGTCAGACTCGGGGGGGTCAGACTCAGGATGGTCAGACTCGGGGGGGGGTCAGACTCGGGGGGTCAGACTCAGGATGGTCAGACTCGGGGGGGGGTCAGACTCGGGGGGTCAGACTCAGGATGGTCAGACTTGGGGGGGGTCAGACTCGGGGGGTCAGACTCGAGGGGTCAGACTTGGGGGGTCAGACTTGGGGGGGGTCAGACTCGGGGGGTCAGACTCGGGGGGTCAGACTCGGGGGGTCAGACTCGGGGGGGGTCAGACTCGGGGGGTCAGACTCGGGGGGTCAGACTCAGGATGGTCAGACTCGGGGGGTCAGACTTGGGGGGTTCCGAATTTGAGGGACGGCTATCCAGCGTCTCAATCTCCCACAACCCAGCAGGACCTGCTAACAGCAAGGGGAGAGTTAGGTCACCAAGCCCTCTTGCTTGCTTTGGCTTCCTTCTCCCTTTTCAAAGGATTTCCTCATGGTTTGTGTCAAAGACGAACGGCTACTTTTCACTCCATTAAGAACTATCATTACAACCGAACAGAGAAGCTATGATTGGCCAGCAATGGAAAAAGTTGTCAAAACACAATTATGTTCAAAAATAAGAACAGGGATAGGGAGAACGAAAGGCAGAGAGAGAAAGAGAGGAAATTGGAACGCCATACCATAATATCACCATCTCTCTTTGGCCCAAAATAGAAAAGAATAACACGAAAACTATCACTTTGTGTCAGAGGACTTTGAGGGAAAATTATGCGAGTGGTTGACCCCTCTCTACGCAACTTGAGGGATACTGAAAACATAACAAATACATCGCTCTACTGTCGAGAATGAAGAATGAGCATATCAAAAGTGTCAGACTCAGATTCTTGTGAGTCTTGGTTTAGGAAAAGCTTTGTGTGAAAACTAGAAGCAATTCATCATTGAACATATCGGAAGGAAATGATTTGGTATCACTGGTAGTTCAAGTGAAACTCATCTTTTAACCATCTAAAAAACAGACTCCCATTACTGTGAACACATTGAGAAATGTGCTTCAGCCATGACAGTTGGTTTGGATTTGGTTAGTCATTGTGTGTGTGTGTGTGTGTGTGTGTGTACACGAGTGGGGTATAAGTATTCTATAAAATTAGAAACATTCTCTCTACATAATACTAGATGCACAGCTTGATGCTGTGACAACAGATACCCCATAAAAACATGTCTGTCGGTCTTTACTCTGTTACTGGAAATATCATCACCACCCTCCCCTCTCTCCCTCTCCCGTCTTTATTTAATGGTGTATCTAATAAAGAGGAGGGCTTGTACGAGGGGAAACAGAGGCTGTTAAAACGCTTGGTGTTACTGGGGGCCAGGGAATAGTGATGGGACAGGGGACTGGGAGTGTTTGCCTGGTGCAGAATACCTTCAGTAATTACAAGACTGGATCTGCACAATGATTTGGAGTCGGGACTAGAGGACGACCTCTAGGGTACGGGGGGTGCGGCTGGGCCCCGGCTGGTGTGTGAGGCCTGGTGTGTGAGGCCCGGTGTGTGAGGCCCGGTGTGTGAGGCCCGGTGTGTGAGGCCCGGTGTCTGAGGCCCGGTGTCTGAGGCCCGGTGTCTGAGGCCCGGTGTCTGAGGCCCGGTGTCTGAGGCCCGGTGTCTGAGGCCCGGTGTCTGAGGCCCGGTGTCTGAGGCCCGGTGTCTGAGGCCCGGTGTCTGAGGCCTGGTGTCTGAGGCCCGGTGTCTGAGGCCTGGTGCCGGGCCTGGTTAAAAAGGGCTTGGTGTGTATGGCTGGCCTGGGCCGGAGCGGTGACACTAAGCAGAGGAGGCTGCCATGCAGTGGGCCCTTGCTCTCCCCCTCTCTAATCTGTTCTGATTTATAGTCCCCCTCTCTTCCTGCCTCCACCGCTGGCCAGGGCCTCTGAGACTGGAGACAGGCTGGCGTCCTCCTGCTACACGCACACAAACACACGCACACACACACACACACACACACCACCAACACTGTACACACAGACACACACACGCTAGTTGACGTGTAACTTGCAGCACGCAGCCCAGCAGTAGAGTCACGATGGTGCTCAGTAGAAGACTACAAGCAGATGTCCGTTTCAGGCCACAATGACAGACACACACCCACACATGGAGGAAACCTTCATCCATCACTGCAATGTTGTGAAATAGAATAAACGTGAGCAGCCCCCCCCCAGTCCAGTCCCCCTTATCTCCGCTGTGGGATTCATTGAGACACGGCCAGATAGGCGGACCCTATCAACACGCTCAGGCCTTAGTCTATCAGTGAAGGAAAACTTTGTTCTTGTAGCCTTGTTCGGCACTGTTCAGTGTTAGCCCTGAGATAATCCCGGGGCGATAAGGCCCAGCATTCACTGACACGTTCATTAATTAATGTAGCTTGGAGCTGTACATCTCACACGCACCGGTGACTGTGTCACATGGAGGCCGTTAGTTATTATCATGTTAGATTGATCGTCTGAACAGGAATGAGTATTAGTGTTTACATGGACTAATGGGATGCCTGTGGGGCTGTAATAGGAATAGTAAGGACCAGGCCATTCTCACTCAGGGCTCAGTCGCTCTCTCACACACAGACAAGCATGCACACACCGACACAAACACACACTAACACAAGAACACTACCCCTCGGACACACAGACACACACACACGAGGGGAGTCACTGTGGATTAGGGGCCAGTGTCTTGATGCAGCGCCAGTATGAAGTCCAGTCTGTACTCTGAGGTGTTTACAGTAGAGCCAGTTATCAGTCTCTCTTAGATTCAGCAGCCATTATGTACTCAGACCTGGGTAAACACGCACACACACACACGCACATATATAAACAGTCAGAAAAAGAGAGGAGAGGGGGGGGGAGGGAGACAGGGAGAGCAGAGCAGACACACACAGTCCACCTTGTGTCATCCCAGCCGGCGCATCGCAAGACAGCTCGACCCACCCAAGAGTAGGACATCATCTAGCACTGTATGAGATCATGTGAGGTGGATCTGATGGAACGTGATGATCTTCAGATCACCCTGATCCTGCCTAGTGTAACGGGTTAGACTGAAGCCATGGCCAGACTCAAGCTGGGCCTCAGTTGGCCAGGCAGACGCTGGGCAGGACATTCAGGACGTTCCCTGATATCAGGACTCAAGGACATCCTTCCCACGCGCTGGGGGCCAAGTGCAATCCAGTTTAGGAAAACACTAACTACCGGCCCAACAGCCCCTTCTCCCCCTCCCTGGCTCAGCTCTTTAGTGAAGACAGTAAGCAATGTTGAAACACCTCCCCTCGCAAACCCTGAGCCGGGGTCAGGTTGAACATTTCCGCCCCGGTGCAGGAGGTGAGGGTTACGGGAACATGTGTGCTGATCCAGGGTCAGAGTTCGCTAAACTGTATTTAAGGCAAAACATATTGTACCTGCATGATAGTGTGCTGGCGGGGGGGGTAAAAGTAGTGGTAAGTGATGGAGGGCCTGATATTGATGTAACCCCCGGATGGGGTGTCTGGACCAGGGTTAGTGTTAGTGTATGATGCACCAGGGGTATCCACAAGGAGAGACTCCCGCTGCCTTTTAATTGGCTGTCGGGGGGGTAGAGTGAGGGGTATGATTCAGCCTCCTCAAATGAAATTTGGCAACATCATAAAAGCAGACATGGGAGGTTCAGGGAGAGTTCAGACCTTGGGCCAGACACTAATACACACACACATACACACACACATACACTAATACACACACACATACACTAATACACACACACATACACCAACGCCCACATGGCCCTCATTGTGAGGCTTTTACACACACTGTCACACAGACATACACAAACACACATATACACACAGGCAGACAGGCAGGCAGACAGGCAGGCAGACAGGCAGACAGGCAGACAGGCAGACAGCACACCCCTCAACGGTATTGTTTCTCTGCAAAGGAGTCAAATTGGAACCTGGAACAGAGTGTCATCATCTTTAAGCACTCCAGACAGACAGACAAAGCTTTTAAACAAGCCACCTCTCGTTCCCTCCCTCCATTTTCGATCCCCCCTTTTCCAACTCTCCCACCCCCATTGTACCCAGCTCCAGAGCCAAAATGGCTTCCTAGTATCTCTGGAAGGGAAGAGTTAGTGTGTGAACGTGAACTCTGCTCTGGGTCTATTTGCATTCGCAGGAACACTGGGACGGAGGGATGGACGCTGGGTTTGGGAGATCTGGGAGCGTGGCCGCCAGAGTTCAGCCCTCACTTTAACATCCATCGCTTTCACTCTCTCACTCTCTCTCAGAGGAGCAGGGATCCTAATCGGTGGGAAGCTGTAGAAGCAGGGTTGACCTGAGGCAGGAAGAGTGTGTGTGTGTGTGTGTGTCCAGGGGGTCCCGGGAGAGGGCAGTACCCTGGCAGGACTTTGGGGATTGCGTTCCCACCCTTAGGCTCTCCTCTCCTCCTCCTCCTCCTCCTCTCTCTGTCGCTCCCTCTCTTTTTATCGCCCCACTTGACCGGGAGGCTTTTCCCAGGGCTATGCCCCGCTTCCCACAATGCCCCTCTTTGGCTCAGTCTCGCGGCTCACTCAACCCTCGGCCGAAACCGTCACTGTTGACCGACTCGGTGTCCTCTCTCTCTCTCTCTCTCCGCTCTTCACTCCATCTCTCTGTCTTTCCAAACCCCTTCTCTTTCATCGTCCAGTCAAACGGCCTCCAGCCGTCACCTCCGTCTCCATGACCCATCCCTCCATCCCTCCATCCCTCCATCCCTCCATCCCTCCATCCCTCCATCCCTCCTGGTCTGGACTGGGTTGTGTGGTGCTGGGTAGACTGCGCTCCGCCACACACTGGAAGAGGGGCACTCTTCCTCACACACACACCTCCGACACCAGGGTTGAAAGCCCGCGCGCGCGCAGCGCGCGCACCACACACACACACACACACACACACTGCAAACCCCCTTCGACTCCAATCAGTCTACTCCTATCAACACACATGCTTGCAAGTGTGTGGACAGTGAAAGAGGAAACTGTGTGTCGTCAAATGCATGAGCCTCTGTGGTAGCCTACATGAATGCTAGTCTTGATGCGTGTGCATTCTTTGTGTATATGAGTGTGTGTGTGTGGTGTGTGTGGGCGAGTGTGCTAGTTAATTGTGATGTGTGCCAAGCTAGGTGTCGGAGGCTGTCCATGACAGTACCAGGGTAGTCAGTGAGTGTGTGTGTGTGTGTTGAGGTGTGAGAAGTGGAGGAGACAGCAAGGGCAGTCCTGCCACGCCAGCACAGTCCAGAGGTGTCACAAACACTTTCTGTCCTTTAATAAGGGAGCTGTGCTCACGCCAGAACGAGGCTAGACTGCCTCTGAATCACACACACACACACACACACACACACACACACATGCGAAGTGAATGTGTGTCAGTGTCTGCATGTGTGTTAGGGCCAGGCCATGGGGTTCCATGTGAAAAGGTGAGGAGAAACGAGCACAATCACGTGCATGTGTCTGTTTGTGCCACCAATAACTGTGTGAATACAGCAAGTCATTATAGAATAGTGCATTCTATAGTGGAAATCTAGCACTATTCACTTTATTTTCTTTACACCTGAATAGACCTGTAGGTTTCTCTCTCTCCCTCTCTCCCTATCTCTCCCTCTCTCTCTCTCTCTCTCTCTCTCTCTCTCCCTCTCTCTCTCTCTCTCTCTCTCTCTCCCTCTTTCCTAGAACAACCTGGTGTTGAGGTTGGTTTTGGACTGCCTACAGCAGCAGAATGCGATGGGCTGGGTGTAGTGATTGGGGGCGGTGTGTGCTGTGAGATACCCCCCCCTACTTTCTCACTGTGAAAAATGGCCCCCGGTGGCCACCGTAGGCCATGGGGAGTGCTTTCACTGTGGCACAGTGACCAGCAATAATGTTTGGTTCCCATGCTAGCCGGTGTTTACCCAAGGCTATTTCTGGGGGCCATTTCTGTTGCCCCATGTCCCCCCCACGGCTCTTGTCATGCCGCCCCCTCCCTACTTTGCAACTTCTCATCCTTCATCCCCTGTTTCTCCCCCCCCACTCCTCTCTTCTTCTCATCCCCTCGGTCCCCCCAGGGCCCTCTGGGTTATGTGAACGGCCAGAGAGGGGGAGTGAGAAAAAGAGGAGGAGTAAGAGAAAGAGTGAGATAGAGAAGAGGAGTGTGTGAAAGAGGAAGCGGCGGCACCACATTTAGCCTTAAAGACGTTCCCTCTGTCGGGGTCCAAGGTCCTCACACACTGTGAGCAGGTATTATACGGACCTGTGTGTGGGAGTAAAGTAAGTGTGTGTAGATGTGGGACTGTGGTGTGAGTTTGCGTGTCCGTGTGTGTGTCAAGTTGAGGGCCAAGGTTTACACTTGTGCTTCCTGTCCTGGACGGCCTTCACAGAGAGCCCTCTAAGTGCTACTTCCTATGCACCCTCGGCTTCACATAACAATCTGACCGCATCGCCTTCCTCCGCAATCTTCCAGGCGGTGACGCCTGACTCCCGCTCCTCACTGCAGACCCCACCTCCCCCACGGACATCCCCTCTGACATCCCCTCTCTCCCTCCCCTCTCTGGTGCTATCTATCTCTGACCACCCTCCTCTGTTCAGCTCTTTGGGAGTTTATCTCTCCATCCATCTTTCTTCCTCAGTTTTTTTCTCCCTTCTTCTCTCCTCCTTCTCTACCACAGCGGTGGTAGGGTCACTTTATCCCTCTCCTAGCACCTACCCTCAAAGATTCTCTCTCTGACTCTCTTCCCCTCCCTCCCTCCCTCCCTCCCCTCCCTCCCTCCCTCCCTCCCCTCCCCTCCCTCCCTCCCTCCCTCCCTCCCTCCCTCCCTCCCTCCCCCCTCCCTCCCTCCCTCCCTCCCTCCCTCCCTCCCTCCCTCCCCCCTCCCTCCCTCCCTCCCTCCCCCCTCTCTCTCTCTCCTCCCTCCCTCTAATCTGTGTGGCCTGTGTGTGACTCTCATCAGTAACTGAAGCCATAAACAAACCCTGGCTAATGTGTTGTAATCTCGACCCCGAAGCCAAAACATGAAAGGGGGGACGTTTCATCGTAACAGTGCACTCAGGAATAAGAAAAAACCAACATCTTAAAATGCCCCATCCCAAATGGGACTTTTAGTACCGGTGTTCTAAAGTCGTCAGTCCTCGACTAGGGGCCAGATAGTGAAGACGCGGAGATAGCTTGAGGAGTTCCATATTGCCCGGGTGTTCAAAGCGTTCCAGTCTTTGGGGCTAATTGTGAGATTATCTCGAGAGTGTTTTTTGAAGACATCTCAACTTTATGAGGCTGTGGTTTAATGTGGGTGATGATCAAGCGGTTCCTGGGGTTCTGAGATGGTCAAAATCCCTCGGCTGAGATCAGGTTCCCTGTACCGCTCTCTTAGAACTGACAAACTATCTTGGAATGTCCAGAAAGGCAGTGAAATGCAAATGTGTGTACATACACACAAACATACACACGTTGAAGAGGCAGACAGACAGAAGTGAGACAGGGAACAGCAGTGAGACAGGGGACATCAGTGACACAGAGAACAGCAGTGAGACAGGGAACAGCAGTGAGACAGGGAACAGCAGTGACACAGAGAACAGCAGTGAGACAGGGAACAGCAGTGAGACAGGGGACAGCAGTGAGACAGGGAACAGCAGTGAGACAGGGGACAGCAGTGAGACAGGGGACATCAGTGACACAGAGAACAGCAGTGAGACAGAGAACAGCAGTGAGACAGGGGACATCAGTGAGACAGGGAACAGCAGTGAGACAGGGAACAGCAGTGAGACAGAGAATAGCAGTGAGACAGGGAACAGCAGTGAGACAGGGAACAGCAGTGAGACAGGGGACATCAGTGACACAGAGAACAGCAGTGACACAGAGAACAGCAGTGAGACAGGGAACAGCAGTGAGACAGGGAACAGCAGTGAGACAGGTTGTGGGCCAAACAGCTTGTCAGAGTCCCACAACACGTCCCCTCCTAAAGAAGCTGCCTCATATTAGCTCTGCTGTGGGATTTACACACACACACACACACACACACACGCCCACATGTCCGACAACACACTTCTTCCTATGGGCAAACAGAGAGATTTCCACACATACTAACACAGAAACACACATCTGGGGTCAGCTAAGCGGGTCATGAGTAGTTCGGAAAACACTTCCCTGCACAAAGACAGACTTTCAGACGAGCCTTTACGAGTTCTTGCATTGAGTCCCCTTGACTACACGCACACACACACACACACACACACCCACAGCTGATCCAGAGGATGTGGTTGGGTGAGAAGGAAAAAGGGGTATGGTCGGCGTCGGATCCAGGCAATTATTGAAGTGTCCAAACCAAATTCAGACAGCCATGCTGGAGCCAGTTAGATCTGCACGCAGACAGGCAGACAGAAACACACCCTTGCACACACACACTTACACATTATTGCCACAATGCTACGACCACTGGGACTTGTCATGGTAATTCACCTATGCCATAGAGAAGGGCTTTAAATGGTGAAATCCTCATTCTGATCCTACGGTAACAAGCAGACTACCAGCTGGCCCTTGGCCTCCGGTTGAAAAGTAAAAAGCTGGATTCTGGCCCTGAATGGTCTCTCCAAGTCCATCTAATACCAACATAATAAGGGTAGCATAGGGACAATGTCGGTGGCTAATCTTCGCTCTTTACATGCTCTTTGTTAGGCACTTGTTCCGCCTGTGTGCAGGTAAGGCTTTTGTCAAAGGTTAAGCCCCGAGACTCAGACAGCCAGACAAGTTAATTAAAGTTTGTCTAGGGTGAGTGTGCTTCCTGGACAGAGGGCAGAGGCATCTTTAGAACATGGCCAAAGCTTTGTCACAGGACGGAATGTGGAAGCTTCAAAAGTTCTGTGATCCGATTCTAACGAAGACTTGATTTGACGACGTGGTGGTGAGACTTGTGATTCGGGTTAAGAAAAGTGTGAAATGAGCTTAGTAACCCACTTGGGCTATCTTCCGGCTCAAATCCGCTTATTCGTATCAGGACAATGTTTGACAGTAACGCAGTATCGAAAACAAAAGCTAAACCTGACTTCATAGGCATGATATACATTTAGAATGTGATTTGAGTAGCCACCAACTGGGAATTTTTGGGAATGTACATCTTTACACTGTAATGTTATAGGTAAGACACAATGCTAATTGTATGGTAGATACCTGTCATCTCTCACCAAGGACTAAAGTTTATTTTTCCAAATACAGGCATTATCCTATTTGAGCATTTTCCCGTTTCCTCAGTCAAACATGCTAGAGGTTGTTTAGCTCGATCCAGGCCAGACTCGCTGAGCTCATGCTCCACCACATGAACCCCTTCTGCTGGTGAGCGTGAGTGAGTGGGTGAGCTCAGTGCACACAGCGAGCACTATGAGCTTTGAAAAGGTGGTAAAAAAACAAACGGCTGAACGAAGGAGCAGATAGCAGACGTGTTCTGAACAGGGGGACGATCCCCTCGGGGGGGACGGACGGATGGACGAGCGAGAGAGAAAAAGAAAGAGAGAGGAGGAAGAGGAAGGAACAGACAAGAGTAAGTCTTATGTGTTGGTCTCTCCCTCTCTCCCTGGGCTGTGGTAATGTTCTGCACAGACCCGTTCTCCAAGGTCATCCTATAGCACTGTGTCCAGCTGTTTTCATATTTAGTTTTACCCTTGGTTTTTTCTCTCCTCTCTCCTCTCTTTCCTTTTTTTTTATATCTGTGACACTCGGGCAGATTATCACCAGGGGCAACAGATTAACCACAGAAAAAGACAGAACAAATATATAATTGTGCGCAGGGTGCCAAGATTCTAATCCTGCACAGGCACACACATGTATACCACACACCACACACCACACACACACACACACACCACACAGCCTACTATCACCTCATGGTCTCTCTCCCACCTCACAAATCCACTGAAACACACACACACCATGTGTCAGTAGCTCGTGTATTGGGCTGTGATAAAATCAGGGATGGACAGTGATTCATGTTCCTCTCCAGGGTGTCACTGTGAGGCTGCAAGGGCTTCTTAGGGGAGGGGGGGGGCTTAGCCGAGATCTTCCCCCAGCTTAGGGTGCACAGAGGTGGGCTAGCAGGTCGGGTTACTGGTCAGTTGGGCTCTGCTATGAAGAGTTAGCCTTTAGCCTCAGCCCCTGGCTTTGGATTGGCTTATCACAGACGGGTTAATGAGGATTCATGTAGCCTAGCAGGAGGTGCTAGTAGGGGGGTAGCAGGAGGGCTAGCCTGGCAGTCTGCCTCGTCGGAAGGTCCAGAGGAAGGCTTATTGGGTCTCACAGGAAAGGCTACTGCCACTACCTATTCTATGAGAGTTTTAAGAGTCTGAAAACTACGGTGCATGGCATATGTGCTACTTAAGTCCTATAACTAGCTGGTATTTTCCTGAAGTGCTTACAATTTCAATACAAGTTCAATTGCAGTGGTCTTCATGTATTCTTGGTAAAAACAGCAACCTAAAAAACGTTACATTATTTGCTAAAGTTGTATCACAAAACCGTTACCCATGGATCTGTGTCTCCGACGCAGGGTTGACCATGCGCCTCGCCATCTGCTGTTGCCAGGCTACATACAACGGGGCTCGCCATTGACTCATTCCACATGCCGCAGCGAGACATATGCCCCCTGGACTCTCTCCATCGTTTCACCACCTTGCCCTGCGCTCCAGACACCATGTCCCATACCTCTCAATCATCCTCCTCTTCCCCCTCCTCTCATCCTCCGCTCATCCCCCTCTCTGCTCCCTCAGGAGGCATATGGTGTGTGATGATGGGGGAGATATCCCAACACACACATACACACACAAACATGCACAGACACACACACACAGGTGCATATGGTCATTGATGACAGGAGAGATAACACCAAATTCTCTCACAAATTGCTCCAGAGTCTCTCCGAAAGAAAGAAATGTCACACACACACGGAGATAGACACACACACACACACACACACGGAGACACACAGGGAGACTCACAAAACGATGAGAGAAAACAGCCCAGACACATGTCAGGAGAGGGCATGACACACACACACACCCTTTTACACACACACACACCCTTTCACTCACACACACACACACACCCTTTCACTCACGCACACACACATACACACAAACACACACACACACACACCCTTGCCCCATCCTTTGACCGGCATCTGACCCTTGTAGGCCAGCAGCTGTTGGTCGTTTGAAGTCTCACTCTGAGGATCGCCTTTCACTTCCAGCCTCTTCAGCCAATATTATTTAAAGGAGAAAGAGACAGAGAGAGAGGGAGGAAAGGAGAGAAAGATAGAGAGACTCCAGCTGAATACCTCCCCTCTCCTTTCTCATCCCTTCCCTCCCTGCCTCTCCTTTGCCAAGGCCCAGCATGACACCGCCTGACCAGATCTCACCAGGAAACCCCCTGCTAGATTTGTGAGAGGACGTCTCTTCAAGTCCAGGTATTCACAAGGACTCCTTGCACTTTTGCACCTACATGCATAACACCCTCTTTAAATCAGACATGACACTAACAAGATTAAACATAGTTTCTCAGAATGGCACACACTGACACTCTTCACACACACACACACCTAAACAACACACACTCTAATGGGTTTTGGAAAGAGCAGGGATCTTGTTTGGAGGTGAAAAGGTGAGGTGTTGAGTGTGTGTGTGTGTGTGTGTGTGTGTGTGTGTGTGTGTGTGTGAGGCAGATGGAGGCAGACTGGTGAGCTTAAGGGGACCCAGTAGAAGTCCCACCCCTCAGTCTGATACATGAAGCCGTCCTATGACAGGGGTGCTGCTGGCCACAGGCTGTCCTGAGGCCATAACTTACACACGTGCACACACACACTTGCAACACACACTTTGAGTCTACGCACTCATACACACACACATACACACACTCATACACACACACACACACACACACACTCATACACACACACACTCATACACACACTCATACACACACATACACTCATACACACACACACTCATACACACACATACACTCATACACACACACACTCATACACACACTCATACACACACACACACCCCAAAAAACACTCAGCTCCCCCTCTTGACTGAGTGACAGATAGACAGAAGGCATCTTGTCTCTCTCCCCAGTCCTTTAGTGGTGCAGAGCTCTTAAAGCCACTGCCTCCAGTGTGTGTGGTCACTGAAGTGATAATAAGAGAGAGACAGAGAGACTGCCCTGGGCCAGCTTAGTCACTCAGAGAAGACACACACGCACGCACGTCCACACAATGGGGTGCGGAGAGTCCTAAACAAACCTCCAACAAACAACCATGTCTCTACAGTGTGTGCTTCCGTGTAGTGGGATGGTCACCTGTTTCTTTGGACGTGGTGTAAGCAGGGTGGTGCACGTGGGCACACTGCTTTCCAACAGACGTGAGTGGTACACACACTACACACACACACACACTACACAACATACACACACACACACACACACTACACACACACACACTACACACACACACACACTACACACACACACACACATACACTACACACACACACACTTACACACACACACACACACACACACACACACACACACACGTGGAGCTCTCCCTGGGAGGTGTCGTGGGACACATGAACATCTCCAGTGACCCGCCAGGTCTGTTGTTGCTGAGGGGTTTTCATCCATAAGTTCAAGTGGAGTTGAAAGGTGAGGAGGGGTCGAGGGTGGCGGAGGCGATGTGGGGAGAGAGGGGGGCGGTGACTGGATGTGTGTGTGTGTGTGTGTGTGTGTGTGTGAGCGTACTAGGTTGTGTGACGTACTAGAATGTGTCTGTCCTCTTGTGGATGATTGTGTTCGAAAACACGGAATGACAATGACATCCAATGGTATCCATAAAAAAAATGAAAAAAATGCAAACTCTTTGATCCGAAGCGACATTCAAACTTTACAAAGGCAGTACGTGAGCATGTCCTGACACAAACACACGCGCACACACACTCTCTCTATTTCTAGCAGTGTGCTCTGATGGTCTGGCTTCCTCCACTCAACACCCCTATAAAGATGACAAGGCCCTGGGATCAAAGTGCTCCCCCTCCCCGCCCCCCCCCGCCCGCCCCCCCGCCCCCCCCGCCCGGTTCTCCTGGGGTCACAGCCCGCCTGGGAGTCGGAGCCAGGGACTGACCCCCACAGCAGTCCTGGGCCTGTTAAAACCCACTCCAGCTACACATTCTTCCCCATCAAAGGTACAAAGAAAATCAGCTTTTAACTAACATGAGGTCACCTTTCAGGACCCACAGTGCTGTTCTAAACACGTGACCTACAAGAACGCAAAACTCAACTTATTGGTGGCTGGTGAGCAAGGTTTAAAAAAGAAATACAAAGGGCGTCCGTAAAATCACGTAAAATGATCTTGAAACTCTTGGGTTATACGACTTTTACAGGCTAACCTAGGGCCCGTTGACACCAATGGCGGGGTTAACTTAGGGTTAACTTAGGTTCAGACAGATGCATGAAGCTCCATGTGACTTGGTGAGTCAGGATGGAGGATTGGAGAGGAGCACACACCAGCCTGACTCTCTGGGAGCGGAAGGGTGAAAAACGTTGAGAAGCGCAGTGAGACTTTGGCACTTGAGGAGCGACATGGTCTAATGGAGAAGACATGCTACCTGAGTGAGACCCTCCTGCCAAAGCCATTAGCTCCCAGCCACACTGCTCCCTGTCAAGACATTTCCAGCTTCGCGTGAGAGAGTGTGTGTCTGTGCGAGCGCTTTTACAGTTGTGGTATGAGAAAATACCGTGTTTGTGCGTCCCTGAAGGGCAAAAGGGTGTGACTTTTCTGACATGGCCAACCCCTGAACTTGAACTTTTGAACCCTTAGTTTTGGAGCAGTTGTGAGGGAATATTAGTGGTGTTTTGATCTATGTACAGCATTTTTCTTTTTTTTACTTTCTACAATTCAAGTCAAAAGTCAGACAACAACAAATCTATACAGACCATTTTTTTTAATTTATTTGTATTTGTCTTGTATTGCTTGAGAAATCTTATCAAAAGAATATAAATGTCATTTTGCAACTGTGCAAACTCCTATCTCACTCAAAAACTCAAAAGACCCATTGCTCAAAGTTGCGTTCCTGGACACAACAATAGAACAATAAATCAGCCAACGGCGACGGCTGTGTAGTAACCAGAGCATCACTCTGTACTAGTGACACAATCAAGTTGTGAAATCAAATTAGGGGCGAGAGAGTAATAAAAGAAATGTGTCTGAGCCGTCTGAGGTGGTGTCAGGTCTGTGGGTGTGAGATGAGATCTCTCCTGTACACACACACACACACACACGTATCACACACACACATGTACCACACACACACACACACACACACACACAGTACCACACACACACACACACACACACACATGTACCACACACACACACACACACACACACACACACACACACACACACACCACACACAAACACACAAACACACACAAAGCCATGCAAGCATGAAACACAAAGATGAGTACACGCACACGCACACACGTACACACAGAGTGTCTGAGTCATGGCCACCCTGACAGGTTGCGGACAGGTCCAGGGGCACCTCAGAGGGTGCAAGTCTCCCAAACACCTCTACGTTCTGAGAGAGAGAGAGAGAGAGAGAGAGGAGAGGGAGAGAGAGAGAGAGGGAGGGAGAGTGTGAGGGGGGAGGATGCCATGGAGCTAAGTGCCTAGGTGTTACCTCAGCGCCTGAGGACAGGCGGTAGCACTCTGAGCCCCGACGAGTGCAGCGCCGAGTGCTTCTGACACAAAATGGCCGCCCAGGCACAGACCTGCCACTGTAAATGTGTAGGTAGAAAACTGGCCAGTATTCTCATTCCTTCACACAGAACACCACTACTGATAACAGTCAGTGGTCAACCGGACCTTCTGGTGAGCAGTTGGACTGGTCGCAAACTGTTTCTCAAATGAAAGGGGAAAAAAGCGACAGATTTCGATACATGACATCTGGCTCTTAATGCTGGGGGTTTAGGTCCAGCTAGCAATAAAGTAAAGTGGATGGTAATAAATGATGTTTGTCATTCAGTTTGTCATGACACTTCCTCTGATAAACCCATTTGTATGAATCTAGTATGAATCATGATAAATGTTTCAGGGCCTTATCTCCGCCTGCAGCTCTTCCCTCTCCCAGAGATCTAAAGCTCTGGCTACGTCCATTAGCTCACTGGCGCTAATGCCCCAGATTAGTGGGGGATCATAGTCACAGGGTGTTGAGTGGGTTAGGACCCACCACACACACACCCACATACACACAAACACACTCTACCTCACCCACCTTTTACTCGAACACCACCTAGCAAGTTTCTCTCTCCCTTTCTCTCTCTCTGTCTTTCTCTTTCTTTCACACACAAACTCATTCCCATTCTCTCTCTCTCTTGCTGAATAACATGTACACTTTCCCTTCGTAATCCAGTGAACGAGGTCTGTGTAATCTGCTCATTTGCCTCGGACGTGTTGTGTGGACCCTCCAATCCCATAAACGTGGCCACCAGGGAGCTAATGACCGCCTCGTAAAACATTAAGGCGGAGGTCAGGGGTCCTGGTGAGACGCGTGACGCGCTCAATGAGAAGCATGTGAGACAGGGTTAGAGACAGGGTTAGAGAGAGGCTGAGAAAGACAGGGGGAGAGAGAACGGTGTGTGTATGTGTGTGTGTGTGGGAGGGGGGGGGGCATAGAGATATAGATCTGAGGAAGAGAGACAAGTTGGGAGAGGCAGTCCGGGTGGGGGAATCCACACTGGGAGGGTTTGACTCAGGCATGGAGGGAAAGAGAGGAAGGGCAGAGGGGACAGAGGAGGGGATAAGGAAGCAGGGAGGATAGAGGAAGGGCCAAAGGGGACAGAGGAGGGGATAAGGAAGCAGGGAGGATAGAGGAAGGGCAAAGGGGACAGAGGAGGGGATAAGGAAGCAGGGAGGATAGAGGAAGGGCAAAGGGGACAGAGGAGGGGATAAGGAAGCAGGGAGGATAGAGGAAGGGCAAAGGGGACAGAGGGGTAGGACGGGGGATAGGAAGGGCAAGCAGGGAGGGGATAGCAGGGGATAGAGGGCAAAGGGGACAGAGGAGGGGATAAGGAAGCAGGGAGGATAGAGGAAGGGCAAAGGGGACAGAGGAGGGGATAAGGAAGCAGGGAGGATAGAGGAAGGGCAAAGGGGACAGAGGAGGGGATAAGGAAGCAGGGAGGGTAGAGGAATGGGGTCGGGAGGATTAAGGGCCTAGGAGAGAAAAAGGAACAAAGACGGCAGGAAGTGGGCAACTTAAATAGAAAAATAATTGTTGATACAATAAACCATGCATTGAGCATATTGGGGAATATATAGGATGTGTGGGGAAATACTCGACCAAGGGACAATCTTCTTCTGCTTCTGGGCAGTCCATGGACCAAACAGGAGAAACCCTGCTCTCCAATGTGAGCAGTCGTCTAATTGCTGCAAGCGTCCTGTGGACTGACTCATAGGTCACAGGGCCAGCGAGAGGGGGTCAGGGGGCTTCCTGGCAGTCACCCGTGCGTACGCACTCAGACTTAGGCAGAGGAACAACATGTTCTAGTCGTGCCCGCTGAAACAAGGGCATGCTGGGAATTATGTAATTACCCAACACATCGCTGGACCGTGGTGCATTGGAGGGTGGAGAGCGGGAAAAGACGGTGTGTGTGTGAGCGTGTTTGTGTGTGTGTTGATTGGGGAAGACCTGGCCTCCAGACTGACGCCACGTAGGGAGGGGGTGAGGAGAGGGAGGGGGTGAGGAGAGGGAGGGGGGAGGAGAGGGAGGGGGGGGAGGAGTAGGGGATGAGTGTAGAGAGCGGGACGAGAGGCCAGGAAGGGAAGGATGTGTAATTAACTCAATCAGCTTGATGAGGGGGAAAAAGAGATGACCCTAACCCTAGAGAAAATTGGGGTGTGCGGGGAGGCCTCGTTCTCACATAACCCCTCACCATCCTCTATCTCACACACACACACACACACACATAACCCCTCACCATCCTCTATCTCACCCACACCACACACACCACCACACACACCCACACACACACACACACACCACACACCCACCACCCACACCACACCACTAACCCCTCACCATCCTCTATCTCACACACACACACACATAGAAAACACACCCTCTATCCTTGCCCCTTGCACTTTCTCTAGACACCCATTTGACACGACTACCTTCACATAAAAACCTACATTGATATGGGCTTACTGGGTCAGAAACACCCAGCTAGCACACTGTGGGGACACTCTGCTTCCAAACCAGCCCACATGACACAATACTACTCAGTTTAAAGAGGGCCTGCTTGGGACATGAAAGACAAATCTGTAACACTCACCCATGAGAGCACACACACACACACACACACACACCACACGAAAACAGCATGCATTTACAAAGACACACACACACACACACAAGATAAGTCATACAGACACACACAAACAAACATGATAACCCCCACACACACACCCCCACACACACACACTGAAAAGGCTGACCAGAGATACCGCTGGCGTTGATCAAAGGCAGGAATGTGATAGTGAGAGATAAGGAGAGATAGTGTGACGGGGGCCAACTTTCAAAGCTGCCTCACCTCACATGGATCAAGCTGCCCAAAACACAGACATGAGCAAGTGAGAGAGAGATGACTCTCCCTTCCTCCCCAATCACACATACCTGCGCGCACACACACACGCACACACACACACACACTTTAACACTGACATAGGAACTCGAATACAAATGTACCTATCAAACCTTGCAACATTAAACAAACACCAACTCACTCACACACTCACACACTCACACACTCACACACGCACACACTCACACACTCACACACTCACACACTCACACACTCACACACTCACACACTCACACACACACACACACACACACACACACACACACACACACACACACACCACACACACACACACACACACACACACACACACACACACACACACACACACACCACACACACACGCTGGCCTGGATAACTTAAAACCTCCTATCCCCCTGGTGCCCTGGAAGCACACTGATTGCTTTCATTCCTAATCAGCGGATGATGAATTTTCTTAAAAGGCCCGAGCGGTGGACGGGGGCAAATTGGAGCTGATCAGTCCCGTCCGGTCGGAGCCGGCCCTCTGTAGGAGGGAGAGCCTGCTGCTGGGAGGAGGAGGGCAGCACATGTGACACTCATCACTGGGAGGGTGCTACGGATACAGCAGGAACCAGGAGAGGGTCGGGGCCTGGTGTCAGAGCTTAGCTGCTGTTGGGTTTGCTGTCATGTCAGGAGGGGTTGTGTTTGTGGGTGTGTTGTCGTCGTGTCTTGAACTTATTTGTGTTTGTGTGAAGCTTTAGCGAGCATGGGTGAGTGGGTCGGGGGCCAAACGCATGACCTCATTTGATGGGTAGTTTGGACAGTCTGGTGTGATCTTACACACACACACACACACACACACTAACACACGCCTCTGAGGAAAGCAGTTGATTTGGCTGTTGGTGGGGAGAGAGGAGGGGGGTTCGGGGTGGAGGGAGGGAGGGAGGCGTCAGTGTGGAGCCAGACCCTGGGTCTACCTCAGGGGTCTATGGAAGGAGGGGAGGGGGTGCCAGAGCCATTGTGTGGCAACAAGCTGACCCATTCATGGCGCCTGTGTGTGGCTAAACTCTGCTAATGAGTGTTCCCCTGACTAGTCCTGCTACTGCTGCTACCACATCACAGGACAGGCTCATTCACACTCACCCAGCACAATGAGCGAGACAGACAGAGAGACAGAGAGAGACAGAGAGAGAGAGAGAGAGAGAGAGACGAGAGAGAAGGAGAGAGGGAGAGAGAGACAGGAGAGAGAGAGAGAGAGAGAGAGAGAGAGAGAGAGAGAGAAATACAAAGGGAATATAGAGAGGGAGGGACGAGGAGCTGTATCTCCTGACAAGTTACTGACATCATACATGTCCACAACAACACACAAACTTGGGTAACTTAGAAAAGAGACGTATTAACACTCATAAAGACACACAATGTATTACAATGTTAATTTCCTCACTAAGAGAAAATAAATGTAACACAACCACAGGTTAGGCGTCTGTGCATGTGTGTGTGTGTCTGTGCATGTGTGTTTGTGTGTCTGCATGTGTGTGTGTGCATGTGTGTGTGTGTGTGTGTGCATGTGTGTGTGTCTGTGCATGTGTGTGTGTGTGTGTGTGTGTAGTGGGGGTGCAGAGTGTGAAAGTCAGGTCACATGAGCTAGGGGGAACGTGTGTTGTGTGTGTGTGCGTCCATCAGGCCCTCCACCTCTCACACTCATGTCTTTTTCACAGGCAAGCTATTTCCAAGCGCTAGCTGAGGGATAGCGGCCATGGTGGGGGGAGGTGTCCATTAAAACCCTGTTAAAACATTTCTGATGTTGTCAGCCAATGTAGAGGGAGGAGAGAGAGGTGAGAGCGGGAGTGCTATCTGGGCCTGCAGCAGTTCACTGTCCTGCTGTCAATACTATGAGCGGGAAGGTGCAAGATGAACAACAACCTAATTTCACCATTAAACTTTCATGGGGCTCCTCAGGCAAAAGAGAGAGGAAGAGATGTGGCAAGTAAGGAGAAGAGAGAGAGAGAGAGAGAGAGAGAGAGAGAGAGAGAGGCCGCTGTTAGCTCTCTCCAGTCCCACCACATGACCTTCACTCCCTCAAACCTTTTAAAACCCTTTAAAAACTCACCCACTTTTACACACTCTCTCACACATGCGCCACAAACGTAAAGTCGCACTTTGGATGTGCTGTCCTCCGGGTGGAATTACATTTGTGGCGTTTTTACCTCGGTATAATAGCGACCCTTTCAGCACGCGCCTCTCTCTCTCCGGCCCCCTGGAAGCTCTCTCCTCCGTACGCCACAGCTTTACTTATTTAATATGGCCTCGGAGCAGGAGTACATCAGCAGCTTGAGGAAACGCTTCAAGAGACCACCTTTTAATGGTTTTTAACACGTCGGCCGGTGTGGGGGAGAAAACACCTAGGGAGTGGGGAATGGTGTAGTCCTGCATGTTGCAGAGAGGTGAGCTCGGTGTGTGTGTGTGTGTGTGCGTGTGTGTATGTGTGTTTTTTTCGTATGTGTGTGTGTGTGAATTTTGTCTCCAGTGCATTAACAAGTAAACAGGGAACAAGTAAACCTGAAATTGTGGAGTGTTCAATTCCAACTCTCACTTTACTGCAAAGACTGGTGATGTGGCTGAAGGAGTACTGGAGCAAAAACTGTGGGAAGGAAGAGGAGAGAGGGTGAAAAGAAAGTTTCAGAGCCAGGAATGACCGTGACACTCTGTGGTCTTGGTGACAGCTCTCTCGCCTGATGGTGACAGTGCTGTCACAGAGGGTGTGTGTGTGTGTGTGTGTGTGTGTGCTAGCGGGAGCAGGGTGAAGGGCCACTCTGCCCTGAGGGTCTGTGGGGGCCACCAGGGACTGACCATCAGCAGGTTGAACAGTGATAACACCAGTGAGTCGCCTGGCCCATTCACTGCCTAGCTGCAGGGGATGGCAACACTCACATGCAGTGTGTGTGTGTGTGTGTGAGCGTTTGTGAGCGTGTGTGTAACAGAGAGAGAGGGAGAGAGGGAGTGGGTGGGTGGCACTGAGAGAGAAGGAGAAGCGAGAGTGGCACTGCCCCCTCTAGGTGACAATAGCAATGTCAACACACACACCCTGCCTGAAAATACTATAATAATCCTATGTAATGAGGTGCAACACTGGCCAGACTCTCAATGCCATTCTGTCAAACACAGAGTCTTTGCATCTTCACAGCCTTCTTCTCATTATTCTTACTTCTACTGAAAAGACAGAATACTAGAATAGCTGAAGCAGTTTTGGGGGCCAGCAAACTCTTCCAACGGCATCGGTGGAGTTTGGTGGGAAGCGTGACAGGGAACGAGGACTGAGGCAACAGAACAGAGCAGAAGGTTTGGGAGATGAGCCTCTCCCTCCTCGGAGAGCTGCACAGGACTGACCACGTCTGCATCCCCGCACTGACTCTGAACAGCAAGGGGGCTCTCATGTCTATGAAGAGGGAGGGAGGGAGGGAGGGAGGGAGGGAGGGAGGGAGGGAGGGAGGGAGGGAGGGAGGGAGGGAGGGAGGGAGGGAGGGAGGGAGGGAGGGAGGGAGGGAGGGAGGGAGGGAGGGAGGGAGGGGGGAAAGAGAAGGAAATAAAGAGAGAGGGAGAGATGGATATAAAGGGAGCGAGACGATGAGAAAGAGGAGGAGAGAGAGAGACGAGAGACGAGAGAGAGAGGTGGAAGGGGAAGAAAAGAGAGGCAGAAAGACAGCAACAGCCTGAATGGCACATTTTCAGTGATGCGGGCAGATGAGCAGGTGAAGTGCTAACGACGGTGGTGACGACCCCAGTGAGCCTGAACACAGTGAGCCTGAACACAGTGAGCCTGAACACAGCGAGTGAGCCTGAACACAGTGAGCCTGAACACAGTGAGCCTGAACACAGTGAGCCTGAACACAGTGAGCCTGAACACAGTGAGCCTGAACACAGTGAGCCTGAACACAGCATTCCAGACCAGTACTCACTGGACAACAGTACTGTCCTGGGAAAGGAGGCAGAGAGGGAACAGGGAGAGAGGCAGAGGCATGAATAAGTAAAAAAAGAAGACCGTTGGGCCACAGAGTCCGTTGGTTGACGTTTCTGCTTCAGCGCGTTTTAACACATTAAGTGAAGCTCAGCCTTGTCTCCAGTAATGAGGGTCGAGGGGGGGTAGAGGGAAATGAAACGTGTGTGTGTGTGTGTGTGGTGTGTGTGTGTGTGTGTGTGTGGGGGGCTAGGGGTGTTGGTTGGGGGAGGGGGGGGGTCCATGTTACCCTAAAGACAAAGAAGACTTTGCACTAATTAAACTGCCTCACTCTCCACATAACTCTTCCACAATGTTCATGGATTGAAACTGAGTTGCTGTTTTCTAACACATTGCTAACAATTAAAAGTGGGTCGCAAAGTGAGCGTTCAAGAAATACACCTAAATGAACGTGTCAGACGAGGAAACACCAAACAACTTCTGTGTGAGTGAGCGCCTGAAGTTAAGGTAATTAAATGTCAAGGTCATCTCAATTTACTGAACTCTTTGAAAAAAGGGAGTGTGTGTGTGTGTGTGTGTTTTGCTCAAAGAATGTGTCCATGAAAGAAAGAATGTGTGTTTGTGTGTGTGTGTGTGTCTGTGGTGTACCAGTGTTCTCTCCCCAGTTATGACTGTGCTCTCCCAGCCCGTCTCCACACACACACACACACAAACACACCCCCCCACCCCCCCCACTGTGTCAGAGTTTATTCACAGGAAATGCGAGGGGAGCCTCACGCCTCGCTGGCTGATGCGAACTGACATGGCGTCTCCAGCGAGCGGGGAAGTTAGCATGTCGGGCAGGTCAGCACAGGGCAAGCAGACAGTCAATAAAATATTCAATACAGCACTCTGCGATCATGGATCTAATACCTGCAAAGAGAACTCCTCCCTGCCATAGCTCCAAAAAAACAACAAGATAACACCCCACCCGATTCACATGTGGTCTGAGCTGCTCTGTGAGGTGGAGGGGGCCAAAGGTGCTCGTCAATGAAGATCTAATTGACTCTAGCGGCAGCGCCTAGCTGAGAGCCCTTTGCAGGGAACTTGGTATGGATTTTCCTCTCGTCCAATCAGAAGGCAGGTTTCATCAGAATGAAAGTTCAAAAGTGCACAGTGACCTTTTCCAGCCCGGCAGTTGATGGTACCTCCGCACAATGAAGAGAGAGAGAGAGAGAGAGAGAGAGAGAGAGAGAGAGGAGAGAGAGAGAGAGGAGAGAGAGAGAGAGGGAGAAGGACGTCCTTTTGTCCTTGCCTTTTTCTCTCCATTTCACGATCTTTGTCACGTTTGCCCCCCGCTCACATCTCCTCCGGCTAGATCTTTCCTGTCTTGGTCTCTGTTTGTGTTCTTCCTTCTCCCCCCCCGTCCCAGAGTCCTCCCCGGACCCTCGAGGCAGGAGAAGAGCATACGGCTGAAGCTTGACAGCCTGCAGGTCTCACAGGGGTGCCTGTGCGGCCCGCATCACTTTAGCGCGTCAGGCGCTAATCTCAATTAGCATCACTCACCCCGGCACTCTTCGCATCACGTCCACTCTGCTCCCCCTCCCCCCCCACGACAGGCACCCTCTATAGACTCGGTGGCGTCGGGGAGGAGGAGGAGAAGAAGAAGAACCGACACAAAAAAAAACACACACCAGCTGCTAACGGGCCGCTTCTCTGATTAACCTCGACAGCAAGATGTCGGCACTGCCACTTTCTCTCTAGAACTCTCCGCGTGCTCCGCAGTAGCACCCCTCCCGCTCAGTACGCTCCTTTACATTTTTAACAAGCTCCCCCCGCTCGGCCTCCATCTCCTTTACTGTGTCGTCTGAGTGTGCAGGATTTTATTACTTACACCACATAGATTGGTTCAGTACAGTGGATCAGTGTTACACACGCAAATGGTTTTCCTTTCTCCCCTCTGAATAATTAATGCCGGTGGATGGTTAAGGACAAAGAGAGTGAAGGCTCCATTAGTAACATGATGTTTGGAGGTGCTGACTTCATCATCTGAGTTGTTAAGTGTCTGTGTGGTCGTCCTGTACCGAGAACACGGCGTGTCTCAGGAAGATGGCCGGAGTGAACCTTCACAGAGGAGACAGTGGATGATATAATAGCGAGGACAGAGAGGAGAGCGTATGAGAGCGGCTTCCGACTCCGAGCTGTGTGGTTTTGCCTTGTTCAGATCATGTACAACAGAGGCTCTTGGCAGATACACTTTCACGAGACACCTGCCTTGAGTTTCTGCTTCCAAAAGCCCTCGGAACTCTGCTGGAAGCAGCGTAGACACGAAGGACACGAAGCTTTTATGGCTAACAATGAGAAGCTAAAGAAAGTGGTAAAAATACTGGCATCTTGTTTTATTTTTATTTTTTTCCAGTTTTGTTCCGGAGGGACCTCATAATCCATCCCACAGTTCTAGGGCTTTCAAATACCTATAAATAAATGCTTTTCTCTCCTAGCTATGACTAGGCATCACTTCTCTCTCAACCACACAGACTGGAGTCAACATTTCAACACTAGTGACGCTGTGAAAAGAGGAGTAGCTCTTAAAATGACCTTTTTTCTTGCGCCATTTTCACTCTAGGGCACGAGAAAAGGAGCGGGACCGAGCATCTTACCGAAGGGTGCGTTTGTTTTGTTTGAGATGGAGTCTCGCTAACTCACGTGGGATGGTGGTGCATGCATGGGATGGGCTTAGCAAATAAACAAGACAAGCAGCTCCCTCCTTATCATCAGTGGCGGGTGCCACTACCCAGGAGAATGCCCATGCTGCCACATGGCACACACAATACACTTACTACAGGGAGCTGTGAGGGACAACAAACACAGACTATTGTGAAACATAAGTTAAAAAAAAGACAAATAAACAGAGTTGGGAACAAATCCTAAGTAGGTATGGCAAGGGGGTGTGGTCAAACTTCAGGAATGCTGCTGGTTCAGAGTAGTATAAGACAACCTTCTGGGACAATGGAGCGTATTTGACGTGATGCGGGGAGTTGTCAGCACGTGCGTCCACTGTGACAAAGGGCCACTTCTCCAAGCCCGTGAGAAAGGCATGTTAGTTCGGCTCTTTGACACAGGGCACTCAGTTTCTGTAACCGCCATTCATTAACATGGAACACAGCGGAATCTCAATGGCCGGGGAGATGTGCACATAGCCTCCTACGCTCCCTCAGAGCGGGGCTTCAGAAGCACCAACAATCAGCCTCTTTATCTCACCTTGCTCCAGGACCCCGTTATAGCTGGGGATGGGAAACCACTACAGATCTGGATCAAAACAACTGGGCTCAAGATTACTGAGCTCAAAGTTTAGAGCTAGAGCTGGGATTGGGTTTCAATTGGAAAAAAAATCAAAACGACTGCATGGTTAGTACAGTTCTGGCTGTTCTATGGTTGGTCAACTCTTGTCTTTGATGCTGACGGAAGGGCTGTTGCTTAGACTGAGTACAGGATCAGGGCCAGTGGAAAGACTCCATCTAAGACTAGGTGGAGATCCAGACTAGAGGTTTAGAGCAGCTTTAGTGCCGGAGCAGACCCTCAAGCCAGGGCTGGGGCTTTGGCTGAGCATCGGAAGAAAATCATGGGAAGACATCCACATTTGCTTCCACTTATGTTACGTGATCTTTAAGAGGCTAATTTGAACAAATCCCTCTCTTCGACCGCACACTGTACTTTCCAAGAGGTCTCGAACATGTGCGCCCTGGGTGCTAATGTTGTGTAAAAGTACAAAGTGGGACAGCAAAAGAACGCACGTCTATTTTGGCCCCTAAGGTACCTCGACTCTCTTATTATAAAACCAAATGTAAGAAAGAGAGAGAGAAAAAGCACAACAAAGGTCGACCAGACCCTGTCATTTAAGGGTGCGCAACCTTTCGCTGGTTGAGCCCGTTAAAACCGTATCTTTTTTTCGATCCTCACACGCATGTGCTCGGCACTCAAAAGGCGCAAGTCATTAAAGGCAAAGTGCGAAGGATGGTGTGAGCGAGGGAAGGAAAGAGTGAGAGACGGCGTCTAAAAGTGGAGAAGTGCCCGGGGACGAGCATGAGGCCCGAGGCTGCTCGCCCAAGTGGAGGCTGGCCTTTTTCCTGCCGCCGTGATACCCTGCCTTCCACCCCCCCCTCTCTCTCTCTCTCTCTCTCTCTCTCGCTCTCTCTCTCTCTCTCTCTCTCTGCCTGCGATCTGTGAGGATGTGCCTCAGGCCCACTGTTCCTCCACCAGCACGTTGAGAGCTTACTCCGCCCCCTTGGGACGGCCGGGGCCTTGTAGAGAGAGAGAGAGAGGCGGAGAACGGAGAGAGAGCGAGGAGAGGAGGCGCCGGTGAAATCTTAATGTCCTGGTGCATGTCTGTATGTCTTCAGCTAAGAGAGAACGATGAGGCCGTTTCCATGCCACTGTGCAAAAACAGCAAACGGAGCGGCGGGAAACTTCCAGGCAGAACACACACACACACACACACACACACACACGTCCCTTCACACACACACGTCCCTTCACACACACACACACACAACATTAACATTTCATGTTGTGTAAGATTCCACGCGAGAGGAATCCACATCGGCATGTCGTGTTTTCCTCGTCTACTTGTTTGTCTGTTTCAGCGTCCTCATTCATCCTCCGTGGATCCTAACCTCTCACCCACCCCCCTTTATCCACAGTCCCAGTGCCCCTCCAGGCCACTCACGAGGTCCACAAAGTCCTCTAAACTGGGATGGGGGGTGGGGGGTGGGGGGTGGGGGGAGGGGGGGGGGTCGGGGAAGTGGGGTTAGGATGCACCATGTTGTTATTGTGCGCCTGGACTACAAAGGTCAGTGTAAGCTCCACAGGAAGGAGCGATGGCCGGAGGAGAGGAGAGAAGTGGAGGAGGAGGAGGGTTAATGTCTGGCAGATGACAGATCCCCCGAATTCCTTCCTCGCGCCTACGAGGCAGCGACGGCGGCGGCTTTAGTGGCGTCCAGACCTCAGAACACTTACAGCTTTATCCCAGTTCCCGTCCTCAGGCTGGCCATGCTCATTACAATACTGGCAGAACAGACAGAGAAGAAAGAAAGAAGGAGACGAAATAAGGCCGGCTATTCACGAGGACTGCCCCGGGGTCCTAATCTGAAATCATACTTCGCAGCCCTTGCACACGGACGAAACAAAGGGGGTCCCAGTTATCCAGGGTCGTCTTTTTGTCACTCCGACTCCCGACCATAGAACCCCCCTTTCCCTAACTCTCCCAGATTGACAACCATATGGATAATGGCAACCATACTGAGACACATTTTAAAACACACTTCTCGCCACCGTCGTGACACGGCCACGCAAACAGAGGACGCTCTCAACACTCTAATGACATTCCCTGAGGAGCCACAGTGCTGTGTGTGTTCCCAGTCTGACCGCCTACACCGGCCCACGCCTGGTGACCTGACTTTCTGACATTAAGTGTTCGGCGGGGTATTTGATGGCGTGGGGAGTGGGGTTAGGGGAATAGGAATGGGTACACAGGATAGGGGATGGGGTAGGGAGGGGAGGGGGTGGTTAAGAGAAAAGGGCAGTTACAAAACTCAATTGTCCCCATAATGGTGGTAATTGTATTTTATTAAAATAATGACCGGTGTCTGGGTGGAATTAAATCCCTCCCATTAACAGGAGGGAGAGAGAGAGTGTGAGGGGTCTTGTGAGGCCTCTTACTGCCTGAGCTCATGAAGCACACAGACACACACACACACACACAGGCCAGGAAAGGTCCACTCTGTCCAGTCCGGCTGACCCACGACCGAGCGGGCCAGGCTTGGGCCAGCCTGTCCCAGAGTGCGGGGCAGTATGTGAACACAGGGCTCCATGCTGAGAGGATTCCACCCGGCTTTACTCCCCGTGACCCACACAAACCCTCACAGCACAAAACAGCTTTCGCTTTTGAAGTGGGGGGGGGACGGACGAGAAAACGAGAGAGATGAGAGGCTTTTAGGAGTGCCCGACGAGTACAAAGTGAGTCTAGCTCCTGTTTTTAAAAACCCAATGCTTGGGGTGAGAGACAGAGAGAGAGAGAAAGAGGGAGAGAGAGAGAAAAGTGTCATAAGCCCGTAGAATACCGTAGCCGGCGGGGATGGCAGTGGGGGCCACAAAACACGCCGGCTAAGCCCGGCTCAGACACTCATCTCCGCGCTGCGCTCTGTTCCCAGCGCCCCTCTTTATCCTCTACACCTCCACAGGAAGTTCAGACGAGCCCTGGAGGGCCTGCTGCTGCCGCCCCCCTCTTTCCTGACTCATCGCTCCAAAGTGCCACGGTTCACGCAAGAAGGCAACAGTCAGAGCAAGGTGGAAGGGGATGGGGGGATGGAGAGTGGTCAAGAAGATGTCATTTAGTTTCTCCAAATGAAATTCTGCCCAGTACATGTGTGTGTGTACACGCGTGTGTACAAGTGTGTGTGTGGGATGTATTCTTCCACAGGATACAGGCTTGTTTACGTCCCGCATGTCCATCCGATTGTCCGTCCGTGTGTATGTGTGTGTGTGTGTGTGTGTGGCTGCCGGCACGGTTTGTATCCACAGCCTCTCTTCTCTCTTTCCTAACCAAGGACAGCCAGGAGTTGAAGGGCCTTCTAACTGCAAGCAGCGCCTCCCCTCAAGTACGCCTCTCCAAATATTTACTCTCCTCGGAGCCCGGAGGGTGGAGAGCGTCGTTACGAGCTCATTGTGTATCCGTTCAGATGCTCAGGGGGTTTGGTAATACATAACCCCGCTGCTCCAATGTTGTCTGGGGACAATGTATCTGAAAAACACTGAGAAGTGACAACCTCAAGCCCTCATGCTGGGTTCACTGGCTCTTTCAGACTGTGAATGGATGCATCACTCACAGAAATGAGACATCGGAAATGTGACAGGTTCTTAAAGACTATGCCCGCGCATGACTTACTTAATGAAATGTGATGCTTTTTATTGTTATTATTTATAAAACATGCATCCTTCTTTTATATTTATAATTTGGATTAAGTAAATTATACTTGCTTATGTTAAGATTCTTTACATGCAAACAAAACAAAACTTTAAATGCAAAGTTTGCTCTCCAAGCAACGACGGAGGAATTAGGCTGGGTTATTGTGAATAATAATAAATAAATGAAAACAACACAAAACAAATAATAATATGTATCAAAAAAACAAACAAACTCAAATGTTTTGGTTTCTCCACCTCCTCCAGCACAGCATGACATCAGTAGTTCATGTACAGTTTAAACATCTAGGAAGTGGCTGAGCAGACAACTGAACAGTTGCTTATCTGGAGTGATGGATGATGGATCTGTGTCCTTAAGTCCAAACTAAGCTTCCCGGGCCTGAATTCAGATGTAGTGAGCGAGGCCAGCGTGGGTGAGAGTCTCGTGTTTGGCACGCGGTGAGACACACGGTGAGTGAGACACGCGGTGAGTGAGACACGCGGTGAGTGAGACACGCGGTGAGTGAGACACGCGGTGAGTGAGACACGCGGTGAGTGAGACACGCGGTGAGTGGTGAGACACGCGGTGAGTGAGACACGCGGTGAGTGAGACACGCGGTGAGTGAGACACGCGGTGAGTGAGACACACGGTGAGTGAGACACGCGGTGAGACACGCGGTGAGACACGCGGTGAGTGAGACACGCGGTGAGTGAGACACGCGGTGAGTGAGACACGCGGTGAGTGAGACACGCGGTGAGTGAGACACGCGGTGAGACACGCGGTGAGTGAGACACACGGTGAGTGAGACACGCGGTGAGTGAGACACGCGGTGAGTGAGACACACGGTGAGTGAGACACGCAGTGGAGTGAGACACACGGTGAGTGAGACACACGGTGAGTGAGACACACGGTGAGTGAGACACACGGTGAGTGAGACACACGGTGAGACGCGTAAGTGAGACACACGGTGAGACACCTAGCTCCCAGACAGAGAAGGCTGCCAGGTCAAGCTCATCAGACTCCAACCTGCGCTGGAAACGTCCTCACTTTAATATAAGTCAGCTCAGCGGGCATGACACATTTTTCAAATACCTTGTGATAAAGGAAAAGGGACACTTTGTTTGTAGTCAACTGGAGTGTCTCTTGTTCGCCCTTCCTGTACCGTTCCCTCCCTCTCATTCATTCTCATCCAAGAACTTTTGCGGAGACCCAAAGTCACCTTAAATGGCAACAACGCTTAGCAGTCCCCTAAACAAACTGGACAACAAAGACATACTTTGTCTGTAGATATGCTGTGGGGGGCCAACAGGCCGTCTTAAAACCAAAACATACACACCGAAACAAGCCTTGGGAGTACATCAAACCGTCCCAAAGCAGATTCTTTTTTATGGCCAGACCCCTAATTTTAAGTACAGGGACTTGGGGGGGGAGTGAAGCAGCGCGGGGCAGCAGAGGCAGCGGAGGCAGCAGAGGCAGGCTGTAATTTGCGCCGTGCTGGTGGCTTGTGAGGGCTCAGGGCCTGGGGAGCGTGTTGGCAGAGATGATAAAGACAGACTTGTTTAAGAGTGATGAGCTGATGAGGGGAGGAGAGGGAGAGGGAGAGTGGGAGAGAGAGAGAGAGAGAGAGAGAGACGAGAGAGAGAGAGAGAGAGAGAGAGAGAGAGAGACCAAGTAAGAAAGATAGAGAGAGGGAGAGAGAGAGATAGAGAGAGAGAAAGAGAGAGAGAGAGAGAGCGAGAGAGAGAGAGAGACCGAGTAAGAAAGAGAGAGGGAACCACATGCAAGGCATTAACAGTTCCCCTCCATCAATAATTAGAGACGGAGGGACAGAGAGGACAGATCTGATTTATGCACTTAGGTCCAGCTGTTGCACTTCCTATGGCGTCTGGGGCAAAGGTGGTTGTGTACAGTATGTGTGTTTCTGTTTGTGTCTGTTTACAATCATCAATATGTGTTTGGATCTGCCAACGACATGTGCAACACAACGCGATGAGCATACCAACATGACATGATTTCAGTTCGACCCATAAAACACCTTAAGGGGACAGACCTGTATTTTAGACTTGAATAAAAGAGTGCGAGACAAAGTGAACTGGGCTTGAACCTTTGACCTGTACAGTACTTCCTCTTTAAGCGAGCTCTGTGGACAGAACACTCGAGCGATAAAGTTTTAGAGAGTTTGGAGTGATTTCCTGGCAAGGCCTCATGAGACGCCACAACCTCCTTTAGGAAGAAAACATTTGGAAGTGAGGAACTCACAGCTATCTCTATTTGTGTGATTTACTCTCCCCTCCTGTTTACATTCTCCCCAGGCATATTCGGACCGCCGTTCCTTCGGAAATTCGCCCCCAGATTCTCGTTAGATTAGGGCTGCAATAAATCCTTGTAGCGTTGTTGTCCTGCACAAATAAACCGGCTCAAGTGTTGATGTAGAAATACTCAAAGAAAAAAAACTGTTTGGAGGTGAAGAGAGGCACTCTCTCCTTCCTGCGAATGTTTCCGTGCAGCCAGTAAACATGGCAGTGTCTCGTGGGGGGAACTGGGGAGGACAGAGATACAATGACAGAAGGAGAGAGAGAGAGAGTGTGTGTGTCTGTGTGTAGTCATGCAGATCTATGTTTATGGGTGTTTGCGTATGTGTGGTCTTGTACAGTAGATTAGCGTGCCTGATGGACTGTGTGTGCGTGTTTGTGTGGTGTGTGTGTGTGTGTGGTGGGGTCAGTAGTTCTTGTAACCAAGTGCCCAGCTGCTGATAGGTGTCTGTTTACAGTGAGTCAGTGAGTTCTGAATACTAACACAAAACACACACAGTCCTCTCTATCTCACATAATTCACAAGAACAAATCCTGTTTTTATACTGTTATCCAAAAACTTAGTGAGATAAATTGTAAAAATCAATTAAACAACTTTCGCTCACTGCACACACTAACTCTATTCACTTACACAAAAGCAAAGAGAATGTTTGTGTGTGCGAAGTAATTACATTTCTTGCTAGCCGGTTTTATGCTAAATGCTTTAAACAATTATTTAATCATGTCACTTCAAACAATTACAGAGGAGCTCCCTAGTTATTTCCTGGTAATCAGGAAACTCTTCAAATGAATTACCACAACATCCACCACTCAACTTTTGACCAATATCAGCACCCAGCCCCTCCAATAACCTCCATTGCCCTCCCCCGCCAATCAAGTTCCCATGGGAAACTTTGAACAAAAATCACTTGCCATCCTCCTCCCATGAATCTACATCTGGACCTTTTGACTCCAGTTAACTTTTTTTTACTTGACTACAGGACTCCAATACAAGAAATGATTCGTTTTCACTCACTTGGACACATACAAAAATTCTGACAGGAGTTTTTCAAAATGAGGTATTCAACATGAGTTTGTAAACATGAGTTCGTAAAGCTAGACAACATGTGTCAATAAGAGGGAGTTGAAAACAGGCACGTTGATTGGGCGTTGTCCCAAGGAGTTCGTTGTCGGCAGTTCACAAGTAAGTTCATGAGTAAGTTCTCAAGCGCCTACTGAAGACTGTATACCCACGGCCCTGTCAAATAATCAGGACTCCGCAGCAAAAAGAGCATTAAAAGGCCAAGGGCCTCATGGTGGGTAAGTGAGCAGCCGATTCACTGTCAGATCAGGGTGTATGAAAAAGTGCAGGTCCGCCATTGTTTTCTAACTCAATAAGGCTGGGGCTAGTGAACTGGCAAGGCCAGGGCTGTTTTCTTTCATTAAAGGTGAGACCTTGTCTTTTAGTTACACATGTAAATACGTAAGGGGATTGGGGAGAGACTGCTAGGCTTAAGGAGAGACTTCCTGGACCCTGAAAGGTAATGTTACATGCGTGGTGTGTGTGTATGTGTGTGTATGTGTGTGTATGTGCGTGTAGCTTGGCCTGGGTTTAGAGAGCCTGGTTAGACCTAATACGAAGTGATGGCCAAATTGCCACGTATGTTTCTGTGGAGAGCTCCGGTGTTGGGGGCAGGAGTTTGATTGCCCATAGTTAGCTTAGGATGCCCCTAGCAGCTGGAGACTGCTAAATGAAACGCTTGTTTGGTAACACGATGAATATTTACAAAAATGATGTAATACAAATGTATATATGATTCAGTGTGAAGGTTGTCATTATTTTGATTTGAATACACCTTGTGACCTTTTCAATGTGTCAGAGCCCCGCCTAACACAAACACACACTCCTGCCCCAGTGTTCTCTGGGCTGGGTGGTGGGGGAGACACACACCTCCTCTCTTGCCCCAGCCTCACCCTTCACCCCTCACCCCCCTCAGGTCCATCTTAATTACTTCACAATTAGGACCTACAAATGGTGTCCCAGGGTGTGCATGTGTGTGAGTGAGTGTGTGTGTGTGAGTGTGAGTGTGTGCGTGTGTGTGTGCGGGGACCGTGTTTTCAATTTCCTCCCCTAATGGGCTTGTAATGTCTGTAGGAGGGGCAGTCGGAATCGTTCCGGGAGAAAAACAGAGCCCCAGGACACTGACCTCACCAGGTCACGGGGCTTGTGACCTTTGACCTTTTGGGAGCAGTGAGCATTGAGCAGCAGGCCCAGAGGGGCTGGTGGGTCATGGCTGCAGGTAGCGTTAGATTACCGCTGGGTGCTATCACGAGACACAGGCACCATGCATGCACACACACACACACACACACACACGTACAAGACAAACAATGCTAGCACAGACCGGGTGTGATGTCAGAGGGACAGACACACAGTGTTGGCTGGAAGGGGAAATCTAGCTGTATGTTCTCCATGACCGCTCACAAAGGAGCATTGAAAACAACAAGACAGGCAACAGCAGCACGAGCTTGTGAAAGAAGTGCTCCATTGTCATTCAAAGATCAGCTCTCATGCACTGCCTTTTATAACATCCCTAACCTATAAACGTCAATAGTGACATCCCTAACATAACATGAACAACATGCCATTTCATCCACCTTAAACAAAACACTTCATAAAAGAATAATTTGATGTCGACATTTGAACCAAATTGACATCCGATTTGGCAACAAAAACGCTCTCATTGTTACATCGCTCCACTATTAAATGCGGGTTATAGTATCATTCCTGCCCCAGACCACAACATCAATTCCTTTTCCCTTTTCAAAACAGCCACACATATGATTTTGACATTAGGATAAGCCAAGGAGTATTTATTCTGGGCCTTTCATATTCCTATTAAAAAGTTAAAAACTGCCCTCGTCTTCACTCATCCGCCTGTATAGGAAGTGAAGGAGGTTTTGGCTCCTCAATCTCCATACCTCTCCCACACACTGTTTGTTATTTCACTACGGTCACGTTGTCGAATCATAAACCGAGGTCCCATCCAAATAACAAGCATGAGGGCTGACGCTAATATGTCCAACACACAGCCCGCATCACCCTTAAAGGGCTCTCTCAACATGGATCAAGTAACGACTCTCCAGCACGGGTTGCCAGATTTCCCCTCCAAAAAAACCTTATTACCAAATGCTGAGGGGGGACTTTCATTTCAAGTAGATCGAATATCTGTGTTAGGGCCAGGTTGCCAGGTTCAGCAACCCTGAGTCAATCTCCCTGTTGTGTGTACGATGAGCTTCTCTTCTGGCACCATCTCACATAAGATCTGCATTAGGGTAGCCTGTCAGTTCCCCGCATATTTGGCCTCCATTTTTCCACTTAAGGCCACTTCTGAACAGCCTCAGCGAGCTCCTTAAAGACGCAATTTGAACTTTTTTGTAAAGACTAAAAGTAACTAGTGGTAATGCAATACTCGCACCAGGCCACAGTGTGTGTGTGTACTGTATGTGTGTGTGTGTGCGGGCGTTTGATCAACGCTATGCGGAGAGAGAAGGTCATCAATTCTTGTTTAAGGCCCGTTCCGCACAGTCATTTCATTTCACATGATGGCCCCTTATTACAATAAATTGACCTGTGTTTGCCATTCACTCACAAAACGGATGTAAGGTTTTCACTTAATTTCCCAGTGGCTCAATTTAAGAGAATATAACTATTCCAGAAAGGGTCCAATGTTTGGACACATCCAGTGACTGCAGACACGTGTGCCAAAAAAAGGCTACTAAATTCCTCAGTATCAAAAGAAAAGAAAAAGTGTTTTGAAAATAAATAAGGAGGGGTGGAGATGGGAATGGGGGGTCGGATGGGGAGGGCGTAAATATCAATAAACACAAGTCTTCCGTCTCGGAAGCTTCCTGCTTTATTTGATTAAGGAGATGAGGAGTAGGAGAAGGAGAAGAGAGTGGGGTAGGGTGTGTGTAGTGTGTGTGTGTGTGTGTGTGAGACAGAGTAGTCATGCTCCTTTGCTTTTCTTCCTCTTCCCTCCTTCCTCCGCAATCTTCGGGTACCCTTAATGGGAATCGGAAGTGGAAGTGGAGCGGGGCCTAGCCCCAGCCTAACCTCCCCCATCTGGAGGGGAGCTGGCCTGCCAGCCTCAGGGCGACTCACAACCCTTCCCAGCTGTTGGGTTTCGGGGGGCTTTTTTGTTTTCGTGGGCTTGAGAAAGCATATTTTTATAAATGATTGCCATATCCTCCGCCAGCTGCTGACCCCCGGCTCCCGTCCCTGAACCAAGCGAGGCATGGTTCTCATTTAGGTCTCCCCGGGCTGGGGCGATTCGCTAAAGGGTGGCTGACCCTACCGCTGTTAGCACGCTAGCTCCTAGCCGGCTTGTTGCAATACTGTCTGGACGAGCAACAGTTAGCCGTTAGCACAAAGACATGTTGGTGTTCGATGATCAGAGATATCAATTTGAAAATATATATAATATTTTTTTTAATTTTACAATGTGTATATACTGTATGCTGTGTGTATTGTGTATATAAATACTTATTTTTAAGTATCAGGCCTCGTTGAAATGTAATTACAAAAATGCATTACAAATATATAGGCTTGAAAATTTGTCGGCAAACCAAAAATACGTGTTTGACTTGTCACTTTTAGTGTCACTTTAGGACTTGTGTTGAAAAGCACCTTTATTCACGTGCCATTTGGGAGGCACGACTTTCAAAGGACGCACAAAAAGCGACACGGTCCTGTGTTTAAAGTTTTAAACCCCCAGACAACCTTCTGTCCTGAAGTCTTCGTCCCCCTGCATGTGTGAAGCGGCTGGTGTTGATGAAAAATGGATCTGGCCGTTGTTAGTGCGGAGGCGGGCGCCGACGTGTGGAGCCGTGTTTGTGCCCATGCAGTATGGATGAGGTCCTGGGTGTTGGATTATTCATCAGACCAGAGCCTCCTCAGGTGAGGGCGACACAGCCTGCAGCCAAACACGCCTGTTCCGGTGAGTGTGTGTGTGTGTGTGTGTCATCAGTGAGGGGCGACTGGCCTTTGTTTTACAGCTGGCTGGTGAACGCATACACACACGTGGAGCTCCAATTCGCTCACGCTATCATAAGTGCTTACCAGTAGACAGTATGAGAAACTCATATGCATTGTTAAACACGACAATAAATAAAATACACATCCAATACACAAACCATCGCTCACACTCCCCGTGGTGGCATGGGCCTCCCTGCGTAAGAAACAGACTTGTCAACGTGCCCCAGTCACATCACTCTATCAAGCACAACACTGGCACCATGCTTAAATGGAGATGCTACACAGTTGGTAACATAACGCATGCGTGCACACACACACACACTTCTGCCACCGCGTCCTCTCCTACCTAACCTCTACAGAGAGCCAGTCTGTGTCCTACACACTCCCCTCAACCTCTACGTTTTACTGGTCGTCGAGGTAATTGCACGGTAATACTTCATTATGGCAGCACTGTAATTTAGGGAAACAGGCACTTCAAAGGGCAGCTGCTGCCGCTGTACAGGGTCCTACTGAGTTACAGTAAGTCTGCTCTCAGCCAGGTTCTGCTCGGACTGAGCTATTGTCTTTGGCCAACGGGAGCCCTCCAAAATACACACGTACGCAATCACAGAGCGTCTTTAGGAGTTATAATTGTTGGAGCTGATTACAAAGTACAGGGATAATGGCTGAAATTGGGAAGGCCCGGGGAGCTAAAGAGAACAAGGGGGATATGTGAAGGAGAGGAACTGCTCCAAGCTAAACCAGGAAGTTGATCGTTGTGGGTCTCAGAAGGCCAGGGGTGCGTTCAAAAGGGGGAAATGTTCCTGCTCGGATGCAACACTTTTGCGTGATAAGGGATAATATCCTCAACAGTAGTGTCAAACGGCACAGGTCCGAGTGATGTGTAGGAGAGGTAGACAGATAGACAGGCAGATAAAGAGACAGGCGGCAGATAAGACAGGCAGATTCCTACAGCAGCCAATGGGGGAGCAGAGGACAGGAGTCACATGCTGCTCATGTGAGTTGCTGGACTTCTCCTCGCTTGTCCGGGCCAGGAAATTAAGTTCACACACTCCCACTCACTTTGTCCTCCTGTTTTTAACGTGCATGTCCATTGGTTGAATTCTTTGATTGCAAAATCTGCACAAAATATCCCGGACACTTTCCCAACCATAATTTGAATAACTTTTTATGTTGAGTTAATTGAGTGGACCAAGTTAAACTTAAAATAAGAAAGCTATTTTTTTGTGTGGCAATGAGTGGAAATAAGTATTTAACAGTATGTTACAGTATTTGTTTGGGTGTATGAGAGAGAAAGAGAGAGAGAACGAGAGTCTAGAGAGAGAGTACCGAACACACAAGTATTGACCTTAGAACCGGTGACTCCATGGATAATTTAAGTGTTTAAACAAAGCAAGTCACCTTCTCTTCTTCCCAATGTATAAATAATGAAAGCCCACACACTGCACTCATGGCTCTCGTTGTGATGCTGATTATAAACACACGGTCGCACACACAGAGCCAGGGGCCGACATGATGTGAGGATGTTGTCTCTCACCCATGAACACACACACACGTACACACGTACACACACATACAGTATAGCGTTAGGGTGGAATGCTCTGAGCTCAAACAAGCTGGTATTCTGGTTGCTGGTCAACCACCTCAACATGAGCGGAGAATATGAATTTGTATTTGTGTATAACCAATGCATAAGTAAATGATAAATATGCATGCACATACTATTTTAGAAGTGTGAGACCATGTGTGTGTAAATGGAGCAAAAATGTGACTATAACCAGATGCTGCACATTTCAATTTAATGTTCTCAATATACTCAGAATTAGAAAGTACATCAACAACATGGCTGTTCACAATATGTATGTCCATATATACTAGTGTACTTGTGTCACAATGCAACAATACAGACACAAGGTCAAGGTGCTAACAGCACAACACAGTATGGATCACACTAAATACCACAGATCCACACAAACACATTGGATCTGAAAAAATGACCCGAAATATCATGAATCGTCTCTGGCATAAACACACGCACAGGTCTATCCTTTAACCCTACAAGTAAGACAGGGACACTCACACAGGTCTATCCTTTAACCCTACAAGTAAGACAGGGACACTCACACAGGTCTATCCTTTAACCCTACAAGTGAGACAGGGACACTCACACAGGTCTATCCTTTAACCCTACAAGTGAGACATGAACGATGCAAGCGGATGAGGTATCCTAATGGCTACTTAGGGGAGGGGTCATGAAGGGGACTTTTATTTTGAAAGAGAGAACTACTCTCACAAACACACAAGTTCATATTCATAAAAGCTCTGCCCTCTGTATGCACTGCCCCCTCCCCCCTTCCCCCCCCCACCCACCCCATTGTCCAACCCTCACCCCAAGCCTCTACGACACATATACTCTCCAGCCATAAGACACACTGTATATGTACAATATGTGCCTTGTTCTGGGCCTTGGGGCAAATGCTGTGTGTGTCTGCCATATAACACTTGAACACTTGGACTACACAATAAGAGACAGCTGTGGCCACTTCAACTGTCTCCCTCTCGCTTTCTCTCTCTCAGCTTACAGCTGTGGCCTGGGGGGAACCCTGACACTGCTATGACGTGCTGGCGGCCATTTTGGGCCCATGTGTTGACATGGAGCCTTGTTTCTCCATGTAGTTGGCTTGTGTTTCACTGGCAATGTGAGTTTTGATTTAATTTTGGTTCACAAAGTGTATCGGTTGGATACGACGTTCCAAAAAAGAAAATGTCCACCCAACTTTTTTTCTGCTTCTAAATGTGTTGTTTGAATGACCTTATAATGACACTTAGACTTTGGTCACAATTGGGAGCAGAGAACCGCAAATGTACAGAAAATAGTATTGGTCTGGTCCAGCCTTTGTGCTATGTTTGAGTTAGCATAGTAAGCATAACTTCCCTCCTTTTTCCAGTTCAGGAGCACGTCTCTCCTAGCAGTCCTAACCTGGACGAGAGAAAGGCGGGGAGACTGAAGTCCTTCTTTCAACTAGGGCCCCCTGTGCTTGGCCTGTGGCGCTCCTTCACTCCACTCCTCCTCCTCCTCCTCGCCTGTCCTCTTCTCTCTCTTACACTGAAGGCAAACCAATGAGGGGGAGGTGGTGGGGAGGGAGTGAGGGAGGGAAGGAAGGAGGGAAACGGTGGAATGGTAATGCATGCTTTGCGAGAAACAAAGGAGGCGAGCAAAAACAAACTGAAAATGATCGAATGGGCAGAGCGGGCCTTCCTTTAGGGTATACCTGCAGAAGAAAAAACAAAAAACAAACAAACAAAACAAAAAACAGTTGTGTTTTTAATCTTGGTGACGAGGCCTTGGTCTCGCTCAGCATGCAGAGCCTTTCCTATCCCCCCTGGTGTAAACATGGTGGTGTGAGGGACGGGCGGACATGCAGCCGTTACCGAGCATCCATCAGGGGAATGGGGGCCACATTTTTATGTTACCAGCATTTTAATGCATAATCCAAATAGGTGAGCCTACATATGAATGCAAATGTATTTACTTATTCATTTGTATACACAAATATGTATATGTGTGTGTGAAATAAATATAATAACACTAACATTTTTTAGTTTTACAAAAGTATTTGTGTGTACGTGTGCATCTGTTGTGTGTGCACTGTACATGTGTGCGTGTGTGCGTGCGTGCATGTGCGTGCGTGTGCTTGTGTGTGTGCGTGCGCTCTGGCCTGTGTGGGTAATGAGTGCCGTGTGCTGCTCTCCTCTTATTTGCCCATCTTAACTCAATTAAAAGGAAATAAGGCAGCTCTGACCGCCACATGAACCAGCTCCCTCAGCTGAGAGCATGTCTGCACACAGGGGGGAGGGATTTGATCATGCTCCAAAACTGGCAACCCACCACCACCCCATGCACCGCAGCGTGAGAAAGAGTCTCTTTGAGAGCGTGTGTGTGTGTGTCTGTCTGTCTATGAGACATATTGTTGGTATGGCATGTCTGGCAAGGCTTCAAACACACAGCGTTAATGGTCATATTATGCACCATCGCAGATACAAACACAAATACATGTGTGAGTGTGTCAGCGTGTGTGTGAGTGTGTTTATGTACACATACTGTACACCAAGTTTACTAGTCTACACTATGTAAGCAGTAAAGCACAAACGTTCCACAACAGAATGTGCATTCTCTGCAGTTGCTTTTTTGACCCTACATTTTGCTTAATAGCTGACAGCCACACATCTGCCCTGTGTGTGTGTGTGTGTGTGTGTGTATGTGTGTGTGTATGTGTGTGTGTGTGTGTGTGTATGTGTGTGTGTATGTGTGTGTGTGTGTGTGTGTGTGTGTGTATGTGTGTGTGTGTGTGTGTGTGTGTGTGTGTGTGTGTGTGTGTGTGTGTGTGTGTGTGTGTGCTAGGTTGAGAGAGGAGGAAGACACACAGGAAGACAGGCGGTCACAACGTGCTCTGACCATTAAGAGAGGAAGAGAAGGTGTGTACAGTACGTGTGTGTGTGTGCTACAAAACCCCTTAAACCTTGGTTATAAATATCCACTTGTTTAACATGCACCAGCATGTCACAGGAAAAGGGAGAGTTGAGCTGGGGTGACCACAGGAAACAAAGTCTGTCTGTGTGTGTGAGTCCGGAAAGTGTGAAATCTGGAGGCTCCTGCTGTGAGGAGAGACTTCAATTATGTGTGAGGCCCTTTCCTGTGCCCTTGCAAAGCTAGTTCACACATATGCTAGCACTGGATTGTGTAGAACACGTCAGTGTGGTAACGGACAGAGAGCATTGGTACTAAGCATCTGCATCTGTACTAAATCCTGGTCAGCCTGGAGCCACCGGCCTTGTCCAGATTGTAGCCGAACCCACACAGCTGTTCTTTAGTAAATAAATACAAATAAATAAATATAAATGTTATATTAAGAGCTCAAATAAAAATAGCACTGAGGAGCCAGAGCCTAGGAGAGTCTGACAACTGGGTTTAAGAGGGTGATAAATTTAACATAATTAATCTGTAGTTCTCATCCTATCGCATAATAAACACAATCTACTTTACTGTGTAGTGACAGTAAGGGTTAAGTCCCCAGGATATTGTGTTTGCGTGTGTGTGTGTGTGCGCGTGTGCATGGGTGTGTGTGTCTAGACAAAGGGAGGATCTCATCCATTTAGAATACAACAGCTGTTTGTGGCAGCAAATTTTCCGCTAATTTGCCAAACCAGATTCTTTTTTTAAGGAGCACCACAGCTCATTTGCATAACATTCGAAAAAGTAAGGACCCACACACACGAACACAATGAGTTTACCCTTGCACACACAATTGTATGTTTTATTTAACCAGGCAGCTCAATTAAGAGCAAATCTGTATTTACAGTGGTGGCAGCCTGGAAAGAGATAAATGGCCTGAACACAAACACACACAAATACAGAAAGACTGGTAGTCCATTCTTTACTTCCATGCAATGCTCTGAATAAAAATGTAAAGTGCTACCTCCTGTTTCTTCCACCTCCTGCTCTTTAATTGAATCATAACTAGGGAGCAACTGGTAACAACCAAGGCCCCTCTAGTTAGGCACTGAGCACCCTCGCAGAGTAGCTAACGCTAATGGACGTGACTGCCTATATTACGGCAGCAGACATTACCGACGCTCGCTAAGCTCATGTTTATGGAGACCGCGCTCTGGAGCTGTAAGACCCATTAGTGTCAATATGCTCACTTCACCCCAAGTAACGTCGCCCATTTGGCCTGAAAAAGCCAGAAGAATGCGATTAGCGCTAGCGTCTTCGAGAGGCTTCGGATAACATTCGGTGAATCTTAAATCGAGTCAGTGTCTCGGCCTCTTGCGGTTGTTTACAGATGAATGGAATGAGCGGGGACGAGTGGCTCTAAGGTTTCGAAGGGGGGGGAACAACGCTGATGAATCATTTATTAGCATTTCTACTGAGTCTCCTGGATAGACAAAAGCTGCTATGTGTGCTCTGCTATCCGTCTTGTTCTAAAGAGGTCGACGCTACCATGCATGTTAGTAAGAGCGGGAACCCAACAGACTCAAATATGCTAGTGTGGGGAAGTTGGCTAACTCCCGTCCCGCTATGGATAAGCAATGATGACATCAGAGTGGGAGATAAGCAGGTTGGCAGGAAGAGAGCAGGTGGATAATGCACATAGGAAGGAATAATATGCATAGCAAGAGACAAGCTAAAGCTACCCCAAAACAGGCATGAATTTAACTTCTAAAGAAATAAAAGAATAAGACTTGCTAAAAATATATGGGCATGGCGCTAACAGGGAACTAACACAGTCTGCCAACAGGGTAAATAAGGGACCTGACAGATGGGCATCACGGTGGTGTTGCTGTGTTTTTTCTACCTTCAGTCACCTCCTCACCCCAGATCTGTCGCTCCCTGGCTCTCTCCATCATCACTCTGTCTGCGCTGCTAATCCCAGCGGTGACGCCTTCACACCACGCCCTAAATTATCTATGAGTATGTGGTCTTACTCTACCACAACTTCATTATCATCACACCAAGGGAAAAAGACTGTGCGATGTCAGAAGGGATGTGTGATGTGGAATTGCGCTTCAATTATTATAGTGACACAATCTGCCGCAGATGAATACAGACTATAATGTAATCTGACAAGTGCAATGACATATGTCATTGGTCAGACTATATCAAGTAGTCTCTGTGCATAATCTGTGCTTGATTCGAGTCCATACACACACTCACACAACTCTGCACATACACAAGATCATCTTGTCAAGAACACCAACAACCGCACATACACACACACACTCTCAGTGTTTGGAGACTGACTTGCTGTCTTCAGCTCCTACATGCCCAGCACCCCTGGGCATGGCCAGATGCCCTGAGCTTGCCCCATTGCCCAATGCCACGTTAGCCTTGCATGACAGCTAGCCATTCCTCTATCCTACCAGAAACACACAGACGGCATGTGCACACACACACATACATACACAAACACACACACGGAACCAGACAGATGGGTGAAAAGGTGGGCCACGTCATGTGTGAACTGAGCAGGGGGAAGGCGAGTGTTAACGATTAGAGCAAAGCAGACTGAGAGTGTATGCTCTGTGTGTGTGTATGCTGTGTGTGTGTGTGTGTGTCTGGGTTACTTATGAGGGTGCACCTCTTGGCCAAATCTAATGAACCAAGAACAACCTTGATCAACAACAGAGTAAGGAACATGAGAGTGCCCCGTCTCGTCTCCTCTCCCTCCCTCCCTCACCCTCACATTCATCAAGTGTTTGTGTTTGATCTCTCAGCCACATCACACATGTGCCCTCCAATCAAGCACCAGTGCCTCTAGGGGCCCTATTGGCCTGTGTGTACACACACACACACACACATATCCAAAGAGGGAACCTCCCACACACATAACCATTAGGCTTTTGATTAAATTTGAGTGCTGAGGCCATGACCAGGACAGCTTCATTGGCAAAGAGCGAGAGGGAGAGAGAGAGAGATAGAGAGATAGGGTAGAGAGAGTGGGTGGTGAGGAGTAGGGAGGGCTATTTCTGGGTCTTGGTGCGTTATTTGCTAGCGCCGCATCTCTTTGCTCGCTCTCTCTTTTCGTTTCTGCTCTCTCTCGTCTCTTCTCTGCTCTCCTCTCTCTCTCTCTCTTTCTCTCGTCTCTCTCTCTCTCTCTGCTCTCGTCTTTTTTCTTTCTTTCTTCTTTCTTTCTCTCTCTTTCTTTCTCTCTCTCTTTCTCTCTCTTCTCGCTCCCTCTCTCCCCCTTCAGACAAATGACAAATCGAGAATGAACCCTTTCCCCCTTTCCCTTAACCTTTCTAATATGGCTCCTAACCCTCTGCCAAGGGAAGTAAAAACTAAAAAGGGTTCTCGTAACACTTCATAACTCCAGTTTAAATGAAACAACTAGGACTGGAGCCATTAGAAAAGGCAGACAGAGTACGGCAGCGTTTTGTGTCCCGCCCCTCTGTTCTGTCTTCCATCGTTGGCATGGCGATGGGGGTCATTAGGTGCACTTACAGTACATGGGTGAAAAAGTGATTTTGGCCAGCAAGCGGGGAGGGGGGCAGATCTGCCTGGTGACATTTAGGTTAGCGGGAGACAAACAACACGGATAGAATGCTGCTAGATTACTGGACTACTTTCCCTAGTGCATCTGTTTTCACGCGTGTGTGTGTGTGTATAAATATGTGTGTGTGCAAGCAAGAAAGTATGGATAATTGTTTTTTTTGTGGTCTCCAGTGTGCAGCTAGACAATTTCTCTCACTCATTTTCTCTAAATCTCCTTCTCTGCCACTTTCTCTCTGTAAATCTCTCATTTCTAATCATATCTCCAACCCGGATCCAGTACTCCCAGCTATACCCACTTTAAATCTCCTCAACAAATCTGTTCTTGCTGTCCCAATACAGCATGCTCTCTCCCTGGCTCTCTCCCTGGCTCTCTCGCCCCATCCTCCACACTTCTCCACCTCCTCTTCTCTAATGTGCTAAGACACTAACATGGCAGATTCAATCTGAAACATCAGGCAGCACTTCAATCTCAGTCCTGTAGGACAACTTGGATGATAAAACTTGCTAATGTATCCTTTTACTTGATTAGTCCTTTATATGAACACACTTAGAAGAAGCCGTCTCCCAAAAAAAGCACAAATCGCCTGAGAAAAAGGAATGACTTTTTACCTTGTTTCATGTGGTTTGAAGTGTAATGACATAATTGTGGCCTTTTCATGATTTCTTCTGTCCGATAGCAGGTGTGTGTGTATTTTTTGTAGTATATAAAGCGTTTCTGAGGCAACATTAAACAGATAATAATAGATCGCACTAACGATCAACACTTAAATAAATGATTAGGGGAATGCTGCAAAAAGGTTTGAATGCATGTCAGAATCCAGTCACCTAGCAGGCATAGGTTAGGATGTCCAGAGTCTGAGATGAGGGGCGCGGAGGAGGGGGAGCCTTGCCAGAATGCATAAACAAAAGTGTCTTTCTCTCCGTCTCTAAAGTGTCTGCCAAGGCACAGGAGTGTCCTCCATCTGGCATCACTCTCAAACTGGAGATTTAGAGAGGGGAAATTGCAACTCTTGAAGAGGCCGGGGACGTAGAAGACCCCCCAAGGACAAGAGGAGAGGAGGACGGGGCAGGAGGGGGGCAGGAGGGGAGCAGGAGGGCAGAACCACATATCTGCAGAGAGACAGACGAGAGCTGAAGAGGCCGGGCGTTTCAGAATCCCTCTGAACGGGAGAATCTGCAAGTGTCCACAGTGAATGATGATATTAAAACAGGAAGTCGAAGAGAGGAACCGAGGGCCCCAATTAAGTCTATCAAGGTCAAAGGGAAGGAGGTAGCCAGTGAAAGATGGAATACAGCTGGGAGGGAGGAGTCAATGCCTGGTCCACAGAATGGGAGAGATAAAGAAGAGCGAAACAGAGAGAGAGAGAGAGAGAGAGAGAGAGAGACAGAAACAGAGACAGGCCGCTGGAGCTGAGAGACAGGAATAGCAGCAGAGAATGAAAGGGAAGCCGGGGCTCTTCGCTGGAGCATCGAGGGAGTTGTCTGGGGGGGGGGAACAGTGTCCGTTTGTGGTCCGGCGATAATACTTTCCATTCAGGCAGGGGGCTCATTGCCGGGGCCCGTTGCTCCCTGACTGTGTGTGTGTGTGTGTGTTGTGGTGTGTGTGTGTGTGTGTGTGTGCGCGCGTGTGTGTGTGATTGCAGGCTGGCGCCCCGCTGGCGAGCCCCGCACGCTGAAATTAAATCCACTCTGTTCAGTTATAAATTATAATGCTCTACAAACAACACCCCCACTGGGCAGCGGGGAGAGAGGGAGGAGAGACAGAGGTGAAGGATGAGAAGAAGGGAGGGGAGTGGGGAGTGAGGGAGGAGAGAGCAGCCAGGAAAAGGAATGACAGGAGAAGAATTCACAGGAGATGGGTGGGGCCTAAGATGGGACGCAGAGAGGGAGGTGATTGGTGAAGTGAGAAAGAGCTGCGCAGTCATCTTCCATTGATGGAGTCGAGAGAGAGAGAGAGAGAGAGAGTAGAGAGAGAGGGAGAGAGATGAGAGAGAGAGAGAGACAGAGAGAGAGAGAGAGGGAGAAAGTCTAGTCCAACTGACTGTCACTGTCAGTGAGGGAAAAAAAGGGAAATGGAGAGGTGAGAGAGAAAGGCACACTTAGACAGACCAACCGATGAGAGAGAGAGCGAGGGAGAGAGAGTGTGAGAGAGAGTGAGAGAGAGAGAGAGCAAGGAGAGAGAGAGAGAGAGAGAGAGAGAGAGAGAGAGAGAGAGAGAGAGAGCGAGAGAGAGCGAGAGAGAGAGTGAGAGAGAGAGAGAGAGAGCGAGAGCGAGAGAGCGAGGGAGCGAGAGAGATGAGTTCAGAGCCAGGGAGGGAAGGCAGTGTGAAGCTTCATGGTTGAGAGCCTGAGCTAAGTGGACCTGGTGCTGGTCGTAATGGGACAGTGATGTTCTTCCCCTGGACCTGTTCCAGAGTCACTCCCCAGCACTGATCTCATGTGCCTGCCCTGTGCACACGGCCCAGGCCCTCCCGGTGCAAACACACAGAATCAGACCATGCTGGAGGGATGACACTGGAGGCCACTTCCCTTCCCTACCGGCCTGTATCTCTATCCAGCTGTGTGTATCTGAGTGTGTGTCTGTTTGAGTGGATGTGTTTCTTGTGACCCAGATGTCTAAATGTCTGTGTTCTACCCCGTGTGTGTGTGTGTGTGTGTGTGTGTGTGTGTGTGTTTGTGTGTGTTAATGTGTATGTCATGACCCAGACAAGCCCACCCTGCTGACGTGAAAGTTGTTTTAGGATCAACAGCGTATTCCTCTGGCCCACCAAGGGGCCCTGTCTCGCACTGCTGTGCTCTTTGTCCGTGACCGACTCAGGTCTGGGACTGACCCCACACTCACACACACACACACACACACACACGGCCGGGTGGAACGATTCTGACAGGGGTGTCTCACCTCCGTTACCAACGTACACAAACACCAGCGCTGCGGCTGCAAGGTCGACCGATGACACGGAACGGAGCCATTGGCCGTCGTCAAGAGCGAGCTGTCGGGGTTTGGCTGAATGAGACCGGGGTCACAGGGGAACATCGCACGCACATCAACGCCAAACGGCCAATTGGGAATGACGGGTGGAGAAGGTGTGGCGTTAAATAAGGGTGTTTATATTACCAGGGAGGGGCTGCTGAGTGAATGCTTCCCACTCCTTAATGATGTCACGGCTCAGTCTGTGCACCACAAAGACTATCCAATTCAAAACGAGGATTATTTCAAGGTTAGGGTGGACGCCAAGCCAAACCATTTTGTCAGGCCATTTCCAAGCACTCTGGTTTGGGGTTGCAATACACGTCTGCCCCTCGGCCACCATGTTGGACAGACCACGAGGCTGAACTTGCTTACAGGTGGGGAAAAGACTGTTTACCCCCGTGTGTCACACACAGCACAATGGGGAATCTGTTTGGCATTCCATTTGAGGAGCAAAAAAAAACTGTGTTGCAAAAAAAACAACAGAAACACTGAAGATGATCCTTGAACGGGCAGACGCAGAGATCCTCCACAGCAGGTGGAGGAGACGGAGGTGGAGCAGGAGTGACAGGTGGCCAGGTAAGACTGTTCCAGCACCCGTGGATCTCGCAGCCTCAGCGCAAGGGTCCATACCGGTGTTCGTCGTGACAAGCTGACGATGTCGCTGGTCGACCCAGAGCCAAGATGACAGCTGGGGTGGGGGTGGGGTATCTCTGGGGTCACATGACGGTTCGACCTGACGGAACGCGGGGGTGGGGGGGTTGCCGGGAAAAAAAAAGACATGTGCAGCCCATGGCCTGGATGCAGACTAAACAACGATGCTTCGGCGGGGGGAATGAAATCAATCCTGACAGTACCGTGTATGTTAGCAAGTTCTGAGGCTCTAGGGGAGGGGTGGACAAGTGGAGTTGGTGTGGGGGAAATGCCAAGTTGAAAACTGAAGGTTGGTGCAGAGCGTGGACACACACACACACACACACACACACACACACACATGAATCCCCAGCCTGTGGAGCTACAGGTAGGCACCGTTATCCCATCCCAGACGTTTCCTACACTGCCTGTTCCTGTTGTCGAGGAGACAGTGGACTGTCGTACCCGTTATCGTACACCGTGGCAAGAGGGTGGAAAAAGACTTGTCATCTCTGTCCCGGCGGAAAGACAGAGAGGGGCTGAAAAAGAGAGAGAGGGGCAGAGAACGAGAGAGAGAGAGAGAGGGCAGAGAACGAGAGAGAGAGGGGCAGAGAAAGAGAGAGAGAGGGGCAGAGAACGAGAGAGGGGCAGAGAAAGAGAGAGAGAGGGAGAGAACAAGAGAGAGAGGGGTAGAAAACGAGAGAGAGGGGCAGAGAACAAGAGAGTGAGGGGCAGAGAACGAGAGAGGGGCAGAGAAAGAGAGAGAGGGGCAGAGAACGAGAGAGGAAAAAGAGAGGCCTTATTGTGAAGGTTTGTTGATGACTAGCCCGTGTTCAAAAATAGCAACGGTAGCCAGTCCAACTGTCCAATCGGAAGGCTTCTGTTCCCCTTCCCACCCAATTACGGTGCGATGGGAGCTGAGCAAACAAAGCTGGCTGGTTTAAGTATGGCTCTTATCTGGAGGAGTTTTCATTCGGTTTTCCCTAAGCACACACACGCACACACACACACGCACACATCTGCAAACACCTGATAGGCTCACAGGCACACGGTTCCCCCTGCAGCAGTCACTGTTGATCGGGTTCAATTGTTACCACCTTTCCCTAAGTCCATGTCTGACAATTAACTCTCCAGGCCGCTCACTTCAAAGAGCCCCGAGGCCATAGGGGTTTAACCCCGCTGCGCTGGGAGATTTGTTTTAGATTTTCATGAGATCCCCCAATGGACACTTTCATCTCACACCTTCCCTTGTCTCTCTCTCAGGGTCCCACAGGGGCAGGGCGAGGGCAACGGGAGTCACGGGAAGATTTGGCCAAATTCAGTTTGATATTGCAGACAAATTTGACGATTTTCAACGCTTTGGTCCCACGATAACAAAACCCCCGAAAGTGAACGTCCTCTGCTGAGAATAAGAAGGTGCCGGAAGGAGAGGGAGGCGGGATAATAAACGTCCGTGATCGCACGACTGTTGTCCCACCGCTTCCATGCGCGATAAGACAAGACCAAGGCGGCAAGTGTTAGGAGTCGCTCTGCGTGTGTAAATATTTGATCATTCTGGTGCAGTTCCGTTGATGTTTTTGTAAATGAGTGTGCTCGGTTCCAGCTCTGGAGAGCGTGTTTTCCCTGCAATTAGTTTTACAGCTCTGTGACTGCCTCCCGGTAGGGCAGGGCAGGGGGTCAGGGGAATCTTACAGCCAGCATTGCTAGTCGGAGGCCAGAAAGAAAAGGAATGTGTAATTTAGCTGAAAAAGGAGGAAAGAGACAATGGGGGTAGAAAGAGAGAGAGGGGGGGGAGGAGTAGGTTCGGGGACAAGTGCTTTCTTCACCTTGCACGCCTCACCTCCCGTGCAGCAGTAAAGCACGCTGATGCACCCCTTCACCCAGACTGAGACACCTCTTCTTCCCCCACATTCCTCAGCTCCTCTCCTGCTGTGCCCAGGGTGTGTGTCCTGCTGTGCCCAGGGTGTGTCCTGCTATGCCCAGGGTGTGTGTCCTGCTGTGCCCAGGGTGTGTGTCCTGCTGTGCCCAGGGTGTGTGTCCTGCTGTGCCCAGGGTGTGTGTCCTGCTGTGCCCAGGGTGTGTCTGCTGGCAGGGCTGCACCTGGCTGTACCAGCCTGCTTGGTCCCTGTCCTTCGGCTAACTGAACCCTCCTGTGATGATGAGTGCTGTATGCTTGGCTGTCTCTCCGTGGTGCCGTCCTGTGTGCACGTGTGTATGTGTTGAGTGTGTGTTGTTTGAGTTGAGAGGGTGCCTGCCCCCCCCACCCCCCCCACCCCCCAACCCAGACACACACTCCCCCCTCCCCCAGCATCCTGCTGGCCCTCCCCACAGTCAGGCCCGCAGCAGCCCGGCAGGAACTGGAGCAAATGCGTTTAGGAATTAAGACAGGGGAATGGCCCGGGGTGTGTGTGTGTGTGTGTCTGCGTGTGTGTGTGTGTGTGTGTGTGTGTGTGTGTGTGTGTGTGTGTGTGTGTGCGTGCGTGTGTGCGTGCCTGTGTGCGTATGCCTGGACAATAGGTGTGCATGCGAGCATGTTTATGCCTGTGTGTGGGTGCTTGTTGGCGCTCGCGTCTGTGTGCCGTGTCACACTTGTGTGTGTGTGTGTGTTGCTCTTTTGCAGCAAGCCAGCCCCTGCTAGCCGCCCCAGGATGTGGCCTGTCACATCACATAGCTGGTGATGAGCCACAGGACCGTCAGGAAAGGTGAAGAAGGCAGAACACACAGGGGAGGGAAAGAGAGAGAGAGAGAGAGAGAGTGTGAGAGAGAGTAAGAGAAAGGAGTGAAGGAGAGAAGGAGAGAAGGAGAGAAGGAGAGAAGGAGAATGACATCACACAGAGCAGAGAGCTCACTCCACGCCCAGGCAACCAAGTGAGTAAGTGAAGCGCACACACACACACACACACATACACACAAACCCTTCAGGAATGCAGACAGAAAGCATCCCCTACCTCATACATTCTGAACCTAAATCTCAGCTCCAGCAGGAATCAAACTGCGGTTCCACTATTAAAAGTCTTGATCCTCTGCTTGGTTGTGATCTTATATGGCGGAAGGTTCCCATGTGGAGCGTCTCTCACCAGCCAGGCTTCAAACTCTACCTTTTGATCCTGGATTGACCTCAAAGTCTCAAGGACGATGTACACGTTGCATTAAGCACATCACTATTTCTGACTGGAACACTAATGATATGTTTTTTGATAGTCTTTTCATTCATAGGCAGCAGAGAAAGGCAAAGTCAAACTTTGGGCAGTTCTGTTTGGGAGTGAACGATTTTATGCGACGCTTTTAAGCCAACTGAATAGGAAAACCAACTAAAAACATCTCCACGTTCCTGATGAAAGCTTTACACCCAAAGTAGAAACAGGCCGGGCACCCACCTGCATCTTGTTTGCACCCCTAACTCACAGTCAACCCAATGCCCTTGACACACACTGATTACTATTAAGAGAATTGACTGCACACAATCCCTTTTATCTGGACTTGATTTGACTCTGAAATCAAAGACGTGGCTTGCGACAGGCCTCCCTTACATCATAGCTCGCTTCTCCTCCTTTCCTCTCATCCTCCTCTTCTGCCCTTGCTCTCTTTCTCCCTTCTCCCCTTCTCCCCTCTCTCCTCCCCGGGCTCCTCTTCCGTCACTCCTCCCCCCTGCTCCTCCTGCTACCCTCTCTTCCTCCTCCTCCACCCCCTCCCTTCCTCTCTCTCTCTCTCTCTCCTGCCCTCCTTGCCTAGCCGCTATTGAGCAGGGTTACGTGTTAAGTGTGGTGGAGGACGAGGTGGCGGGGGAGGTGGGGTGGAGAGGGGGGTGGAGGGGGGAACAGCAGAGAGCCTTTGGCGCTGCACAGATCCATTCAATCTGGGGGTCAGGGAGTGGCGTCAGACTAGCGCTGGCTAGATAGGCTCCATATGCCAGCACTCACTACTGTGGAGACACACACACACACACACGGACATGTGCAGACGCGGACACACACACTTTCATACGTACACATAACCCCCATGCAAACAAACACGCACAGACATTTTCAGATGCACATACACACACACACACACACACACACACACACACACACACACACACACACACGTGGTCCCACACACACACACTCTGTTACACTGATGCAGAGTTAGACTGCCATGGCTATATTTCAACCTTATGAGACCCGCCGTTCGAAAAGCAGAGAAAAAAAAAGCCCAGAACAGGTCTTCTGTTTTCAATCACGGAACCCGCAATTGAAACATAGATCAGTCGCTGTCGTCGTGGGCAACAACCTTCACACACGCACTCCCATCCGCAGATCCGTATGCATGCTCGCAGCGCAGTTGCCGATGACACGTCAGCCCATCTCAGCCCCCTTCTGTTTGGAGATCTGGGGACGAGGTCATTTCCTGACAAGTCCCAGCAGCACACGCACACAGTGCAGCTTGACCTTTGAAGTGATCTTGAAGTCTTGTGTAAGGAGAAACCAAGCAGCCCCCAAACCCAACCGGGGTGGAAGAATCTCCCACACACTCACGCCTTCAAAGCCCTGTCTCTAATGGGAACCTTCCCTGCAGTCTGACAGACACAGGGACTCGTCTGACTCCGGCGCAGCCGCCATGTTTGAACGTGTCGGGGTCCAGGGAGCGGCCTGGTGGATGGCCGCAGTGCTCTCTGTTTTGATCTGGGGCTGAGAGATTAAGTCGTACTTCGACACACTCATTGACCGACACACACAAACAGACACGTAATGTACGTGCATTGTAGCAACGTCCCGGGCATGGATTAGGACATCTCTCTCTCTATTTCCCTTCCTCTCCTCTGCCTATTTCTCCCCACCCTCTCTCTCTTCCCCTCACAAACACACACACACACACTCAATTAAGCCCACAGTGAACTGGGACTGTCGGCATGCCTGCATCATCAGACGATTATCGGAAATGCTCTCGGCTTGCTAAGCTGTTTGGAAGACAATACTGTGAAGCGGCTTTGTAATCTGGGGGTGGGATTTGGCGAGAGAGCACAGCACTAGTAGGCCATCACCGTGGCCTATTATCACAGGGAGTAAAAGCTGCTATCAATCTGAACAGGAGCAAGGCACAGATGGATCTAGGTTTGCGTTGTTGACCGCCACTTGCAAAAGCACCAGATAGGGAAGTGGATCGTGGGGGGAGGGAGTGGTTGGGAGGGATGGATTTCTCCTCCACTGACACACACAGGGGTTACCGTAACTACGACCAGGGTTATGTCATAAGCGCCGCGCAAAGTACCTCCGGGGCACCAATGACTAATGAATACGACATTAGTAAGACCTCAACACAGGATGTGGTCTAATGGACAGACTTGCGTGTGCAAGACACGTAAGACCTGATCCTCTCACACGTGTATGCTGTATCTTCAACCAGGCGTTGTCTTTGGGGCTGCGCCGGTCATAGTCTGGGTCGTTTGGCTCTGTTTGTTCAGGAAAGGCGATGTGTCACAGGCCTGTTCTGAGGCACATCTTCTTCTTCCTCCTGTTCTAGGTGTGTGTTGTTGTGGGGGAGGGGACATAACAAACATGAGCGGAACATGAGGGGGAGGAGGAGACATATTGGGGTCAACCTTACGTTACGACTACAGGTCATAATATCAGTTCTACAGCAACAGGGCTTAAAGCTGCCGCTACGCGCTAATCCCAGCCTGTCCCTTTAAGACGTGAGGTAGGTCAGATCCATCCCGCTTCCCTCCATGCCCCTGGAACGACACAGGGCTGGAACCCTGGGAAAGTCCCTCCCATGCAAACAAACAACAACTTCTGCCTTTTATTGAAACTCCAATTACCGAAGACCAGGTACTTGGCACCGGAGCAGAACAATAAAACACACACAGACACACACGCTCAAACTTTTCACCCCTGCGTACGCTCATAGCACAACATTAAAATACTGACTCACTGTATTCCGAGGCGGGAATTTGGGGGTCTCCGTTTCAGAGTGAGCGAGGCTCAGACTCGAGCGAGGGCATGAGGACTCGGACTCGGCGTAGGTCTAAAACAACAGTCTGGCGTAGCGGGCTGAAGCAACATGTGGTTCAGGTTAGTCGCTACATCCTCGAGGAGAGCGGAGGGGCAGCAGGGCCGGCGGGCAGGACGCGGCGAGGCGCGGGGACAGACGGGACTGTGGAGGGACGGAGGGAGCCAGGCGGAGAGGAGAGGCGCAAAGGGAAGGAGAGGAAACCGCGAGGGATTGAAAGAGGAAGCGAGAGGTAGATACAGGCAGAGCGAGAGAGACGGGGAGTGTGAGGGAGTCAGAGGAAGCGAAGGCAGAGGGAGCCTTGTTCCTCTTTGCTAGTGTTTAAATGAGCACTAAACTTCTCTCTGAGGAAAAGCAAAGCAACACTGCACTCCGTCTGAGGCAATGTCTCTCAAGTCCATATCTACACTGTTAACTGTCCTATCTCGTACATCAAGAGAGAAGCACTTAGAAAAGAATGGAACAGACAACGTGCCCATACTTCAATGCCTTGATACATTGTTATGTGTGCGTGATTAAGTCTAGCACATCCAGGGGGATGTGTGCTGTACATTAGCCCTGGTACCATAATGCTAATGACACAGTCAGTGGTCCAGCAGAACACCAGTCTTACACTGAGCGGAGTGAATCATTGATTAGCATTAGCAGCGTTAGCCAAAATAGGCCTCATTATTTGATGAGTGGGTGGGAGAGATGCTGCTCTGAGCTATTGCATAAATGAGAGAGTCACAGAGTGATTAGCATCAGCCCGAGGACTTCATCAGACGCTACGATAAGCTACCACTAGCCAAGTGTCACTACCTAGCAATGGCAATGAGGGGTGAGTCACTGATTAGCACTAGCAATGCGTCTGAATGAGCAAGTGGAAATAATGCTACGCCCCTGCTAGCATGCTAGCCAAGGACATCAGTGGTTGAGTCACTGAGTAGCATTAGCGATGCGTATGAATAAGCAGGTGGGTGAGAAGCTCCAGTGGGCTTGACAAAGCTAAGCTAATGCTTCATTACAATGATCATCGGTTGGAGGTCATGCCAACCTGAACTAGTGGAATGGGGATGAAAAGAGGGACATAATACTAGGCATATTATGGTTTCTTGGGGTCCAGATATTCACATGGACGGACACATTCTTTTCCAGGAAAAGCAGTTGATGGAGACTTAGCGAGGGAGAGAACGAGTCTGAGAGAAGTGGCGAGTGAGGGAGAAAGAGAGGGAGATGAGGGGAATCAGACTGGAGCGAGGCAGAGAGACGTCATGTTGATGTACCCCCGGCTCACATCTGCCAACAAGCCGTTCAGACACGCTCCCTTTCTTTCTATAGCTCTCTCGCTCTCTTTCCCTCCCTCTCTCTCTCCCCCTCCCTCTCTCTTTCTCCCCCTTCCTCTCCCCCCTCTCTCTCTCTCTGAATCACAGTGGCAGAGGTGTCACAGTAGTGTGACACATACACATCAACAGCACTGCAATTGACTCCCTCACCCAGACATGAGTGCAATGGATGTTGATCCTCAATAGCTACTGTCTTTCTCCTGTAACTTACAGCTGTCTAGGAACTAACCTGGTTCTGGTTGGATGGAAATCTGTTTGAATGGGAGGGTGGGCAGAGCCGCCGGACAGAGCAATATAAAAACTCAATATAAATGACCATCACAACCCAAAGGTTTATACCAGCACACAGAGGCACTGTAGGTCTACTATATTACCATCATACATCACAAATATTACCATGGTTGTGCTTTAGTTGATGGATAATTCAACAGCCGTAAATTACTCTTAAGAGTAGACTACATCTAGTCTGAATGAAGGGTGAAATGCACACACAACCAAAAACAGTGATATGCTAATAAACCGCTAACCGACCTCTCTGATTGTGTTAATTTGCTTGTGGGGGTGTGTGTGTGTGTCTGTGCGTATTTAGTGACATTTACCTAATGCAGCAGTAAATCTTTTCCTCATTAGCAGACCACTGACAGTGATGCGGCCAGACGAGAGCTCAAACTCCAGCTCCTGAGCTGGTGCTCACACACACACACACACACACACACACACACACACACACACACACACACACACACCACACACACACACACACACCACACACACCACACACACACACACACACACCACACACACCACACACACACACACACACACACACACACACCACACACACACACACACACCACACACACCACACACACACCACACACACCACACACACACACAGTAACTTGGAGCTGAATGTGTCCTGGGCTTATATCCAAAGCGTTGGTGCTCTTAGGCCTTTGTGTGTGTGTGTGGTGTGTGTGTGTGTGTGTCCATCTAGACACATGCTCCAGTAAGCTGTTCCACCATGGTAGTTCTGATGGCTTTGCGCCTCACTACACTGTCCTCTCCCACGCTAATGCCAACTCACACCATCCAGAGACTGTTCATCTCTCTCTCTCTCTCTCTCTCTCTCTCTGTGTTCTCTCAACCCGTCTGTCTTCTTTGTGCGTCTCCCCATCTTGTTTCTCCTTCTCTTTCTCTCTGTCTGTCTCTGTGCATCTCCTGCAATGTGCGATGCATTAAACATGCTCCACATGCCTCTGTTGAAAGACTCCAGAGAACACGCTGTGTTGAGTGGAACGCCCAGTGTCTTACATGGCCGTGTTGGCGTGCATGGGGAGGGCTGCATTGTCCATCTGACCCGGCTGTGCGTCTTTTCATGCCAAACACACGTGCGCGCACACACACACACACACACACACACACACACACACACACACACACGCTCTATTGGGGCGTTGATTGTGACAGTGCTGGGAATGCCAGAAGGCCTTTAGCCAAAAGGTCAGAGAGCACGTACAAAAGGGAAAATAGAATGTGTGTAAGTGTGTGTATTACGTGTGTGTACGGGTGAGTGTGTGTGTTGTGACTGCATGTATGTGTATGTCTGGGCACGCATGTGTGTATCTGAGTATATGTATGTCTGTGTGAGTGTTTGTGTGTGTGTGTGTGTGTTTGTTTGTGCGTGCGTGCGTTTACACCATGAATGTGGTAATTTCGAAGTGAACGGACCAACTCAACTCCAGTGGCTGCCAGTGCCTCTGCACGTGTATGGAACCCCACAGTGTGTGTGTGTGTGTGTTATAGACTACCAAGGACCAAAGGTGTACTAATAAACCCTTGGTAGCAGTATGTGTGACCAGAGAGGGTGTTAGGGGTTCATTGGTTTTCTGTGTTAACGGCTGTTAACGAGCTAGACCGGGGAACACACAGCATGGAAGGAGGCGCGGTAACCTTCACACACACACACACACACACAGTTAGTGTGCGCTAGCTAAGTGGCCCTGCCTGCCAACCTCCAGCCACACTGGTGGGCAGACGAGAGAAAAGAGGATGACAACAATGTAAGACAAAAAAAAGGATGGGTGGAGGGAGGGAGGGAGGGGGGGGGGACGACAGAAAGCAGAGCAGCCAAAAAGGCCCAACTAATATTGGGGATCAGGGGTGGGAGGGGGGGGGGTCTATAGCCTGAGGCTGCTCTAGATGTTATAATGACCACTCTCTAATGGTCTCACCCCCCACGGCCATTGGTGTGTCTGTGTCACTCTCCCCAAAACAATGGCTGCCACCCAGACACCACCCCCCCTAAGGAGTAAGTGTGACTGAGAGAGTGTGTGTGTGTGTTTGTGTGCATGCGTGCGTGCGTGCACTAGTGTGTGGCTTTTGTATTTGTGCCCTGCCTCCACCACGTCATGCGCATTGTGGGTCAGGCACTCTGGCATTTGCTCCCAGACAAACTGGTGCATTCTGACCCCAGTGGACAGGAACCCCAGCTTGAAGGCAGGTTAGGGTTCTGGCCTGCTTCTAGTAACCCCCTCACATAACTCCACACACACACACACACCTTTAGCATTGGCTTTTACACACTGTTCCCATTCAGCTACAAACACAGACAATTTTGTGTGGAAAATGCAGCACAAGTGACAGGCGCACCAGACACACACACAGACACAAAAACACACACACAGACACACACACAGACACACACACACAGACACACAACAGACACACAGACACAAAAACACACAGACACACACACACACACACACACACACACACACACACACACACAAACACACACACACACACACATAAATGTGCAAGCGTGGAGGCTGTGGACAGGCTGTTGGAGCAGATTACCCAGCTCTCTCGGCTGCGCGTCTCTCTGAGCGACACGCCGTCACTTCGCCACGGGAACACACCCGCTGCAGAGCGCGAGGTGTTTCCTGCAAGTGACAAGGCTGGCTTCTCTTCCATACACACACACACACACACACACAAACACCTAAACATGCAGCAAATCACATTTATGACACCACATACCAACATACATAAATACACAGCCACAGATGTGTGTGACAAAGCGTTCACACTCCAGACCACAGGTCCCTTAAACACTGCTGTGTCTGAGCTGATCATTAGCCCACTTTCAGTCCCAGAGGTGTGAACATGCTCGTTCACTGAGCTAATGCAAGAACACTCAAGCACTGCACCTGCGTTACACACACACACATCGAGCTGACCCAGTTTCATCAGTGTGAAATTGTTGGCTGTGAAGAGATAACGTACCAGGCTAGCCCGGTGTCAGAGGGACTGAGAGAGAGAGAGAGAGAGAGAGAGAGAGAGAGAGAACGAGAGAGAGAGAAAGAGAGAGAGAGAGAGAGAGAGAGAGAGAGAGAAGAGAGAGAGAGAGAGAAAGAGAGGGAGAGAGAGAGGTGGGTGGGTTAAATAGTGCAGAAAAAATAGCAAAGTGAGTGTGCCTCCAAATAGGTATCAAAGCGTGATAAAACATGTAACCAAACACACGCACACACACACACACACAGGTGTGCGATCCATACATTGGCAGATGCGTGCATGGTCATGGCGCCCAGAAGGACAGTCCTGCATGTCCTCTACCACGACACGCCGCAGGCTGGCATGGCCGGGCCAACCGTGACATGCAAGGCTAAGCTGGGCACGAGATACGGAACATGCACTGGGGCTGTTAAAGGGATAGTTCAACATTTTCAGACATTCATGTCAAAAGGTTTTTGAAAATGGGTCGAACGTCTTGAGCCTGGATGGTCTTTTCACCTCCAACTGTCAATCTCCTCATCCTCTCCATCTTTCATTCTCTTATCACTCTCTCTCTCTCTTCTTTCATTCTCCTATCCCTCTCTCTCTTCTTTCCTTCCTGGCCCTTTCCACCTCTGGCCCGCATATTTAGGAGCCTCCTTCCATCCTTCCCCTCCTTCCCTCGCTCCACTTCTCTCTCTTGCTGCTAAACTAAATGATCTTTTCATTTCCTGCCGGTCGGCCAGGCCCTAAGGTGTGTGTGTGTATGTCTGTGTGCAGGAGGGAGGGGCTGTGTTTGTGTGTCTATGGGTGAGTGTCCGTCTAAGTGTGTGTGTGTGTGTGTGTGTGTGTGTGTGTGTGTGTATGTGTGTGTGTGTGTGTGTGTTGTGTGTGTGTTGTGTGTGTGCTGTGTGTGTGTGTGTGTGTGTGTGTGTGTGTAGCTCTGAGGCCACAGTTGCATGCAAGGTTCACAGGTCTGCTGATCTTCTACCATAACAAAGCTCAGAGATGTGCATCCTGTCTCGGCTGGGATATTTGCAAGGATGTGTGTGTGTGTGTGTCTGTGTGTGTTTGTGTCTCTGTATATGTGTGTGTGTGTGTGTGTGTCTATGTCTGTGTGTGTTTCATCCTCGACTCGGTTGAAGCTGAGAACAGCAACTCACTGAGCATCATCTCAAAAGAATCCACACAAACACACCACTGGAACGTTGCACTTTTGTACTTTCTTGGCACACACACACACACACACACACAGTCCTTTCCGTGTTTGGAGATCCACTGAGACCTGACTCCGGAAAGCACTGAGGAAGTGGTCTACTGCTTGTCAAATGTTTCTGTGGGCCCCCTACTCTGCTGTAAACATGTGTTTAGAGCAGACAATATCAGCAATCACCACTTGACCCCTTGGAAGAGAGAGAGAGAGAGAGCCTGCATGCCTCCACACGCACACACAACTGACACACAAGCGTGCACACTTGCATACACACACAAGAAAGCCTATACACACACACAACATAAACACACATGCATGTAGACACACACAAACACGCACGCATACTAACGCTCCCACGCAGACACACATGCACACTTTTACCAGATAATATAATCAAGTCAAAGCACAGAGGCTTTCAACTACAAACATGCCCGTTTCCAGATGTTTGACAGAGTGTGAGGAGGAGTGGAGAGAAAGAGAGAGAGAGAGAGAGAGAGAAAGACAGAGAAAGAGAGAGAGAGAGAGAACCAGAGAGAAAGAGAGAGATGGGAGAAAAAAAAACCTGTAGAATAGGAGAGAGGCTTTTCCACTGGAAATGTATCAAGGTCTGGGTCCTGGAGTAAAGAGTATACACACTCACACTAACATGCAGCATGACACATGCTAACATACACACCTACACGCATAGATTTACACACACCCACACACAACAGGCACTCGTCGACATACGGTACACAAACACACAGCCTCACGCGACACGCCAGCTCAACCCAGCTGGCAAACGTTTCAAAGGCAGGAGGGCAGGAAGAGGAGAGAGGGAGGAAAAGAAAGAAACAGAGAGAGAACAAATGACTTGTTTTGCCTGCGTCTGAAGACGTGATGTGCGAACGAGCTGTTAAAAGAAAACAAAAACTGAGTCATTCCTCGCCCCATTCCCACGACCCCCCCCCCTTGCTCCAACTCGCTCCAGCTCCCCCCCCACGCTCCAGCTCTCCGTTCCGTAGCTGCTACAGTAAGTGACCCAACACCTAGCGCTGCTTCTCCTGGGAGTAGTTACAACAGATGAATGAGAGGGAGAGAGAGGAGAGCCCAGGCCTGCCTGGCGCTCTGCACACAACAACACTTAGCCCCGCTACAACCATGTACAGTATACAGTATCTACGGTAGGACCAGGGGGCTGTGAGTCAGGACCAGGGGGCTGTGTGTCAGGACGAGGGGGCTGTGAGTCTAGGATGAGGGGGCTGTGAGTCTAGGACTAAGAGGTGTACTTGATAGGTAGGACTAGGTGGCTGTACTACTGCCAGGGCTACGAGGCCAGGATGCTGATGTTTAAGACTAGGGGGTTGTATATCTAGGACAAGAGGGCTGCGAAAAAAGCGAAACATTCCGTTCTATAATTGATTATATTCTGCAATCGCCATCACTTCCTAAGTTCCTATAATTTGGGAGGAACAGGAAAAAGTCACCAGACCAGACGAGTACAGAGTTGGTCCACACTCAAATACTGACGTGGAACAAATCGCATCCAAATAACGGTTCCCGTTTCCCTGTGCTTTCTCTTCTTCTACACATCTCAGTACCTGGCAGGGGAACTTGTGGTCTGGAACCACAACTGCATTGGCTGGCAGTTTTGGGGAGATGACAATGGGGGGGCTCGGAGGAAAAGAGGGATCTCGTGTTACCTAGCCGGCCACATTAAAATACCAGAGGGCTGTGTGTGTGTGTGTGTGTGTGTGTGGGGGGGGCAAGGGGGAGTCAATTTGCGTGGGAGACGCCAAAGTAAAAGAATTAGCAGGAGCCGTGTGTTTACATCAGCGGGTATGGGGTTGTGTGTGTGTGTATGTGTGTGTGTGTGTGTGAGTGATTGTGTGTGTGTGTGTGTGTGCATGAGAGTTACATTACATGCTTACCACCCGACGTACCACCTCTGCAGACTGCGTTTTACAACTAAAGCTCAACTTTTACAAGAACTCTCCCTGAAAAAGACCCCAGCGTTGCCAAATAGGAAGCTGAGACTGATCAGTGCCAAACACTTCCTACCTACAGTTGAACTAATGATGGAAAAGAACTACAATCTCCCCCTTCACTCCCCTTTCTATCTCTCTCCAACATTACAATAATCCCTCATTTGGAGGGGGGAGAAGAAACAGGGAGAGAGGGCGCTATGTAAACATTTTCCCGGACGCAATTTTCTTCCTCGGTCCCTTATGGTTTTCCCAGGGAGGACGGAGTGTGGTGGCAGAGAGGAAACAGTTTAGTCTCCATAAGTGCCAAATTGCATCCTGTTTTTTTCTCCCTCTTCCTGGTCTGGTCTGGCCAGGGCCAGAGGCTAAGGATGGGTGCTGGGGCTAGGACCAGGGGCTGGGGCCGGGAAGAGAGGCTGGGGCTGGGGCCCCGGCCTGGACCTGTTTCCTGGGGGAGGGCTGGTGTCGGCCGGGGGAACGATGAAGTGCGGCTGTGTAAACGCTGTCTAAACACCAGGCCCACAGAGGAGGATGTGAGCCCCTGTGTGGCCTACACTTAAGACTTGACTTAGAGCTGGGACGGGGCGAGAGAGGAGGGGAGAGACCAAAGAGGAGGAGAGGAGGCAGAGAAGGGGAGCGAGAGATAAAGAGAGGCAGAGAGAAAGGGAACTGGAGAGAACGAGGAGAGGAGAAGATGAAAGAACAGAGCAGAAGGCTCAATGGGGAGGTCTTGGATCTCAGGGTAAAGAATGACTCAGACTAAAAGTGGGAGAGGAGGGGAGTCAATAAAAGGATGGAGAGATAAGAATGAAAGAAAAGAGAGATCTTGGCTCTCGTTACACAGTCAGAAGCGTCCCTTCCTCTTTCAAGTATCTAATGAGGGGTCTGCGTCTATGTCCGGCCTTGTGTTGGCTCTGAGTGTGCCTGTGACCTGCCGTGTGTGGACGTGTCTACAAACGTTATCTAGTGTGTTTGTGTGTGTACAGGTCTACACACATGTTATTCAGTGTGTTTGTGTGTGTACAGGTCAACACACATGTTACCCAGTGTGTTTGTGTGTGTAACTGGTAATTAACATAAAATAACAGCTATGGGCACGCTCATTCTTCTTATACACAAGCAGTGCGTATTCAGAGTTTGTGACACTTGCCCCCAACACCCCCCTCATTTACTGGATTATGTAGCTTTGACCAGTGGAGCTACAGTGGGCTGGGCCCTACGTGGTTCAAGGCTACAGTGCCATGCTTAGTTAGCCACAGCGCTAGGCTAACCTCCTACTCCCAGGGGCTCTGGGGCACCTAAGGGTAGACGCCATGTCCCTCAGGAGGGACTGGGTGCTTGTTAAGCGGGCCGAGGTGCTGCGATAAGCCCCTTGCGGGAGTCTTGGGGCTAGGGCGCCCTCATTAAGATGGGAAGACCCAATTATAGCAAGGGGACATGAGGGAAGGGGCTGGCATAGTTGAAGCCAGGCGTGGAAATGCCAGAACTTGCTGCCAGTGACAATGGGCCCCTTCACACACGCACGCACGCAGTTATGCTAGACAGATAATCAATCTCACACAAAGCCACATACTCACTTGGACTGTATGTTCTTATGAAACCAAAAACACACAAGCACACACACAAGCACACACACAAGCACACACACAAGCACACACACAAGCACACACAGTCTGGCGCCTTTAGTCTCTGACACTCAACTCCGCTGCTGGATAATTGTATTAGGTTTTTGTTGCCCTGATGGTGGAGCACAGAACCTCACGCACACATGCAGGTAGATCAAAGGGTCAGGTTTTAATAGGAGCGAGCCTAGATAGAGCAGGGCTAGTGTTGACTGGGAACACCACTGAGGACCAGAGCTGGAGCTGAGTGACACGAAGCACCACACCGCTACACACAACCTCAGGAACCTCCCACACACACACATTTACACACACACACCCCTACACACACACACACACACACCTCTACACACAACCTCAGGAACCTCCCACACACACACCCCCCCCCTACACACACACACACACACCTCTACACACATTTACACACACACACACATCCCTACACACACACACACACACCTCTACACACAACCTCAGGAACCTCCCACACACACACACACATTTACACACACACACACACACACACATCCCTACTCACGTACCTCTACACACAACCTCAGGAATCTCCCACACACACACCCCCCTACACACACACACACATACATTTACATACACACACAAAACACACTAAGCCAGACACTACATACAACTACACACACATGTATGTGCACATACACAAACTAAACACACGGACACACACACACACACCACCTTCTTCCTCCTCCATCTTAGTGTTTTGGAATGAATATGACAAGTATGTGTAAGACTGTGTACATGACTTCATATGGCTGAGCGGCTCTCCCATGCTTTACAGTGAAGGCTTCATTGAAAACATATGTTCTCAGGAGGGAGTGTGTGTGTGTGTGTGTGTGTGTGTGCATGCCTGTGACTTGCCATGTAATGTGTGTGTATCCTGTGCCAGTTCCATAAAGCTCCCTGGGTTTATTTTGGGAATATTGCAGCGCTGTTTACCGGTGTACTTGGCCTGGGGAGACATGAACTTATGAATTCATTTAGACGGTGTTACGCATGGGTGTATGTGTGTGTGTGTGTGCGTGTGTGTGTTTGTGTGTGTGTGTACACATCGCCCTCGCTCGCGCTTATGGAAAACACACGCATCTAACCACTACTAAAGCACTTCCATATCCATGTATTCACACAAAAGCATGTTGAATCACAAAGGAGGAAAGTAAACTGCAAACATACACCACACACACACGCACGCACACACACACACACACACGCACACAACTGCTATGTGAAGCAAAATGATGTTTTCCAGCCCCCTTAGTCCAGACAATAAGGCCTAAATTATAGTGATAAGAATCTGGGAAACGGGGTTCAAATCAGAGAGAGGGAGCTGGCGATGGGTGAGGAGAGAAGAGTTTCACATCTCCTCCTGCGCTCCTGTCGTCAAACTAATGGATCTCACTTAAGCTGTTCGGCAGGAATGTGATAACTTGAGCTTCCTGTAACACTGATAAGGAGGGGGAGGGGCTAAGGAGAAAGATAGAAGGAGAGGGAGATAAACCGAGTGAAACGAGGGTGAGAGAGTGAGACGAAGGATAGGAGGAAGAAAAAAGAAAAGGAAAGGAGAACGACGACGTGGAGAAGCAACAAAGGCCGTGCGCTTTGCCCCGCTGACGAACACGCTGGCACAAGGCAGCACAGAGGCCTGGCCCACGGCTCAGCCTGCTCCCTCAGACACACAGAGAGGAGGGCGCTCACAAGGCGTTCACAAGGCCTGCTCCCTCAGACACACACACAGAGAGAGAGAGGAGGGCACTCACAAGGCCTGCTCCCTCAGACACACAGAGAGAGAGGATGGCGTTCACAAGGCCTGCTCCCTCAGACACACACACACAGAGAGAGAGAGAGGAGGGCACTCACAAGGCCTGCTCCCTCAGACACACACACAGAGAGAGAGGATGGCGTTCACAAGGCCTGCTCCCTCAGACACACACACACAGAGAGAGAGAGGAGGGCACTCACAAGGCCTGCTCCCTCAGACACACACACACACAGAGAGAGAGGAGGGCGCTCACAAGGCCTGCTCCCTCAGACACACACACAGAGAGAGAGGATGGCGTTCACAAGGCCTGCTCCCTCAGACACACACACACAGAGAGAGAGGAGGGCGCTCACAAGGCCTGCACCCTCAGACACACACACAGAGAGAGAGGAGGGCGCTCACAAGGCCTGCTCCCTCAGACACACACACAGAGAGAGAGGAGGGCACTCACAAGGCCTGCTCCCTCAGACACACAGAGAGAGAGAGAGAGGAGGGCACTCACAAGGCCTGCTCCCTCAGACACACACACAGAGAGAGAGGAGGGCACTCACAAGGCCTGCTCCCTCAGACACACAGAGAGAGAGGAGGGCACTCACAAGGCCTGCTCCCTCAGACACACACAGAGAGAGAGGAGGGCGCTCACAAGGCCTGCTCCCTCAGACACACAGAGAGAGGAGGGCACTCACAAGGCCTGCTCCCTCAGACACACAGAGAGAGAGAGGAGGGCGCTCACAAGGCCTGCTCCCTCAGACACACACACACACAGAGAGGAGGGCACTGTCACACGCACACACCTGACTCAAGGCTTTCTAGATACTCCCCCCCCCGCCCCCAAAAAGGCATTGGGGAAAAAAGAACAGAAAAAGAAGACAGAAAAACAGCTCACTCTAAGAAAACTGTCGGTTTGGTTTTGTGGCTGGAAGCCTGTGAGGAGGCAGAGATCCACAGCTGAGCAGAGGAATAGCGTGCCAGCGCTGCCACAACCTGTGTGTGTCACACAGTGTCACACAGTGTCCGAGGTGTGGACATTATGCTGCTCGCTCCATTTTTCTTTTCTTTCTTTTTTTCTTTTTTTGCGAGAGGTGATCTTGTGGAACATCTATGTTTTATATGGTTCAGACTATTTCTCTTTCTCTCTATTGTAAAGGGTAAGACTGATAAAAAATATATATAAATACATTCAAATAAATAAGAGACAATTAGGTAGGATCAAGTGCTCACACACACACACACACACACACACGCACACACACACACACACACACACACACACACAAAGTTGGTTGGAATCCTGGGTTCCAGTCGAGCAGACATTTCTCGCGTTCCATCAGCGAATCGAAACACACTCCGGTAAAACGGCTGCAGGATGTAATTTTCAGGTGAGGAAAGAAAGGCAGTCACCTTTTCCTCTCTCTTCTTCCATGTCTGCATCCCTTTCTCTCTCTCTCTCACTCTCTCTGACTCTCTCTCTCTCACACACACACACACTAGTTGGCTGTTGTCACCTGGGTCTGTTAGCAGGCAGCTAAGCAGGAAGGTGGCTGGGCTAGGCTGAGGGGGTCAGCCCTCATCCACTTCTGCTGCATGAATAAACAAAGACACTCTCTGTGGCTGGACTGGGCCAGGTGAGCAGATATCATCTATCCTCACACACACACACACACACCAACACACACACACAGGAAATGACCTGCAGCACCTCCACACCTGGACAAGGAGACTGGGCCCTGGGGCTGGCCAAAGGACAGGGGAGGAGGAGAGAGGAAGGAGAGGAGAAGGAAGGAGAGAAGAAGAAGGAAGGAGAGGAGAAGGAAGGAGAGAAGAAGGAAGGAGAGAAGAAGAAGGAAGGAGAAAGAAGAAGGAAGGAGAGAGGAGAAGGAAGGAGAGAGAAGAAGAAGGAAGGAGAGGAGAAGGAAGGAGAGAAGAAGAAGGAAGGAGAGGAGAAGGAAGGAAGGAGAAGAAGAAGGAAGGAGAGGAGAAGGAAGGAGAGGAGAAGAAGGAAGGAGAGGAGAAGGAAGGAGAGAGAGAAGAAGGAAGGAGAGAGGAGAAGGAAGGAGAGAAGAAGAAGGAAGGAGAGAGGAGAAGGAAGGAGAGAAGAAGAAGGAAGGAGAGGAGAAGGAAGGAGAGAAGAGAAGGAAGGAGAGAGGAGAAGGAAGGAGAGAATGAAAAACAGGGACAGCAGAGGTGAGTAAGCAGCGAAGGTGGGAGAGGAGAACTCTGAATAGGGGGATGAAAAGCTGTCTGAATAGGAGAGTGAAGGAGAAGAATGTGACCATGGGAGGAGGTAGTGAGGGGAAGACGGAGAGGGGGATAGGGAGAGGGGCAGATGGACAGGCTCCATGTGGACACGGACTCCACTAGCTTCTAGACTTCACCTGAGCCTGTCTGCATGTCACGCCACCCTCACGCCATCGGAAACCACGGGTGACGCCCTTTAACCCCGCTCTACCTGGGCCCGTCACTCAGCAGTTTGTCATTAGAGGCCAACCTTCACAGGTACGGCAGCTCCAACACACCGGGGAGAGCGGCTTAGTCACCTTAAACCAGCTCTGTTGTCCTTTACCTGAATCGACTTCGACCAAATGCGCACCTGAGCTCAAATGATCACTTCCCAGCACTGCAAGCAGAACCTGTAGAGCTGTTCTGAATGAAACTCAGTTCAGCTGCTTGATTGGCTAGGACGGTGGGCGGGCGGCGATAGCCCGAGGTGTCTCCGGCACACCTCGGCATCGCGCGGGAAGACCGCGGAGAGGGAAGCAGAGTTCACCCCTCCCCCCTCAGCCCGTGAGTGCTTTCTCCTTTTCCATCCCGTATTCATTTTTAACCACTCTTGTCAGCGACGCACCCCACTCCACGGCCTCTCTTATCTCCGACTCCCGTAATGACTGGGCGAGCCGAGGGGCGGGGGGGGGAGAGGCGTGCATTAGGCGTTTCCTGCACCGAGGTGTAAAAAATACCATCACAGCAGACGGATCGATCCATTACCGGGGGCCGGGGGGACATGCTTTAACACCCCGCGGAGGTGGATTAGTCCGCGCCGCGTTGGAGACACTGTCAGCCGCTGTTACTGTCAAAGAGAGGAGGGGAGACGGGAGAGAGGGCAGAGAAAAAGAGAGAGACACAGGAGAGAGAGAGAGACACAGAGGGAGACAGGATAGAGAGGAGAGAACGTGCAGGAAGACAGGCGTCGGAGATGTTGGAGAGGGAAGGGTGTGTAGCCGAGGGCGATGGATGGAGGGATGATGGGAAAGAGGGACGCCGAGTCACAACGCACTAAACATAAAAGAAGAGAATGAAGGAGAAAGGGAGGCACACGAGGGAGGTGTACAGAGCAGAGAGAGAGAGAACAGTTATAGGGGAGAGAGAGTGCAAGAGGGAGAGAGACCGAGCGTGGGAGAGAGGCGGGTTGCAAACCTTAGTGCTGGTTCGTGTCTCAGAGTTGATCTGTCAGTGCTGATGACGGTGATTCTCTTTTCCCGTCAGTCAGGTGGGACAGACGGTCGGAGGGGGGGGAGAGGGCGTGGAGGAGAGGGAGCCACTTAACTCCATGGATGAGAGAGGCGAGAGAGAGATGAAGTGAGAGAGGCAGAGGGAGGAGAAGACGAGCGCCTTCTGGGATCCACTCTGGAACTGGGGCACACAATGTTTCTGGGATCACTCTGTGCCTTTCAGCAACAACAGTAGGGGTTGGGTGTGCGTGGTGTTTGTGTGCGTGTGGATGTGGTGTGTGTGTGTGTGGTGAGTGTGCTGTGCGACTCCCCCCCGGCCCTATCTGGATCACAGCACAGTCTCTTTGCTCTCTATTGTTTCAATAAGATCATATAATGAAACCTGTGAGAGTGTGTGTGTGTTTGCGAGTGCGTGTGCGAGTGTGTGCACGAGTGTGAGGCTGACCAGCTCTTCTGTTACATTAGTTCCTCTCGACGACCCAAACCGCTGGTGTGACTGGACCGGCATACTGCTCGAGGTTGGCGCCGTGCCAACGCTGGATTGAGGTCAGGTGAAGAAAGGGTTGGCAGTGCCCCCAAACTGACGCTGCGTCCCCTACGTGACACCGTGCCCCCCCCCCACGCCAACTTAAGCCTATCATGCCACCTCGTCAAACATCACACAAAGACCAGGGTGTTGGTCCCCCCCCCACGAGCAGGAGCACAAAGCCCCAGTAGAAGGAGCACTCTGGGGGGCGGGGGGCGTTAGATGACATGCTTGTGCCCATGGATGTGGCGAGCCCTGGTGACCCCGTGAACCCCCCCTCCCCCCCCCCAGCCTAGCTCTGGAGGTACATGAGGCAGCGGACGCCCGGCCACGCTCCCTCTACAGCAGGCCGGGTGGAGAGGCAGTGAGGGGAGAGGCCAGTGAGGGGAGAGGCAGTGAGGGGAGAGGCAGTGAGGGGAGAGGCAGTGAGGGGAGAGGCAGTGAGGGGAGAGGCAGTGAGGGGAGAGCCAGTGAGGGGAGAGGCAGTGAGGGGAGAGGCAGTGAGGGGAGAGGCAGTGAGGGGAGAGGCAGTGAGGGGAGAGGCAGTGAGGGGAGAGGCAGTGAGGGGAGAGGCAGTGAGGGGAGAGGCAGTGAGGGGAGAGCAGTGAGGGGGAGGCAGTGAGGGGAGAGGCAGTGAGGGGAGAGGCAGTGAGGGGAGAGGCAGTGAGGGGAGAGGCAGTGAGGGGAGAGGCAGTGAGGGGGGAGGCAGTGAGGGGAGAGCCAGTGAGGGGAGAGGCAGTGAGGGGAGAGGCAGTGAGGGGAGAGGCAGTGAGGGGAGAGGCAGTGAGGGGAGAGGCCAGTGAGGGGAGAGGCAGTGAGGGGAGAGGCAGTGAGGGGAGAGGCAGTGAGGGGAGAGCCAGTGAGGGGAGAGGCAGTGAGGGGGAGAGGCAGTGAGGGGGAGGCAGTGAGGGGAGAGGCAGTGAGGGGAGGAGGCAGTGAGGGGGGAGGCAGTGAGGGGAGAGGCAGTGAGGGGAGAGGCTGGCAGATGCCTCTCACATTGCTGTCCATTCAGTCGCTATGAAGAGCAGCTGCTCGGCCCCCTCTGCCCCCTGGCACTGCTCTGTGTGAGCCACGCTGCTGGAGTGGCGCTCGCTCACACACACACACACACACTCACACACACACACTCACACACAGACACACACAGACACACACACACACACACACACACTACGCCTCATATGCTGGAGGGTGTTCCTTCAAACATGTACTCTACACACATGTTCAAATCACCCAGCTTGGTTCTCGCACCGAAACCACAGACACTTTTGAAACTGAAATATGTCACACACACACACACATACATACACACACACACACACACACACACACACACACACACAACACACACAAACACACACATACTCGAGCAGCAAAGCACAAACAGATCCTAATCCTCACTAGCCAAGAAAAGTATTCCATCAATACACACACACACTTTACATCACCATAGAATCTCATCAGTAAATACTAATCAATGTCTCTATTGCTCTCTCCCTCTCTTCCCCTCCACCTCCCCCTCTCTCCCTCCCTCTCTCTCTCTCTCTCTCTCTCTCTCTCTCTCTCTCACACACACACACACACACACACTTCCATGGTGCGTGGCATCTCAGTCACGCACAGCCTCACCATAAATCCTTACATGTGGTCAAACCATTCTCACTCCATCTCCCCTAAGTCTTAAAAGCAGGGCCATACACTACAAACACACACACCCCTTACGCACACACACACACACATTCATCTCCCTAAAGTCTTAAAACAGCGTCCACAACAATAAATCCAGGCAGCTGCCAAAACGTGCTGAACGCATTTACTGTCATCTTCTCCGAAAAGGAGAGCGGGAGAGGGGAGATGAAAAGAGAGGGAAGATAGAAACGAGGGAGGGGGGGATGGAGGGGGGGATGGAGAGAAGATGATAGTGGCGGATATAGGAAAGACAGGCCTCTTCATTTCTCTCCCCTCTTCCCGTGCTCGGTTCCTCAGGAGCACCGGTGTCGTGACAAGAAAGGCACATCTCTCACTGTCTGATTACGGTGGTGGGATGACATAAACAGACCCCCCCCTTCCCCACTTCCCCCCCCGCCCCAAACCCCCCAACCAGAAACCCCCCCACATTCCTCCGCCCCAACCAGACCCCCCCCCATACCCCCTCCTCATATCCCTCACCACCCTCCCGTTAAAATTCCATGTCCACAATAGCACCTTGCCTCACTGTGCTTACCAATAGGGGGGTGTCCAGGTCGCCAGATAGGAGACAGGTAGGTGAAAAGGGTCCCATTGATTGGGGGTAAGAGCATGTGTGGGGGGTGTTGGTAGAGGAAGGAAGCAAAGAGGAGGGAGAGGAGGGAGGGGGAAATGAAGGACAAAGATATTCAGCCTTCTTCTTTTAAGGAGGATATCGTGTGCCCCCGGCCCAGCCAACTTGTGAATGTGACCACTATCTGAAGTCGGAGAAAAAAAACACTGGGGGTCTTTATCTTTATGAGCTGGCTAGGTAATTGTAGGGTTAGGGTCAGGGATCAGTTACTGGGTGTGTGTGTAGTGTGTGTAGGTGTAGTGTGTGTGTGTGTGTCCCAGGGAAAACACCTGAACACAGGTGCCCAGACCCTCTCCTCCTGGGTTCACAGGGCCACTCAGGTATGAAGGGAGTGGGGAGAGAGGACGTCCACCCCCCATCCTCCTCTTCATGGATCCATTCATCCCCCCTCCAAACCCCCCCCCCTCACAATACAATGGCAGGTAGCGGTAGTGGTGGGGAATCCCCCTCTCGCCTCGGGGGCTACCTAACACAGAGACTGTACTGTTCAGGTGAGAGTCAATCACACACACACACACACTCACACACACTCTCTGTGGGGTAGTGTGGCAAGGCTCCACAAGAGAGTGTGATCGATATCACTCAGATGAGCTGGGGGGGGGCACGACCTGTGATGAAGTGCAGGTGGCTAATGGTGGCTGCTTGCTGATCCAACGCTGATTCACACCACAGCACAGGATGCCACAGCGCCTGCTGTTCCCTTTTAATGGGCCTTCCCACACGCACAAACAAACACCTTACAGTAAGGAAGAAAAGCACACACGCATCTTTCTTTTACAAGCATCCACACACACACACACCTCACAGTGCCATGGTGGTGGTGAGCATTAAGAGGCTCCGTTCCCCCTGCGCTATCAGGAGCAGGTTTCTTTATCCCAGTGGCGGACGGCATGATAACAAACTCACAACATGCTTGCATCGCCCCCCCGCGCCCCCTGACTGTCTGTCGCCAGCTCCTCCGTGATATCTAGATCCCAGCTCCGTGATAGAACGCACACCGCAGCACCACAGGGAAGGCCACAACAACAACAACAAAAACACAATCAAAACGGCCACCTTGCCAAGCACGTGTGTGTGTGTGTGTGTGTGTGTGTGTGTGTTTTGGCCCGATCCGGGAAAAGAAACGGGAGGGTTGTGTTCTTTGCAGAGTCATAACAAAAGACGACTTGGGGAAAAGGACCTGGGGCGATGGAGGATCAGTGCACAGGTGAGATTAAGAGTGTTTCCCTTCTGTCTCTCCACAGTATCTCTCTGTTCTTTATGCACTCTCTTGATTGAGGCTCCTTTGGCCACCAAATGCCAGTGTGTTGTCTGGCACTGGTGTAATCTACACACATGCACGCACACACGCCAAGCCACACTTCCGGAGACGCAGACATACACAGACAGACACACACACACACACACACACAGAGAGACACACACACACAGAGACACACACAGACACAGACACCCCAAGGCGACACTCAGGGACCAGATGTTCTGTATTGATAATGGTGGCTGGCTGGCTGCACGTCACATTGATGTTGTTTTGGTGAGGCCCAGAAGTGAGGCAGGGACCCCCACATGGGTGTGCTGAGTCAACGAGACCGGAGCTGCTGGAGATGTGGACGCCGTGTGTGTGTGAGCGCGTCTTCTCCAGAGATCCGGAGCTCGCAGACTGTGTTTGTGTCTGTGTATCCGGCATAACCAGAGCTCTATGCAGACGCAGCACCCAGGGGGAGTGGCAGACGCAGCACCCAGGGGGAGTGGAGTCTAAATAGGGTGTATAGGACACAGCGATCCAAGATATCATCTCCTAGACCCTGCGGAGACTGGCTCAGTGTCTCACAAGAAGTGCACTGGGAAGTCTCAGGTCTGACTGTCTAGTGGACGGTGGTACTGCCACTGAATGTCTGCTGTTGACTTCGCTTGAGGACTTGATGTTCATTTCACACTGGTTTATTTTGTGTAACTTGTCTATTGTTAGAATAATACATTTCACTAAAATGTAAAGAGAAATCTGTATATTAATTTACGAATGTCCTCATAAGTATAGGAAAACGCATACACACACACACACACACTATGTCTTACACACACAGTATGAGCACAAATGCATACCCACACAAACACAGAAGTTACACATAAAAGCACACAATGACTTTGTGTCTTTTGATGAGAACTGGTCAAGGACTATGAATCTGTGACACACACACACACACACACACACACACAGGGCGAGCGTGCGTCCTTCTGAAGGCGAAGGAAGACAAAGTGATGGGTGGATGATAAGAAGAGGCGCCACGGTGGTGGCAGGCCCCAGCGCTGAGCCGTCCCCACAGACTGATAAGCATCACACCCCCCCCATCCCTCCTCTCCTCCCTCCTCTCCTCCCTCCTCTCCTCCTGTCTCTCTCTCTCTTTCTCTCTAGTCCACCAGACAGCAGGGCGAGAGAGTTGGTGGGGGGGGGAGACTTCCTGGTTCAAATGAGGTCAGGATGTACAGTATTGATTGCCTTTGGTCAATCAAGATGACATGGTGGGGTCGTACTACTGGGCTCACGCCCACACAAAAGCCTTGTCTTATATGCACAACACTTTTTCCTCCAAAACTAAAGATCACACTCATTGATAACAACAACACTAAACAGACACAGTGTGTTTGCGCTTGCCACACGCTTTGAGTGGGGATGATCCGTTTGAAAACAATATGCGCACACCTGTGCCGATCTGAACCTGATTGGATTAGTCTAGCCTCGTGACAGGATGAACGGCTTGCGATGAAAACTGAGACACCAATCACAATCTCTTTATAACCAGATCAATGCCCGGGTCGTTTCAGACCATCACGCTGGTGTTTCCTATCAATGATGAGACAAGCAATATGAGGAGAACTATTTCGAGGGATATTGTGAATAACGGTCTGAGCTTGTCAAGGTTGAGGGGGTCGTGTGCGTCGGCGCTTGGGGAGAGCAGGGGGCTGGAGGGGACCAGACGGGTGGAGAGGACCATCACCTGGCACCTGGCAGTGGAGCAGGTACTACCTGAGGCCTGGGGGTTCTGCTGGGTTCTCCTGGGTTCTGCTGCTCCCCACCAGGAGAACCTCTCCCCGCGACTCGCCTCGTTCTGAGTAGGAACCCTGTCTTGCAGTGTCACCAAAGTATCACCAAAAGGCCGGTTTTAACGGCCCTCACGGTGCACTGGGACACGGCGGCCGGTCCGTCAGACCTCACTGGCTCTGACAACCACAGGAGGTTGAGGTTGAACCCAAACTGAACCACTGCTCAGAACCCAGATCTGGTCCATCCAGTCAAGGAACGGATCTCCTTGTCATAAAGTACAGTAGAGATACTAGAGTAGAGTAGACATGTATCCTACCTGATCCGGTATCGATGGCGTTGGACTGTCCTCGACGCTCAGCGACGATCCTTGAGGCGCCGGGCATGCTCACTGGCTCAGAACGCACCGGCTGGATCCTACACACACACACACACACACACACACACACACACACACTCTCAATTCTGCTTCTCAATCTAATGTTGAAGGATCCTAATCACCTGGCGATCCCCATGTCCTCTAGCATGCAGGATGTGTCAGCAGGGTCAGCGGGGTCGTACCTGAGGCTGTGCAGGTCCAGGTCGTCCGTGTCAAAGTCCAGCAGGGGCTGCTGGGTGTCAGTGGGCCCGTGGGACTGCAGGACGGAGGAGGAGGAGGAGATGACCGTGGTCTGGCCCGATGGGTGGATGGTCTTGAACTGGAACTGGGGGCCCATCCAGAGCCGGCGGTGAGGCCCCGTGTGGGTCACGATCTCCACCTGAACAGGTGAGAGGAGGGCGAGGTGGGGTTAGCATTAGCCTGGTCGCTGCAGTCACTTGGTGCAGGGCAGGGGATCGGAGGACCAGGAGGACACGGGGGAAGACAAAGACATGAAAAGAGGATTTCCTTTGACAAGAGGATTAATGGGTGAGCCAGAGTCAATGTGACATTAGCGTCATATTTCGCAGAAATGGCACCAACGCCATTAGAGTCTGTTTAAGCTCCAAGGGACTTGAGGGGGGGTGTAGGCGGAGCGACAGGGCTGGGAAGTGATCACGACGAGACTACGTCCTTCCCACTGGATATCTCCAATTCCTGCCTCATCTGTCTCACTACCACGACTAACCACTTCCACTCCGCCGCCCCTTCCTCCTCTTCCTCCTCTTCCTCCCTTTCCAAACTCCCCCCTGCACTTAACACGGCTCTCCGTGGCTCCCTGTTCACCTTGCGTTACATTATTTCACACACACTCACTGACGTCCCCTCCCTCCCCTCGTCGCTTCTTCTCTATGTCTCCTGCTCTTCCCCCGCCCTTCCTCCCTAGCCTTTTTAGCTGTGAGGCATCAACATCCAAGTCCAGGGCGACAGCTTATGGTCTCTTAATACAGTGGTGTGTGTGCCTGCGTGTGTCTGTGTGTGTCTGCGTGTGTGTCGTCCATCCCAGGACGTCTGGATGAATTAGACCCAGATATATACATTTATATATATATATATATATATATATATGTTTTACAGGCTTGTCACATGCTTGTATGTATGTCTGCATGTACTCTAGCTTGAGGATGCATGTGATAGTGTGCATGTACACGTCCTGGGGTGAGTGTGTGTGTGTGTGCCCTTCGCCGGTTGACACCATCGGTGTTGCGCCCAGCCCCAGAGATGAACAGATGCCAGCGAGCTCTCCAGCGGCTCTCCAGCGGCACGGTCTAGGGGCCAGATGTTTGCCTCTCCTCTGCCCTCCTGTCGCGCCGCGCTCGGGACACACTGACAGCACTCATTACCCACAGTGCACGGCTCACAGGGGCGCCAGGAGACGGGCGCCAGGAGACGGGCTTGTTCACGCGATGCGTCGCCCCACAATGACACTGAAGCTAGAGCAGAGAGAGACCGTGGTCCCACTGAAAACGGGTGTTTGGGTCGAGTCTGTGGCGTGAAAGGGATTCAGTTTCAGACGTGGTGAGAGGAGCAGAGCCACATGCTTTCTGCAGAGCAACCTGCAGTAACTGTCTGAACCGCTGTGTGTCAGGAGGCAGACTTGACAGGGCCAATGAAAGATGCAGCGCAGGGGGGGGGGACTGGGGGACTGGTGGGGGGTACAGGGAGACACGCTGTTAGGCACCAACATCGCCTCTGAATAGGTTCAGGGCCAAAAGGCCGCTCGGAAAACACTGAAGGTCACAAACATGAATGTGATTACGAGGCTGATCAATCCGCCTCCCCCCCCACAGCCAACAGCCCTTGATAATCTAATGAGGAGATAGCCCCAGTGACATGATATAATGACATCCACAAGGCTGTGCTGTCTGCTAATTCAATCTAGCCATTATCATCGTATACATATTTAGTATTTATCTAGCAGACTATTGTGCAGGGAGAGTGGAGGAACGGGGGGATGACCTGGGAAAAGGCGTGTATCTGTAATGGATCAAGAAACCGCTGCTCTATGTTTAGCGTCGGAGTCTGGTGTTTTTCATTCGAATGGCCAGAGAACCGGGCGGCATGTCAATGTGAGGTGGAACTCCAATTAATCAAAGGCAGCCATTTTGTGACAAGTCGAAACAATCAACATTCCTCCAGCTTTCAGACTCCAGTACTGTAGAATAACCAAGTGCTGGGGTAAACAGTTTAAGGACGGCATCCTTCATAGTACATCTACATCCCACATGTTCTCTAGGAGACAGATGCACACACAAGGTATTTCCACAACACAGCTATTACACCTGTTCCAACACTGTGGCTATGTTGGTCCTTGTTATATCGCTAGTTAAGGTTGTGGTGATCGCTGGAATATACAGTTTATAGTATACAGTATATATAATATATAGTATATAGTATACAAATGTGTTGCAATCAAAAGGGTACTTTCTAAAAGTACTTCCAGGCAAGCTTGACTAGTTTTGGTGAAATGGACAGTATTGCTCCCGGCTAAAGTATCATGGTGAGGACCAACCACAGCCTTCTCCTCCTAAGTGGACCACATTTTGACCAATCAATTATGTATGCCAAGAAATTATTAATGGTTAAAAGTGTGACTGTTACTGGCAGACTTCAGACTTGAGAGACATGAGAGTTATTAACCCATATGAAGATGGGAGCCTCCAACATCTCTTTCTACATCAGATCTTGCCATTTCATCTAGAATTTATACAAATGAAATCGAATTTCAAGTGGCCACCGTGATGTTGCTGAAGACAGAGTCCAACAGTAAATAAGCACTTAAGAAAGACTAGATAATACAATACAACATAATTCATGTAAATATAAAAAATCTGGACCAACAAGGTTTCTTAGGATGAGAAAAAAGATTCAAGTGATCACAAGAAATGTGTTAATCAGATAACGCTGGCTTAAAGTCACTGAAAGGTCCCAAATGAAACAATATGGGTGCAAATCTGTCATTTTCCTGATCCAGTGTGATGTTCCAGTGAGGGTGACTGAGGCCAGTCGGGCAGTGCCAGTCTCACCTGCGAGAGCCACTCCTCATCCTCCTGCCCGCTGTGCTCCGACGACAGGCTGTCGTAGGACTCGTGGCGTGTGATTGGCCCAGGGCTTCCAGGGGGCACCACTGCGGACACAGACACAGAGCAGGGACAGTGAGTGTACAGGTGGGGTCTGCCTCAGCGAGGGGGAGGTGTTTTGCAGGGCGGAGAGGGTGCAGAGAGAGAATGAGAGTGGGAGAGCAAAAGAGCTTGAATGTGTATCTTTTGAACTCGCACGGCCGAGCGAGTGAGAGGGGGAAAGCGAGGCAAAAGGCCATGTGGGCATGTGGGCATATGCGTGCCTGGGTGTGTGAAAGAGCATGTGTAAGTGTGAGTGAGAGAGAACATGTGTGTGTGCGCCCGTGTGTGTGAGGCCCGTCAGCGGCACAGCACAGTCAGAGAGAGAGAGAGAGAGAGAGAGACAGAGAGAGAGAGAGAGAGAGAGAGAGACACAGAGAGAGAGAGAGAGAGAGAGAGAGAGAGAGAGAGAGAGAGAGCAGCCACGTCCAGACAGATGGAGCACTTGCAGGCTTGAATAAGCAAGCGTGGAGAATGAGGCCTAATGTGCAGAATCAGTCCTTTTCTGCTGCCACCTCGGGGGCTTCGCGCCGTGCCTCTGCGGTGGATTAGTTTAACGCGGGAATGGCTAATAAAGTTGTCAAGTTCTCATCTGGAGCGCACAAGGCACTGCTGTCTGTTTCCCCTCTCTCACTCTCTCACACACTCTCTCTCCCTCTCTCTCTCTCTCTCTCTTTCTCTCTCTCACTCTCTCGCTTCCCCTCCTGCTCCCTTTCCCCCTGGTGTTTACCTCCGGTGTTTAATCCATCTCTCCTCTCGATATCTATAATGCTCTTTCTCTAGAGTGCAACCCAGGTGTTCAGACACTCCAAGAAGGCATGGTGTCAGTTGGGCAGGACACGAACATCAGCGCTAAAACAAGCTGCCGTCTGACACTGCTCCGCAACTGGAATTCACTTCCCACCCTCCTCCCCCTCTTTTTGATGTCCTAATCACGGTGTGCACACCTGCTCTAGTGTGTGAGAGTGTGTGTGTGTGTGTGTGTGTGTGTGTATCTGTGTTCCATCGCGGACACAGTAAGAGAAGGTGGGGGCGGGGGATAGGTTCCTAGGCAGACCCTTTGATACCCTCATGTTGCTCTCTAATGGGGAGAAGAACAAAGCAGGCTTGTGTTACTTATTAAACAAAATCACAACTCCCCCCCCCCGCCCCCTCCCTCCTTCCTCCTCCTCCTGTACTCCCTCTCTTCTCCACTCTTGCTCTCTGACCCTTGGGGCCAATAGCTGTTCCCTAATTAATTATTGATGCTTTCGAGCAGTTGCTGGCTCGCTGGATCGAGTTTCCGTAGGGCTGGGGAGGAGGAGGGCGGTAGGGGTGTGGGGTGGGGCGATGGTTCATTGGCCTGGGAGTGAGAGCTGGACAGGCTGAGGAAGGGGGGGCAGTGGTCATCCCCAAGGGTCAAGCAGAGACAGGCCAGTGTGTGTGTGTACTGTATGTGCGTGGTGAGGAAGTTACAGAGTGTGTGTGTGTGTGTGTGTAAACCTTTATATGTGTCCGGATGGACAGCCACTGTGTCTAGCCTGCTTTTACAACGGTCATTACTGACTCTCTAAAAGGACATAAGTCAACGTCATGTGATCACAGGGGTCAGAGAATCTCAGAGGGGCTCATATATGAGTAAGCTAACGTTTCACTCTATTGAAAATATAGCAAAAATAGAGCTTCGACATGAGTGAAAAATAGCACACTCAAATTATGAACATATTTCCGTCTAGTGGCGATGCAAAAATAAACACTCCCTAATCAACCTGAGATGACTTAATTGCATAAGTGATGGTTGACGGCAAAGATTACCATCTACGATAAATCAGCCGTAATTCTCCCACGAGCCCCTTCTCATATACAACAACCCTCCTTGTTGACACGGGACACAAATCTGATTGGTGTTTGTCTTTTGAGTCCCACCCTGATCCGCTAACATGGCTTAAATCAACATTCAGGAAACAGTCGGTGGCACTGTCTGCATCAATGAGCATCTGTTCATGAGCTCCAATAGGAAGTGCTTGTTTTGTTTCCTTTTCTCTGTCAGTGGACCAGGACACCACGCAGGGCTCCAGGCCAGGGAACAGGCTGCACTCCAGGTGCAGCAAGTGGAACAAGAACAAAGCACGGCCGGCCAGCCAGGTATTGATTGGGACTGACCTCACCCCCTGGTCAGGGGATGATCTCCTGGGAGAGATAAGGGTTAACGATCTGAAGGAGACCGGGTGGGGTGGGTGGGGGCTGGTGGGGGGGGCTGCCTTATTGTCTGGCCTGTCCCTTCCGTTCCACCTCCATCTCTCCCTCTCTCTTTTCATCCTCCTTGAGTGGCAGCCGACAGGTGTGCGGCGTACATCGCCATGGTAACTTGATTGACGGCTTCCCTCGTTCAGACAATGCTCCTCTTCTTCATCTTCGGCGCTCTCCTTAGAAGCAGACCCAGCCATGGCGCCAAGGTTTCTCTTTACCAAACACCCATTGGTCCAAACCTCCTGGCCTCGGCCCCTCTCAGGCAATTAGAGCTATTGACGAGCCAATGGCTCGCCGTCAAGGGGCAGAAACCTCAAGAGACAGGCCAGTCAGCCTTCACAATTAGTACATTCTGATGGGTAAGGGGAGAGACGAGGGCCAAAATGCCCCTCTGTCACCGGCACGGCAGCTCAATGGAGCCAGCCAGAGAGCCGGGCGGTAAATTATTCACTGCTTGTTTACCTCGGCAAAATGTTGCGGCCGAGGAAGGAGGTGTCTGAATACATATTGCGGACGGCTTCGCAAACATTGCCACCAGGCTTTCAGAAGAAAATGTTAAATGTGGAAAAACAAGCCGCATGTTTTAAGAATGAAATATGGAGCAAATTAGGGTTAATAAAAAAACAACCTCACATTCCTCACAAGGTATACCTGTGTTATTCTAAGGGAACAAACTGCTGTTTGAAATTGAACTGCAACACCTCCGGCTTTATGAAATGGCGCCATTCATTCTATTTTCGACTCCTGGGCAATTTCAGGAAGAAAAAAAAGGAGTTCTTTCTCTCCACTGGCTGATCACCCCATAGTTAGGAAGGATTCCCTGAGCACTCAAAGCTGGACTGGAACAGTGTTTATGAAGCCAGCTTCTCCCTTATCTCCTCTACATCTGTGTGTGTTTGTCCTTGTCCTTATGCTTCCCTGTGTGTGTGTGTGTGTGTGTGTGGTGTGTGTGTGTGTGTGTATGTTCATGTCCCTGTGTCTCTCCTCCTCTCCGTGTGTGTGTCTCCCTCTTATCATCCCCAGCAGTGCTGCAGCAGCAGTGTGTTGTTCCCCCGGTCTGAGCGGTGCCAGGGGCCGGGGGCAGATGGACAGGTGGAGATAGTGACCATGAAGTGGCGCCACCGCTGCTTTTATCACCCGCCCCGAAGGCTCCGGCTGGCCTGACCCCGCGCTCCCCGCATGCTGCATATTTAATCAGCCGGGTCATCCAATATAGAGCCCGCGAGAGACTGGCCGCCCGTCAATCACCTCGCAGCTCAGCCTCCCCTGCCTTCTCTGAAGAAGAAGAAGACGTAGGCGAGGACCGGCGGAGGGGGCTCGGAAGGGTAAACGATGTGAACAGGGTAGTGATTGGTGTTGCACGATGTGAACAGGGTAGTGATTGGTGTTTGCGCGGCGCAGCGCTCCTCTCCGTGCGTCTCGCCGCCCCGCTCTGCTCGGCCGTCTCGCGGCGTCTCTCTCGCTCGCGGCGTTATCTGGAGGCACTTTCACCTTCTCCATTTCCCTCCTTGTCTTTCCGTGTTCCCTATCCCTTTCTCCTCTTCCCCTCCGTCACACTCTCCCTCCCTCGTTGTTGACGCCGGGGTCATATCGGCTATGTAAACGAGACCCTGATAACGTGGTGTGTTTTGTGGGTGGGGAGGGAGGGAGGGAGGGGGGGAGGAGGAGGAGGAACGAGGGGGGAGGGTCCGTCTTCTCATCCTCCATAGCGCCCTGCTCTTTATGCTTCACCGGAGCCCAAGAACATAGGTCCGTGTTGTGGGGTAAATCATCCCTCGGGTGGAATGATTTCCCTGCCTGGATCGCTTCTCCTCCTCTCCCTCCTCTCCCTCCTCTCCCTCCTCTTCCTCCTGGGCTCGCCCGCCCGCCCTGGAGAGTGGATGACCTGTTCCCTGTTGTGAAACAGGATGTTGGAAATGGCCCGCTCGGGTGCAGAGATGGAAGGTGGCATGACTCGGCGAGCCGTGGTGTGCAGGAAGGAGAAGCCGGCCCGCGGGGGCGATGGCAGGAGTACAAGTAGCGAGATGCGTGTTTACAGAGCCGGACAATTATGCGCATATCCTTGTGACCTCGAACTGGATCGGAGGGGTTGGTGCCACTCGGGTGAGGTAATAGGCACGATATTTCGCTTATTGTTAATTGGATATAAATGTTAACGCAATGAATCTCTCATTACGCTCCCTATACTCTGCCCCTATCGCTGATACGAGTCACACCCAATCAAGTGCCCGTGCCCGTCACAGCAACATGCCTTCATCGCTCTGACACGGGAAAGGCTATTAGAAGTCATTTGAGGAAAAGCTCCTACCCGTTAGGCCGCGAGGGGTCGGGGCAGCGAGCGGATGTGAGTGGAAACACGACCAGGGGTCACCCCGGAGCCCCGGCAGGAGATAATTATCCTCTTAGTGTTTGTGATTATCCAGCTAGCGCAACAATGCCGACTTATTTCAGGGGATGGGTTGCATGTGTGGCCATCCGTGTGCACTCTGTGTCGTCGTGTCGTCCCCCTCCTCCCTTAGGAGTGGCCTTTCCGATGTCAACCTGAAGTGCTTTCTGCTCTTTGTACTGTGTTATCTAATTAGAGCTTCCGCTAATTGGCGAGACCCTAACCCTAGAATTGGCCGCGTAGCGTCATGCTAAAGCTTCCAGGAGGGGGCACAGACATGGAGGCCGCCTAGCGTCATGCTAACGTGTCCAGGAGGGGGCACAGACATGGAGGCCGCGTAGCGTCATGCTAACGTGTCCAGGAGGGGGCACAGACATGGAGGCCGCGTAGCGTCATGCTAACGTGTCCAGGAGGGGGCACAGACATGGAGGCACGCGCTCGGGTCCCGGGCGCTGTGCTGAACAGGAAGAGCCGATAGTTGCGTCTGATAGGGGGGTCTGAGGCCCTCACTTCAAATGCGCCGAGATGGCTTATCTTTCTCGGGGGACCTTAACAGGGAGAAGGAAGTAGTGGCTGCTGACTGAAAGCATCCCTGCTCAGCATGTGGCACCAATAAGAGGGTGAAGACAATCTCCCACTGAGAGTAAACACCATACATCAAACAGGGCATGCTCCAGCGCCCCCGGGCCCTAATGGTACACACACGTAAAGAGTACATGTATACACACACGCACTCGGAACACGAACACAGCAGAGGACGCTGCACACACACACACACGCACACACGAGGGCAGGCGCATACATCCAAATCTATGCCGTCTCTCTCTTTCTCACGCACACACACACACACACACGAGTGACGGTAAGCACTTACGTCCAGCCAGGAGGTACTGGTAGTACTGCACCAGGTCTGAGGCCTGCACCAAGGGGTGGTTGGTATTGAACGGTGGCTGGAGCTCGTTCCACTGCGGTGTCCTGCCCCAAACAAACGCACAAGTCAATTTGTGGAGAAGCGAACATAGGCGGTCCAGATGTATGGAACATGTCCCCCTGCTGGGCTAAAAAGGACCCTCCAGATAGGCCACAGCAGTTCATGCATGTCATGTGTCTCTGCCAGTGCCTACTGAGCACCATGTGTGCTGTTCTACAGTACGTCACGTTTGATCACAGGGAAATATGCTGTGGCATCGCTTCATTGGATCTTTTCCTTTGGCTTCCGTGGAAATGTCCGGTATCCTAAATAATTACCATTGCATTGCTGCAAACTATTTAAGACGACATGTCAATGCTGCACATAATAGTACTGCAGACAAACTCACCCTCATGCAACGTCACGAGTAGTTGTATATGATTTATATTGATTTATTAACAGTAAATGTCAAATCATCCAGGAACTAGTGTATTGAAAAGTAAATGCAGCGAGCTGGCTAGCACTAGACCGCTACAGGAGGCGTGTTAGCAGTGAGCTCTGTACCTTGCCAATGTCCAGCAGGCGCGGGGACAGGTGTTGAGCTCCAGAGGTGTGTCGTCACTGATCTTCTGCGCCGTGCTGATTGGCCGGGGCTCCAGGACGTGCTCCACCAGGTTGCCGTAACAACTAAGGATGTAGAGGGAGTCGACCACTGACTGCCTGGATTGGTCTGTTGACGGGGTCATGGGGTCAACGTTCACAGGTGTCAAGGTTAGTCCAATTCTTAAAAACAACACTTGATGTTGCAAAGGAAAACACTACCTCTGTTCTTTTCAAAGAAAAATGGGGGATAATTCAGCAAAGGAACAACAGAACTGTGAAGGAATCCAGCGAGTCTCTTTCTAAAGGCAGTAAAACATTAACAGAGGTCGTGCCCCCCCCCCTTTAGCATGTCGTTATGACTTAACCCTGGTGTTTTGACTAGTTGAGAGCTCGGCTGTTTTGTAGTGACCTTTATGTTGCGTCTACGCAGGGGGCCTGGGATGGGGTAAACACACTTTTACGACCCCAAACACACAAACACACACACACACACACACACCTTTCTCCCTTTTCATGTTGGGGTTGGTGATGAACCAGGAGCGAGAGGAGGCGAATAGAGCGGCGACGCAGAACTCCCCTCCGCTGGACTTGCTGGGAGAGATCTGAGGTGGAGGCTTGGCTTTGCTTTAAAGACAAACAGAAAAGAGGGGGAAGAGAGTGGCTGAGTATTAAAGCCTAGAGAAGATAGACCGGAGGGCGGCTTGTCCAATAAGAACAAGCTGTGGCTGAGAGTTGGCTGAGTTGAGGATGTATTTCACAAGACTGATGTCAATTATTTGGACCCGACTTTTTGAAAATGAACACCACGACATCTGTGAACAAAAACCGGGCAAACGATCACACAATTACATCGCATGCAAATTAGCAACAGAAGCGGAAAAAAATATATCGATATATTAAAAAACAAATACAACTTGACAACCCCCAAATATCTGCATAATGCCAACTCAAATCTCCCTATGTCTGGTTTAGACCCGTGATTTATGTGTAATATTCAGCGGATAACCAAAACCAGACAGCTACAAACTTGAACTCTGAAAACGTCTCCGATTTAATTAGGAGCAATACACTTTATAACCTTCATCGTCCTTTACCATGTATAAATCTGAAAGAGATTACGTGGACTGTGTGCATATGTGTAAGTGATCATCATCCGCGATCACAGTCACACAGGCCTGGAGTTCAGTTGAAGAGGATGTCGATGTGGCATTGTAAAGCCTGTCTAGCATATGCCCCGAGTTGATTACATCCTTCCTTTTCTCATACACGCAAACCACGACGGGCTGGGATTTGATGTACTGTGCTGTATTAAGTGAGTGTGTATTCCAGTGTCTGTGTGTGTCTGTGTGCATACATGTGAGAAGCATGAAAAGACAAACCAAGAACACAAAACACACCAAATTAAACCAATGGATTTCAGTGAATGAGGATGACATCATGATTATCACTTGCTCAGACATGTGCCTTGACTGCGAGCCCTCCAGCTGCTTTCCCCCAGCCTCACTTTGAGTTAGCTGTTTGAGAGAATTTATTGGTAGTTATTGGATTATTCAGCATGTCAGGACCGTTTGAATGGAAGTGAAGGCAGAAATGGCGCTCTGCTGTGATCCCATATGGAACTGATCACAAAACAGTAGCTCAAATCTGGTATTATTGTCCAGCATCGTAACCGACCTGGACAGTAAAACGCAGGCCCAAGCGCTCAGCCAACACAGAGGGTTTGAGTGAGGTAGTTCCACACGGTCCCAATGGGGTGGTTAACCTTGACCCAGGGAAACCTCCCAAATATACAGGGCTGCACGCACTCACGCGAGCCCTTGTGCACCACGTGTGCATGCGTTTACACACAGCAAAGACCTCTCGTTCATAGGCAGGCACATGGAGAAAGAAACAGACATCTATGATGTGAGGAGATGAAAAAACGAATCATACAAAAACAAAGAAATGATATTATATTTCGAGTATATTCGTGATGTCGGTGTTCTGTACAGCTTCTCTCTCGTATCGAGTGGCTCTGTGAACTGTCCAATAGTTGAACTGTGCCTATAGCAGCCCCTGCCTGACACACTAATAGGTGTTGAATGACCTGGTGCCGGCATGAACTCTCACTCCTTCGCTTCCCTTCAAACTGTCAGCAGCTCGTAAATTACTCCCAGGACGCAGGAAGATGTTGATATCTTTGTTTAGCTGACACTATGCGAACAAGGGATGAGGTAGAGGAAAAGAAAGGCCCCAGACAAGGTCTGGGACGTGTATTTATTAGTGTTGGACGTGGGGTGGGGGTGAAGGGAAGGGGGGACTGAATGACCAAATATCTACAGTAAGCTGTGCCTGTGGAAGGAGATGGAGTGAGAGATAGGCGATGGTCAGGATATTGCCTTGGCCAACGCCAGGGCTCTTCTTTCCCCACTCCTTCCCTCCTCCCTTCCCTCCTCGGGTCTGTTTGTCTGTCAGCGTCTCCAGGAGATACACTTCTAGACAAACACAGAGGATATCCAGAGGTCAGGCAGCGTGGAGGATGACTGCCCTTCTCACTCCTTTTCTTTCCTTTCAATCGCTCACTTCTCTCCAGCTCCTTCCTGCCTCGATCTCTCGTGTCCCAAATAGAACATCCATTCTTCGGGGGATTACTGATGTGGTGAAGATAGAAAAGTCAAATAATGTAAAAAAAGAAAAAGAACAAAAATATCTAGTTTAAAGGTGGTGACTGGTCGGGGATCGGGGGACTGTGGTAACTGGGAGCCACAAGACATCATGTACCCCCCACTTCACTGCCTTTCAGAGGGTCTGTGGCTGTTTTGGGTGGGGGAGGACTGAGGGGAGATGGAACCATATTCTCATTTGGGCCGAGGGGGAGTGCCACAAAGTCTGGGGTATTCTTTGGTGAGGTGTTTGATCCCTCTAAGTCTCCTGGTGTTCTCTCTCCGTTGCTAGAAAACATGTGAAATCCTCAAAGCCGTGTGGTCAAGCCGGTTTCAATAACCCAGGAAACACAAATCCTGTTCCAGAGCGAGCTGACGTCGGTTCTTCGTGGGGTAAAATCTCCGGCTGACGAATTTGCCACACGGCAATGTGTGCGGTGGAACGGAAGATATTTTATCCCACTGCTACCCTGTGTTGTCTTTGGACAGAGTCTGGGCTCGAATAATAAATCTAGGAATAACAATGTTTAAAAAGGACATGTTTTCATATAACAGTAGTGAAGGTCCAATGACAAATTAGAATGTAAACGTCTCTCCTGGCGATTTAGCCAATCGGGAAAGGCATGTATGAAGCCATGCAATAGGTCTGGCCTTGTTACTTATGCTGTATATAGTACACACAAGTTCAAACTAACACCATTACACACACACACACACTTGTGTGCACACCACACACACCATAGTGTGTGACAAGATCCTTTAATGGACTTCCCTCACTGTGGTCTCTGGGCTGATCAGCTTGGCCTGGAAATAGCTGAAGGGGCCTGGGTTACTGCAGCCTGCCAACAGGAGTCAGATCCCAGCTCTCCTTCTCCTGAGCACAATGACCGCAGGAGTTTATTCATCTGCGTTTTAAATCATTCTTTTCCTCTCAGTCTCACTTGAAGTGGACTGAAAGTGTTGAGGCTTTCTGCCCCTGCGACAGAGGCGAGGCAGCAGACGAGGCCCTAATCCTGGACACCATATGGAGGAGAGGAGCTTTCAGTGAGTGAAGAAATTGGCAACGGACAGTAACTTACGAAAAATGTAACCCAATATCAATAAATTATGAAACATAAATATACCGAGTAGGATGAGAGAGAGGGGAGATGGATGTCACTAAACAGAAGCCAAATCTCTTTTTTCCCCCTTGTCTCTTCTCCCACTGGATTTCCCTTTTGTACTATTGCCTCTTACAAGGGGTAGAGAGGTTTCTGTGCAACTTTAATTCACTGAAAAGACTACGCGCATGTCATTTCCACTTTTAATTTAACAAATGAGGACTCTTGACTGAGCTAATAGCTTTTCCTCAAGGGCATAATTCAATCTGCGACGTCCACCATCAAAGTCCCTTTGCATTACAGCGCCGGGGCCAAACATGAGGCGCCATCGGGGGGAGGGGGGTCTGGTGTGGTGGGTGGGGTCGGGGGGTTGAGTCCGGCAGTGGCGGCGTCCATTTATTTTCAGGGCTCTTGCAGTAAACAAATACGATCAGGCTCACTTTAGTCAGTGTGTCTAGCAGCACAGAGAAGTGGGATCCCAGCGTACTCTGAGCAGGGAAGGGGAGGGAGGGTGGGAGGGGGTGGGGGCGAGGCGCGGACCAAGCCGGGCCATATGGTTAATATATATCAGGGAGGCGGCAGGAGCCTGCATCAAGACGGCTGATCAGAGAGAGAGAAAGGAAAGAGAGAGAGACAGACAGAGAGAGAGAGAGAGAGACAGAGAGAGCAAAAGGAAAGAGAGAAACAGACAGAGAGAGAGAGAGAGAGAGAGAGAGAGAGAGAGAGAGAGAGAGAGAGAGAGGAGGACTTTGGGCAGCCATGTGGAGGACACATCCTTCAACGTCACATTTATTATTTTACAGCAGCCCTTCCAAAACAGGGGCGGCCTTGGGGCTGGAAGCTAACAGACGGCACTAATGACAGCCATTTGGGACTTGACTTCTTTGGTAAACAATGTAGTCGCAGCATCAAACAGAAATTGGTAACTTTTACCTCTTAATTTTTCATGTTCCACCTCATCACGCTACCACTAGGAAAAAGATTGTATTAGCTAACGATCCTAGAGGCTCGGACACACCCAGCGTAGCCTTAGATGGAGGTTCCATGTGGAGCAGCAGGGGCTATATTTAACAGCTAGCTTGGTGTGAGCTCATGTAATTGGACGACAGTGGTGTGGCCACACTCTTCCGTCCCGCGCTGTTCTAAAAGGATGCAGAGAACAGGAACATTAGGGATCACAGAGAACAGTTATTCAAGTAGACATGGTCCTGTACATGTCAGGATGTGAGGGGAAATAAAGAGCTTTGGTTTCTCCTCAAATGTATCCATTCCGCTGCATTTCAAAACACATTTATTAGTATAAAGAAGGGGGGGGGGAGGGAAAAAAAAAGAATGACAAAAATTGACAAATTAACTGTCATGGCTTTCGTTCCGGGGGCATATACCATTACAAAGATGATGCAGCTTTAACTAGCTCGACTTCAAGCAGCCAGGCACTTATTGTGGGGGCCATGATTTCCAATGCTAATGATGTACCTTTGAAAAGCATACTCTCTGAAATCACTAAGGGCCTAAAGACTGCTAGGAAGAAAGGGAGGGGGGGGGTGGGGAGCGAAAAAAAAAGCTTCAATTAAAAAGTATGAGTGACTGCCCACAACAAAAGAGGAAACCCAAGACTCGGGGAAGGCACCACATGCTATTCATTTTCTAAAGTGAATCGAGTCGACAGGGAGGAACTCAAGAGGAGCGAGTCGGGGAGGGAAAAAGTTCACTGAGCTGAGCCACTCAATCATCTGTCCATAAGTGACTCTGTCATAAAGGGGCTTCTTTTAAAAGCTTGTAAGCATCTGATTTCACGAGATGGCGTTGACAAGAGACTCTGCCTCAGCCCCGGGAGCACATAGAGGGCCGCAGTAGAGCATCGCACTGCTTCCATGAACACACCACTCCATGAGTGTCCAAGGCGGTCCAGACACGGTCAACTGACTCACTTTTAGTGACACCCATAAACCCATAAACCGCTATTCTGGGATGTACTGCTGTGCAACGTACATGTTGAGCAATACTAGCCATGTAACTGTGAAAAAAAAATATTTTTATAGTTGTCCAAATACTAACATCCAAATACTAGAGTGCATAAGAACATATTGTTGCTGTTAGGATGTATTACTGTTCAATGTTTTGTTTTTAAATGCCCAGTTCCTGTATCTAATGACCTCCTCAGTTTAACAAAGCTTGAACCCACAAAGACTATTTCACCTATAAATCAACAGTCGTGTTTTCATGTTGACAACAAGGATCTCCTCCAGGATATCCACACTTAAACATGAATGTGCTCATCAAGTTTTCCCAGAAAAAGGCAAATAAGTCATTATAACATTAACCACTAATAATGTCACTGGGTAATAATAGAGTAAAGCATCCAGCTTGCCATAGCCACATAAGACACTCCTCACAAGACAAGGCTGTGTGCAAATGGGACTCCACTGCATGCATGCACAAATCCCAGTGATCGACGAGGAAGAGGCAGTGAAAACTAAATTGGAACAACATGAGCTCGACACTAATTTCCTTTTGAAGGATAAATAAAGTTGAAAGTTGAAGTTGAAGCTTAGAAAAAGGCGTTATTCTTAGGTAAATATAAGAGAGAGGGAAAGAGAGGGCGAGCGAGTGAGAGAGAGGAGAGACAGAGATACAGAGAGACAGAGACAGAGAGAGAGAGAGAGAGAGAGAGAGAGAGAGAGAGAGAGAGAGAGAGAGAGAGAGAGAGAGGGGAGTAGGGGGACTGGGGGCACACTGAGGAAACAAGGCAGCCCAACAGGAATAGTTTTGGGGTATTCTGAAGCTCTCGAACACTTTACACCAACATCAACCATATATTCCTTCATCCTACCTATAAAATAGTTTTACAATGCATCATCATGTGGAAGAAGAAGCCGTTCTCTAACACACAGCAGATATATTACTGATATATCCCCTGTATGGGGATACATTTAAGTGCTATCTTATCTCAAAGAAAGACAGAACAGGATTGTAAATTAAATGACTGTATTTTAAGAATCCTCACAGGCTGTTTATACCCCCAACGGAAGACAAGCATCAGGCTACACAATGAGAAGAAGAAGAATCAACACCGAAACAGAAAGAAAGAAAGAAAGAGAGAAGGAGTTAAACTCCATGGCCTTTTCCTCTGGCATGACAGAACACACTGGTCAAAAACTGTATTTAAAAATGAAAAAGTACTCGCAGACAAATGAAAAAAGGTATGGAATGCTGTCTGGTGGATGCCGTAGCCTGGATACAGAAAAGCATGCTGGGTAGTTTGAGGAGGAACTCACCATGGAGTTTTAATGGCAAAACATCCTGCCCCAAAGAGGTAGGGTCTTCATGGGTGGGGGGTGAGGAAGGGGGGAAAATACACAGACATAAGATGGAAAAACCATTATTAAAGCAGTCCTCCTCTGCAGCAACCAGTTTTCAAATCACACTTTTAAAACGACGTCGACAGAGGAGAGGTCAGGTACGTGTCCGTGTTTGAATGGCAGTGACACCTAGGGGAAGACGATTAAATCTGAGAAACAATTCTGTACATTTGGCAGACGCATTGCATCTGCATTCCTTTCTCTTTAGCAGCCATCAATGTATTCATTATTTTTGGTCCAAAGGGAGGTGCTTGGTTACATGAGACAGAAATTTGAACACTCAACAAAAAATACCAGTATACTCTGCAGAAATTCAAAATTGTAGGGAGAAGTAAACACTACGAATTTTTGTATATTTTCATTTTTTTTTACATGAGGTGCCAAAGACAATGGGTTTACTGTTGACACAATGTTGTGTGCCTGCATGTGACGTGTACTGGTTGAGTGACTATTTCCGTTTATACATTGTCTTGTGACTATTTCGATGTGTTTACAAGCAAGTGAGGGTGTGGATAAGTGCGTGTAACATCTTTTTCACGAGTGTGTGTATACAGCCAGTCTATCAGTGTGCTGTCTCTTTGAGCGAGCGACTTAGTCTGTGTATCTTCGTGTGTCCGTGCCTGTGTCCCCCCCCGATGTTTACGAACCATTAGGAGTGGGAGTGTGTTCCTGTGTTTATCCTGTGTGTTCAGAGATAGTGACAGAGCTCCATAAACAGTTTATAGTAAATAGGCCTTTTCCCAACAGCAATAATGGCCAGATGAGACTGAACTCTGTCCCTCCAAACTCACCATCAGTCATGAAAACAGGATCCGCAGCCAATCAAAGCACTGCACGCCACCCCTTTATTTTATCGGTTATTTGGCGCATTTCGTCTGGATCCCTCAAGACCCAGCAATGATCTCAAGTTTGAGTCTGTACGAGGATATGAGGACCAAGGTTACTCAAGAGAACCAAAATAATGAGCAGGACAAAATCCTCTTAGCCTAGGTGGCCAAATCTACCCCCAGACTGTATATACTGTAGGCCTGACCTTGTTGTCCAATGTTGAACTTTGGAAAATTCCCCTCAGACTGTAAAGCTCCTATATACAATGAGTAAGGCCAGCGTGATAAGGGCTTATTGTTGTTGCATTACCACTGGCCTCTTGGCTCCACTGGCTCTGGAGGTGGGGGTGGAGGTGGGGGGGGGCACAGCTTGTGTACTCTACCCTCCTGTGAGGCACTTAACCTGCAAGGCCTTCACTGGTGTCCAGCTGGGTAAATGGATGAATGCCAATGAGAGACAAATGGATAAAGTGTGCGTGTGTTGATGGAGAGGAGGAACAGGGACCCTGGTTTACTGTGTCCTCATTTGACTGAGTTTGCCGGGTGTGCGTAGTCTACAGAGACATTTGAAATAGCTCAAGTCACACAGAAAAACAGTTAAAGACTGTCGATCTCTAATTATGACTTCACTAAAATACAGTGAAATAAAAAGGCCAACTTGGGTTCATATCCTTACAGAAAAATATCAGATAAAAACAACACAATGATCCCATAACGGTTCGCATCCTGAAACGATCAGAAAGCGTCGCATGCCAACGCGTAATAAACATCCGCATTAAAACCAATTCCTCAATATTTCCCTCTAAACACTCCCACGTTGATACCACACAGTAGTGCTAAGAATCAAAGCCGGGAGTGGGCAGGCGGAAGAGGATAGAGAGCGCAGACGGAGTACAAGGGCACCGACCCCACTCCCGCCTAGTAATCGTTCACACATTCATCTCTTAACCCGTCGGCCCTAATAGCTGCTACGACAGGGCCATTAAAGGGGGGGTTGGGGGGGTAGATGATTTGTGCAAATGGTTTAGCTAGCGCATGGCATTTTCCATACAAGGAGATGGGGGGGGGTTTGCGCAAGCTAACCCAAGGGCTCTTAAAGCGCATTTCCGTCCTTGTCTCATTAGAGAGACAATGGTCTGGCAGGCGGCTGGTTCCGACACACAGTATTACAGTAATCTGCCGGCCCATCTGCAAGGGGTCAGGCCAGGTCTTTCTATCTCTCTCCCTTTTGCCTTCTTCGCTGGCATTAAGCCTGGGGATACCGTCAGCAGGGATTCAGCTGAGGGTGAAAATCATTATCTCACTTTCATTTGATGCCTTTTCTATTGTCGTTTTGGATTTGGACACGTGTCTGAGGGTTCTGAGTGTGTGTGTCACAGCTTTAGAGACAGCTAGCAACACACACACACACACACACACACACACACACACACAGCACACAGAGCAGCCATGTCAGGGTCCCAAGTCACATGTCATCGACATCCATGAAGTCAAAACCCGGTTCTGACAGGTTACACTGACCACATTTCCTCCTCATTTCCTCTCCAACTGCCAAAACCTGGCACTCAGGACCAGGCCTGGGCAAAAGATGGCTGACAGGAAACGGTAGGTCGTCTCAAGGTCACTTCCTCCTACACCCTTTCTGTCAGTGCTGTAGCGTCTATACACACCACTCCCTACCAGGGGAGTGACTTTGAGGACTAGCAGTGCTTGGCTCCAGCTCTGCGTCTTCGCTCCCTAGGCTTGCCCTCGTCGGTGCAGGTTATCTAGCGGATGCTGTGGATCACAGGGCTACATCCATCCCGCCGGAACCAACATGAAAGATAGTTTTTGTCCGAGTCAGTCTCATATCGCTTGTTCTGAAGCCAGAAGTGTGTGGAGATAGCCAACACTGTTGGCAAGTTGTGTCCGCTAGGAGTACAAGGGCCAGTGTAAATGAGGTGGAAGGATATGTTCAAACCCCACCCAGGATGGAACAGTAGTGTTGGGGGCTTCCTCGAGAAAAACTCAAGAGGATTAAGAAATTGTGTGTGTGCGTGTGCGCGCGTGTGTGTGTGTGTGTAGAGACAGACGGCCCAGGAGAGAATGTAGGTTAAGCAGCTGGTGTGCTCCTCTGCTGCCCTGCCAACAGGGATCTGCTCATACAGGTGTAAATACAGATGCTGGACGCTTCCCTCACACACATGCAAGGACACACACACACACACACTCCACCGGCTGCACAGACAGACAGATGGTGCCTGTGTGCTTCTGCGCAAAGGCGTATGATATCACCCCCCAGTCCGGGGGCCCAACCTGCAGTGTGTGTGGAAAGTGTGTGTGTGTGTGTGTATGTGTGTGTGTGTGTGTGTAGGGTGCCTGTGCAGCTGGGTGCATGCAGGGGGCAGGAGCCGGCCGCCCAGCTGCATGTCCTGATGCATTAGCTCTGACGCAGGGCTCTCCTGAAGCGGACACACAGAGGAGATCCAGGGAGGAGATCCAGGGAGGAGATCCAGGGAGGAGATCCAGGGAGGAGATCCAGGGAGGAGATCCAGGGCGTCTCAAACCATGCTCAGATCCCCCCCCACCACACCTCCTCCATCATCCCGGTTGACAATCAGGGTTTAGCATGAACCCGTCTTCAACATGGAGCCACTGGAGCGGTGCGAGGTGCAACGTGCGTACCTGGGCGCAAAACTTGATTGAACTGTATTCACAACATATCTATCCTTACCATGCAAAGATATCAAGATGTGACCACCTGTCTCACATCATGCACAGTGGGTCTGTAATCAAGTTCACCTGTCAGCAGGCTGCCAGTCACTCAGCACCTTTCTACAGCTGAGGATGGAGCTGTGCTTTCCCATCCACGGCACCCTGACACGTTTCATGGGAGATTTGTTTCTCCTTCCACTTGGATCAAAGCAGGATGGTTGTACAGGCTCTTAACTCTTCCACACATTCGGGCAGTAATGTACTGACAGCGAAAGAATGCTATTTGAGGGGGAGTAGAAAATGGCTTAGAATTGTCTATGAATTAATCCCAAACATTTGCATCAAACAACATGTTTGTACAGTACGTGCTCTGGGCAATAAAAATGAATTGATGGGGTAAAGTAAACAAGAGTGACTGTCAAGATTGTGCTTGTCTGTTCTAAAGAGACTTTCTGAGACAAAGCTACCGTGTTTAACTCATTGAAAAGGTTAATTACAAATGGATCAATATGCAAAAGGACATCATGTAAAATAGCGTGTAATGGTGACTCTAATGATCTTGACTTTGGCTTGAATGTTGCATGCAAATATACAGTCTCCAGACACGATCATCCTTATTAGGAGATCAGTTATCACCGGAAAATCCCAGCAACTTAGTTATAATTACAGCATTTCCTATTCAAACCGGACAGGAAAATGACATTTAAATCGAAATATTAAAATCTGGCCATATTTCTGATGCCACCTGTATGTAAATGTGTTTTTTTTTGCAAGGAGCTCATCGTTGCTAGGGTGACTCACTGGACCTTAAAAATACACGGTTTCAGGGCGTCACGAACATTAGTGTGAAGAGGCGGCTGAAAGGAGAGCGAGTGTGTCAGGTCATTAGGGGTCGGGTGACAGTGTGTCTCAGACGTGCGACATGTTCTGGTCTCATCGTTACAGCCTCACGACCGGCTCATTATTCAAAACAGACACTCGTACAGGAGAGTCTGATGAGCCAGTGTCCCTCTGCAAGCAAACGGCTCTGTGCCATGTCACTGTCTGCCCCATGCCAAGAATCAACATGAATCATGTCAAAAACGAAGATTTGGTTTGACGCAGCAGGTGATTGAAGGAGACTTCCTTGTACTGTGTGTAATCATGTGTTGCCAGTTCATATGCCCATAAACAACCTTGAACTTGACTGAAGGTCACACTGTTAACCTGACTAGCAGAGGGTGAGAAACACAGTTCTACGTGGACTAAATGCAACAGTAGGACATCCCCAGTGTGGACTTTGGAGGACTGTTGTGGGTAGGAGGAGACTCACCCGGTACGCTTGGTCATGGTGCCCAAGGTCATGGGCTGCTTGATCTGTGCCAGGGGGAGCACCATGGTGAGGCTGGGGAGAGGGGACAGCCGGGGGTTTCCCATGTTGTTGTTGGTGAAGTTGTTGAACGACTCCTGGCTGGTAAGTTTGACTGCAAAGATAGTCAGAGAGAGAGAGAGAGAGAGAGAAAGAGAGAGAGAGAGAGAAGAGGGAAACCAATATCCATATTAGAAACATGCATTTCAAAAAAACTCATATTGCTTTCATTTAGGCCTATGTCAAGTGTGTGAAAGCTTTCAGTAGCCCTAACCCATTTCTCTCTCATTTGTTAAGCATCAGATGTTTTGGTCAGGGAGTGAAGCCCAACCAAAACATAACCATCCTACACTCCTCCATGTCACACAAACACACAAAAGGTCCGAGACGTTCCCTCCAGCCGTGGGCCTGATTGGAGGTAACTAGCTCAAGATGCTGTGTTATGAAGCCCACTACAGCCCAGCAGTCTGTTAATCAAGGCCAATCAACAGCCTCTTTCCACTACCTTTAGAGTCAACCCCCACTCCAAAACACACACACACACACACACCTGATCATACCAAACACATCTCATCTCACATCCCCCAAGGGCCAGAGCCAAACACAATCAAGCCAAGTCAAAGGGCTCCTAGGAAGCCTAATGGCCTAAAGAAGAGATCAGAGAAAGAGAAAGAAAGAGAGAGAGCGAGGGAGGGAGAAGCAGAGGGGGAGAGGAGAGAGAGAGCTAACAGTCGCAAATAATGAGTGCCAAGATTGTGTGGCCTAATGCCTACTATAAGGAACCCATGCAGACTCTATGCTACAGGCATAAATGATGTTGAGGCAGACGCTAATGCAGGCTGTGCTGTATAAGAACAGGGTTGCGCTTTGAAAAACACAATGCATTCTAATTGGCATCTCTGCTTACCCATTTGAGGACCTACAGAAGCTTTAAGGACCTAGAGTAACAGAAGAGGTCATGCTCAACCTCTCGCATACCGGAGAGGAAACACTAGTCGTACATAGAATCTATGAGACGTTTTAACTATGAAATCCAGGGCCTTAAACATGTTTTCTGTATTAGCGAAGGCCCAACGTTGGCAAGGAAGAGATCCATGCACCGTTTTAAACATCTGTCTGGTAACGAAAAACATTTTAGATTTTTACGGCCCATACGATAAGTAGACAGTTGTTAACCACAGAGCACTATGGGTCACCTGAGGTAAAGAGTGAAACACTATGTATTTTGCAAAGTATTAAACTAGCCATTTAATAACATTTGAAACAAGCCTTTTACCCACAGACAGTACACTTTAGGGCAAATAGGATTGGTGAAATAGCATTTTCCATAAGCATCTTTAATACAATAAGCACCACTACCTATATGCTCAAGATCATTGTCTACATCCTTGTACAAATCCAAGTGCAAAAACTTGTGAATGTAGTACAACACCAGCTTCACGTCCGCAGACTTTGTTCATTTTCTTTTTGTTGGATTAAGACAGCCATTAAGCATGAACGTGAAGGAGATCGGGAGGAAAAAACTGTCTGAAAGAAAATAAAAACCTCAAAAGTGTACAATGAAAAGGAGATTGGGTCGCGATTATTGGGTGTGTGGTTGTGTGTGTGTGTTTGCGTAATAGAAGCGGAAGGCAGGCGGAGTGGGGAGGGGGGCTGAGACTATAGAGATGGGGTTTTAGATCATTAACCCGTTTCTCAGTGTTTCATTAGCTCTGCCAAAACGTCCGCTTTGTGCCCTGCCCAAGAGCCGGCGTTCACAGCTCCCGACCCACAATGCCCCTCGGAGGCCCTTCGGAGAGAGCGAATGTTACACAAACCACTCTGGCCTTCTCTTTCTCTCTGTCCAACCAACAAGAGTCTCCCGGGCAGCTCTGGAGGGCCCTTCACATTTCAAAAGAGCTACACCCCCCCAGTGCAGCCACCCTTTTGTTCAGAGGAGCAGGCAGCAAAGAAAAGGAATTTGAACAGGAAGCAGCCTGAAAAGCCATAATGGTGCTTCAACAGGGGCCTAGAACGCAAGGAGAGAGGAGGAGGAAAAATCTTAATGAATTTAGCATCCTTTTCCAAAAGGACACTTCACCTTCACTTGCTCCGTCCACTGAGCATGGTTTAACCCCCTCGCCACCTCGCCCCCCCCACCCCTCCCCCCCGTGCCCCCACCCTCCTACCAAGAGTGGCGTTGACCGAGCGGGAACAGGTGTTGTTGACGCCGGGACGGGAGCGATGACGGATGTTGACGTGGCCTTCATACCGGCCTGTCACTCGGGGAGCAGGGGTGCCATCCTTCAGAGCGTGGGCCAGTGAGAACAGGCATGACTGGAAAAGTGGCAAAGAACACGCGCGGAGAAGAAGATATCTAAATGTCTGGGATTCTGATGGATGGAGGGAGACGGACAGAATGCGAGAAAATAAATCCGGCGAGCTGGCGGGAGAGGCAGACAGAGAGAGCCCCAGAAACAGAGAGAGAGCGGAGGAAAGAGAGGCAGAGAGAAAGACAGGGAATTCAAACAAAAGCGAGGGAGGAAAAATAGAGAGAGAGAGAGCGAAAGAAGAAGAGGAGCGTCTGGCCGACAGATAGCTCGCTAGCGTCGGGCCCTGATTTGATTAATGACTAGGGCGTGATGTGTCTGAGCACTGATACATGACAGCCCCATGGAAAGAAGATCCATCAATGCAAATCCGGCCCTGGTCCGTCGTCTAGGGCCTCGGGTCTCGCCAAGAGGTCACACCGTCACCTGACCCACACTTTTGCTCTCTCGCTCCATCCCTCCCTCCTTCCCTCTCACCCTCTGGCTCAGCGATATTTGCATCTTCTCCTCGCAGCATGTCTTTCTCTCTCACGCTTTTCTTTCGCTCTCTGTCTATTGCCAGTCCCCGTCATGGATATCTTGCGTTTTTCTCGCTCCCGACTCGTCCCGATTTGCATTCAATACAAGCGCCGAGCTCCACTGGAAGGAGGAGGGGATGGGGGGACGGGGGGGAAGAACGTAAGAGATGTCGAATTTGCAGCTGTTGACAAACATTTTCATGTGGTATTTGATTAATGTGTGTGAGTGTTTTCTTGCTTGTGTGCTCGTCGTCTGCTTCCTTCTGTGAGAGGAGCGGGGAGGAAAGAGAGGCCTGCTGGCCGGGACAGCTTTAAAGGGTGAAACGCTGAGTGATGGCTGGGGAATTACAGCAGACCTTGAGACGGTCAGACGGTACTGCAGCTGCCAGAGAGCAGCATACGGGAGGAGAGAGAGAGAGGAGGGGGGGCGGGGTCAAAGTCTTTGGTCAGCAGGGGAATACTTTGATATATACGGTTTCATCCATGTCGCTTTTTTTTTGCTTGTCCAAGTTTCCCAGACATGTTATAGTAAAGAGAAGAGGGAAGACAGGAGGGAAGAGGGAGGGGGGGGCATGGGGATTAAGGTGAGGGAGAGACAGGAGGAATGAGAGGAGTGTGAGGTAAACGAGAGAGAGGAGACAGAGAGAGAGAGACAGTGTTGGAGAGAGGATTAAAACAACAGGTAATGTGCTGGGCAAAGGAGAAAGAGCACCGTCTTGTCGAGGCAGTCAGAGAGGCCTACAATTCCCCAAAGTCTCATTATTAAAACACTCACTTTAAGGAGGAGAGAGAGAGAGAACGAGCACAGAGGAGAAAGGGAGGTGCCTGCTAGAAGTGCCGGACGGAGGAGGAAGGCCCGGGGATTCCCGATGGACAAAGTGAAAACAAATTAAAGGAACCCTTATAAAACACAGATGCTGCACAGAAAATAAACTTCACAAGATTTACTGTTTTCCTAAGAAATCGGAAGACATTTGTGGAAAAGCCATCAGCCCGAGAGACTCCCAGGTAGCGTCAGAATCCAGGTCAAGGCTTCTCCTGATGCAAGTTTTTCTTCCTTTTCTCCCCCTTTTGGGTTTTACAGTATCTGCTCTGCTATTTGCAGTCAGTGAGCTGGGGTCAAGCCAGCCTGTGTGAAAATGGCCGCTGGCCAATCCCCTTTCCCGAAACACAAGTGAACGGGAGTCTTTATTTTTTAAGAGACCCAGAACTGGGAAATACTTTCAAAGTTTGCAGTCAACGTTATTGGCCGTGTGAGCCTTTGCAAAAAAAAGCTGCCACTATTTTTTTTGCCGAGTCAATTTGATCATCGATACAAAGTGCACAAGGCCCAACAACACAAGTGCATGCTCAAACATACCCACACTGAAATCAGATCCCAGAGTTTACAGCACGTCAGTATTTACAACGCCTCATCAGACAGAGTGAGCTGGCGACTGGGGGGGGGGACGACACACACATCTTCAGTGGGTCGGATGACACGGCTACACAAACCATATGTGAGACTGAGCTGTCTGTTAGGACTGGGCTCTGGTCTGTGAGGGGTGGGCTCTGGTCTGGGAGGGGTGGGCAGCTAGTAACCTCCCAACCGTGGGGGCCGACTGCCTGGGGGGGGGGTTGTATTTGAGGGGAAAACAGGCGAGGAAGAAAATGGCAGACAGAGAGAGTGATCGGCATAAAGTCCTGAACGGAGAGAAAGCGACAGCGAGAGAGATTGAGAGAGAGACAGCGACGGGTACAGACACAGACACAGACTGAGACGGAAGGAGAGAGCCGGAGAGAAGCCCAGTGGAAGGGAGAGTGAGAGAGAGGTGGCCTCCAGTCTATCTGCAGGGCTGATCAATGGGGTTGCTCAGCATGTGGCTCTGATAAGGGGCCTGTAATCTGATCATGTCAATGTACTTAAGAGCTAAGTGGGGGCCAGGGTCCCCTGCTCCCCCCGTCTTTGGATCAGCAGCAACATCACAAAACATCTAGTATTCTCTCGACATCACTGGCCACGGGGGCTGAAGAGCCGCGAGCTAACATCTGAGCCTTTACAATCAAAGCCTGCCAAGCAGTGTTTTAATTGTGTGTGTTTTACTAAGTACGCATTCAAGTGTAAGTGGCCTAGTAGAGTGAAACATGAATGCTAGGGCTTCAGTTACAGATGTTAGCATGTACGACAGTATACGTGAGGTATTCAAGTAGTAGGGAAGGGCACCGCATGCTCCGAGTTACGACGAGTTAGAGTGCTCCACAGGAAATGTGTAACAGCATACAGTAACTATGTATGTGTTTGAGGACGTTCAGCAAGCTGCCTCTCACGCCATGTCACTTCCTCCACATGGCTTCAAATTCAAATGTTCTCTGTGACCCAGTCATTTTACTAAACCAGAGTTGAGCAACAGTGTCAGGACAGACTGAGGAGTCTGTGAGGAATATTAGAAATGGTTACTGTGTGTGTGTTTGCTTACAGGAGACAACAAGATAATCCTTCTTGTGTGTGTGTGTGTGTGTGTGTGTTTGTCCATGTGATTGTAAACAGAGCGGTCCACCCCACCCGGATGCCACTCCCACGCCCCCCCACGCCAGATAGACGGAACAGCCCCGGAAAGGAGTGCGAACGAGTGCATGGTCTGTGTCTGATGCTACAACATGACCCCGGAGCTAGACAGAAAGGAAGCCAGCAAGACTACACTCTGGGAGAGGGAAGGGGAGGTGTGTGTGTGTGTGTGTGTGTATGTGTGTGTGTGTGTGTGTGTGTGTGTGTGTGTGTGTGTGTGTGTGCGTCTCTGTGTGTGTGTGTGTCGGTGTGGTGGTCGGGGGGTTAATGCATGTATTCTTTTTATGATGAATTGTGGGAAGGGGGGGGTGGGTGTATGTTTGGAATGTTGCATAAGGAAGAGGAGTGAGAGCAAATTCGGTCTGAAATTAACCATGCAGTCATTTAGAACAACATATTTTACGCCTGGCAGAAAACACTTCACACTAGGCTTTCATATTCACACACACACACACACACACACACACATCACCATAATGCATATGTGCTTCACTACGGACAATGTGACAACACTTGAGGAAAAAGAGGAACTGACCACGCATAAGATTTTTTACATTACATGTTTTTTTGCTCTAAAATGACAAGAGGCACTGAGTGTTAGTGAATCTCCAGGTATTTTATAGTGTTCTGTGTGAAATAAAATAACACCTTACTTGCATTGTAGGAAATCCACAATTTATTTATTTATTTATGAAACTGGCTAGGAGTGTTTCCTTTAATCAGTTACCAGTGTTAAGAGCCACATGTCTGAAACATCTCGCAAATCTATCAAACATCAAAGTACCCCGTTCCCGTTTCAAACACACCACTTCTCAACAACAGACTCTCTGGCTCCGGGTTTTGTGCATTTCAAAAAATAAAATATTCAGGATCTAAAGATGATATGGTAATAGTTTTTGTGATTATCGTTCAATTACAAAAGTGGGAACATTTAAAAAACTGGTAGCGACCACAAGCTCTATTTGATCTAAGCTTCATTGACCCGATACAGCAAGCTCTCAAATCAAAATAAACGACATGTCAAATATCCCTAAAAGACGATGTATTTAAATACTTGGAAATATCAACGCCACCTCAAAGGTCGACATGTAAATATCTATGTTGTGTTAATATAATGCCCTGACCACAGTCTGAGTATATAAATACACATTCAGCAGGACATGTAAATATAAAGTACCTTTGTACATCCACGTTAAGTTCACACAAGGAAAGTCAAAACTTCCCCTCAACCTCAATGTTTATGAATAGTCTGCTGTAGGTACTGTGGTCGCAGGTAACAAAATAAGATCTTCTTTTTGTATTGAACATAAAATGATTGTGAGCGTGTGTGGTGGTGTGGTGACTCCTTGGTCCTCCAGGGACTCGGGTCGTGAGAAGTGTCACAAATGGGTTTCTTCATCACGGGGGAAAAAGGAGGGGAAAGAAATGTTTGAGCAAAACCCACGCTGCCCAATAAAGAAACGTCAGCTTAGTGTACGAGCGAAAAGGAAAAGAAGGAAGACTAAATACTCATCAAGAATTGCAGCTTCTACGTATGCACCAGAGCTGGTGTGAAACACGAAAAGCTTTGAATATAATGGCCTAAATGATGTGCATTTACTGTACTCTTTGTACACTTACGAATACAAGGAGCAAGACAATAACGTACAAACAATGAAGGCACAAAGTAATGATGACATGTAGTAGCGTGGGCTTTTTCCTTTGAGTTCCACACCAGTCAAGGTGAATGTACTACTCGAAGACAGTAGTTTCAAGGTGAAAATGTTTTTCTGCTTTATTGCCATATTCACATTTGTATTTTTCAAACCATGACTGACTTTGTAAACTGCCAGTAACAAGGCGTTTAGTGGTTCTGGCAAAATATTAAGCAACTAATAAGAATGTTACACAAATGTGGGTTGACAGTCTACCACTGCCACAGATTCATATTCCCCCTTACAAATGTGCATGAGGGTTTGCTGAAAAACCCAACAAGTACAGGGAAGGCTAATTCTTAGAGTAAACTGCTGGTTCTTTTGCTGTGTGGTTTTTCTCCAACTTCCTTATTGACTCAAAAGGAGGCAATAATCTGACTACCACGAAGAAAAACTGCTCAGTCTGCCGCACATGCAGTCTTACGGTGGCTACAGTGAAAAAAGAAATCAAAATAATTCCACAGGCTTCAATAAAAAATCTGATTATACCAAAATACTGAAAGTAACAATTTAATAAATTGAAATACAATATTTAATTTCCTGCACTTCTCTAAATAATCTTGATTTTGTTAATCAACTCATTGTCTCAACTCATCAATTTTGTGTACAGGAACATCTCAAAATAATAAATACTTTTCCATTAGCTAACATTTGTATTATATTAGCATGTTGTATGCGTGGTTTAACAATAAACCAAGTTTGCTCTGTTTGTTCAAATACACTACAATTATTTTTTACATTTGTGGAAACAAAACATCATGACAAAGAACATCTTAGTTCAATAATGTCATGTTTTTATTTGTGTGTATTTCCAAGAGAACACCTGAGTATGCCACAGTGCTGGTCCTAAAATATTAGCTTAGGGGTAAAATCCAAAGCACCATTTTAAAACATAAATACAGCCTTTTAAACATACTAGTGAAGTGGGATCCCAGTCTTTTTGGTCCATTCATAAAAAGGGCAGGAGAAATGACCGAGCCCTCCCAGCCCCGCTCTCTGTTATGTTAGATTTGTATCGAGGCAAAACTTTGTAGCAGAAGTCAAGCTTTACAAGTCTTTTCCTCTCTCCCTCAATGGAGCGGAATAGGGCTTGACTGGCACTCGGGAAGAGAGGCTCGCTTGCAGCCAAGAGAAATACTGGGAACACAGCGCCACACGGAGGCTGACACTGGGAACACAGCCCCACACAGAGGCTGACGCTGAGATCTGGAGCATGTGGAGGTTTTCTATAGGAAACGGTGTTAAACAACTTCATACAACAAGAAAAGTATGACAAGATCTACACTGTAGCATGATGAGGAGTGCAACACTTTGTATTTATTCAGCTGCTCTCAATTAATATAAATCAAATTAAGATCCCACTCAGGGTGTAGCTGGCTTTGCTTTTTGCTTTCCAGTAAACCACAAACAAATCTGCCAAGAGGGACAAGAGAAACGACAGCACAGATGGCAGAAGACCAAAAAATCTATTAACAATATTGCCATCGGTGTATCCATGAACCAGATTTTGTGTAAAACATCTGAACACGGCTCAGGGTCACGTTTGTGTATGTGTATGTGTGTGTGTGTGTGTGTGTGTGTGTGTGTGTGTGTGTGTGTGTGTGTGTGTGTGGATGTTTGCATGTGTACCGTCACCAGTCTCAATCACTCAGTCTCACCAGAGTATGTCCAGGTATTTATTGAGTCTGTATGTGTTTCAAGAACGCCTGGAGGCCACCTGAGAGGAGAGACAAGGAGCACGTGTGGCACTGCTCCACAACATGAGACGTGTCCCTGTGTTAGCACACCCATGCCCCTCCTGGAGGTCCCACACTCCCACAGCCAGCCTCTCTCTGGCACAGGCCAGGGGACAGACATCTCACTGGATCCAACGGGAGCATTTCCAAAGGCTAATGCCACATGGCCTCAACAGAGAGCAAAAAGTCCCTATTAATCCCCTAGACAACAAATGACACAACTGAAATATAACTACAGTTGTTGATAGGTAGTAGAATATACTTTGAGTTCTGTAGTAGGTTCTAAACTGAATTATTCAATGAACTAACTAAATCCTATGGCTTTTTGTGATACAATTGATGTTGATTTGATTGACCTGTATGGGGGATTGATCAGTGATGCTTACTCTAGGTTCAAAGACACCCGATCAGAACTCCACATCTATTTACGTCACAGCACACAAAATAAGTGAGCCTTTAAAAAGCGCTAATTTTAGGAGCGACTCGGACAAGCCCAGGGGTCGAGAGGTCAGGTAGTAAACACGTGTCACGCCTCGCTGCCGTGACGTTATGAGGTCATGGTAAAACCCTCGGCCACAAGACGATGACGGACAGAAAAGGGCGTGTGGGGGGGGATTAAAAGCCCAGGTTGAAAACCCAAACAAGCGTCTTGTTGGCTTTAATGGTACAGAGGAAGTATCTCTTTATCAACAGCGAATTAACAGTTTCCCGTCACACCTTGTTTTCCCCCCCCCTCAACCCCGGCCTGTGAACATGCGCCAGAATCCAGATGGCTTTGTACCGACCACCAAAGCTTTTGTATGCAGAGTAGAGAAATCTGTTCACTGACGAATAGCTGTTGATGTTGCTGGGTTGAATGTATGACCCCACTTGGACACAAGAACAAGCTGTTTCATACACGCACACACAGGAAAACAAGGTCACATACACACACACACACACACACTCAAGCAAAATGCTTTGATCTTCTTTTTCTCTCCTCAATCACTTCTTTTTCCTTCCCCATCCTTTCTTCCATAATCTTTCTCCTGTCCTCCTACTACAGGATTATGCTGAAAGAGCAACAACAGTCCTGTAGATCTAGCAGTCTAGACACATTTTGGACAGAATAGCATCAGACAGTGAGAGCAGAGATTTGACCAGTCCAGACCACACTAGTCCAGATGGCTACCCAGTCCAGTCCTGTCGAAACCAGTCCAGTTTCTGCCAGTCGAGTCAAGTCCTTAACAGTACAGGCAGTCAGCTGTTTGCAGCTGAAATCCTTGACTCTGTCTGTGATTTACCAACACCTCCTCAGCCTACCTTTGCGTTCCGTACAATGTCCTGCAATATCTACTACATAGCAGGTGGACCTCAGAATGTCACATATCCCATTTGGAACAATGTACTTAAAGAGATATGAATGCCTCAAAGAATCTTGGGAAATACAGTATATTACATGTTGGGGTCATCAACTCTAATGATAATGCGCTGATCCAGAAACTCTGTGACCTAAATAGCAACATTCCATTTTTAAACAGAGTGAGAAAAGAGTCCCAATTGTAGCTTCTATTTGTAACCCTCCGGACTGGCAGCGTTTGAAGGATGTGTACTTTTCAGAGTTCCTTCCCTAAAATCAACGTGTTGTCATAGGCGACAATCACAGGGCAGCTGTTGTGGCTACGTCGCAGCGCCTGAGACGCCTCACCCCAATCCATCAGGAGAACAGGCCTTCGCTCGCGGGCCAACATTCACGCCCTCCCAGCAAAAACAGGCGGAAAGCAAACACAAAGCAAATTGTGATCATCTGAGTTCAGTCCACAAAAACGGGATAAATTATCTGTTTTCATCGTTTGTTGAGAGGAGGGGGGGAGGGGAGGAGGGGGGTATACAATTATAGAAACTGTGTTGTGAAAGGAAGACAACAGGATGCTGTTGTGCCAACTCATTCCCAAATAAAGTCACAAATGTGACATGTTGTGTCGAGCCGGAGCCCTTTGTGAAGCGCTGTAGTACAGAAACCCAAACAACAACCCCCACTCCTGCTTGTTTGACTCCATGTATTGTTTGCAGTTATACACATGGCTCACATTAACACCAAGAAATACCTCAGTTCTCAGGGCACAGAACCTGTCAACAATGTCTTTACATAGGGTAGATGTTGAACACTGTCATACAGAGATGAGATTCCTGAATAAGTAACAAACCAACTCAATTCCACACTGCATGAGCTCAGTAGGTCTGGACTGTGACAGTACAAGACTAACAGGTGGATGTGTTTTTGAGAGTACAAGTGTGTACACGACTGCGATTTCACAACCATGTTGAGTGTGTGAAAGATGCTAGAGCCAATTATGAGCCACCTGACTTCAATCAAAATAATTAATTACTTATGGTTTGGGCAGTTTTAGCTAGTTTTGTTAATTTAGACCAAACAGTCTGAATTAAAACTAAAGATTGACTTTTGGACAATGATAATAACCTAAAAGCAGGTTTAACACCCATTTAGCAGAAAGAAAACACAATGAGTTTCCCCATCCCATGACTGCAGCACCATCATTAAAACACCTACTTCCTAATTCCCTAAAGATAGACCCTCAAATTATTGGTTTAAACTATCAAAGACTCCAAGGACCAGAAAGCCAAAGCCAGAAATATTCAAGTATTAAAAACATTTAAACTCACCCTAAAAACTCAACTTTTATTTTTGTAACTGTAATAATTTCACTGTCAGTTTCCCTGTGGCCTACCCTGCTTTTGCACACACACACATACACACACACATACATACACACATACACACATACACACACAGACTAATTGTTGACAGGTGGCCCTAAAGCCCTCCTTTGAAAAGAAAGTGTGATTTACGAGCTAGCCCCTTCTGACCGGGACTTTCATCGCTAATGCTACCAGAGCCGCACTCTCTCTCTCTCTCTCTCTCTCTCTCTCTCTCTCTCTCTCACTGTCTCTGATTCCCTCTGTCTGCCTTCCTAGCTCCACCACTTTCTCCAGCTCCCTGTCATTTGGTTTCCATATTTCTCTGTTTCCCTTCTGGGCTCCTTCTCCCCTTCCAGGGAGCAGCACAGAGCATTCCCCGGGCCTGATGTCAGCCTCTGGGTCTGACTGCATGGCTGATCCACTGCTCGGGGACCCAACAGTAGTCATTAATAAACAGTAAGCGGGGAGGAGGGGGGAAAGGCCACACAAACAGAGGGTGAGGGTGAGAAGGGCCAGGGGAAGGGGTCTCGGCCTGGTGAGACACTGCAGGGCAGGAAGGGGAGGGAGGGGACGTGAAGGCGCCGTGGCAGCAGGGCCAGGGAGAAGGGGACAGGGGGAGATGGATGAGCGTGGGGGGGATATGACAGTAAGGGGTGGGGGGGTTCTCTTAGACTAACTCAGAGGTTACGGTACATGAGCCGACTCACCCCTGACACCGGTGGCCGTCTGAACTCTTATCTGAAGTCATAGACTCAACACACACACACACAGTACACAAACAGAGACACACGTCGCAAAAACACACAAGAACACACGCACACACACTCAATTTGAGAGTCCATGTACACACTTAACGCTGAGTGAGTTTGCTAATGCGTGGGTGGACGTGTTTGTGTAAATGGGGGTCTACGTCCTGATGCATGGGGGTGTGTGTGTGGTACCAGCCAGGCCAGGTGACTAGGACACACATCTCTTTGGCAGCCAAGGGTGGTGTTTGACAAACATGGGCCAAGGCTGTGACAGCCAGGCCGCTGTCCCCAGGCACAAGGTCTACTTGGGGTGACTGAACTTTGTCACCCTGTAACGGAACTGAAGCTGCGGCTGCTAGGCCTTATGGGTGTTGGGGGAAGTGTACAGTGTGTGTGTGGTTCTCACCGTGTAGCGGGGACCCCGAGGGGCTGCTGGAGAGCCCAGGGATGGGGCTGCAGCGTCCCCCGACCCCCCCGCCTAGCCCTCCTCCCGCCCCCGCCTGCTTGCTGCTCAGCTCCTGCTCCATCTCCTCCAGGCCGGCGCTCTTCTGGAAGCGGGACATGCGGTTGACCACCCTTGGCGACATGTGCGTGCGGGCGCAGGGAGCCCCGCCGTAGGGGTTGATGGGGAAGACGTGAGAGGTGCCGCGCAGCGTGCTGATCACGACCCAGCGGCTGTCCTGGCTGAAGCACATGTCCTGGACCTGGGAGGGGGGTGGGGAGCAGAAATACAAAATACATTTAAAAATGTGCTTTACATTTACACATTTAGCCTCAAACGGGCAACCGAGCTTTGAATATGAGTAGCCAGGAACGCTGCTGTCGACAGGCTGAAGAAGGCCCGACTCATTCCTGGAACAGTGATTGTTAATCTCAGTAGAGGAAAAAAGTACACAGCGACACACTTTTGCGGTGTTGTCTATTTGTTTTGTCTGGGATTAGGAGGCCTTGGAGTTCAACAACCCCAAACACAACCAAGGTGGAAACGTTGTATGTCATGTCAGGTAAAAGTACCACATGGGAGGTGAAAAGTATCAAAGGTCAGCTACAGATGACCACACACATGGAAGCAACAAAGGGATTTGGGCCCAATTGGAGGGCAACAGGGTGCCTGGAAACCCCCCGAGGGGTCCTCCAACCTCCACGGCAACTTTGGTCATAGTACTGTAAACAAAGGTGTGATTGTGTGAGCGGGTCTAGAGGATAAAGCAATGTATGCCAGAGTGTGTTCTTCTATTTGTTTTATGTTTGTAGGATTCAATCTGTCTGAAATATACGAGTTAAGTTGTCAAATGGATGGTGTGTGTGTATGTGTGTGTTAGGGGAGGAGGGGTAGACAGTAGGGGGAGGACAGAAGGAGCCACTGGGACAGCTGCTCTCACAGGTACAACTGCAGGGAGAGGGGTCAGTTACAACATAAAGCATGGGTTATTATGGACTGTTTTTGTCAATGAACAACTAACATGGTGGTTTCTTGACTCACAAGTGGTGTCAAAATGCTTGGAAACCGTGTTACTGCATAGGTCCAGTTATGATGGGTTGTGGAACTCATTTGAACTCCCTAACTTAAAAGCTTAACGCGAGCCCAACGTCACTGTAACTCAGAATTGACGATCGAGATGAAGGCTGTCAAAAGTATTTCAAACGTAACTCAAAATAGTTTGTAAAAATGTATATACAATTCATAAAAGGCTGCACATCTACTGATTGGGCATGTGAGGGCATAAGACAGAAACAACAAGAAAATAGGTTTCGGGGGAAGTGTCTAAGTCCAACCATCCCAGACACCACATCTTGAAGAGAGAGAGGTTCAAATTTCCCCTCCCATTTCAGACAGAGACGGCCTCGCGGTGAGTCTGCAGCTCAGGCCCCACTTCAGGAGATAACATCACCCCGAGCATCTCAGACACGCAGCAGATACCAGCACAGAAACACAGGCCGAGAGAGACAGAGAGAGAGAGAGAGAGAGAGAGAGAGAGAGAGAGAGAGAGAGAGAGAGAGAGAGAGAGAGAGAGAGAGACAGGGAAGGAGAGTGCAGCGCAATTCAAAGAGTGGTTGAGTGAGGAGTGAGGAGAAGAGGTCTACATAGAGAATGAATGGAGTCACTATCATCTTAATAGCCCTGTTTGACGGGGGTGCATATTATGAGATGTCTGCCTCCTCTTTAGTCAGTCAGCTATGTGTACCTGATGGCCTCCTTTATCTCCAGTGAGGTTGGGATGGGCCATAATTGTGCAGTACAATAACATTTAATGGGCGATCCCTTGGCATTCCAGTGGGCGGGTAACTTTACCTGACCTTTGTTTAAAGGTGATTTAAAGACTATTTGGAGCAGGACGGAGAGATGGAGGGATGGATGAACGGAGAGATACTGAAAGTCTGAGAAGTCAGATACACAAACCAGAGGCATTTTGCTTTGAGTGGACTGAATAACAATGTGGCCATCACGGCACCTACAAAGGTGTGTGTGTTTATTGTTGTGGAGTTGATGGTTTTTAGAGATTAGATATCTTAAAGGCAGCAGACTGCCTTTACTGGTTTATTGGGACAGTTTGCCACGTAAACAGACAACACACAGGTCTCACAAGCATTCATTAACACAGAACAGGTACACACAAAGGTGTCCCGCACACACACACACACACCAGACAACACACAGGTGACCGCTCCCTTGCGTCTCCAGACAGCAGACAAGGTGGTGATGTCAGACACATCATGCTTCAGGTGTTCAAAGTGTCTGTGGTCTTTATCAGGGACACTGATGAGGCTGATTACGGCGTCCGCTCACCGAGCAGGAGCTCACACTGGAATGGCAGGAATGCTCTCCAAGGATGAGTGGAAGACGGAAAGAATGACAGCAAGTGATGAACAGATAATTTAAACGAGATGAATAGTGGAGAGAGAGATGAAAAAAGAGACAGAAATAGTGAGCGTAAGGAGACACCTATCCTTTGACGAAAAGAAAAGAAAAAAATGAAAAAAGGGGAAAAAAAAGACGCACAGAAACGCCGTGACCTTTCCTGTCATCAAACTCCGGTTCACACTAACGGCACGGCGTCCTCTACAGTACGAGGAAAAAGCACATCAGAGCTCTGTTTACCCCGGCCGGCCACGGGTCATCGGTAGCGAGCCATGTTCAGTGAGTCGGAGCGAGCCGGAGAGCTGAGGGGAGATAAGGGGCTGAGCCGGCCCACCTAGCCAGCGAACTTTATCACTCTCCAGTGTGTTTGTTCTGCTGTAAAGGTGATAACCCCGGGGGCCTCTGTGCGTCTGTACTCTGATGGTTGTGCTGTGTGTACACTCCCCCTCTCACACACACACACACACACACACACACACACACACACACACACACACACACACACACCCTCCCCTGGATCAAAGCCTGAGAGGTTGGGCGGGCAGCAGGTCTTCTGTTAGGGGGGTGACTTATTAACTACCAAGGGTAGGTGGTTGATCTGAAAGACTGATATGAAGGCTGTGCGAGTGTGTGTGCGAGTGTGTGTGCGCGAGTGTGTGTGCGTGTGTGTGTGTGCGTGTACTCGATATCCCAGAAGCCTGGGGGGCGTTTTTGTTGACTAACCACTTGTCACCCGTACCGCGATGCCTTCCGTGTGGTGCCAGCCTGCGTGGGGCGCCGGGGGCGGGGCACAACGTGCAGACTGCTCATGTGTGCTCGGGCCTCTACCATTGGTTACATTCAGAGAGCCAATTATACAATGACTATCGGTGGGTCAAATTCTTCTCCAGGGCGTGTATCGACCCCCACAACCTGTTGTTTTTACCTCTTTTCGGGGGGTCCAAGTCTTAATTATGGGGGTCAGACCCACTCCAACACCATCCCATAATTTGCACCCTGGTTACATCACTGGCTGTCAGACGACCTCTCACCTCAAAGATCCAGAGGAGAGGGACTCACACAGGCCCATAGGGTTACTGTATGTCTCTGAATCCAGGACTTTCAAGCACTTGGTCCCAGGAGCATGTTGCATGTGGTGTGACACATGATGCTCATGGTCAGAGGGCTGGCCCTCCAAACGTGACACTACTGGTGTTTACAAGGGTCTCCGGCTTCCACAGGTCAATATTAGTTCTTTTAGAGCAAATACAACCTTCCAAGCTGCCCATCAAAAACACTTTCATCACTTCATTATACTGTGGGACAGACTGCTGGGTTCAACTAAACAGCAGATCGACTGTAGAATATACATGTTGTATCATATATATACTGGGTCCAAATGTCTGAGATTACACTGAAAGGGGGAATTGAAGACCGAGAAAGTCAAGCACTCTGTGACATAAAACATCTCTTTGCAAAATTGTGCAAAACCTGAAGATCCCAGCATGATTTGACAAACATGTGGAGTTGACAAGCATGTGGACATGTGGCAAACATGCCAGTTTGAGTGCACGCTGTCATTTAAGTACCAAGAAAATACCCAGAATACCCAATACTCAGAAATTCATGTACATTTTTCAACTTTTCACTTAAATTGCTAAACTGATTCAGAATGTTGTACCATATGTATACTATACATGCAATATGTGTATATCGCATTGACTATTTATACTCGACTGTATGTTGTGGCATATAGATACAAACATGTGCACACACACAACACATGTCCAGTCCTTAATAATAACTTCATAGAGCACCTTAACTGCTCTCTAAGAAAGTGACCTGTCTGAGTCTCAGTGGTAATGCGTCTGGCCTGGCAGGAGAGAGAGCAGTTTGGTGTTTTTAATACCCACACTCCTCCTGACCGGGGTAGAGGAAAGCTGAACTCTCCCGTGGCTCCAGTGCTTTTAAGGCCCCCGGCAGCTGTTCCCCCTGGCGTGTCATGTGAGACCAGAGGATGCAGGCCGCATGCAGGGCCGCATGCTCCGGCACTAAGTGGGGAGTTTGGCTTTCCCTGCTGTGACACGGCGGGGGATACGTTCTTTTGGACGGGCGCTCTCTGTTGGAATTTGACTTCCCATCTTTCCCCCCTCTCTCTCTCTCTCTCCTTTCATGCCTCTCTTCATCCATCACGACTGGCTTTTACCCTCAACTCAAGCTCCTACTCTCCTGCATCCACAGTGCCGGTGACAGAACCAAGACCAGGGCCGAGACCTGACACAGACCAGGACCTAAAAAGCACCAGGAGCACCGCGTGGAAAAGGAGACTGATTAAAAAAGGGGAACATGATGAGGCCACGGCTACAAGCCTGTGCCTCTGAAACATAAATCTTTCGTGAGCAGTAGATCCATCCTACACAGACCAAGCCCTGTCAATCAGCCTTTAGCGTATCCAACTCTTTGCCATGGAAGTGAGTTGTAAGGCATTGTAGGACAGATGAAGAGATACGGCTCGGCCATGTTTTTGCTTGTCCAGTTTTGTGAGTTTGTCTCCTCAGGGGAGGAAGACAGGAAGAGGCTCGTCTAGGGTGCCACAAATCTCCTCTTGCTCCATGCATTGGGTGTGTGTATGTCGGACAAAGAGAAAAAGTGTGTGCGTGTGTATGTAAGCATGTAAGTGAGATGCCTCCTGTGATAGCAGATACATTGGTCCACAACTTCAGACAGAACTTTAATGGTGGACGTTGCTCAAAAGTAGGCTTGAGTTTACCTCAAAATGTAGTTAATTTAATTAAATTAGAAAGAGAGGGGGAGAGAGAGAGAGAGAGAGAGAGAGAGAGAGAGAGAAATTGAGAAAACGAGGGGGCCGTCCCTCCTTGTAACACTGTATTAGAGATAGAAGCTGAGAGGGAGAGAAGCGGGTGAATGAGTCTGTAGAGTGTATGTGTTCAGGAGAGGGAGGGTGGGACACCGACAGAAGGAAAGCGAGAGAGAAGAGAGAGAGTGAGAAACTGCCTGTGCAACTACTGTGCGAGGAAAACACACAGGCCATTTAACTGAATGAGAGAGTGAATGTTGTTTGAAACTCGCCATGCCCTATTTCTCTTACAAATTGTCTCTGCTCTTTAAAAAGTGTTTTCTTTGGACCCCCATGAATCGATTTGGGGGGGGTGGGGAGAGGGGGGAGGCTGCCATTGGCCAGCTGTGAGGAATTGAGCTTTGCAGCTGAGTGAGAATGTAACGAGGCTGGCCGTGGCTGCTAAATCATCCTTCAGATCAATTAGAGAGTGTAAACTCAGGTCACACCCCATCCTGTTTGTGTTCTCGTGCCCCTAACATCAACTGTACTTACACCCAGTGCTATAAACACACACAGAGTAGAGGATCACACACCCTGGCACATTGTGTGTGTGTGTGTGTGTGTGTGTTCACATGTGTGTGTGTGTGTGTGTGTGTGTGTGTGTGTGTGTGTGTGTGTGTGTGTGTGTGTGTGTGTGTGTGCGTGCAGTCGCCCTCAGAGCAGCCGTGCTGCTACGCCTCACACATAGTGGCACGCAGTCGCCTTCATGTTGAGCAAAGAAGCTCGGGATGGCATGAGCCACAGGGCTCCTCTGCTCTGTGAAGCATTACCCTATTGAAGCTCTCCAGGGTTGTCTCAATGACAAGGTTTAGAGACAAAACAGGCTGCAGCCATGATCAAAGAGCAGCTTAAGATGCATGTCTAGAGCTTTAATGATACACAGGCAACGCGGGCGCGGGTGGCCCGACTCCACATGCAGGATTTCAAATATAACAAACACTAAGTTCCATCGGGAGAAATAAACAAGATACAGTTTCCTACGGGCGTGTGCTCCGAGCCTGTAGTAGTGGAGCGTGAACCTGTGCTCCAAGCCTGTAGTACTGGAGCGTGTAGGTGAACCTGTGCTCCAAGCCTGTAGTACTGGAGCGTGTAGGTGAACCTGTGCTCCAAGCCTGTAGTACTGGAGCGTGTAGGTGAACCTGTGCTCCAAGCCTGTAGTACTGGAGCGTGTAGGTGAACGTGTGCTCCAAGCCTGTAGTACTGGAGCGTGTAGGTGAACGTGTGCGAGTCTTTACCTTTGCCTCCGTCTCCCCGCGGTGCAGAGTGTAGAGGTGATGCACGGCGCTCTGGGACGACGCCCAGGGGTGCGTGAGGACCTGGAACACGTGGAAGTCGTGGCCCAGCGTGTCGGCCGTCACCAGCAGCATGCCTGGAGAGAGAGAGAGCGAGAGAGAGAGAGAGGAGAGAGAGAGAGAGAGGGAGCGCCGGTCAGCTGAGACACACACTGTGCACCTGGTCTGGGGCTCAGCAGGTTGACCTATCACAAAGCCAGCCACAGACCTGGGATCTCCCCATTCATGCAAGTTCCTTTCACAGGATACTAATGATGAATAATCCTATCTAGAGGAGGTGTTCTTGACCTAGCACTGTCACTGTGTCTGTTCTGGGCATGAATGATAAAACATGAGCAGGCAATATAACCCAAAAGTTACTTTTTTTACTCTTTAGAATTATATGAAGGATAATTTCAGACATGCGCCTATGTCAACACAGTGGTAACAAAACAATTGAATTCACCAATACTACTTTTACAGTATTTAGGCTAATGGATATAAAGCTAAAACCTCACCCACAACTGAAGCCATTTGACTTGAGAAAAAGGGTCAGTGGAATGTAGTTAATAATAAAACCACTGGACCATGCAAAAACAGACAAATCCAACAAAGCTGGACGTATCAGCGCCACCATGCCTTTAAACAAACAAACCACCCCTTTAAAATAGGCTAGCAATCGTTTGTTGCAGTCGTAAAACGCAACGTTATCCCTAACATCATAATTTGTTCCCCGGTTGAAAGTATAACCCATGCCGTCCTCTTCTTGGAAGGGCTGGGAGGTGTGTGTGTGTGTGTGTGTGCATGTGTGTGTGTGTGTGTGTGTGTGTCCCTGTTTCATCACACGACCACAGTGCAGCTCAAGTGCAACCTCCGCTGACAGGACCATTCATTTCTGGCCAGTTTTATTTGAAGTTCCTCAAACTCCAGAAAGTATAGGCCTTTACTGTAAACAACACACTCAACAAACCACACCAGAACAAACCCAAAATCTAAACGGGCTGTCTATGCACTGCAGAGATCCACAGAGCCCTAAAAACAGTCTCCAGAAGCTGAAACCTTTCTACCCGGCCAGCAGCACAGCACCCCAGGCAGCGCAGCACTCCAGGCCCCGGCCCACAGACTCACTCCAGGCCCCGGCCCACAGACTCACTCCAGGCCCCGGCCCACAGACTCACTCCAGGCCCCGGCCCACAGACTCACTCCAGGCCCCGGCCCACAGACTCACTCCAGGCCCCGGCCCACAGACTCACTCCAGGCCCCGGCCCACAGACTCACTCCAGGCCCCGGCCCACAGACTCACTCCAGGCCCCGGCCCACAGACTCACTCCGGGCCCCGGCCCACAGACTCACTCCAGGCCCCGGCCCACAGACTCACTCCAGGCCCCGGCCCACAGACTCACTCCAGGCCCCGGCCCACAGACTCACTCCACAGGAGAGTAATTAGTCATTTTCGTGTTTTATTTCCGTTGTATCTTTTAGATTGCCGCAGGTTTTCATTTGTGGGAAGACGTTATTGGGTGGCATCTCGAATGCGGAGGAGGGTTGGAATGGCATGAGATTAGAGGACCTCAGCAGCACGTGCGTGTGGGCCAGAACAGACAGGGAGAAGAACATGGGACAAAATGATCTACTCATTTCTAGGTGTATCCCCCCAAAAATACCAGCCCTTGTATTTTAGGTGTGGAGATGGGCTGAAGGTGGAGGGAGGAGGCATGCGTGGAGGAGGGAGGGCACTCAGAAGAGGGAGGCACGCAGATATTGGACGGGCGACAAAGCCGATGAAAGGAGAGGGGAAGAAGAAGAAAAAAGGCAGCGGGCCGAAGCATTAGACGGCGGTTAGCTATTCATGCTGTATCAGAACGACCAAAAACCCAAGCATCGGCCCTGGCCCATAAACTGGAGGGAAAAAAAACCACGCCCCAAATGAGGTGCCAAGCCACAAGAAGCATTTGCGTCAACTGGGACTACATGGAAAAGACTGGGCCCTTCTAATTATAGAGGCTGGAAACGGAAGCGGGGTGATTAGGAGTTGAGGCGCTGCGGTCTGTTTATCTGGGAGCTTCCTCTCTCCCTCTCTCCCTCCAACCCACCCACCCTCCTTTCTTTCTTCCTCCCTCTCTGGTCATCGGTCCATCCCGCCCACTGCGCCAACATGTGACTGGCTGGAGTCTCAGACAGATAAGGCTTGGGCCAGGCCTCTGCTGATGGTACGCTCTGTGCTCCAAAAAAGCCCATCGGGTTCGAGCGCGCTGTGAGCTACGAGTGCCCCGGGCTGGGGCTTTTGTGGCCTTGTTGAAATACAGAGGCCCTCATCGAGAGGCGTCAGTCGGTTAGCCCGCGGCAAGCCCAAATGAAAAAGGAGGCGCGCTGGTCGGCGGGCGAGCCATGGCCGCTGTAAAAGATCTTTTGGGGAAACGTGAAGCCGTACTCGCACCGGCTGACACATCCTATTTATAACACCTCGTCCCAGAGGGTGAAGTGTTATTTTTACAACGTTTTCGTATGAAAACGGGCTGGCACGCACACACACACACTGGGCCGAAGCTAAGTGAGAACCTCTAATTTGCCATGTGTGTGAGACATGGGTCCACATGGACGTGAGGCCAGTGATATAATCATTTCCATGAATACCAAGTCTCCTTCTCTCTCTTTCTGGACCACTATAGAACTTCTTTCTTGTTTTGTTTTGCTACAGCCTTTCTGTCACGTCCCTAACCCTGCAAACACAAAACATCTGTTCAGTCCCATTAAGAGTGAGAGGATGTTTCATTTCCATAGTAGCCGGGTCTGCATTTTTTCAGAGAAAGAGATCGAGAAATAGTGTGTGTGTGTGTGTGTGACAGAGAGAGAGAGAAATAGTGTGTGTGTGTGTGTGTGTGACAGAGAGAGAGAGAGAGAAATAGTGTGTGTGTGTGTGACCGAGAGAGAGATAGAGAAATAATGTGCATGTGTGACAGAAAGAGAGAGAGAGAGATAGAGTGATCAAGAAAAAGAGAGAAAGAGAGAGGGGGGTAGAGAATTGAAGCGGGCGATGAGGTCTCCCACTTGGCAACACAAAGGGCAGCAACAAAACAAGTCCCCTTTCTAATTAACAACACTTGGCTCCAGAAAGCTTTCAAAAAAAGGGGAAATCTCAAATGATAACCATGTGTAAACCTTAAAAGGGAGGACACTGGGGAATCACAGAGCTCTGGTGTCGAGGGCCGCATAGACTTCTGAACAAATGAGAGCAACTCACTACCAGTGGAGGATCCATCACTGTGGCGGTTTCATCTGTAGGGTTAGCTGTTGGGAGTGCTTGTTTGTGTGTTACTGATTCTGGAGTGAGTGTGCATACTGTGTGCGTATACGAGTAGGTGTGTGTATGGCTGTTGACTGCGTCCGTGCTGGGCTTATGGAGGTGTTTATGGAAGCGGGCTGAAAGCCCTCACAGGGGTGCAGTAAAATGGGCTCCGGCCACACATCAAAGCCGCCCACTCGTCCCAGACCAGGCGAAGTTCACTGGGTCCCGAGGCCACACTCCTCACTCCTCCTCCTTCTCTCTCTCTCACTCTCTCAATCCCCCTGTTTTCGCCTCACCACCCCCAAAAATCTAGATAACCAGAACAGAGAGGGAAGGGAGCACACAGGCAGGGACAGGCAGGGACACACACACGTTACACACACACACACACACACACACACACAGTTCACCAAACTCCCGAAGCTTCACCTGCTTTGTTTAGAAAGGGGATTTTTTGTTGTTGATCAGGATGCTTCTAAAAACTAATCTTACGAGGTGGAAAAGAAGATTGGATGCAGGGATAGAGAAAAGGAGGGTGGATGAGGGTTAGAGGAAGCAAGGGTGGATGGTCAAACGTGTTTTGTTTGTTTTTTCTCTCTCTTTTGGTCTCTTTGTTGACCGTCGTGATGACCGCTACAGATTCCACGATGGTCGATGGTGAGTGTAGAGGCCGGGTACAAGTGTGGGCACGTTCCCCTTGTCCCGACACTCACCACCACCTCTTCACAGCCATCATGCAGTGGAGAAGCTTTATTTGCGCTTGGCACCAGGGCCTGGCACGAGCGGGCACAGCTGGCACGGAGCCTTTAGCATGGCACAGCAGAGCTAGACTGCGACCGCTCTGGCTTGGACTGGCTCGCTCAAGCACTCTTAACTCCCAAAACCACATCCACAATTCACTCTGCGAGCGTTTGTAGGGAGAGAGAGAATGAACGAGGGAGGGATGGGGTGTAGGAGGGAGGGAAGGGGTGAGGGAGGGATGGAGGGGGTGAGGGAGGGAGGGAGGGGGTGAAGGAGGGATGGAGGGGGTGAGGGAGGGAGGGGGTGAGGGAGGGAGGGGGGTAAGGGAGGGAGGGGGTGAAGGAAGGAGGGAGTGGGGTGAGAGAGGGAGGGAGGGGATGAGGGAGGGAGGGGGTGAGGGAGGGAGGGGGTGAGGGAGGGAGGGGAAAAGGTGCTTACGGTTCATTTGATCTACAGTGGGGTGAAACTGAGGAGTGTGTTTTTCTAACTGCATCACAGCCAGACCACCAGTGAGCTGAGCTCATATATTAATAGATTGTGTGTGTGTGTGTGTGTATATATACATATATATATGTGTGTGTGTGTGTGGTGTGTGACTGTGTATGCATGTGTGTGTGTGTGTGTACGCGGTGTGTGTATCTGTGCATGTGTGTGTGTGTGTGTGTGTGTGTGTGTGTGTGGTGCGACCTCGCCGAGAGGCTGCCATTAGTTGAATATTAAGATGTTGGTGGAGCCCACTAACAAGGCAGAACCTGTCTGCCCTTTCAGGACACGCCGCCTTACTGGCCAAGCAGGGCCTGTGGGTGGCGGCCAAACTGATGGAGCGTGGCTGCAAGTGAGAAGCGGTCAGTACTAGATTATCTTGGTAGATTTTAAGTGGCGAGCTACACTTAAATCCATCATCTGTGCATGGAACGCTTGTGTGTTTGCACTGCTCTGCGTTCCGTACCTCGCCACCACACAGTCCACTGGCACCGCCCTCTTTGCTGTCAATGAGAGTCCAAGAGGCACAATCTAAATCAGTCATCCTAACCCTCACATCACTTTACACTTATTGTGTACTGTGTGTGTGTGTATGTGTGCATGCTGTGTAATGTGTGTGTGTGTGTGTCTTTGTGTGCGTATCAGAACAAACATGTTCTCACAGTAGATTAGGCAAACCCCTTTTGTTTCCATGTTTAAAAGCTCCCGAAACAAATTTGTGGCGAACCACAATCTCCAGATAAAGAGCTGGGACTGCAGAGGCGAGCAGCGGCCCATGATAAAAAGCTTTAATCCTTTTCTCTGCAAACAGACAGTCGCCCCTCCTGTAATCTCCTTCCATTTAAATGTTTGCCTTTATTTCTGAGAGTGTTCTGTTAGCTAATGAATCCTCTCAAATGTTGGCCTCCACGGATCAGATTTCACACAGCCCACCCCGCGGTGCCGCTGGTTCAGGAGGTGTGTGGGGGACAAGCTGTTTTTTCAAATTGTGTGTGTATGTGTGTGTGTGTTGATAGGGTTGGTATTCATTTACACTACTGGGAAAGACACTCACAAACTAGCCTGCAAAACAAATGTTAGACCCAAATCCCAGGAGCATGAAGCTTAACACGCGCACACACACACACTCCCCTCCAAACAATCAGACATTGTGAGTTGTTCTGTGTGGGCTGTAGATGACGACGACAGTACTGGAGTGTCTAGTGTGTGTGTGTGTGTGTGTGTGTGTGGGTGTGTGGGGGTGGGTGTCAGGAATTAAGGGAGTAGGTTCTGTGGGTGATTCAGGAGGTTTGGTATGGGTTGATGTTTCCACTAAGACCTTGAGCGTGGTCACTGGCCCAGTCTCACTCTCCCCTCTCCTCTCTCTCTCTCTCTCTCTGATGTCCATGTGGTTTTACAGGCCTCAGGTCTGAGGCCCCCGACTCCCCAGCACGCTGCTGCACCAGTTTAACCAGCTAGACATGGAAACCCCATCAGACTAGGCAGGGCCAGCAGCAGCTTGTCCAGCAGCAGCTTGTCCAGCCTCTTGGACAGACAGTGGAAGAGTGTGTCTTCATCTCAGCACCACTCAGGGCTCAGTCACCTCAGGGATGTTAGTCATGTAGAGGCATATACATGTATTGCAGTTGGATTGATATGACCTCAAACTAAAATATTTCTAGGTGTGCGGGGAACCCGGCAAAAGAAACAACTGTTTGGTCAAGATATTCATCATCTTCTCATAACAGGAATAAACGGCAGAGATGTTCCTTTCTTCTTCTTCAGTTCTACTTTCACTGTTTTAAGAGACTACGGCACACAGACAACAATAAATAGCAGTCCCAAACAAGTAGAAGGCAATTGAGCTGGGGGCGGGAGGCCAAGAAAATTATTATTTTGGCTTTGAGCACGAGAAAAAGAAAGAAAAAGAAGCAAAGACGACAGGCTGAAAGAGTGAGAACAGATCACATGAGCGGAAAGCTCCGGGCCAACTGGCTTTCTCCGGCTGGGGCTGACGCTGGACAGACGGAGAGGCAGCCCCAGAGAGGCAGCCCCAGAGAGGCAGCCCCAGAGAGGCAGCCCCAGAGAGGCAGCCCCAGAGAGGCAGCCCCAGAGAGGCAGCCCCAGAGAGGCAGCCCCAGAGAGGCAGCCATAGCCTCAGCCCCAGCCTCAGCCCCAGAGAGGCAGCCATAGCCTCAGTCCCAGCCTCAGCCCCAGAGAGGCAGCCATAGCCTCAGCCCCAGCCTCAGCCCCAGAGAGGCAGCCATAGCCTCAGCCCCAGCCTCAGCCCCAACCTCAGCCCCAGCCTCAGCCCCAGAGAGGCAGCCATAGCCTCAGCCCCAGCCTCAGCCCCAACCTCAGCCCCAGCCCAGCCGCCCTCAGCATCAGAACAGGAACCAAAACAATCATCACGGGAGATTTGAACAGCTCAGAAACTGCAGTCTACGCGTAGCAAGTGAGATAAAGAGAGAGGAAAGAGAGAACAAATGAAAGAGAGCGAGAACGTGAGAGTGAGAGTGAGAGAGAGAGCGAGAGAGAGAGAGAGAGATAGAGAGAGTGAAAGAGAGAGCGAGTATTACATAGATTATGACAGACCTCTCTAGGGTGAACTATATAGATCATCAGCTTTGGTTAATGCCATTATGAAATGGAGCTTATGCGGAGCCAGAGGCGCTTCGCTAATGCCCGTGTTCGCCCCTTGGTGAGTCGTGGGCAGGAAGGGACAGGGCACTGACTCCTGGCCCCCACCCTGGGCCTGGGGGATGGGAGGGGGTGGGCGCTCCCTAATCCAGACTGATTATGTCACAGTGGACAGCCCCACAGCTGGGCACAACTGCACACACACACACACACACACAACCACACCCTGCGTTAGCAAGAACACAGACGGCATGTGCACCGACACACAGCTGTCTGGACACTTCCAGGCACAAACACAAGCACACACACAAAGTCTAGAGAGGACACCACCGCGGCCGCCTGCTCATCGTCTGAGGCCTGTGTTCAGGCGTAAATCACAGAGGCGGGGAGCGGCGACGGCTAATTACTAGCTCCGCGTGAAGACACAGCTCGTTTCATGCTAGATGAGCGGGGCTGGTGTGCGTGCGCACGGCCGCTGGTGAGCGCGGGGTGTCTTCCCTCGTGTTCAGCATGTGTGTGTGGGACGTGGGGGTTTGGGCTGGGGTCCGCTCCCTCTCACACATCAGTGGGACGCAGGGACAGAGTTATGACACCGCAGAGAATCTTCATCACGGCCCAGCTGCTCCGCTGCTCTCCACAGTCACGGCCCATTCCACAGGCTATTCATTACAGCGCCGTGTTGCTAAACACGGGCTGAGGGTTTTGGTGGGACATGGCAGCGTGGCATGAGATGTGCTCAGGCCTCACGGGAAACACTTTGAAGAGATTCCAAAACGTCCGTCTCTTGAAGCTAAATTAGAAAGTCTTGGTTGGAGTGCTGTAGTGAGGTGTGGGGGATTCGATGTCAGAAAGGTTTAACAGTGCACTGTGTGTGTGTGTGTGTGTGTGTGTGTGTGTGTGTGTGTGTGCGTGTGTGTGTGTGTGTGTGTGTGTGTGTGTGTGTGTGTGTGTGTGCGTGTGTGTGTGCGTGTGTGTAAGAAGGGAGGGGGTTACATAAGAATGTGTGGACGAGGAAGTTGCTTAGTATACACGCCACGGGTGACATCAATTGATTCAACAGAAAGAGAGATGAATGAGAAAGACAGTAGGAGAGACAGCAGGAGAGAGATACATGTTGCCTCTCTTTAAGAGCTGTTCTATTCTCTGAGGTAAATGAAGGTGCAGCCTCGGTCTGAATACATTCCTTGATTCGTGTGGCGTGATCGAGAGGGTCTACATACTTACAGAGACAGAGACAGAGAGAGAGACAGAGAGAGAGACAGAGAGAGAGACAGAGAGAGAGACAGAGAAAAAAAAGAGAGAGAGAGAGTAAGAAAAGAAGGAAGAAAGACAAAAACTGAAAGAAAGAGAAAAAGAAGCAAGGGAGGAGAGGTGAGGTGAAGCATGGAGGGACATTGTGTGTCGTTTATTAATCATCGCCATACAGCAGTCTGATACTATTCTCTGATCAATCCCCCTTTCAGACACACATGCATTCTCTTTCACACACACACACACACACACAGTGCTATCTGACCCGCGACTCGAGCCGATGACCAAAGTCAAGGAGCGTGGGCGCGAAGAGGTGAAAAACACTCACAGCTCACACACAACACACTGCAGCTGTTCAGAGGAACGCTCCACGACCGCCTTCAACGCCGTCCTCTAATTACACCACTAGGAATAGAAAGCAGAGACGCCACAGTGACAGAGCGCCAGCCGCCCCAAAACTGCCCCGTCCGCGGCCTGGCTGCGCCACCTCCCCACCACCACCACCCCCCCCCTTCCCCTCCTCGTCTCTGTTGTGAGTCCAACATACACAGGCCTTTGGGGTTTGTTACATAACTGCCGGAGAGAGCAGGCTCTGGACTTTCCAGACGCATCCAGTCATGGCATTGTTTCATGCTGGGCCTTTAGACGTTATAGGGGGGGGTGGTGTCCTCCACTTGACCACAGTGGAGCGAGCCACATACAGGCCCAGATCACAGAGGTAACACTCCCTAGCCCCCAGCACACACACACACACACTTGCACATTTACACAGACACGTAGGCACCCACATAAACATACACTTTTTTGAACTGAGCTTCTGGAATAGTTCATCTTGGGCCAGTCGGGGCAGCTTGAAGGCAGCTTGGAGGCAGCTTGAAGGCAGCTTGGAGGCAGCTTGGAGGCAGCCCTGGTTTCAGGACAACTACAGGCTCTTTTTCTGTCCGTCCGGGAAACGAGCAGTACTTAAGACAACAATGCCAGAGACATTTTTGATCATGCGGACGGCTTAATGATTAAAGAGTCCCAAATGATAGCATGCTAGTGAGGACCTCTTGCGGCAAGCATTCATCCTGATCTCATTAACGGACCAAAGCGAGGGCTGCTTGTTTGTTTCCAGGGGTGCTCCTCTGGTGCCCGACCAATGTAATCATTCTAAACACTTATGAGGGGTTCTGCAATTAGGCGGTAACGGGCATATCGTTATTTGGGAGTTAGGTCAGACAGGTGCTGTGTGTGTGTGTGTGTGTGTGTGTGTGTGTGTGTGTGTGTGTGTGGGGTGGGGGGTGTCGAGAGCACCCCCTCAGCTATCTAAAAACACACAGCTGGGGCAGAGTAATGGAACGGGCGCTGGGGGGCTGTTGGCTTGTTGACTTGAGGGTTGTCTAGAGACGGGTATATGCGTTTTCTTTGGTGAGACAGGGAGTACAACGTTGTTTTCTGTGAACATGACGTTGTGGGTTCTTCTGGAACAGACACGTGTAACTTCAGGTCCCTTTTAGCCACCAAAGCGTTTGGACGGCATTCTTACCTAATTGAAAGTTGGCCCCCGAAGCTTTCCCGGAGTTAAACACCCAATATGTTGTGAATGGAGGTGGGATTGTGTGTTGAGGTCCGTTTTACAGTGAAGCCTTTCTCTCTAAACCTCGGTCATAAAGATGAAAGGCGGTCACGGTTGACCGTAGCTGTGCGGTTGACCAGAGCGCTGGCACCGTGATCTTTATCTCCTGTTCAATCCGGCTCCACACAGAGTTATGGGGCAAAGGTTGACGCAAGGGAACCTCAGTGAACCATGTGCGCCCCCTTGAGGTGTTTGTGCCAGGTCACAAAGGGGCAGACAAGAAGCCCTTCACCTGCAGCTGCTTAACTTGTATCAAGTATTATCGAATTCTATGAATTAAATGGTGGTTATTCAGTCTATAGTTTTGTGAGGTTTGGCATCACAGATCTGGTACGATGTCTCAAATCAATTCCTCTGTCCAATTCAGTAGGCCTTGGCCATTGGAGGCGAACCGTATAAAGTATGTACTGCAGATCAAGATAAGCACCTCTCCAACCTGGATGAAACCTCAAGCCCTGACCTTGAGCACACGGGAGTATGCATGCGTTGTTTCTCCATTGTTTAACGGCTGCTGCTAAATCTCAAGAGTAGCGTACTGAAATGCTGGTCTACATCAAGCAAGCCTAATTCCTGTATCCATCACCAGCTAGGTAGGATCTCAAATCTTTGGCATTTTGAAATACCATAAACGTCAGGCCTGCTCATAAAACCCTGCGTTCAGAGCCTGATTCATCAAGCCTGAGTCTGACAGAATTTAAGCCCTGTCCTTCTAGTTGTAATCGAGTGTTTACCAGGGAACAGCGTGCTATGGATGTGTGGGTCATTGTCTGAGAAGCTATGACTCATACGCCGAGAGCTCTTATTGATATCGGTAGTGTGGGTACTAGTACTGTGTGTGTTGTGTGTCTGTGTGTGTGAATGAGAAGAATGAAAGAGAGCGAGAGGAGGAGTGGGGGAGGGAGGGAGGGTGGTGGTGGGAGGGAGGGAGGGAGGGAGCGAAGGGAGGGAGGGGAGGTAAAGAGATGGTGGGAGGGAGGAAAGGTGAAGAGAGTAGAAACATTTAGTCTCATCTTCACCTCCACATAGCACAGTCTGACAACATTCTCTGATCAATTCTCACTTCACACACACACACAAAAACACACACAATTTGGTGCTCCCCTGGGGAACAGCCTGCAATGGATGCCAGGGTCATTGTCTTGGATACCATGACTCATGAGCCAAGAGCTCATAGATAGGATATCAGTGTCAGCATGAGAACTTCGTAAGTGTGTGTAGTGTGTGCTGGAGTGTGTAAGTACAATGTTGTTTTGTATAAGTACAGTGCTAACGTGTGTGTGTGTGTGTGTGTGTGGACACTGGTGCCTCTGTCTTCGATGTGACCCTTTTCCTTGGAGGAGCACCGTTCAGTCTTTAGCCTAAGCATGTGAAGAATTCCAGTGGAACTGGAGGTCACAGTGAGCGCCATCTTTCAGCAGCTTTTTTATTACATGCACTTCCAGCAGGCCCTCACACACACACACAAAAGAAGCCAGGACACAGCATGGTGTAGAGTGAAGCAGGTTTAAGACACTGGCTCAAACTGAAGACCAACTGAAGGGAGGGGAACAATAAAGAGAAAGAAAATCAAAGAGAGAAAGAAAGGCAGAGGGAGGGCAAAGAGAGCACAGAAGAGAGGACTAGGAAGGAGAGAGCGAGAGAGTGACGGTAGAGAATGGCATGGATGGTTTACATTGTGTTTTAACCAGCTGAGACCGTGTTGTGACACACACGACAGGATGTCAGATGAATTATGGGGGCTGACCCCAGACACAGACACTCCAGACTCCAGATAGCCCTCTTATGAGTGAGAAGATGAGCGGAACCCAATACCTCATACACCCAGGGCGACTCTTAGGGGTGTCGGCTAGACATCAAGGCCAGTCAAAAAGTGTGTGTGTGTGTGTGTGAGTAAGTGAAAGGGCTGTGTCCCTACCCAGTAGTGTGTGTGTGTGTGTGTGTGTGTGTGTGTGTGTGTGTGTGTGTGTGTGTGTATGTGAGTAAATGAAAGGTCTGTGTTCATAGTTGTTTTGTGTGTGTGTGTCTGAGAGAGAGGGGAGAGAGAGGGAGAGAGCGAGCGCGAGAGAGGAAGCAGTGCCTGGGGCTGGGTTCACCTGCAGCCTTCACACAATGGAGGCCACTCGGTCAACCAAGTCATGCAGTAACAGTGGCACTTCACTCCACAGTGGGACAATGACAAACGTTCAACAAGTAGCACACACAGACACACTTCTCCACATCACAGGCCCAGTCACACCCTACCCTGGAGTCCCCCCGCAAGGGTTACCACGGGGACAGCACAGCCACATAAGAGACACAGAACTTCACACACTCCCCAAAAATGTATTTTCAAGCCTCAATTCCTCTAAATCGTTCACTTGCCTTGGAACTGCCAAACTAGTCCTTAAACTTCCTGAAGTAACCTTCGGATTGGTATTCTCGGTCCAAAATAAACACTGGTGTTTTTACATGCACGTGTGTGTGTGTGTGTGTGTGTTGCAAGTGCTCTGTGTACTCACCACTGGGGTTGAACTGCATGCAGGATATGGGCTTATCGTGGGCTGGGAAATGGGCCACAACTCCTTCTCCATCAGAGTCATCACTCACTAGGACCTGAAAGGTGAACACCACACAAACGGTCATGCACCACAGCCAAAACATTCCCACAATGGGACTTTCCAAGATCTCCAAAGTTCCATATTAATACTCTATCTAGCCACTAAACATATTCAGTTTCTTCCCCCCTAGACACACTGCTTACCAGAAGATGACGGAAAATCCAGTGTGATGCCTTTGGTGCCTACAGCACCATCTACATACTATGCTGATTCATCCTAAGGTCTGTGTGCAGAAAAACTAAGAGTCAAAAATCACACTGATAATGAGTATTGCCCTCTTGTGGATAGACAACATCCTCTTATGAAAGAGCAATTCACCCACTTAGTTTACACATCGGTTCCCCAGAAATTGTATTTTCTCTCTACAACTTAGTAAACGGACACCGCCTGAAACTCCAGTGTGTCTCCCAGTGTCTGTGTACATGATATAAACTCAGGTCATGAACAGAGATTAGAACTAAGCCCATACATGAGGCAAGGAGGAAGGGAGAGGGAGAAAGGAATAATGAGAGAGAGAACAAGCATGAAAGAGAAGGAAAATAGGAAAGAGAAAGCAGCGTCGAAAAAGATAGATGGAGAGGGACAAGACAGAGAGAGAGAAACAGAGAGACACAAAGAGAGACGGAAAGAAAGAAAAAAAGAGAGAGACAAAGAGAGAGAGACAAAGACAAAGAGAGACAGAAAGAGAGAGACAGAGCAGTGTCAAATCTGGCCGCAGTGCTGCAGGAAGGACTAGTGGGGTTGAACTGTTTTAATAAGAGCTGGTCCAAACAGAAAACAGCCAGCAGAAACCAAGGCCTTCATTTTACACCAGAGGGAATGAGAGAGAAAAAAGAACAAGGGGAGGAGAAAAAGAAAGAAACGGCTGGGTGACATAAACCAGATCCCTTTTATTATGGCGCAGGCAGACAATGTTGTTCTGTGAGGGAATCCTGCTGGAGCCCTTTGAAAAGAGAATTAGTGTCGGACCAGGGCTGGCTCTGGTGGGTAAGCCTATTACACAGGAGTAAGGGGAGGTGTGTGTGTGTGTGTGTGTGAGAGAGAGAGAACAACAGTTAACAAGATGTTTCCCCCACACAAGAGGTGGACAAACAACAAGACTGAGGGTTCTCCAAAGTTAGAGTGGCCGGATTGAGAAGCCAATCATATCATGACTTCATCTCGAGCCATCGGACACAACTATTTGCTGAAGTCACAATGAAATGCCCATTTGTCCTCCTCCTCCTCCGCTCACCCCTGTTTTCTCTGTCTCTCCCCTGCTCCTGGTGAGTGTAGGGTTACTGCAAAACGTCTGGTGACACAGTGCAGGCGTGCCTCTGAGGGATTGTGGGCCCAGGCTTCCAGGAGCACTGTGTGTATGTGTGTCTGCGTGTGTGTGTGTGTGTGTGTGTGTGTGTGTGTGTGTGTGTGTGTGTGTAGGGGGCACGATGAGCACCAGGGGTGGCTAGGCTTGAACGGACAGCCCCATAAGCACAGTGGGACGGATGGTGGCACTAATATTCCCTCGTCCATTCAAGTAGGAATCTTACTAATTAGTGGGATTTCAAATGTAGGCTAAATGCTGCGATTCTGATGAGGTTTCTGCTTCTCACACTTGGTTTTCTGGTTGTAGATCAGAAGCAGGGAGTTCAAACTATGACTTGAAGTTGTTAAGAGTATTAAGATTTATTCCATAAAATGTTCCCGATGTTTATTCTGTCCCTGTTCAGTTTCTTGGAGGGAGCCGAGACAGACGGTGGGAAAAAAAGGCGGCGCTCTCACAACAAGAAGCTGACGAGTACAAGTACCTTTTAACTTCTTGTGAGGTTGCCGTTGGCGTGCTTCGCAACTACTCATTCATTCATACAACACCCTCACCACCACCACCACCACCACCACACACACACACACCACACACACACAAAAAGCAAAGTATTTACCTAGCAGAGTTCCCCCCTTCCCCTAACCCACTGCTAAAAACAGACAGAACCATGGTTGCTATAACCCAAAGCTGTGAAAACGTGTACGCAAGCAAATCCAATCACACCTTCGAATGTGTCTGTGAGGTGTGAGGTGGGCTGCGGCATTTGCACACGGGTGGCAGAAAGAGGTTTGGCCTGGAAGGTTTTCTTCCCCTTTCCCAGCGACCCGCAGAATAACCCGGGAGGTGTGTTTATTGAGGTTGAACTTGACGAAGGTGGGAAAATATGAACTGCTTAAAAAGCAGCACAGATTTAACCTGTGCTGTGTGTCTGTGTGTGTTTGTCTAAACCAAGGGAGGGGGTTTGGCCAGCTGGCAGTCGTTTCTGGGTAGCCACAGTGGTTTAGAAACAAGGTTCTAACTGCGACTGAAAAGTTATTTTAGATTTAAGGGAAGGTGAAGGGAAAAATAGACGTTCATTAGTTGACCAAAAACAAATAGATTTAGTCGAGGGACAAACTGACAGCTATGCCCTTGCCTAAAGCAGTCAAACACACGCATACCTGTCCTTCTCCAACGGTGTGCGTGTCAATGACGGTGACGACTCCGGGGGCGTGAGGGCTGCGCCGTGTGGCGCTGTGCGGGGTCCCCTCCTCGTCTGGGGCGCCCGCTGGCAGCGTGCCAGCCAGCTGGGTCACAACTTTGCCCACCATAGTTAGACCTGTCTTTAGAGTCTGGTGAAAGAGAGATATGACAGGGAGAAAAGAGAATAAATAGGAGAATGAAGAGACAGATCAGTACACAGTTGTTTTGTATTTGACAGTAATGTTGGACAAAGTCCAGTTCAAACAAGTCCAGTTCAAACATTTACATTTACATTTATTCATTTAGCAGGCGCTTTTATCCAAAGCGACTTCCAAGAGAGAGCTTTACAAAAGTCCATAGGTCACTGATCATAACAACGAGATATCCCCAAACATTCATTGTCACTGACAGATAACATGTGGTTGAGTCTGCATGGGAGCCCTTTCCTGTAAAGGGGCCACCTCAGCCTGTGTTCTGCCATGGATTTTAGCATTGAGGGAGACAGTACTGGAGTGTTGGTCAATACAGACGGCTGCATTGGTGGTCAATAGACAACTACCAGTCACTCCGTCTGGGTGCTTGTGTGTGTGACTGTATGTGTGTGTGTGTGTGTGACTGTGTGTGTGTCAAAGTGCCTGTTTGCTCAGTGCTATCCAGCCAGCTGATGATGGGGAGTGCTGAAACAGCAGGAGCCGTGTCTCTGTGTGTGTCTCTGTGTGTGTGTGTGTGTGTCTGTCTTTGTGTCTGCCACCAGTCCCCCACAACCCCACCCGGAATCTCTGCACAGATCAATGGCTCCTGTTTGGACTAGCACTAAGAACTCCACCTGCAGTGATTAGAAAACACATTAGTGTTGATCAATTAGGAGCCAAACGCCTCGCTTAATAATTGATGGGGCTCCCAGCAATTTACACACACACGCGCGCAGGCAGACAGTCTGTTAGTGGGCATGGCGGAGTCGCAGAGCGAGGGAGGAGGGAGTGGTGTGTGTGATCCACAAATCCGACAAACACGAGGCGCCACGCCGTATTGACAGTGCTGCCTGGCCTGAATGCCTGATTAGGCTCTCTGGGGCCCTTTGCGCTGACACACACACATAGAGACACACAGAACCACAGCTGACTCCATTAGTTCAGTACAGTGTAGAGGGGGGATAGACTCCACTTAAGTAGCATTATCCATTTCCTTCAGTGGGGCCACAGAGGTGTGTTTGAGTCAGACACCCTGGCTAGGACCTGAGAGGACACAGGAGTCTCCAGAAGAGCACACACACACACACACACACACACACAGACAGACAGACACACAGAAAAACAAACACACATTCCTTTGTGCTTCGAGTGTTTAAAACTATGAGGCCATGCAAAGCTTATCACATTTCCACCTAAAGGTGTATGAAATGAAACGTTAAAACCAGTAAAAATGTAAAGTTACATCCACTCTGAAAATAACCGTTGATACATGAGCAAGAATAAAGCAGCCTACAGTTGGATACAGTAGCAGGTTTTAAAACATCTTTTTAAGGTCTGGTCCATATTTGACTTATTCCCCTCTCCCTTGTCTCCATTTAGAAACCTTCCATAACCCCCCGACCCAACTTTGATGGTATGGGTAGCCAGAAGGTCGCCACACGCACCAGGGGGAGGCCGTGACACGTGTATTGAGATATATGGTTGTATAAGGCCGTCCATGGGTACAGCAGACAAGATGTCTGGATTTCAGGACCCCTTAACCTTGTTTACCTCCGTTAGGCAATCCCTTTAGCAACGTAGCTCTTTTTGATGTATGCCACCATTAGCTCGCTAATGGGGCTTCTCTCACGCTAGCCGTTAGAGCTCATTAAGGAGAAGGGAGGGCACGGAACAGGGGAATAAGTTGTTCAGTCTTCATAAATCAATTTGCTTCTCTTATGGGAGACGGGGTGGATATGAGAAGAGACTGAAACCATATGGGGAGTCGCCACGCTAGCGCAAAATAGCGACCGGCTACATAAATTTAGCTTGGTATCAAAGGGCTGTTAGCAGTTAGCGACTTAGCCCAAGCAGTGCAGCTCTCCAGCAGAGAAGTAATGCAAACCTATTGAGGGATGGATTACTGTGTGAAAGCTCCTTCAGACAAGCAGGGTTGATGGAGTGCCTCATAACCGTGTCTCCCTCACCAGGAAAGCAAGGTGGATCTAATAACATATGAAAGCTTAGATGTTGGTAATCACACAGCCATTCAAAAGAGACCACGATAGATGTTTTTCACCTAGGACCTAGGTTTATGTTTGTATGTGCTTGTACATCAACTCACTTTAGCAGCACTGATGACGGTGGCTGTGTAGGACTGGGCATTGTCGCCGCAGGCGCCTCCTCGCGATTGGTGACAGCGGATCAGCTATGTGGAAACGAAGGATAGGAAGTGATTGATTGTGAGATGAAGAACAGGTGTGAAGCTGAAGGTGCACTAATTACAACTATCGTCATTAGTCCATATGAAATGTTATACCCAGTACGAACCCCCACGTCCCAGAGAGACATACAAACAGATTTGCTTTATAATCTGAAATATATTTTTTACATTTTCTAGAACGTTTCCCAGACCAAAAACAGGCGGTTACACAAACACTGACCCCATCTGTCAATTACTTTGAGTGGCCCAACGTTATCAGAAAACTACCAGACTCAATTATCCATTAAACATATTGCAGACTTGCTTTTTCATATGGGCCACAAATGCGAAAAATCCCATTAAATTGCCCAAAAAAAAGAACTTTACATCTGTTGATTTTCAAATGCTATCATTTCTAGTGGACTCTTCCTGGAATGAATTGTGTATTTCAGCAGATTAGAGAGGGGGAATTTTGGGGGGGAAATATGCGCTTGTAGTGATAAGCACATCTGCATTCGGGTGCAGAAAAGCGCAGACGCGCGTGTGTGTGCAGTCTCCCCTACCTTGTTCTCTGCATAGGCTAGCCAGCGGCCTCCGAGGGCTATGGGGTTTAGGTTGGGACCAGGGCATGGGTAGCAGCCTGCAAATACAAAAGGTTTTGTTCATTAATGAACTCGAATGAGAAACATTTTCATCTTCTGAAACTGAACTTTCTGAGGCATACACTGAGAAAGACTAATAGACGTCCCTTGCTTTAAGTATGTCAGATTTAGTTATCAGTGATTTCTGCTAATGTGGTAGCCATTTTCTTTGGGGCCCCATGTCCCCTGAGTATATGACTGTCTGTCTGAGTCTCTCTTAAGCCATTAATGTGTTAGTAAGGAGTATCCTGCTTGAGAAGATTAATGACAGGGTAACGAGGGAATGACCCAGAAGGTTGTGTGTGTCTGTGTGAGGGTGGGTGTGTTTGTGTGGGTGGGTGTGTGTGTTTGCATGTGTCTTTTTGCTTTTCACTTGAGCCGCATGACCTAATGGAGTCTGTGGCACCCAATAAAGTGAGCATGGCTCCTGTACGGACTGACTGGCAGACACACTGATCCATGAGGGAGCAGTGAGCATACATACACAAACACACATACACACGCATGCACACACACACACACGTGCATATACATGCATCTTAGCAGTTACACTAATGGCAACAAACAACACATATTTATTGATAAATACATACATTTCCTAGCAGATGAACTATGGGGGGAAAAGCTGCTGTCAATGTAAACTGTCGTGCACAGCAGTCATGAGGAATAGTACTAGTTTAAACACAAGTACAAGTGTAGGAAGTAAATTAGCATGAATCGCATCCACCACCATCAAACAGTCACCACAACATATACACATATGCATGTAAACAGAGCTGTAGACATGATGGATATTGCCATAAGTGCCTGCAGTGCAGATAGAGACATGGACAAATCATAACCCATTGACATTGAACATACACATCCAAACTGACAAACATACACACAATAAAATACAAAATAGACACGTGACATACAATTAAGCACACATACAAGACACACGGACACCCACAAGGTCATGTGAGTGCATGTGGCGTAGAGTGTAGGGGGAAGAGAACAGCCTGACAGTAATTTAGTGCTCAGGGTGCAGATGAGATGGAGGCAGACAGTAATTTAGTGTGCCGAGCCTGGGCCTGGGCCGGGGCCGGGACTGGGGCCGGGGAGGCGGGGAGTATGGGGCTTGAGGTAAGCCACAAGGCACAGTAGTAATGCTAAAGCCCTTTTGTGCCTCTCCAAGGCCAAGGGGAGCCCAGGCAGTGAGATAACATGTGTCTGACACATCCTGTGTGGGGAGAGGGGAGAGGAGGGAAGGAAGAGGGGAGGAGAGATGAAGAGAGGAGGAACAGAGGATAAGAAAGAGGGGAGAGGAGGGAAGGAAGAGGGGAGGAGAGATGAAGAGAGGAGGAACAGAGGATGAGAGGGGAGAGAGGGAAGAGAGGGGAGGAGAGATGAAGAGAGGAGGAACAGAGGATAGGAGAGGGGAGAGGAGGGAAGGAAGAGGGGAGGAGAGATGAAGAGAGGAGGAACAGAGGATGAGGAAGAGGGGAGAGGAGGGAAGGAAGAGGGGAGGAGAGATGAAGAGAGGAGGAACAGAGGATGAGAAAGAGGGGAGAGGAGGGAAGGAAGAGGGGAGGAGAGATGAGAGAGAGGAGGAACAGAGGATAAAGAAGAGGGGAGAGGAGGGAAGGAAGAGGGGAGGAGAGATGAAGAGAGGAAGAACAGAGGATAAAGAAGAGGGGAGAGGAGGGAAGGAGAAGAAGAAACTGAGGAAAGGGGAATGAACAAAGTCTAAATGTCTACGTGAAAGTTCCCAAAGAAATGTTCAAGAAATTATTATAAAAAGCACTGGTAAATCCAGAGTGAAAATATTAGATGAAAGGATCATGGAATACATTTTAAAACAAAAATGAAAAATCTGTGAAGCAAAGTAGAGTATTATTACCCTCAAAAAGATAACATTTCAGAGGCATCTCCACGGTCTATACCATTCAAGAGAGTCTTGAGGAACGTTAAAACATCTGCCCTGAGCACTCAAAAACATGTGCCCCCATCTCCTCCCTGAAGAACAACACTGTACAGAGACACGCCACCTCATCAGATCAGGACCCACATCACAGGATGCTGTCGTGCTCGCCCCTCTTCCGCCTCAGAAGACGTGTCTTTATGTTACACTCCGGAAGCCTCATTCAATAGAACATTTAATAACTATTGAGTATGTTTGGTTTCCTGTGGCCCAGACCGACTGGGAAGGCAGGCAGACAAAGACAAGACACATTAAAGCCGGTTCTAATGGCAGTTTACTGCAGTCAATGACTTAAGTGGACAGCAATGGTCTTCTGATGTGTTTTGGTCTTTGACTTGTTTGTCTTTTATTATAGGTACATTAGCATTAGTAGAAGGGTTGGGAAGTAAAAATATATATTTTGACATAAAAAAAATAAACAGTTTGAACTTATTGCACCTCCCTTTTTAGTAAGTGTAAATAGCATTCAGCTATTTATAAAGCTTCTCTGTGTATTTGTGTTGCAAGTGTGCTGCAAGCTGATAAGAGGTCCAATGTGTGAAGTTAATCAGAGGGGAATTCCTGCTTTTAGCATGTTATGGATGAAAGTGACAAAGAAAATAAACTTGTTGTGGTGTTAAACGACACGTAAAAAGTCCCTTGTAGATGTCGCAGAGTTCACAGTGGCTTACTTGTAACAAAGAATTTTTTGGTGAAGGTACAGCTATCAAATGCAGCTATCTTCTCCTGCAGGACAACAACCAGAATCCTGAAAGAATTAAAATTAAAAATTAAAAGATATTTAGGCAAACAATATCTGCAAAAATACACAAACAAAAGAAACACACGAGAACCAGTGCATTTCTTATTAAGCAATAGGATTTTATAACATATTCAAATCTTGCTGGTGCCAGAATGGCATTAGGTCATCTTGGACTTGACGGTCTCTCTCCACACCACTTTTAATGAACACACAACAATTAATTAACTAGACCTACCGATGAGCTCAGCATTGTGTAGTAAAAAGTGGGAAACAGAAAGATAGCACGTACTCTTTGTTGCAGTGTAGGTCGTAGATGGGTGTCTTGAACTGAACAGACTTGACCATCTCCCCTGTCCGTAGAGAGTACAGGTCCACACAGCAGTACGGGGGGCTTGTTCTTTAAACACAAACATTTTACACATCAAAGATCAATTTGGAACACTGATCTTCAGCAGGCAATATTATTTGATGCATGACTTCATGTTGCCAAGCGTAAACTCTGACACACGCAGCCTTTGTGTGGCTGCAAGAAGCATCTCTTCCTTTCCTCTCCAAAGTCTCTTGAGGTTTCACACAGTATATGTTTCCATTCCAGAAGGCTCTTTCTGGCCTGCTTCCACAAAAATACCAACAATGAAAGGGAGGAGAGAAACACAAGAAGGGAAATGCTTTGTCATGTAATGCACACGTTTTCTGGACACTATCAACAGATAGAGAGAGGGAATATTGGAGGGGCTATCTAACACCAGTGGCTGCTGGCAGAGGGAAATTCTAACATAAATTCTCATCAAGCCTCTTTCCCTTGTCTCTAACTTTGAATCCCCACTGGCAAAGCTTGTGGTGCCTCATTGGCCAGCACTCAATAGAGATACGAGGCTGAGATGTAGAATTGGTTTGGTTTCGAAAGACATGGGGCTATTGGCTTTCAGAAGCCTGTTTACTCCCCTGGTTCATATTCAATCCAATTGTAATCCTCATCAATCTCTGCCTGCGGCTCTGCAGAACATTTGAGATGCAAAAAGAAGTTTGCTCTGAAACGCTTGACTTTATAACATGCTGGTTTAGAAATGTTGCTTGATTTGAACTATTTCCCATTGAATAGTAATAATGGTCTGTCATCACAGGCAATGTGAAATTTAATAAACTTTGAAGTGGTTGCGTAAGGTACTATCCTAGACTCCCGACATATTGATTTGTGATGGTTACGAGATTAGTCAATAGGCAAGGAAGTCAATTGATGACTTGATCAATGTGGATCTTCTCTTACGGTCCAACAACCACATATGTCATCCCAACGAGCCGAAATAATGACAGAGGATTGACAATTTATGAACAGGTTCCCCCTAAGGCATTTGCCATGAGTAACAAGTTATTAGGCTCCACCTCCTTCATGCACAACAGCTGTGTAAGCTTAGGACAGAAGTCATAATACACATCGCCATGCCAATTCAGTGACCAAATCGCCTCTTGTGGTCGCATTACAGATGTAATGTCCGTCTGCCTTCTCAAGCACCGCCACTCCTTGTCTTTTAATGGCGGAAGAAGATCTGCTAATCCCATTCAGACCTCTGGACAGACACAAACAGTGGATGAAATACTGCGGGCGAGCCATTGGAAAGAAAAAAATATCCCTTTTTTTTTAATTTGCACATATCAGGGCATCACAAAGCGGCCAAGACATCTTAAAGTGGCCACAAATTGCCAGGAACATGGAAGCACTTAAGGGGAGTTCAATATGAAAAAGCTGTGGGACGTCACAGCCATGTGCTACTCGATAGCCCCATGTCGTAGCAGTGATCGAGACCAGATAAAGAGTTTTAATTTGTCGTAATTCTCTCAATGAGAGCATCTTTGAACTTTGCTGGTGAAATAAAAGCCAGTCTGTCCCATCTATCCTTCTCTCTCACTTTCTACTGGAATATTCTTTTTCTGATTTTGTTTCCTCGTTTTTTCTCTGGTCAAGTAGACATGGTATTTATGTAAGTGGTGTTCGTGTTCGACCCTCTGTACACGGTATTTATTTTTGCTTTTGCCATAGCAGCAAACGCCAAACAGTATTACTGTCTGTGGCGCTGGACAGGAGGCCCCAAAAGGGCAAACAGAGGCACAGTGGCAGGAAAAAGTCCCTGGCAAAGAGAAACCAATAGAAACCAGATTGAAAGGAAATTCATCTTCCTTTGGCTGAATTTATGGAAGTTGAATATGCGTGCAACCAAACATGCTAGGCAATTTTAAGCTAGGCTAACTTGGCTGTTTCTTGTTGGAAATCTTGTTCTAATTTCTTAAATGGTAACGGACAGAATGTACAGCTTGTGAAGAGCTTTTGGGCCGTCCAGGACTCAAGGCCTGTAAATGTGCTTTCAGGGGGCACCATGTCAGGGTCCGCCACTCTTTGATCCTACCAGGCCGGTGGTTCCAGTGTGTGTGTTTAGAGTGAGACCATGACAGGATTAGTGTGAGCGTGTAAGCAGCACCACAACAGGGAGCCAGGCTAGACGCCGCAGACACGAACACTGCTCCACACTCCCAAAGACGGAGCCAAAGGAATCACCCAACACCCAGCTTGCTCTGTCTCTGCCTCCCCCTCTCTCTCTCTCTCTGTTTCTCCCACTGTCTCACTCTTTCTTTCCTTCCCCATCCTACCCTCTCTCTCTCTTCTCCCCCCCCCCTATTTCTCCCACTCTCTCACTCTTTCCTTTCCCATCCAACCCTCTCTCTCGCACGAACTCGCAGACACCCAACTCTGACACTCGACCCCTCGCTGTCTCACAGCAACAGATATATAGAAACACACACAAGCCCTCGCACACAAACACTCATACAATATAAACCAATTCAGCCCCGCCACAACTTCCAAACCCTGACATACACACTCCCTGACATGGCGTATAACACACCCGCCCACGGGGCACACATGCATACTGTACACACACTCTGGCTGCTGGAGAACGCTTCCCAAGCCAGCGGCTGGACAGTTTGCTGCAGCCACGGCGCCACGGGAGCCCTCAGATCTCTCAGTCAAGCCGGAGAAATAAAACACTGTCTCGGAGCCGTGTGAGCACACTTGCGTATATGTGTCTGTCGGTCTGTCCGACACTGTGTGCGTGTCAGTGTGAGTGCATTCCACCCTTCACTCTCTGTAAGCAGTAAGAAAGAAGATAAAAGAGGTGTCCCATTAGGAGTGGGACTCTGTATTCAGATGTCCAGAGCAGTACACCTACCTACTGCGAGTCAGAAGGGCTTTTCCTGGAGACCTCACAGTGAGACAACAGCACACCCGTCTGTGTCCCGGCAAAGCTAGGATTACAGATTTAATGTGAAACCTTGCAATTAATATATTGCACTTTTCAAAAACCTGTTTGCTGGCGGCTGCTTTATCGATTTCAGCATTATCAGGGTCAGATCAATCTAATTCAAAGCTTTTTGCAAGCAACGAACCCTGGAATTGATTCATGGGACAGTGATAGTCATCTATTATAGAATCAAAATGGCCCACAATTCCATTGTTTTGCTTTGGCAGTATTTTAATAAATGACCCAGTTCTAATGGAAGCAACGCGGGGTCAGTGGTAATATGATTTCCTGGTGCTGGGGACTTGGAGGCGTGGGTTGAAAGCAGGGCTAAATCACAATGATCATTATGGATCATGGCTGACTGTCAGTCCTTGCACATGTTAAGGTGACACTGAGCGCCATTCCCTGGCTCAGTAATAGGACTGTTATGATGGCTATTAGATCAACGTGTCAATTACTATTACTCAAGCTGGTCTTTGCGTCTGATGGATAGAAAAGGGTCAAAAACAGTTGCTGTGTGAGAGCAAGATAAATACACTGCAAAATATTCATATTCAGACCATCAGGCCACTTCCATTGTACAATGACTGTAAATTTGATTTTCTTTGAGAAGGTGCAAAACAGGGAAAAGGGATTTCCAGGTTATGTCTGGAAAAATATCACACACACACACACAGAGCTGAGACAGGCAGTTTGACCTCCAGCTTAAAGACTAAGTGGTCTGAATTGAAAAATGGATGACCTTGGCCTTTTCCAACCTCACAATATATCAAACAGGAATTTGCCTAATCCTAAATTACTAGATAATTACAAAGTACTATGTTGTAAAGTAAATATAAAAAACAAAAAAAATCTCTAAAATAAGCCAGGCATTTAGCAACCTGCTAAATCCATCTCCTGTCAAAAAAGGCTCACCAATAAAAAAGAACCATGAATCAGGGTCATTTACTATCCAGTGCTGCTACTGGAGCTAGCAGACATAAAAAAAGAAAACTGTTGACACAGAACCCGTAAGAGACTTTTACAACCGGGAGAGTGAGTCTCTATTTTAGCAACACAACGGCTTACAATGGTCGTTATGGCCATTATGTCAAACACATACCATTTAATCACATGCTTTTTTAAGAAACATTATGGCATCTGTTATTTTAGCTGTAACACTAGTATGCTGCGATTGCGCTTCACTGAAAGGGTGACTTCTTGTCGACGGAATTGGAAGGGTTTTAATCTGTATGATTTTTGTTTTATGAAAGTGAACCGATGAATAAAAACCGCATCCACTTCTTGTGGCAGGGAGATCCGCAGGGGAAAACCTGGAAAGGGATTTAAAACGAGGCAAATAAATGTATTTACAAGGGAAAAACGTCATCACGTTTCCAAATGCAGACAATTTTTTTACGAGCTGCCTGAATGTGAACGACAATCACACGGTGGAAATACAAAACAAACACAACCTTCAATCATGATGTTGATCGGGATGTAAGCAGGCTGGAAGTGTTGTGAGAGTGGAGGAGAATGCCCACATCAGGCATTTCATTTCATTTCATACCAACTTTGGGTATTCTTGTCCTCGTATCAACAAATGGGTTGAACTTTGTAGGATGCGTCTACCGTAAATATATATTTTAACACCAACCTAAATTTTGGAAGAAGAGCTCAGCAAATCACCCATCCAAATGCACTTATTTTAGACTCATTCTGTTAGTATTGGATGTTCTGGAATATCTGTTTATTTAAAATGTATCTTGTTTTGCTTGCTTGCTTCTTTGAGACATGGTCAGGAAAATCCTATTTTTTTTCTTTTTTTAACTAAGGACATACAAATTAGCAGAACTAATCTTTGGACCAAGATCAAACTCCCTGTCCTTGATTTAAAACAGTCTTTTCTACATGCAGACAAAAAAAGGTACAGATGACAACAATTACATTATTTACATAGGAATCAAGAGATGTGGGTGGCAAAAGAGACACAACATTCAGGAGGTTTGACTAGTTCTTCCAAACCTCCCCACTTCTTTCTACACCCACCCCTCCAAACGTCCTCTTCCTCCTCTCGGACCCAACACACAACAAACGCTGGCCACATCAGAGGCAGCTGCGGGCCCAAGGGGGGCCACAGTGATTCCGGCACGCCGCGGGCATTAGCGGGAAAGTAATTAGGGTAAAAAGTTCAACCACAACTTCATGTCTGCAGCGCTGCCAGAGAGAAAATTCCTCTACGTTCAGTACAGTACAACGCCATATTGAAAACACATTCCCCAGTGATGCAACAGTGTTCAATGACTAAACCACACAACAGAGTCACACAGGTGGCACCAAACAGAAGCAACTCAAAAGTTACTCCTTGTAAAAAAAGACTGTCTGATAAGACACTGGCCACTTCGACAATAACCAAATAAAGTCACATTATGAGATATCAATCAATATAATTTAATGGCCTGGAACATTAAATTACATATAACATAGGAAACAATACCACTGATTCAATATCCAACAGAGATTAATGCATTAATCTCAGGAGTTAAAATGCTATTTATGCTATTTAATAAATAGTATTTATTAATAACCCATAACTTGCAATATACCAACTTAATGTGTAGCAATTGATGAGGGTAAAAGTAGTACAAAATATATTATTTTTCAAAAGCTCAATGCGTCAGTTTGGTAATTAAGAAACAGATATAGCTATCAGTGACAGAATGAAAACATACAAATGGAAAATATGGCAGACTGCTTTAAACTCCTCAAAGACACATTTCAAAGGAGAGGGTCTTCCTTTCCTTAGAGACCTTGAGTTATATGACCGTACAGTCTGCACGAAATGCACCGAGCCAAGATCTAAGGAGAAACCTGCACCTGCAGACTCTCAGAGCAACTTAAGAGGAAGGAGAATCCATGACTGAACAACTGAGTGCTAAATACCGTTAGCATCCCTCTGGTCCATTCCACTCTCTTATCGACAGTAACAGCTTCCAAGTTGAAAATATGTCTACGTAACAAGCTGAACCCTGGTTCAAATCCCATGTTAAAGTACAGTGTCCTGGTTTCTTTCCAGGAGAGGTACTTAACCTTGGTTTCACTAAATTGGTTATATGTCATCCTTGCACGGAAACAAAATAATGAAAATATATCAAATTAATTGTCATGGACATCATTGTCAGAAATGTACCGTTTTGAAAGAAATTGAGATTATGTGAAACTGTTCAGACAGTTAAAGGCTATGGCAATCACACAGTATGGGCTATTCTGTCAACTGAAAAGTAATTACACATCATTCCGACAGTCAAGGAAATGTTTATGTATACTACTTCCAGTACTACTGTGTTTAATCTGACTTCCTATTTGAGGAGGGAAAACTGGTGAGGCAGAACATATTTTCGGCAGACACAAAACAGACGTGCAAGTCAAAATAAACTCTTCAAAACGAAGCCAGAGACCGGCCAGTTTTACCAGTATGCCTGCGCCAAAAAATAGGAAGTTAGGATGAGATTACAGACATTCGCCATTCATGAAAACAAGACAAAAGCGCATGATTTCATCCAAACGTTTTTTTAAGTGAACACGACATCCACACTGACAGATATTTTTATAAACAAAGATCAGTATCCATTTCTAAATGTACTTGAGTACTGCACACACTTTAATGTGTTTGAATCAACTAGGAACCATTGTAAGCACAAAGGGCACCAATATTAGAACAGAGGTCATACAGCTGCTCAGACTCGATTCGTCTTGAATTATTAACAAACTTCATAGCCAATGGACCGCACACATTGGCTGTAGTGTGTGTGTGTGTGTGTGTGTGTGTGTGTGTGTGTGTGTGTGTGTGTGTGTGTGTGTGTGTGTGTGTGCGCATGGAGTACAAGGATCATAGTGTGCCTGAGAAAAGAACCATCGGTCTCATGCTGGTTATAAAAAGCGTCACTTATCCAAATCCCTTTAATCTGGTGCTTCTCTTAATACAACGCTTGCAGATTTCCATTTAATACACTTTAGAAAGGGGGAAACCTCGCATCTGTTTGGCTAAACCTGTCATGAAAATGCAATGAAAAGTGAGGCTTAGTATCACATAAGGCTTTCTTTTAAATGTTATGTGGAATGAGTGGGGTTTATCGCCCGCAATACTGTAATTAATAACGAGCCGTTAGGTGACAACAGGACTTACTCTGGAGAGGCTTTGGATAAAGACACTGGGGACAGGGACATGTCATGTATCCTTTAGGATCACTCGCGCTTTGTTTACAGGTGGCCATTTTGATTACAAAAGGGGTTTTGATGAAGATAAAAGCACGGATAAAATGTGATGTTTATACTTACTTTAAACACATACTATACTCAGTTTTGATTAGTGTTGTTGTGTGAAAATCCTTGATTTAGCCCTCAGGTTTATTACACTGTGATCTGTTAGCGATGAACCATTACTTCTGTCATGGTTGTTTGTATAGACAAGATACTTTATATTTTGCTGCCTCAGAATTCCAACAACAACCTAAACATTTTAATATTTATGTTATTTCATAAGAAAAACTAGAAATTAATTGTATTAAGTAATATGACTTAATATTTAACAAAAATATACTCCAGAATTTGAATTACAGAATTGTAAATCACTGAGACTGACCATTTAAAAGAGACTGAAAAGTCAGACAGTGGTGGCAGGTTACACTACAGCTGCTGCCCAGGGCCTTTTGGGAGGGGTCAACACAGGCTCACGTAGCCATGGTGACCACATGATATCACTGTAGTCTTCATGTGTCGAGGGACTCCAAAAAACTAATAATGCAGTAATCTCAATCTCCATGATGACAGAAGACTATATTGGTTAGAACAGAGAGACAGAGAGAGACAGAGAGACAGAGAGACAGAGCGAGATAGAGCGAGACAGAGAAAGAAAGAGAGAGACAGAGACAGAGCGAGACAGAGCGAGACAGAGAGAGACAGAGAGAGACAGACAGAGACAGACAGAGACAGAGAGACAGAGAGAGACAGAGACAGACAGAAACAGACAGAGACAGACAGAGACAGACAGAGAGAGACAGAGAGAGACAGAGAGAGACAGACAGAGACAGACAGAGACAGACAGAGACAGACAGAGACAGAGAGACAGAGAGACAGACAGAGACAGACAGAGACAGACAGAGACAGACAGAGACAGACAGAGACAGACAGAGACAGACAGAGACAGACAGAGACAGACAGAGACAGACAGAGACAGACAGAGCGAGACAGAGACAGACAGACAGAGACAGAGAAAACCAAATGCACCCACATCCTCTGAAGCATCTGGAGGGGTTGAAAATGTCAGTGAATCGACTTTCTCTGAGACTGCAACAGTCCAGTTCTCAGTTCTCTTGCTTCGTGGCAATGAACATTTACCCTAGGAGAGTGTCCTCTGAGACACCCACATATGGTTAAGCACCTCCGCATTACCCATACAATTTGCATTCGTTGTGAAACAGCAGCCTTAAATCTTTCTAAATTGTAATACCTGCAGACCTTATTAGAATGAAAGAAAAGAATAAGAATGAAGGCAGGGGTTGGAAAACACAAATCCTTTCCAGATCTGTGAGGAGGCATACCAGGGCTTGCAATGGCACAGGCATTCTTGACTAATTCCCAAAGCCCACTGGCACCGGTGCAGAGCATGAAGGGAACGCATATGTAACTTTGCTGTCAGGAAAATCACTAGATCCATACATTGTTGAGACTTAACGTATAATCCTTTCCATTGATAAAATTATGTTGAGTGTGCCTGGCTGTGCTAGTCCACAAATAGAGGGATCGGCACACTTTTTTTTCCTTCTCTGGTTTTCCTTTAATTTGCAGATCTTGTAATCTAAGCCTCGAGCTGACTGAACCAACTCCTAACCCAGCGCTCCTGTAGCGGCCAAGACTCCAATCTGTTTTCCATTTAAGTGTCAAGACGGCATCCTTTTTGGTGGTTGACAAAAGCTGTTATTTCAAAATGATTATATGCTAAAAACTGTGTGAGGACCTTAGTAAGTGTACGACCCAGCCCAATGGAAAGTACTGTGCCCTTCGGGGGGTTTCCTGCCTATTAATGTAGTGTTCTTTACCAAACACTTCTCTACAAGACGCCACGGGCCTTGCCATTCAGCCAGAGGTCAGGGTTTCTGCCTTTCAACACGGTGCATGTTTTCAGCATTATCGCCAAGCGTCGCATGGGTGCTCAGCCAAACCGTCGAAACCCTCCCTGTGTCTGCGTCAGTGACGACATGGCAAGGGGCTGCAGCGGCGGCGGCCGCAGTCCCTGGAAAACATCGGGAAGGTGGTCCTCATCAAAGTCCAGCCGAAGACAGACTTCCTTATTTCATTTCCCGGGGAGGAAATATCGAGTTAAATTTCGTGCTGTTCTGGAAGAGGAGCAGGGAAAATGGGAGGAGCCTGGGGTAGGATGGTGGGAGGGAGAGCAGGGGCTGTGTGTATGTAGAGCCCAAAGCAGCACGCCCGGAGTTCTCTCTGCATTTCACTCCCACACTTTCGTTACCTCTCTCTTTACCAGGTCAGGACATGGTGTGCCCACTCCCCACTCCCCAAGTGGCCACATGTCTGCTTGATCTTCTCTTCTTTCTGTCTCTCTCTTCCTCCCTCTAGAAAGGGAGGCTCTGAAACTGCTTCAGTTGCCCAATACCCAGCTTTAGTCAGCCTGACCAGCGATCCCAAAGGCTGGTTCCATCCCAGACGATCACACCCTGGGCCCCGACAGCGTACGCAAGGGTGGGGGTGGAGTCCTTTGATGCTTCTTATTACACACCGAAAATTACAGGCTTTCAAACTTACTTAAGATTTGTACCTCATAACATCTGAATGTCATGGAGAACATTCAAAACACTCCCCCCTTTCCACACTTGTTAAAAGGGAAAATGTCATAAAGACAACAGTGACAGGACACTCCATTAGTTCAAGGGAGTAAGTTTACCTCCTCCATGTTGCGTTTCAAAAGTCTCTGGTACTCTATGTTCTCCCCCAAGTCAGCGGTTTATCCAACTGCATTTTGTCTATCACAAAGCAAGCCTACAATTATCAAATAAGGATAAACCTACCAATAGCCAATAGCATATCTTGTTCACAATGTTGTAATGCTATATGACCTGGGCCCTGTTCCATAAAGTGAGTTTACTAAATAAGCCAGGCTTATTTTGCTGTGCTGCCATGTTATTTTACTTTATTAACCACTATCAGTAACATCAAAACAAAATTCAAGCACATGTTTGTTTGATCATTTGAATAGGTCAAAATATGCCAACCAAAATCTCTCACGACCAGACCAGTCCGTAACATGTGACTCAGTCATGTTGCTGTGACATTCTCAGGGTTGTCCCTGTGCCTGATTATGCAAAGTCTAAATGATGAAGCAGAAAACAGGCAGGCCAGAGAAGTAGAATGACTAGAGCAGACTCGACTCTTCTCATCATACAACAGACAATTCAAAAAGGGGCACCCAATAAAATAAGAGGCTGCTTCAACGCCAACTGACGTACATCACCACCGACCAATGGTCATGGTTAGCACATATGGAAACTGAATTACGAGTGAGTGAGTGAGCAGGATTCAACTTTGACCTCCTTCAAAAGGCCATTTGGTTACAGCTAATGGACTGTAGCTCTGTTTAATTGACGTCAGTAAAATCCACTTTCCTACAATGGAGGAAAGTTTTTTCTGTAACGTTTTTGTACCAGGTCACTATAAGACTCATTCCTGAGTCCAAAGTCCCTTTAAGGATTGGGCATGCTTGGACATCGTGAATTTAACAATACTTCAACTAGAATAGGAAAGTGCAAGACATAATCCACTTCCAGTTGACCTACGAAGTGATGTCACAGACATCAGGGTCAGAACTTACCCTGAGGACCCGGTACTCTTGCACACCCCCAGCAGCGGTCTCTTGTCTGCAAAACCGTCCACATTCAGAGGATCTAGAAAGCACAAGAGGAAGAGGATGAGGGACTGAAGAATTGTACAACTGAGTGACACAACAAAGAGAGACGTTCATTAAAAGGCCACTGGGAGGTCTGCTACCACTCCAGGAAGTGTGGTGATTACATTATAACAACTGCCCACAAATCATAGCATGAGGGGAGTCCAAATATCCATAAAGAATATATATAAAATATTATTTATATACACACACACATTTTCCTAATTGTTTTGGGATCTTTTCCCTCTGCTCCCCTCATCTTGTATCTGTTAACTTAGTAGGGACTCATCAACACTGACCATCAAATAATGTCCGGTTTGCATTAAGATTTATGGGGAATCACATTTAATTATATTGACATTAAAAAGGAGACTTTGATACGCCACCCTTAGCAATGTGTTGAATTCACATATTTCCACACTGAGGCACACTAGGGAAGAGAGAAGGGAAAAGTACAGAAAGCAAGAAGAGAGAGAGAAATGGGAGGCTTCCCATTTGGAGAAAACTTGCAACATAAAAAATATAGATCACAGATTTTCCTTCGTCAGTTCAGTTTTAAAGACTGAAAATGGGGGTATGGGGGCTTGAGGAAGATGTTAGCCTTTAGAGGGCTGTAATTTGGGCTTGACAGTAATCAGTGTAAGTTCTTGTGGTGTGGTGTGGTGTGGCGTGGGAGCCGAGAATGTTGCTCCTCCAACCCTTCACACTCCAGAACCTTCTTTCCTCATATTTCTGTCATCTGACATCATAAGCAGTTACGATATTGAGCTGTGTTACAAATGCGATGGCTCATAAAGACAAAATGGTTTCCATGTAGTAAATCAAGCGTTTAGTAATTGTTTTGTTTCGTTTTTTTAACAAATGTTTTATTTTTATTTTTTAATAGGCCTAGTATCTGATGACAAAAATCTGAGTGATTCTACATTGATTGCAGGTAAATCTGCTCAGTTTCGTTCAAATTTCCATACATCTATTTGTGAGCGATAGCTGGTTTTGAACTTATTTATAATAGAATTGTAATTACACACTGTAATTGCTGTCAAAATTACTTTCAGTTTCAGAAAATGAAACAGTTTAAATGATGGCTATGGCGAGGTAGATATATACGTCAGAGACTTCTCTGTTCAACAAGCTAAAAGGAGCAACAGCTGACTACGGCATATTCCAAACATCCTCAATGATCATCTATTGTATTTGAGGACACTTAGAGGGTCAGTTGTCCAAAAGGACAGAGGATGCAAAAACCCGGGAGTGGATAAACGGATTTGTTCCCCTTCGGAAAACCGCTGTTTCCTCCTCTATTCTGGGAAAAGGAACCTTGCCTTATTAGAATCAACACCTATTTTCGGGACTTTTCCAAAATCCGCCCACCCAGGCTCCACATCCCAAACAATTGGCCTTTTAACAGCCGGCCACAGTGCAACACTGTTTGCGCCCTGGCAGATTGCAATCAGTGTCCTCCCCTCCGCTAGTACAATCCATTTCTATATTCCACCGAGAGAATCGCTCCCCTCATGTGTCGGGTATCTGCTGCTTCCTATTACTGTAGTTAGCTTTCATCCCCTTCCAGAGCCCCCTTTCAATGCTGTCATTGTGCATTGTTGAAATCTGCCAAAGGACCGGAACATGGACCGAGAACAAAAAGCTGATTTTCTCACCAAGAAATGCCACATGCTAACAGTTCATGCTGCTTCTCACAGCGCTGAATGATACCTGCAGTGACAGCAGATTCAAACTTCATGGCTGGAGAAGAACAAATTGGCGGAACAAAGGAAATCCAATTGAATCTGGGCCTTAGATATGTGAATGCTTTATATTAGATAGAATCAGGTGCGTTGCCGGGGAATAGGTCAATTTATCACCACGGTAATAGTTAAAAATAAACTTTGATCCTGATGTATTTTCTATATGTGTGGATGGGAGTATGGGGACGAATAAACCAATGAAACATTTCCACAGGCTTGTTTTTTTACTTTACTGTACCAATTTACCTCGATATTAGAAGAAGAAAAAAGCACAAAAAAAACTAAAGGCACTGCTGGCCCATGGCGTGCAGAGGTAATCCTTCACCTTTTCTTCCCTTTTATTTGTGGTCTGATTGAAAATGATTAGATAAAACCCCTGAGTATGTTCTTTGGGCTGTTTCTCTTCCTTGGCTAACCTTTAATAAATGCAATTACTCCCCATAATACAATATGGCTGATGAGACAGTTGTGATCAGAGATTCAAGGAGGTACAGGGGGGAGAGGAAATGGAAGGATGAATAAACAAAAGGGTAGAGGGAGAAAATAGGTAGGAGGGAAAAGAGAGCATGAAAAGGGAACTTGAGCAGAGAGACAGAGAGATTGTTAGATAAAGGTAGAGAAACGATCAATAGATAGATAGATCGAGAGAGAGAGAGAGAGAGAGAGAGAGAGAGAGGTTTACTAGCAGTTTGCCGGCAAAGTATCTCACTTCAGAGGCAGCCAGAGGCAGCTGAGGCCAGGCCAACACTAATCTTCAAGGACTGACTTTAATATTAAGATGAGAACATGGAAGAGAGAGAGGGAGGGCTCTGGCAAGAGCCTCTAGTAAGAAACAGAGGGCAGCAGTCTTTAATTTCACCATGATGTATCACTGTGAAAAAAAACTGTGCAACCCCAAACTGCTTGAATTATGACACACTTAACTTAATTTCAAGTATCGTCCTTGAACACTGACAACAGATTTCAAAATATCCAAGTGATTCCTTTTTTGGAGAAAGAAGATTCTTTGTAGCATTGCAAAACGCACAAAGGAGGAAAAAAACAAGGCAAATGTGCTTTGAAGTGCATAAATTCAGCTACAGCACATTTCCACCACTTCTGCATATTTGGTGGATAAATATTGCAGAGAAACGGGCGGCCAGAGGAGTGGTGAAGCAGTTCATGTGACATGACAAGGTGAAAACAGCTGAGCTATCCTCTCAATTCCGGAACGACAGCGTCTTGGGACAGCGTCTCTTGAAAGCGCAGTCGTAAACTATGTGCATCACAGTCAAAGGATATGGGACGGAAAGCTGGTCTGCTTTTGCTCTAGGCTAGATTGAGTCCTGAACTAAAAAAAGTGTTTGATTGAATCATGAGTCACGACTGACTCCTCGAAAACTTCAAGCTATAACTAAGCGAATTTCTAGTATGTTTACCAGGCCAGCGTGGGCCTGTATTGAGGGTGAACAGGCCAGCATGGGCCTGTATTGACAGTGATGTGTTGGCAGAGTCGTGGGCACGTGACGGCAGGGAATAGAATTAGAATATCATTATTGTACCATTGTATCTCCCTCTCATAGATACTTACTGATGAGGGGAGCTGGCAGGATGCGGGCCGCTCGTACTGGGCCATGACGCACAGAGAACAGCTCCTGGGCCTCGCCACTCAGCTGAGGAGAAACACAAACACATACTGGGGTTGAAAAACCACACTCACAGACACAAGTGCATAGATTGTAACACACTGCATAAACGTGCGTGGTTATAACTAGCACATCCTATACACTTGAGGCCTACACACACTTCAGAACTTTCATGCTGTGCCAGACTGTACACTTGTGACCCCATCATAATAAACCAATGATAAACCCAGATTCAACCACAAGATAATGTATCGCTTCCAAGCCACATCAATGACTCTAAACTCAGACATGGACGGGGGAGACAATGCTGTCTCAGTCTAAGAACCCAGCTCGTTTATTCTGATGGCTTTTGAATAGTGTGAAAGGGCTCTGAAAGATATGATCCTGAAGAGGAACAACAGATAACCGTTTCAATGTTCACACCAGTGGATAACGGCTGGTTTAATTGCTGACCTGGCTTTGCAGGGCATTTCGATGCTTAGTTTGTAGGGATTGTCAGTACAAATGTGGAGGTTGTGTTTAAATGACCTTGATGGAAAAAAGGCCATGTTTAAAAATGCCTCTTCTCAAAGGCAAAAAACATGGTAATTTTGTATTCAGCCTTTAGATACTCTGTGTACCAGTCCACCCATTGAGAAACAAGGTACAGCAAATCCATTGAGCATAGAGCACTCCAAAAATCATCCCACAACATTCTACACATTTTAGATATCCCTCGAAGAAGATAATGAAACACAGCCCTATAATCTTATTATTATCATCATCATTAGCTGCATCTCCACCATAATAAACAAGTCAATCCTTGGTGGAGACACCAGTTCAGCATGCTCTTAGGAGCGCTCCTGCAGTCAACAGGCGCATCCTTCTAATCATTCTATTCCATCCTGAGGCCAGGGCCAGCCAACTCGGCGATACATCCTAATAGAATTATCCACCTCAGCATGGTGACCAAGCTGCACCGGGTGCAAGGATAAAAGTCAGGCCAGGGGGAAGGCCGGAGGACGGGAGGGGTGTGGGACGGCGTCAGGGACAAAGACGAGAGACAACGATGCAGGGGGGGGCTGGGATACAAAGAGGGATTTGTTCACACTGTAAGAAAAATAATCTATTCCTACTGCGTGGAATGGGTTTCTCATGGTGGAGGCGGTAGGGGCACGGGGGGCACAGAGAAGGGAAGTAGGAAGGGGTCGGTGGTTAAAGTGCCAGCCAAACCGCAGAGTAAAAGCTACCAAGCTCAGAATAATGGTCCCCCGTAGCATGGCAATGCAAACGAGCGGCCTACTCTTCCTGTGGCAGGCCCAGAGGGGAGGGTGACAAGGGGGCTTCACGGCAGACTGGTACCACTGGCAGTAGTAGGTACATTTAACCTCAACGGGTATTGACCCTTTGACCATTAAGAACTATGGTACTCTAAAAAGGAAATACGTTTTCCATCCTGTTTTACTGAGGACACAGACTAAAAACTAGCAGGATGCTAGTTACCATATCTACTCTAACAGTTAACTGTAGATACACAAGGATTATGGTTAGTGGCAGATAAGAAGAGTGTGGCATCCTGTGTTTCAGGCTAGCGTATGAATGCTTGGATATGCAGGGTCAAGCCCCTTGATGGCTTGAATTGAGGCTTGATGCATGTAATGGCACATTGTTTTAAGAGCTAAAGCCCTACTTTTGTGATTCTTTTTTCTTTTTTTTCTTCTTTGCGTTAAATTACAGTGAAACATGCATTATCACATTACCGGTGCCTTAATCTGCGTGTTTTAAGACCATAAACCCATCCAAGGGGATGATCGCTCTTTTGCGCAATTAGTAGTCTTTTCAAAGTGGCGGATTTGGAGCCTGTGTTTTTATTAAAAGTGCTCAGGTCCAAGCGGTGGCCCAGAGATTACCCAGAGCATGGGACCCACTGGGGGGGTTAAACGAAACACAGATACTAGGAAAATACAAAGAGGGAGGTTGTGGGGTTGGTGGGAAATGGAGAGAGTAATGGAATTTGCTGGATTGTGTGTGGAGGTTTTAGGATAATGCCACGAAGGCTATTGTGCATTACCCTTTCGCTCATCCTGGCCTTACGAGGCTTGGTGGGACACAGACAGCCATCAACAACATGTGACACGACATTAGCAGCTCATAGCAGGCCACGAGACAGGCAATGTGCCAAATTGCTCATTTAGTTTAAAGATATATATATTTATATATATATTCTATTTTTGTTTGACTTTTTCATTGCATTTGTGGGTCAGATATATTGTGGAAACTGGTGTTTTAATCTCTGCGCTGAACAATCGTCCACTGTGACATATATTTTCTGTTTGGGTCACATTCAGTACTTAACTGAATTGACAGTTTGTTTTATTGAGTGTACTGAAAATGAATGATGCCAAATAAAGCTCATACATGTGCGGACCATTTTCACTACTGGGACGCAAAGCAGACAGTGTTAACAACTCCTTTTCTTTGAAGCTGATGAAACTGTGTCCATGTGAGTGTGAATATCAGTCTGCTTCCATCAGGGACTGTAGCTGTGCAAGTATTTAATAATAACACTGCCGCCCCACACACCACTCTTCAAAGTGGGTCATTACCCTCCCAACACCTCTTCAGTCCAACAATTAGCTCACGCTAGTCTGCATCTTATCAGCCCATGGCGGGCGACACCTCTCCAGTCAAAGATCCGAGTCTGAGGGGGCGGTAATGCGTGTGCACAGCAGCAGATGAAAGCAGATGAAACTGTGTGTGAGTGTGTCTGTTTTCACTGTCTTGTTTCTCGTTTCTAGGCCATTATAGAAGGTGTCGGTTTAGCAACTGTCAAAAACACTTCACAACCGCTGAGGGCCAGAAACAAAAGCGTTTTCATCTCTTGTCTTGGAACCCAAGGCAACACCAGATACCTCCTAACCATAACCTGCCAGAGAAATAAAACTCAAGAGGGGAGATAGTGGGATAGAAGTGATAGCTGATGAAAGTTCAACTCAGTGAACCGAATAGCAATGGAACCAAAAACCCTGTTCACGGGGTACGATACGACATAACACTGGTCACATGGCCTCCTCTTTAGTTCCTGCAGTAGAGCAATGAACAGCACACAGGTTGCCACACCAAACTTAGTGGACAGCCTCTGCCTTGAGTGTGTGTGTGTGTGTGTGTGTGTGTGTGTGTGTGTGTGTGTGTGTGTGTTGTGTGTGTGTGTGTGTGTGTGTGTGTGTGTGTGTGTGTGTGTGTGTGTGTGTGTGTGTGTGTGTGTGTGTGTGTCTGAGGGAGAAAGTGTGTGTCGTTTCCTTTGTGGCCAGTGGATGTTTATAAAAGGGACTGATTAAGGACTTTAGTCTGTTTAGATCTCACAGGATGTATGTGAAGTTTGCATGTTTCGGTGACAGGCTGTGCACGTAACTCGATAGCACTCAAGTGAGGCCTTTGCTAAAGTTGTGGGTTATTTGTTAATTCACCAAGCTGACAAAACCCTGTAATGATTTTCCAAAACTTTCCAAAAAGGAATTCCATAATTATACATTTCAAATATTTCCTGGAAGAGAATCTGACACTTTAAATGTCATTAGAAACAACCTTCCAACATTATAGGCTTTGCCCATCTCACAACTACACATATAAGAAACTAAATGGAAAGATCAAATTAATTAAATAACATTGTCAGCAGTACTGGAGGTCTTTCTAATGATTCACCTTTAACACTTTCAGCTTTCAATCCATCATTCTCCTGCCAAAACACAACCCTTCAAACAACAAACATCAGGTCTGCATGGGTTCCTCCTGAATGAATGAAACAGCCACCATCTTCATGAATCTCCTCCTGAGTATGTCAACCAGACACCATCTCCTTGCAGGGTCTATTTCCTCAGTAGCCTGTCTGCCTGTCAACTCGAGAAGCTCCATCTACCGCGGAGGCCTTTTTGTGTGTCACTCGCACCATTTGGCTGACGGTAATTGAGGTTCCTAAAGAGTTGTATTGGCAAGTGAAGGTCTCTGGTTCTAAGGTCCAGTGTAACTGTAGTACTGTTGTTTTGTTTGAACACACATCAGTCATAGATGCGTCTGGTCAATTCAGTCTAAACAATGCAAAATTGTACATTCAATTTTAAATTGTCAGAGAATATCAACAATAGAAAACAAAAAAGTAAGCCGTTTTGGCGGAAATCCTCTGACTAAGAGCTTTATAGATACATAATTGTATACAAGTTAAAAAATAAATAAATTGAATTCGGACTCAATAAAAAACAATGGCCTTGCACTAGTCAACACTGACACCTAGTGGTTAAAAAGATGTATGCGCATTTGACACCTAGATATTTCTTCTGAAAAAAAACAACATACCACCTAAAAAGACCAACAAAAGGGGCGCCCCGGTGGTTTACCCGACTAATGCAAAGACTAATGCAAAGACTAATGCAAAGACTAATGCACAGACTAATGCACAGACTAATGCATGCACCATGCAGGCTGAGGCCTACACTAAGATGTCAAAGTGCTACTCACCGATATGCTCCAGACTTGCATCCCATCAGAGTAGCCAATCATCAGGCAGAGAGGGGGTTCGCTGCTGCCGCTATGCATCTCCATGAACTCTGGAGAGCGAGCCGTGTCTGGACACAGGGAAACAGGGCAGGGGGCAGACATCTGACTGGGTGCTGCTTTGGCCAGAGAAATGATCAACAGAACTACATAGAGCTTGACAATGACATCAGTCTAACACTAACTCTTTTTATTTCACCTGTTAGAAATAAAAGTGTTGTTAGACTCTAATAAGACAAGACACCTCCTGGACACGGGTGTTCAAAATGACTGTGACATAAGGACAGTTGCCATGATAACATCCTCAAACATGCATATAACACACTGCATTGCAGTCCCTTCTCATTTTATCTGAAGATTTCTCAATGTTTTACTCTGGTGGCGGTCGCCCTTTTACTGGGTGTGATAAAAACGGAGCCTCGAGACCTAATGGCCCTCACAGATAACCAAACCCCATCTGTGGGGACCATATAACACTTCAGGTCTGTTTAAAGAATCATTCAAAGTTGGTAGTAATTAATTCTAAAGTAGCTGAATGTTCTATAGAGTATGATAGCATGTCTTATCAACACAGCTGTCAGACTGAATGCAAGATCCGACACACTGACACACACTGGCTGACACACAATGATATTACTACGAGACTTCAGATCTGTCAGAGAATTGAACCATTAAATGTTTGACAAATGTCTATAAACTACTAACCATTGATGTCAGCTTTTTCAAATCGAACCCAGATGATTTTCTCTTTCTCATCAGTAGGGGGCGCTCCAGTATATGCCTTAAAAGAGGAGACATTAATAGGACATGACAACAATGGCAAAATGCATGTGGAATTTGTCACCATTCCGTTTACATTTGACTGCTTAACTGGACATGGCAATTGAGGTATCTTATGTAATTCATACACTCTTTAAGAGAACAACAGAAAAAGCAATGTGATATTGCAAGCAGTATGAAAACATGAACCTACCTGTGGGACAACATCTTGCAGGAATGTCACAACACTTTCCATATATGACTGCTCCCTGAAATGACAGATTACATTTACAGAACCTATCTATATAGATAATCTACATGGAAAGACAGTTTGATGCAGTGGTTGCAAGAGTGGCTGAAACAACTCATATAGGGGAGTCATAAACAAGTCATAATGATTTCTCCACGTAATCTTTTATTCTTAGAGATCTTTAAAATATGCACAGACAGGAAATCTCTGAAGACAAAAATAATAACAACCATAGCTGAGAGTGACCAGATATAGGATTACCAACAACTGATAAAATGTGTCAACTACAACAATCAACAATTAAAACCCATCACATGATGAACTCTCTGATTGTTCGGTGTAGAACATGTGTATGTGTGTAGGATTCTTACGTGGCAGCCTGTGCTCGTACCACAACCCCTCCAGCACAGCGACTCGGTCTGCGCGGAGAGTCTGAGGCCATTATGTCTTTATTCTGCTGAAAAGAAAAACAGGGATATGACTGTTACTACAGAAAAACACATTATTGAGGTCAATGACTTGTATTGGGATTTTATTAGTCAGGATTCCTGTAGTCATCCTTTGTGCAATGTGTCTAGAACAGACAGGGAGATAGGACTCCTATCCCATCCTTTACAGACTTAATGTTCTCCAGCTCAGGATTTTTTTTCAATAAAATATTGAACCATACACTGTTAGCCAAAGTTGGATGGAAACCCCATATTTTCAACTCGCAATGTTCTGGTTTAAACATACTTAAGCAAACTTCACAAAAACATAACTGAGACACTTTGTTGCTAGCAATGGTTGTGGAACTTTGAGCAGCTAGCAATACATTATTTGTCTTAAACAATTTGCACTTCAGTGCTCAGCAGACTTGGGGGGTCTATAGATATGCCAATGCCAGTATTTTGTTGTACATTTTATCTTGTTTATTATGTTTACTGTATGCCCACCAAAGTAAATTCCTTGTTTGTGACTACTTACTTGGCGATAAACACTATTCTGATTCAGATTATTTCGTATAGAGGATTTGCTAAAACAACCACACTTCAATATATAGTCTGAAAGAGTTTACAAAAATACTAGCAGTAACACAAACCTGCAAGCTGGTAACAACATAATGGATCATTGCTTGTAACAAGCTTACGTCCTTTCTAGCTACTTAACCCTTGTGTTCTCTTCGGGTCATTGTGACCCATCAGTCATTGGGACCCCCCCACGTGTTGTGACAACTTTACCTCATTCAAAAATAAAGTGAAGCATTTTCTTTTAACCGTCAGGCTGTCTCACACCCCCCACAGCGCAAATGTTAAAAGAAAATGCTTTTTATTTGTTTTTGTATTGGGTAAAATTGTCGCAGCAGAATGATGGGTCGTTGTGAACCTTCGGGTCATTGTGACCGAAGGCAGCACAAGGGTTAATTAACAACAAAGATGCAGACGAACAACTGCAAGTTAAATGGCTAACTACTAGCGTTTCCCAACATATTTAAAACTTGTCCGAGTGCACAGTACATGATGGATAAGCTGTCAATTGAATTTGAGTATTTAACTGCTGAAGAGTAACAGCGTTTCCACTGTAAATGTTAAGATGTACTGTATAGATAGACAGCAGTGTTCGAAAAATAACCAGTCGACTGTAGCTTGCTTGTTGGCTAAAATCAATTAGAAATGAGCTAGCCAGCTCGTGCTAGCATGTATGCTAGCTATAGTAAATGCTAAACTCTTCTGACTTTAACAACACCAAATTAAAATTTTATGGAAAGAAAGTAGCGTGCCACCATAAAATAAATCATGAATCATAAATAAGCATAACAATTTATCAATTCTATACTAACCCCAAGACGTTTTCGTTTGGAAGTTGGCTTGTTTGGCTAGTACTATGCTAGTTGAACGAAGCTCTATCCAACACCAAAACAGTGTAGCGGAACTGTAGCGCGACCCAATCAGATAATAAGTATACTTTAATTCAGCGAATCGGCGAACAAAAAAGGCGGGTGCTTAAAATGTGTTGGCCAATCATAGGCGTAAATCATAGAGAAAGAATCCCTTAATTCTTCGCGATTTCACGATTCTTCGAAACATTTCTTTTGGATGTCAAATTAATGAACCAAGAATGATTTTGGTGCATCCTTTTACAATCTATTGTCTAAGTCATTACATCTGTCGACGCGAATAAGGCTGTCATTACCTGTGATGTACAGTAAACTCAATTGAACCCCGAAAAAGCTGTGTGTTTACATTGACTTCTCGCGAGATAACACATGGCCACGTGTTTTAGTGATGAAACTGATGTCAAGCTCTGGGGCAGCATCTGGGAAGTATAATTGGAAAATATCTAATTTACCTTCGTCCAAGTAGATTTTTGCCAAGAAGTAAAGGGTAGGCTATAGCTCAGAAATTGCAATTTTGTTAAGATACAAATACTTGAATGAATAATGAAATGTATATTGTTAATACTGTTATTATTGTGTTGCTTTTCCAAATTATGTAGATAGAGCTTCAACACAATGCTTGACCTCATCGCTACTGGTTCTGGAGTGTTTGTTCTGTTCTACATGTTTCAAGCACTTGCAACAAGTGACAACTATTTCTGCTCTTGGTAACTCAGTTTGAACAATATGCCAAACCCAAACTATCAGAGACTCATTTAGCATGTTCTCATGCTTGTGCATGCAAAGGTGTTATAATAGAATGTTGCAGTCAGATAGACTGGGTTACCATGACTCTAACCCGAAAACACTAAATCCCCTTGACACGAGCAACAAAGTTGTGATATTAGTGTTACTGTGCACATAATGTTGACAGACACACTTTCTGTATAAACGTCTCATTGTTTTAGTACTACTAAGCATTCCAGACACTTAATTTTAACAATGTGTCCAACCCACATGATACAGAACAGCTCAGTATAGTTGGTGTTTGTGTGTTATACACAAACATTAATGTAGGCTAATGCAACTAAAACATGATGTATAATAGTTAGTACACATAGTTTAGTTACAATATTTTGTACAGGGTCCAAATAACTTTGCATTCAAGTAAATTCAGTAAAGCCTTTATTGAGAAAACATATATTTATTTCATAGTTTCCAAGTGTTTTTTTGTTTTTCACATTTACACTGTACAAATGACATGCACTAGATGCTGTAAGCACAATCTTATTCACACAAAGCAAACAAGAATGCCATGATTTATCAAGGTGAATCACTTCCCCTGAATAACACTGTTTAGGAATCATCTACACAACATCCCCAGAACCAAACCTGTTTTAGCTTAATATGTCCAAGTTAAGAGTAAGGGGATTTAGTAAAACTTGGAAATGTAGTAAAGTAAAAATGCTACAATTTGTCCAGTTGAAATTGCACTTTGGCCATCAAACAACTTTATGACCTCAACTAATCAAAATTGTTACTATAGCATGTACCTGGGAAAACTAGCACACAAATACCACAATCCCAAATGTCACAAACCCAGCAGCATTACTGGTGACAAGGGTTGCTTTTTACTTACTGCCAACCTTATTGGGCTACACAGAAATCATCTTTTCAAGAGCAAAATGGGAACAGACCAGTTCAACATAACAGAAGGCATGAAGTGAATAGGAATTACATATGATAAAACACAACCTGTCATTTAGGTTCAGTTGGAGAATAGAACCTCAACAAGGAAAGAACATTTCCAACAAACATGGAATGGTACTGATCTAACTCAGTCCCAGTAGTTTCCATAGTTACAGGCTAGTAAATGACTCATGTAGATGTGGAGGACAAATCCCTCCAATGAGGTTACAAAGTGGTGTAGTTTCAGAGAACGTCCACTGGGTGGCCTCTGTTGGTAACTTTCTCAACTGTGTAATGTACAGGTAACCATCAATAACAAATGAACATTTAGGTTACTTGTTAATTTACTGGAATTTCAAATGACTATGCAAACAAACTCATCCAATGATTACATCAAAAAGAATCAGAAAAACATGTAAATGACAGTGAAAATCTAAAAATGGTATGTTTTGTTTTTCTCATAGTAAAATAAAACAATGTATAAAAAATATATTGCTTTACATGAAGTAAAACATGTCCTCACTTGCACAACTACCAATTACTCAGAATATTTACACAAGTTAATATTTAATTGTTTGCATCACAAAGTAAAACATTTACAAGTTCAAATAACATACTGCTTAAAATAAATTTCCCATCATTCTGGATGAGAAAGAAGTAGTAAATAATGTGAAACTGAGCTCTTGTCAATCTCAGGGAAGTAAACTTTAGGTCAACGTTTGACTGGACACATCAGTTGACTTCATTGTATACTAATTTATGGAAGGACCCACAACACTTGTAATGGTCTTTTAGAAAGGGGTGTGTAGGAGGCAGCATGTGTGTGTGTGTGTGCCCGCACGTTTAGAGTTTGTAAGTGTCTCTCAACACACACAGACCGTGGTTTTGCTGTGTGGCTGGAGGAGTGCTGGAACGTTGGATGACTCTTTCCCACTGTTGAGGCTCAAAGAGATTTTCTCGCCGTTGTTCCTGCGCCGAGCTCTCTTGGCCGCTGATGTTGCTGACGGCGAGGACTCCTCATGAGTCCGTTTGTCGCCGGGCGCTCTGGTGGCATCTCCCTCCCCCATGTCAGCATCTCCCTCCCCCATGTCAGCATCTCCCTCCCCCATGTCAGCATCTCCCTCCCCCATGTCAGCATCTCCCTCCCCCATGTCAGCGGTGTCCATCAGGAGAGTCCCGGGGAGATCCTCATCTGAGTCTGAGTGAAGAGGTGGTGGGGCAAAGGGGTCTACCAGGGACAGGGCATACAGGCTGCTGCCTGACAGGCCACTCCGCCGCTCTAGGGTGGGGAGGAGCTCACACACAGCTGAGGGCATGTCCACTTCAGGGACCTGCAGAAAATGAAGCAGTACCAGTCAGCAAGGGGATGGACAACAGCAAATCGTGTCATCTCAGGAATGAGATACTGACTTCACAGCAGTTACATGTTTAGTTGTTCCATAAGTAGTGTCATAACTTATATTGAAGCCATGAAAAGAATGTTGATGAAGGATTTCTAAAACGGTTCGATAGTAAATGTTGCCATGGCTAATATGTGCTGCAACAGCAAAACCTTTGCTGTCCCACTCAATCACACACGATATCAGCCACAAACAAACCAAAAACTGTGAGTAATTTTGACAGCACTGATGTCCTGTGTCCTTGCGTTTTTATTGTAGAGTATAAAAGTGTTTGCGTAGGGATGAGGAGACGGTTCTACTCACCTTGATGATGGGTGTGTTGGAGCGGGAGTCCATGGTTGGTCCACACTGAGACACCTTGGCTAAGTTGAGCAGCACCTCCTCGTGGTGAAGGGACTCCTGGGGCGCCCCGGGCTCCTGCAGGGCGATGACGATGGCACTTGTGTTGTCCGCACGAAGCATGCGCTGGCGCCATCTCAACAAGGCATGGCTCACGAGCTGACGGGCGCTGGAGACTCCGCACGGAGCCTGCGGGAACAGAAAAACGGATTCGGTTTCGGATATACTGACGTAGGACGGCAGAGATGATAAGAAGCCCCCCGGCTGTGCCACACTCACCATAGCCTCGTCGTTGTCCTGGCACATCGATACAGCGTCCTGAGGCGGCACCATGTTCCACAAGCCGTCGCTGCCTAGGATGACGTAACGGTGTTTGCTAGGGTCAAGGGTTACCACACAAGTGTCTGGTTCGGGGGAAACCACGAACTCCCCACTGTAGAAGTCATAGCTCCACAGGTCTCCTGTGGACAGAGACACAAAGGGAAAACACGCAAGTGTAAACTCAAGTGGTACTGGTATGTTAAGACGCATTAACGGTTTTATGCTTGAGGAGAATATAAAAAAAATCAAGCAGTTTAGCAATGTTTCTTGTTAACATTTAAGCCATGGAGGTATGTGGTAAAGCAGTGGTGTGCCGTTACCTAGAGCTCTGGCCACAGCCAGGAATGGGATCTGGTCAATCACAGTACTCCTACGGACCGGACCATTATGGGTAAGCCTGGGTCTTTTCCACACCACTCGGTTCACCCCTGACTTCTTGATCACACTTTGGAAGGAGGGGGCCAGGGCCGAGGCAGGGAGGGGGATTAATCACAGAATCAGAGAAGGGTTCAGACCATTTGTGTATCAAATCCAACCAATTATTCAAGTAATCAGTATAGATTACCCTGTAAAGGAAAACACAGCCTACTGGCATTGTTACAGCAATGTCGCATCAGAGGTCTTGTTGAGGGACAATGTTGTTATCGCCCATGACATAGATAAGACTTCAATATGTTCTTGCTTGTCATAGGGGTTGACTAGACATGCATGGGCACATAAAGGCATGATTCTATTGTGTTGAGGTCTGGGTTGTTATAAATCTTACCTGCCTCCCAACCCCTCGATGCGTTCCCTCTCCTTGGGCAGCTCAGGCTTGTGGTCTTGTGTGACCTCCACAGCTCTGATGAACTGATCTGAAGGATCATCCTGGACCCCCAGGACCACTGCGGAGTCCCCTACATGGGCGACATACATGCGGTTCCCTCGGATGACCACAACACTGGCTGTAGTGCCTGATGTACTGGGCAGACCAGTTAGTGTCTTTGGCCATTCCGCTAAAAAGTGAAGAAAATAACACGTGAACATGTTGCAATGACCCAAGGTTTAGTCACAAATGTCAAGTAATTATATCTGAATGTGTAACATTATGAAAGTGAATTGCCTATCTTGGTCAGATTGATTAAAGCTACACCTGCAGTCACACAATTATGTAAAGCCAATTTAACAAGACAGATGCTTGTGGAGATTACTAATTTATTATTGATACCCCAAGGACGAGACTGACATTCTACCAGTCCCCTAGAAAAGTAATCTTCTGAAGAAAGAAATACTGACATGTCATGTCAAAGCTGGTTGTAGCGTTAATACGTGATAACACAGCCAAGACCAAATCCAGAAGACCAAAACACGTAATATCCTAATTTTAGTAAATGTCCTGTTTCACAGAATACATCCTTAAATATTAATATGATAGAGTATGAATATGCTAGCCTCGTTAAAACAACTTTGCGAAACAACAGTGTTATGTTACAAAGAGTAGTTGTATTGCTGCACATTGGTCATGTCAATCGCTTGTCAAGTGCTTGAAAATGCGCTAGCAAGCTAAGCTAACATTAGCTAACCCAAGCGTTGTTATCAACTTACGCAGCTTTTTCCACATAGCATGGTGGCAAGCAACGAACCCCTTCCGAATGGCTGAACACACTTCATCGTCATCCTTGGACCAAAAACCTCGTTGTTTCTTGATAAATTCCCACAAATAGTCTCGTGCAAATTGCGCCGCTTCGCGGCCTCCATGGCCATCGAACACAGCAAAGAACGCCACAGAGCGATGGGGGAGGTTCTTCTCGGTCTCGCTCTCTGTCGGCGAGTTTTCTTCAGTCAATGGTGTTGCAGTGGAAGCACAACTTCGGTTATCATTTTGTACCAATTGTGTGCATGCTACTGTAGTGGGTGCAGACGCAGACAGGGCATCGTTCAATGCATTCTTAATAGTCCACTGTGGATGCACGCCGTCTTTTACCGAGCTGACCGCCGAGCAATCCGCTTTGGTTTCGCATTTTTCGTCCGCGTTCAGCTCGTCCTCCCCCGGCTCAGGCTCTACTACAACCTCGGTAACATCCTCCATGTATTTTCTGCCTCCCTGATCGGAAAATACACTCACTCGCATCAACAATGAGTTGTCCATGTTTAAAGACACGTCCTGTATTAGCCGTGGTGTATAAATATGACATCAAATTGCTGGAAAAGTATTTAAAATTAAGTTTATGGCAGGTTGTGATCAATTGTCCCCTTTTCGGTCTTTGTTTATTTTCGAGCCTTGTAGGCATGCTCAGGAACGCACTGACGTCAGAGCGATAGCAACTGGAGAAGGGAGAAAGCTACTCCAGTGCGTCCCCTGTTGGATATGTATCTTTCCACGTTTCACTTGTAAAAAATTAAATAAAACATTAAATAAATGTCGACTGTATACATTGTTAGCAAATATATCAGTTTTCTGACCCCCGACATCATCATAATTGTGTTTCAAGCTGTGTGAGAACAAAAGCTGCAAAGTCACAAGAAGAGATATGGCAAACCCTGCAATAATTTACAAAACGGCACTGTCTTCCAAAGCAATTCATGCAATTTTACATTCAAAGGAAGGCCACACTAAATAGGCTATTGTCTTATATGTTTATTTACTTGAGGAATATCCTTCAAATGACTTGTGATGGCTTATGCATGTCATGTTTATAATGTGCTATAAATAATCAAATTCAGATATTAACCCACTAACTAACAAATGTAGCCTGTTGGCAAACTAACATTTTCAATGTAATAATGTTGGAATTATCCGTGTTTCCTTGCCAACATTACTAATGTATGAAGTTGATAAATTCAATTTATAAATTTATCAACATCAGTGGTAGGGTACATTTCTAGAATTGTTGATGATACCCTGGGAGCACGTTCCCAATCTGAGCATTTGCGTGATTGCGTCATTGCATTAACCCCCCACCCCCACGCCCCCACCCAGATGATTGTTTGGGGTCGGGAGCAGAAGACAGGGGGACATGCTGATGGAGATGATACATAAATATGGAAATATGACAGTTAGCTAGACTTTTTACTGTAGCACTGTGGATGCGCTGGTTTTTACTAAGGTTGAAGCGTGGTGTTCATGAAGACTTGAAGTGAAATAGTTTTTTTCCTCAATTAGGTAGCTAGGAAGGTTAGTGTGTGAGTTGGAGGGGGTCTGTTGCTGGATTTGGAGAAGGAAAACAACATGGCCGCGGTGGAGCTAGAATGGATCCCAGAGACACTGTACAACACTGCAATATCAGCAGTGGTGGACAATTACAGTCGATCGCGAAGGGACATTCGCTCCCTTCCTGAAAATATACAGTTTGATGTGTACTATAAGGTAAGTACCGTCACTCTCTGGATCAAAGTTGCCACAACTTGCCTTATTGAATAATGTGTTTACTATTGAAGCGCTATCTAGCTAAAGTTATAGCTCATAGCTTCCAGTTAGAGCATAGAGGCTGGCTGCTTGTTGACTGTTACTCTCCTCAACCAGTTCCTTAACATTAGTCGTAACTGTCAAGGCTGTCTATTATAGACAAAAGGCCTAACAATATACGTGTTTCTGATGCATTTATGATTGGCCACCTAACCAGCAAGCTAGCTAGTTTGGTAAAATTATAAGGGGGGGGGACTTTGTTAACTCTGCCCAAGCAAGATATAAAACTTAGTTTTAAAGGCGTTATTAACCATTTAACTATTTTACTTAGTCATCAGCTTTAGCTAACTGAAGTTCATATTTACAGTACATTGTAGCACAGTGTTAGCTCAAGCTATAGCTCAAGTTATAAGTTTGTATAGGCTACCTGACCAGATTTTTGCCAAGCCATTTTCCCAGGGGGTGTAATAGAATTTCACCACACCCTGGCCTTTCACACACTTTCATGGTCTATGTGGGAGATGTGTTATTTTGGATTTTGGCAGTATATAGTTTGACTGTCTGCCACTGGAATAACATATTTCACCATTAATGTTTCTGTGTCTGTCATGAGTCTCTGCACAGCAAGAGTCATCATATTTACAGTCCATGTGGCACCTGTAACCATTTTAGGATGGCTAGCTGTGTGTACTGTACAATTTGAATTAGTGATGTTTATCAGTGATTTATTATGTTTACCAATCAACATAATCAGATTGAAAATTACAGTTAAATGTGACCTATATAGGCCTCTATTCCAAATAAATATCATCTGCATCATATTTTAGCTTCAGCATACATATATGTTTTAACTTTCTATTCAACATGACATTGTTTCAGTTACCAATGTTCTGTCATAGATAAAAAGAAAATCAAACTGAATGTTTTATAAATACCTTTAGTGACTAATGATTATATTGCCTCAGCCAAGTTGCCTGTCAACACCTTTGTCTGTTCAATGCACAACAGTGGGCATTGTATACAGATGCCTCAATATACCCCAAATGATAGCTAGATAAAAGTCATAGCTGAAGCTATAGCAATCTTCTTCTCACCCAAGCTTTGATCAGTGCTCTATTGATCAACGATCAATTCAATCTAAGCTCTCTCTATCTCTGTCTTTCAGCTTTACCAGCAAGGCAGGCTCTGCCAGCTGGGAGGGGAGTTCTGTGAGCTGGAGGTCTTTGCCAAAGTCCTGCGTGCCTCAGACAAAAGGTAGGACACAATGAGTCAGGGCCTAGGGTGTAAGCTCACACCACACAGAGCAACAGCATTTCACCCCATGTTTCCTCCCAAGTGGTTACTACCACAAAGCAATTCAGTGCCACTGTGAACACAAACATAATGTACATGAGCACTTTGGGAGGAATGCCTCAGTGTTGTTTTTGATGGGACTACTGACATCATGTAAAGTAATGAACAGTTAGTTCTTTATTGACATTCTGTTTACCCTTTGATCACACACCCACTGTTCTCTGTCCTCTTGTGACATCATGTGAGCAAAGGTGACCGTAAACACGCTGTACTGAGTGGGATGTGGCTCGACAAGTGGTGTGTGCATGTGAGTGGGAGATAGTAAGTGTGCTTTGAATGGATATGAATGAGCATGTGTCTTTGGTGAAGAGATCACATGATTGCATCTTAAGATCACGTAGCCAATGTGGCCATTATTTAGGCGTCCCTTTTTAGTCTTAGCCTCTTTTGTCAAAAAAGGTTTTGGTACAAGTTTTCACAAAACTTGCAGGTGAACAGTGTAAGTAGCCCTTTGTGTTGCCTTGGCTTTCACACTTCCAACCATGTAAATTGACAGTTTGCCTGATTGACTTGATAAATAGTCTTGATTTGTTTGCAGCACTAAGCACTACTGGTAGTACATCTTGTCAGTGTTTTAGAACAAATGTAAGAATACTTGATCAAGGAATAGGCTCAATGGGATCCCTTGTATGTTCCCAATGAATCTGATAACACTATCTTGTTGAACAAGTTATAAACTAGGACAATAGGTCAGATATTTCTACCGGAAAATTCTTACCTATTTTATGTTTAAGGTTCAGTTTATTGAAATTTGACAGACTTCTCTGTAAATAATTCTTTAGCAGTGATTGTGAACCAGACAGACAGACTGATTCTGTCCATCTTTGTGTGCTTCTCTCGATCTTGTCGGCAGACACCTCCTGCATCACTGCTTCCAGGCTCTGATGGACCACGGCGTGAAGGTGGCCTCTGTGCTGGCCAACTCCTTCAGCCGACGCTGCTCCTACATTGCAGAGTCCGACGACCATGTCAAGGAGAAGGCTGTCCAGTTTGGGTTTGTTTTGGGTAAGTCGAGAGATGGGAAAGGGCGTCTTTGACATCACGCTAGTTTTAGGAACATTTGAGCAGTTATGCAATTTGGGTGAACGGTCAGGCAGGGAAGGCCATGTCAGTTTGATTTTCTTTTGTATTTTGTATTTTCTTGGGGCGGGGGGGGGAGTACTGTGCTGTTACTTGAAGCAAATGTCCTGCTTGTTCTTCAGGTGGCTTCTTGTCGGATGCAGGCTGGTATGGTGAAGCAGAGAAGGTGTTCCTGTCATGCCTGCAGCTGTGTATGCTGCATGATGAGGTCCTTCACTGGTACCGTGCCGTTGAGTGTTGCGTCAGGTCAGTCTAGGTGTTCACCATCCTGCCTGTCCCTATAGTGTGGTGGTATAGCACAATGTAAGCTTTATTTAAGTGCCCCAATTTAGCCTTTGTGTTGGTATAATATATCATATAAGGCTTGAACTATTCCTTCCTTACTGCAAATTCATGATGACTTGATTTTAAGGTGTTTTCTGCAACACTGTAGTTTTCTATTAAACGAATTGTAGTTAGAAGGCTTATGCCCACTCTTTGCCAGAGTTCTCATGCCACCCCTTCCCATGTTCTCTGTGACGTCCTGGTTTTCTCAGGTTACTCCATGTCCGCAATGGCAACTGCAAATACTACCTGGGAGAGGAGACTTTCAAGCTGGCTCAGTCGTACATGGATAAACTGTCCAAACACGGCCACCAGGCCAACAAGGCAGCGCTGTATGGAGAGCTGTGTGCCTTGCTCTTTGCCAAGAGCCACTATGACGAGGTACAACATTGCTGGGTGACTCGGCCCTTCACTGAAATGCAGTTCATCAGAATGGCTTCTTGAAATATTCATTTGAAATAACGTGGCCCTCCGCTCTAATGTTTCAGGCCTACCGGTGGTGTATAGAGGCCATGAAGGAGATCACTCCAGGCCTGCCTGTTAAAGTCGTGGTAGATGTCCTCAGACAAGCCTCAAAGGTAGGTTGAATGAGATCGAGATGTTATTCCGGTGTTGTGAAATATGACAATAGATGTTGCTAGGCACTTTTTGCTCAAGTACGTTTGTGCTGCTCCTGTTGGGAGAAGAGCCCTTGACTAGGAGAAAGTGTTACAGCTGTGTGACAGGTGTCTGACTAAGGACACAGCAGAGTCTGTCCATACAGTGTGATTGTTCAGTCCGGTCATTGTTACTGGGGGCATACAAACAAAGAGACTGGTGACTCATGGTGTTTGTGGTTATCTGTCTCTAAAGGCCTGTGTGGTGAAGAGGGAGTTCAGGAAAGCAGAACAGCTGATCAAACATGCTGTATTTCTGGCGAGGTAGGAGAGACGGCTTGTTCCTGGTTTTATTTTAATCCCATTAATCAAACTATTGTAACTTCATATGTCTTCATATTTTGAACTGCTGTCTGTTTCAGGGAAAATTTCGGACACAAGCATCCTAAATACTCCGACACTCTTCTAGACTATGGATTTTACTTATTAAATGTTGATAATATCTGTCAATCGGTTGCCATTTACCAGGTGGGTTTATCAACAGCATTATATTTATATTTTGTGATTTGTCATATTTTCCTTTATAAGGAAGGTCCTTTGTGAAGTAATCCTAACAGATATATAAAATATATATATTTCCCCCCACCTCAGACGGCCTTGGATATCCGGCAGTCTGTCTTCGGGGGAAAGAACATCCACGTAGCGACGGCACACGAGGACCTCGCCTACTCCTCCTACGTGCACCAGTACAGCTCTGGGAAATTTGACAATGCCCTGTGAGTACCTCGCTGCTGCTATTCCTGGCCTGACCCGCTAATTACATTACGAAGATAGGTTCCCTGTCAGACATCGCAGAAGAGGATGAATCATTGTCTTTGCAATGTCCATACTTTAGCTTTTACTCTAATAGCATTTGGCATGTAGGGGAATGCTTTGGGTGGGTGCCATTTTATTTTGAAGGATAGCAGTGAAGTGCATGGAAGACTGGGGGGTTTTCTGAGTATTGGTCAAAAACACATCAGTACTGGAGTAAATACTAGAGTAATAGAGGTGAAAGGAGATAAACAATATCATTGAGGCAATAGTGTAATGTACAACTCTCCTGTACCAGTCTGTGAAATCTATGTATTTCTAGTTGGCAAACCTTTGTCAAATTTCAAAGTTCCAGACTAATATTCTTGGAATGTTTGGTTCTTGCTTTGTGGTATTCAGAGGTAATAATGCCTTACTCAAGCATGTGTGTCTTCTCTTCTCTGTGGGTCTGTCTATAGCTTCCATGCTGAGCGTGCCATAGACATCATAACTCACATTCTCCCAGAGGACCATCTGCTGCTTGCCTCCTCCAAGAGGGTCAAAGGTAACCTGCGACTGGTGCAATGTTACACACGGCCACTCACAACTCTGTTTGTCTGTCTGGCACAGGAATAAATGAAGCAATAAGTGGTATCTTTGGTGCAGCTGTGTGTTTGTATGTTATGCCAGGTTTCTTTGCGTTGTCTTCTCCAAAGAATTTCAGTGCCTAGTCTGACCCTGTTTTGTTCTGTGCATCTGACAATTAAAGACTTGAAGGAACAAAGAAATTCCACTTAATCCATTTTAAGAAAATACATGTTTTATGTTTATGATTTTCTCAGAGAAGGAGCACTACGTTAGATCTGTCTGGCAGAGAAATGTTAGTTCAGAGAGCTTTTCCCCTCTTCTCAGACCGTGTGGAACGCTTTCGACGTGTCCCCAGTTTCCGGGGATTTTCCACTCGGCATTCTGCACCATTTTTGACCTGGTTAAAGGACAGTTAATACATATATCAGTACAAAGTCATCAAGCTACAGCCATGATTAGTGTTCCACCTCCTCCCTCTGTCTGATGTGACCCGGCGGTGGCCCATCCTACCTGGCAGACCGCCCTGGCAGTCAGTACAAAGAGTAGACCTGTTCCTGCTGCAAGGCAGGAGAATGCTTGCAGGGGCTTTTCTTCTGGCACTGAAAAGGACTCAGTCATGGTGTTTTCATCCTTCTCCAGGGTCTGTTGATGTCGCTCGTTGTTGGTGACAAGACTTTCTCCTGTCTTTTGGTGGGATTTGTCTGTGGTCGTGGGGCGTATCAAAGTCGTGTTCAGGAAGCGGAGGAAGTCATATAGGTCAGGGTCCATATCGATAGTTTCCATTTTGATGGGGACCTTGGCAGCCCTGTCCACCATGGAAGGCTTCAGCTCGTTTGTTAGGATGTAGATATCAGAAGTGTTTTGGGTCAATGAACGATTGAAGGTTGAGACCAGGGCTGATCTGGTCCTCAGATGAATCTTTGTTTCAGTAAGAAGGCATGTCGGAGAGTGAAAGTGGTCCAAGTCGAAGGTCAGGTTTGCTGTTGATGGTGTGGCAGCCCAGTGTTTGGTCCCCACAGATGGGGTTTGGTTGTCTGTGAGGGCCATCAGGTCTGGAGGCTCTGTTTTTATCACACCCAGTAAAAGGGCGACCGTCACCAGAGTAAAACATTCAGAAGCCATTGTGTGAAATCTTCAGATAAAAATAAAGTGACTGCAATGCAGTGTGTTATACATAGATATGGTGTTATATGCATGTTTGAGGATGTTATCGTGGCAACTATCCTTATGTCACAGTCACATCTGGAATCTCTGAAAACTCGGTATTCTATTTTCTCTAATCATTGTTGATGAGTGTTCCACATGGAGTAGCGAGAGAGGGAGTTTGAAAGGAATGCTCTTATTTTACTGCATAGCTTTTATTTATTTAAATGATTGCTGAAGTACATTTTTATAAAACAATGTAATTTAGTCACAGAAAAACACCTCCAATTTTGAACCTAACACACATGTAACTCTGTCTTTACTGCCCTAACTTGACAGACTTGTACTATAGCACATTTTACCTGCAGATGAATTATTCTGCCATTCCTCTTGACCTCACAGTATTACGAATGTCACAGCTTATTGTCACTATTAAATAACACACTAAACAAATGACTTGTGCATGACTGCTCTTGTCCCTGAACGAGAAAGAAATAACAATACAATCTGTGTCGCGTCTGTATCTGTTCTAGTATGCTGACAAGCGCATACAGATGTGTGGCCATGTATAAGAGAGAGATTTGTAACTTGTCATTTCTTCTTCATCCCCCAGCTCTGATCCTGGAGGAGATCGCCATCGACTGCCACAACAAGGAGACAGAGGAGCGCCTGCTGCAGGAGGCCCACGACCTCCACCTCTCCTCCCTGCAGCTGGCCAAGAAGGCCTTCGGAGAGTTCAACGTCCAGACGGCCAAGCACTACGGCAACCTGGGGCGTCTCTACCAGTCAATGAGGAAGTTCAAGGTCAGACTACAGCCAGATGCCCCCTTTTTAGGTCATAGACAAGGCCATCGTTTCCTTGCTGCTTGATCGTTGATCTGACCAGACACGTGTAGATTAGTTACCACTGTGTGGAGAGAACCGCAGCTATGTTTAAACCTTTCCAAAGATACATATGTTTATAGATGGGATTAGACACATACATAATTGTTTGATAAAAATCTAAATTAAGAAATAAAGTTGAGTCATACCACAAAGCAGAATGCATGCACCAATATGCGGTAGCCTATCTGCAATTAAGAATACATGTTGAAATAAAGCCATGTAGCTTGTAGCCACTAAGCTTGTTTAAAGAACTGTGTTTAAAATGTAAAGACTTATGTACGTATAATATGTATGTATATATATATTTTTAAATGTACACTCACATAGAGTAAATGTGTATCTCTTCCATTTTTGTTGGACATCCAGGAGGCTGAGGAGATGCACATAAAGGCTATCCAGATCAAGGAGCAGCTGCTGGGGCAGGAGGACTACGAGGTGGCTCTGTCCGTGGGACACCTGGCCTCCCTCTACAACTACGACATGAACCAGTACGAGGATGCAGAGAGGCTCTACCTGCGCTCCATCACTATTGGTGAGAGATGTGCATGAAAACACAGACCATGAGCGTGGTATTGTCTTGACCAAGAAATGCAGACTGGTTCAATTGTGTCCTCTTGATCAGTCCTCTTGATCTTTACATCACTAGCTTCGAGACGTGTATTTTGATTATTATATGTTTTCTCTTAATAGTTTTCATTCGTTTTAGCAATTTAGACTGAGCATATATAGTGTGTTTTTATGTTTTGCTTACATCCACTTTTTGGTCTCGCTCAGGCAAGAAGCTGTTTGGGGAGGGCTACAGTGGCCTGGAGTATGACTACCGTGGACTGATCAAGCTTTACAACTCAGTGGCGAACTATGAGAAAGTGTTTGAGTACCACAATGTGCTGTCCAATTGGAACCGACTGAGGGACAGGCAGTTTGCTGTGGCCGATGCCCTCGAGGACGTCAACACCTCCCCTCAGCAGACCCAGGAAGTGGTGCAGGCTTTCTTATTGGCCCAGAGCCTTGGACCAACTCGCCCATGTCTTGGCTAAAGGACATGGACATACACATACATATATGAATGCTACAACACACACTAACACAGAATCTACAGCCTCACATGCCACCTTCACTGGCATTACCAATTCTATTTTGGCACCTTGTTTTGGGCAAACCCACACAGGAAAGTCTGATTTGGAGAAATACAATTATGCAAAACAAAGTTAAATACACACAGTCACGTACATGCATACATGTGGCAGCGTGCAACGTTGATGGGACCTTCAATCCGCCTGCTTTTACCAGTCCGGAGAGCCTGCTATTTATTTGACTATTTTCAACCGAAGGAGTAAGAGAGGTCTTGGGAAGACAAAAAGACGATGGCATTCTTCACAGGCTTTTTTTTTGTGTTGGTCTTTTCATGGTTAGGATGTTTTTAGTTTTTGAATCAAGTGCAGCTGACCAGACTGTCAGGTCCTACACCCTCTGAGATAAGACATGCCATGAATTACCCAATGTGCTTTTTTTTTGCCATGGCCTGTCATATGCACTCTGTGACCTCTGGACCACGCACACAACACTACTAGCTATATTTTAACCACTGTGGGAGACAAGGGATCACGACAGAAGTTCCACATGCTTTTGGTTACTTGTACAGTAAAACTATGTTGGTTTCATCTGAGCGGTTCATAGCGTAAAAAAAAACGTTCCAGTCCTTCAGAAAGTATTTGTGGTCCTTAAATATGCCCTCTTATGACGTCCTGGAAAATAAAGAATGACTTTTTACACCATTCGGCACAGTATTTGTAATCAGTGAATTGTTTTGGACCAGTGGAATTATTGTGACAAGATACATAACGGCTTTGGACTTTTTTTCTTCCATTTGATAATGCCTTTAAGCTTAGTACTGACAGTTTAATTTAAATGCCAATAATTGATATGCAAAGTCTGTGTAATGTAGCCCTGTTTAAACTTTGGAGAGGTATGCGCCAAATGATTTGGGACTAAAACTGGCAGTTAGAGCATGGATGGAACCATGGGGGGAGGAGAGAGCGGGTGTAGTGTCCTGAAGAGCCAGCAGTTTTTAATTCAACACTTGTCTATGTGCGTGCTGTTCTTGCACGCTGGTGTGTGTATTTGTGCAGGCCATCAGTATACATTGAGCTTTGTGTGATCCAGGGCTAAGTTGATGGATACCAGCCTTACACAAGTCTGTGTGTGTCAGATATTCACTCAGCGGACCCATGCAAAAGTGCTGTACTACATTATTCTGGAAAAAGCACTGAAATTGGGGACCCAGGATGTATGTGTCTCTGACTGATGCGTGTGACTTCTCTGTGCATTTGACCCTTAATCAATATTTTTCTTGTACAATCTGTTACTGAAATTCGTTTTTTCTTTTCTGAATCCCTTTCTCAGCATCTCTGTATTTGTGCAACTTTATATTAAGTTCTGCCTCAATCAAATGTCGCAAAAAAAGGTTCTTTAGAAATTGGTTTTGTGCAAGCATGGAGTTTTAGTCACAGGGCTCTTACATTTACGTTACGTCACAACTTTCTTCAAACTGTGAAGTTAGCGTTGTGCTTTTTTGTGTTAACCAGAGGGGAAAAAAGCTCTGCCTTGCTCTCGCCTCAGTGCTAGAACAGACTGCTCTGTGCTTTGTCGCTCAACAGCTGTTGGACATCCCTCTGCGGTGTGTTTGTCTCTGCAGCGCTAGAGTGCTGACTCGTCCACCAAGTCCCAGCTGATGTCCAAGCCTTAGCCCTTAAAGGACGCTCAGCTCCACCATAACGCTCTTCTCCTTGGCACCCTTGCATACTCCTGATATGCCCCAGCTCTAACTGCAACCACTGGCTGACTGTTAGAGAACATAACATAGATTCTGAAAAATCACAACTGCCAAGGATGTTTTACTGTAGTCAGCTGAAAATGCTACTTCAAGGCCATTCTCCTTAAAAGCGACTGACTGACCCCACCATCTGTCTAGAACTGTGTTGGAACTGGCTTCCAAATAGCTTGCAGATACGAATGTTACCTTTCGAATGTAGCAAGGCAACTCAATGGGGACGTTTGAATGTGACAATAAAATGGCGGTCAGCTTTGAGACCGATGTGAGAAAGGGAATAGGGACTACTCTGTCACGGGGGACCACCTTGCAAACAAATAAGGATAAGCGGATGATGCTAAATAAAGCTGTGATCTCTCCAAACACTGGATGTGTATTCCTCTTTTTGAGTGATGTTATGCATTGTGGTATTTCTGATGAAAAGAACTGATGAAACAATGTGGAAAGTAGAGCAAACCTATTGAGCAAGGTTTCACAAAGACTTGGAGTAGCAGTGGGTGTCACTGTCAACATCAGGGTGTGGAGGAAGAGAAGATTGTTTTGCCAGTAATGCTTTCAACATGTTTTGTAGTGATCTCATTACAGGTAGCAGTCATATGGAAAGTGCCATGACATTCCTCTTATGTGTCATCCAACAGGTAGATTTTCAGATTATGTCATACTCCTCATAATTATATTTTCTTTTTAGAGAAGATTTTCTTTAAAGAGAGATGACAATTAATTGATTGATTTCTGCATCATTAAGGCACAAATGTATGCACCCACATGCCTCTTTCATCCTGGTCTATTATTTATGCACACACATGTTAAGCATTGATAATTATGTATTAATTATAATGTATTCATCAATATATTAATACATATATAAAGCATATTATTAATCCCATAGTGAGAGACTAAAGGGTAGAAAGGACTGGTCCTCGACACAAATTAAGTCACTCAGTACTTCATAACTTTATTGGTCCAATATAATTTAAGAAATAAAATTAAATGATCAGCACATCGAAAATATACATTGCTTAACCAAAATCCTTCCACTAGAAGAAATAATTTGCAGTTACATTGAAGTAACTCTTGCTTTTAGGTCTACACTGTAGTCCACTTATAGGTCATTGTAAGGTATTACATCACATTTTAGGCTTTCTTTTTGTATATCAAACCAACAGCAGTAGTTATATACTATAAGAATTGTGTTTTCTCTTAGTGCTTTGCTTTCCTATACATAAATTATAACTTATAATACTGCATACCAGCATGAGTACATTTTATCATAAGTATTCCCGAAGTAAAAATCCATAGGAGCCAAACACCATGTGTCTAGCAGTTAAATATCGACTAACCCTTTGCATTCACAAGAAAGGCCTGGCTAATTGAACTTATGAGTGAATATACAGTAGCTTAAGTGATCCGTGCAGTTGACCTGTAGTGTCAGTCTTAGAGTTGACAGCCTCTATCCCTTTCACTTGTTTTTCTCCTCCGCCTCATTTTTGGTAAGGTACATTATGTGAGACCATATACACCACATCTAAGACAGATAGAAAGATTACAAAATTGTCATAAATCCAAACACAACCAACAAGAGGATCCTAAGTGCCTACAGGGATCACAGAATGCATCAGTGTGTGAGTGTTTTTTTCAGACAAGCATCTTTCTAATCCCAGCATGCAGCAGTCTATTACCTCCACTGACAGACCCAAGAGCCTCCCCAGAGTCAGGAACACTGTCCCAAAAGCCTGGAGCCAGGGAGGAAAACAGAGGGAGTAGGAAAGTACCCCCCACTGAAGACCATAGAGCCACAGGGGTAGGCCATGAACACCTCCAATCACCCACATTCCAAGGGGTGTCCAAAAGCCTAGGAACAAAGTATTTAGTTTCTCAGTGTATGTCACAATATATTTATTTTGAACTACTAGCAATGCAATTTACTGGTGCTTTTAGTAACAATGTTAGGGGGGAAAAACACCGTTTGCCATGATCGCCTGTATCCAACTTGGGCTGTCTGTGAAGCTGCTCTTCCAATGGGCACCTCTGGAGTTGTGGTTACATACAAGCACACACCACTCGACTGTAGACACCAGCCAACCACACTACAACAATGAAAAGAGATATACTAATAGAATATAACAGGAGAATACTAAATATTGGGCCGGCATTGAGTCATGTTCACCACCATGGTTAGTACCTTAAAAACCATAGTCCACAACATCCCCCTGCCAAGATTATCTACAACTACGTCCAACCAGGCTCCAAACCTGGAGATCTGTCCAAGCCTCCTAGCAGCCCAACCGTCAAACCCTGCATTATAATCAATAAAAATGACAAATGAAATGCCACAATGAAATATACAAATTACTCTTATGTTTAAGCAAATAGTGAATGTTAAAAAAAAATTATGAAAACGAAAATTTAAAAGAACTACGGAATTGCTTACCATCTAGAATGACAGAGGTTGAGTAGAGGAAGAGGAAAACAGATGGTCGGTCGGGGACGGTTGCAGCAGCAAATATAAGGGCAACTCGAACATAACCTGTATGATCATGATCAAAATATATTAGTAAAGAGTTAAAATATATAATCCAAAATTTATTTTATGTATCAATTATTAGAGATCTATAGCATTTGTGTTAATCTCGATTATAAGATACACCGGTAACATTGATGTAGTTCTAGGCTAGTTGGGATACCCTCTGACCCTCACTTCCTCCACATGCGCTACTAATCCATTTGAGAAAAACAGGTTACCGGTGATAAAGCAAAAAGTGAGCGACAGAGGATCTGTGCTATTTAAAGAGAATGCTTTGCAGAAACAATTTTTTTCTCACCGATAATGTTAGGCCAATATAGCAAAACCTCTAGTCCCATTCCAGTTATTTATAACTTGTCCTTGCTGTTGACCTAACTAAAATGTTATACATTTGATAACAACTTGATCATTCAGCAAAGATTAGACGCAACACTGTCCCAGTGCTCCAACTCTACGCGCACTTCACTCACGTTCCCGGTGTTTTGGAGAATTCAGTTCCCCTGTTTCCCCTTCCTTGCGCGTACGCGAAATCATGACGTTTTCTCACACCGGAACTAAGATGATGCAACGTGACAGCGACCTCTAGGCAACAATGGTGAAAATAGCTGTTATGATATCTCTCTGTGTGCACTACACTACACAATGGAATGTTAGTAATCGAAATCCGAATCTTATGTATATTTTCTGAAGTAATATTTAAACATTGCAATTAAATTGAGACGTGTTTCTTGTTATGATTGTCTCTCCATACAGCAGAGGGAGCTACGCCCACAGAAAACGTATAATAAGGCGCCAAATCATTATCTCCCAGTTTAATTTGTGTCTACAATGCGGAGTTGCAATTCACAATCTATTAAATGTGGAAAGCTAACTGTTTGTCTGAATGTGTCTAACCATTATGTCACTGATCCAACGTGTTTGTACTTCTCTGTTGTGGAACGGTCTGTGTTTCAGGATTCACAAACATGCTGATCAGGTGACTTGGGATACTCTAGTCACGTGACTAGCATGGAGGCGTCGGCGACAAGAAGCGTCATTCGTTGAAAACACAGCAACAAGACTCATAGAAACTAGCTGCTGCATACAGAACGGATTTCTCAAGAAACGAACTGGGCAACAGGCTTCCCTTCGTCACTGAACATTTTATTTCTCTCTTCGCCATGAAATGAGGGCAACATGGGGGCCAAAGAGTCAAGGATAGGTTTCCTGTCGTATGAAGAGGCCGTCAAGAGAGGTAAAAGCGTGGGTTAGCTTTAATCCATCACGTTAGCTGCTGTACCTAGATGAACAGTCTAGTCTGTCTTTCAGCACAGCTGCAGCTAACGGTAGCTAGCTTGGCTACCCACATGACTAACGCAGGTTGTATAGGCAGCCACCTAGTAGTGGCTAACTGACAAGGTTATTCGGCAAATTAGTATTTGATTATAAATAGGGAAATGTACAAGAGAAAGCGAACCCCGTCCCTGTTGAACGTAGAACATCTAGCAACTAGTCACAGTCTGAAATATATATCATTTTGAATTAATAAGCTATCTGACAATTGGCTATCTACTTAATGACTGACTGACAACCTAGTGCTACGTACAGTAAGCGGCTTGCATTCAAATATAATTGCTAGACTAGTTACATTGTTAACAATACATGTTGTGGTTGAAACAACACAAAACTGTCTAATGGTAATGTTTTAGTTACTAATGGCTATCCTTAAACTGAGTTCGCCGAATCCGCTATTTGATCTAAAACTGGGTACTACACTATAGACTGCTACTAGCTAGTTCTTAGCAGCCAGTTAAGTGACTGTCAACCTATTTAGCTAAGACATCAACAACACCACCTGTCTGTCATCAAGTCCATTTGGCATATTTTTTTCTCTGTCTCCTAACTTGGAAGGTATGGACGCAGGGTGTAATACTAGCTGGTGACATGTATTTGTTTCTGGTGCCTTAGTCTGAATCCGCTCTGTCAGTGACCCAAGACTTTGAAGGCTAACATATTTGTGCCGTTTTGCAAGCAGTCTTTTAACCTGGCATTGTGAACATATAAAGGCAGGGTCAGTAATGTTGTTGAGACGTCCTTTTGTTTTTGCTGAAATGAACTTCACATCCTGATAGCAACCAATACATTTAAAGGTTTGATAGTCAAATTAATCAATTCAGATATCTGTGGGCATAACTTGTCTGTAATATACACAATCAATGATTAAGGTCTGACCGGCTGATTACACAGTATTCAGACCGAATGCAATGATTGGACGGGCTACGTGTCTGTCTGTCTGTCTACCTCTGGCAGTGGTCAGGTTCATGTGTTTTGGAGGGGGTGGGATATTTTGGTATAGTCCTTTGAACTCAAGCTAAAATTGCTAGGTTTGAAAAATGTACAAACCCTGCCTTTAACAGGAAGCACTATTTCATATAGCCGTTGTACTTCGGTTCCTGCAGTTTCAACTGGACTTTGGCTACTTAGATGCCAATGTTTTACACTGAGTTGTGTGTCATCTTTTTAGTTTTGGTATTTACAATTTCTCTTTGGTTCTTTTATGGCCGGAATAGATTTTAATCAAGACTGTTCTGGTATCTTAGATCACTGGGTTTATATTGCAGAAAGTGAATTATGCCATCAATGAAGGCGATCAAAGAGGTATTTTGTGATTCTTTGGACGTCTCCATTTGAAAATGATTAGTGAAATCAATTCCATGTTTTCTCACAAGTTAGCTTAAGAAAACCTGGATCTAAATAGCCTAGCCCTAGATCTTAGACTGGACCATCCTGATTTCAAAATAATCAAGCTTTCTATCTATATTGTTAGTGATAATTTTTTCACATTGACTGACTGTAAGCATTCTACCTCTGAAAACAGTTCCTTCTCTCGTTCTCATGACCACATGTGACCGAGCACACCGGGCCCACGGAATTAACAAACCAAATATCTTGCCGATCACATGACTGTGTTCCATGTCACAGCTGAAATGAGCAGAGAGATGTCAACAGAGATTACATGGCCGTTCTTAGAAAGATTAGGACCGTGTGGCACACGGTGTATGTCAACAAACAGCACATCCTTAATATTGTAGCCCAGGAGTCATTTTCATTCTCTGCCTTAGGATGTGTCCATTGCTTTAGACCTAAATGAATCAACCATCTAAAAGAAACTGTAGTCCATTGTAGTTGGCCAGTAAAACATTAAATATTTTAGGGTGTTGGTGTGGGCTGTAACCTATTTCTTGTTGCTAGGAAGGTGGTGAGGGGAGTTCCACCGTGTCTTCCCACATGAGTAACACTGTCATTGTGGTAATCTCTCAGTAGGTTTGGAACATGGCAAAGAAGAACACTCCAGTGCCCCCTGCCTCAGCCATGTGGCTAGGCTAGTGCAGATCAGTCCTCTAAATCTCAGTTATGACTGGCATATTAAAGATTTACACACACAGATTAGAATGGTTTGTTAGCTCTAGTGATTGTTGGTAACTTTATTTATCTTTTCTCTGTGGCGGTGCTCTGTTGTCCCATTTAAGTTACTCAGTAGGGTTAGACTATAATTATGTGTCTGAGCACTTGAGTGGTTTGACGTTGGAACTGAGAACATTTAGACCTTGAGTCTTTTCTTGTGTGGTCCCACATGGAGGCCCGTCAGTGTCATTGTCACTCCATGAACTAACCACCTTCAGTCATGTTTGGGTACTGACCACGTTCCATCACCTGAAATGCAGCCACTACCTGGAACTGGCACCTGTTAGTCACTGTGCCTGCAGGGCTTATCTCTTTCCCTGTTCCTTAATAAATAAGCACACTCGCCCAATGCTTTGCATGCAGCAACACCTTCCTGTACCTGCCCTTCAAGTCTGTGGTGGCTTAGGAAATATTTGCCTACTGCCTTCGCCATGGCTTTAATAAAATACTGGCATTTGGATTTTGTGTAGATTGTATGTCTGGTGGTGGTGGTGGGGTTGGGGGGGTAGGTACAGTTTAGCTCGGTGGTAGAGCATTTGACAAGAGATCAAGAGATTGCAGGATTGAATATCACCCCCAAAATAACAGCTAAATGAACACATAATGTTAAGTGAACTTTGCATAGGCTATTTGGTAAGAGGGTCATTCACAGTAGGTGGACTGATATCATTGTCCTTCAGCAGGAGTCATGTAGCCTTCGAGTAATGTTAAGGCTCAGTCCTTGCTGTGTCCTTGCGATGAGTCATTGGCAATGCACAGGCTCTTTTATCTGGTCTGAAAAGATACGGTCTGACACACAGATCATGGTTCACCTGCTCACTTGCCTGGACAGAGTGTAGGCTGGAAAGGAAGCATAATGACAGGGTATGGCACTTGAACTTATGTGACCTCTCAAAGCTAGACTACATGCAGGCATAGACACTGCTCTCCAGTGTTTTATTTCAGCCTAGCCTCGCTGTCCATGTCAGTCTACCAGGCCTGTGTTATTTCAGGGTAACATGGCAAGCTGCATTGATAGAGTTGCCGTGGGAGAGCGTGCCTGGTGTCTGCCCCTTTGTCGCTTTCATTATGGAGCGTGTGGACTGTTGTGTAGACGGGTGTGCTCACACACACTTCTTGTGTGTGTGCGCGTATGTGGTAAACACTGTGTTGCAGTTGAGTGACTTTGTGTGTGTGTGTGTGTGCATGTGCCCATGGAAAGAAGTTCTTTGGTCAATTGTGAAGAATCAGATCCATTGTTTATCCAGTGCTGAATGGTAGCTATTGCAAAAAACTAGCCCAATGTCTCAGAATTACAACCATTACGTCACACAATACAATCAGTGTCCTATATTGTGAATTGGCTTTGTTTTAGTTGGTTATTTTACTTAATTGCAAACATGTTTCTATTATTTTGTGAAGTCATAAATCATAGGTCTGTTTAAAACTGTCACTCATTCCTAGGTCTGTATAAAGGAGTAGGAATTACATGTTATTGCCAGATATAGAATAGCAAAACAAGCCTTGATTCAATCAGGATTGTAGCTCAATCCAAAATGTCAGCTCAGTTCAAGAAATGTGAGCCTTAGGACAGAAGCTTTAACCTATGAAATACAGCCTCCTTTCTAGGTAGCAACCTTATTCTCAGTAGGCCTGTTTGCAGTTCTTCCGATGCTCAGTATAGCCTAGTGATACAATATGGTGTAAAAGCCAAAGCAACACCATGACGTCCTGTTGAACTTTGTACTTGACGTGTTCAGTGCATCAGAAACTGAGAACAAAGCAAATGGACATTAAACTTAACCTACATATGACACACCATGCCCTTCCCCCAACACGAGCATGTGGACTATGGTCCAGTGATTGAAGGTTGTGTTATGGATCAGCTGTCAGTTGCAGTGCTGATCGAGGCACCAGCGGAAGCTATTTATTAAGTGCAGTGTCACTGTTGAGATTGAGCGAGACCGGGTTCACCAGGGTGAAGGTGCATGGAACACAGTCAAGATGATGAGCTCTCAAACGCCACAGCAAGATCAATTGCCATTATTTATATTGCTTACAATTACATTAGAAACCTTGTAGTATCCAATCTTGAAATGTTTTTGCACTGTTAGGCACTATATCATTAATCGATCCATTTCACCACTTCACAGGCGTTTACACTATTTGAGGATGATACAGAATTTGAAACCGAGGATACTTTCACCACTTAGAAAAAGGGAAGGCTGGGTTCCGTTTTTAGTTGACCAGCACTGCCCTTTCCTTTTTGGAAAACGTTGTAATGGACCTAAAGACTTTTGAAAGTGAAAGCAAGCAAGCTTATCTACATTTAGGCATTTTTAATACCCCCACTCCCCTTTCCCCGGGAGTGTATGGTCTAGTTCTGAGTGGTAAATGTTTATGGGAGAGAGAGATTGACTGTCTACCCTACCATGTTGGAGCACTATGGTAAATGATTGGAAGGAGAGGTGGGTAGTGTGTGCACGTGTTTGAGTATTGAGTATTATGAGTACGATTGATCCGTGCTCTTGAGTGGGGCAAATAAGTAGTTCCGATTTTTCTTCCTAGGTTAGGTGGAGGTATGTTGCTAGGACTCTTGGTGACTGTGTATAGCATATTTATAAGTGAGGTTGTAGGTGTATAATTCTGGACTTCTTAGTGGTTGGAACTTGTGAGCTTGAGAGCTTTTGGGTTTAAATTCCAGTCATACACACACTCACACACACACACACTATTACATCCTGATATATGACACAGTCTTGACCTAGAGTAAAAACTTGGGTTTAACCCAAGTTGAATTAGTATGAGAACGAATGTGTTTGATGTAGACTACTGCTGCCGCTATCCTGTAAGGGAGGGACTTGGCAAATGTCTGCTGAAGGAGACTGTGCCATAGGGTAGGGAGAGATTGAAGCCACAAGCACTGTGTGTGTAAGGGGAGGGGGGGATCACAGTTCACTGACTTCTTGTGTGTGTGCAAGCTGGCAAGAGTACTAAGCGCTGTGTGAGCAGGGACAAGTGTGGAGGTGTGGATGACCTTTCTAGCAGCCCTGCAATGGTACCTCCCTTAACACAGGCCCTATAGAGGTGGATGTTACTGCCTACACTGGTACCTCCCTTAACACAGGCCCTATAGAGGTGGATGTTACTGCCTACACTGGTACCTCCCTTAACACAGGCCCTATAGAGGTGGATGTTACTGCCTACACTGGCCCTATAGAGGTGGATGTTACTGCCTACACTGGTACCTCCCTTAACACAGGACCTATAGAGGTGGATGTTACTGCCTACACTGGCCCTATAGAGGTGGATGTTACTGCCTACACTGGTACCTCCCTTAACACAGGCCCTATAGAGGTGGATGTTACTGCCTACACTGGCCCTATAGAGGTGGATGTTACTGCCTACACTGGTACCTCCCTTAACACAGGACCTATAGAGGTGGATGTTACTGCCTACACTGGCCCTATAGAGGTGGATGTTACTGCCTACACTGGTACCTCCCTTAACACAGGCCCTATAGAGGTGGATGTTACTGCCTACACTGGCCCTATAGAGGTGGATGTTACTGCCTACACTGGCCTCTCATCGACACCTCTTCATGTTCAGCCTCTAATTTGTCCCTCTCTGTCTTTCTCTGCTTTTTTCATACCCTTCTATTTTCTTCTTTCATCTTTTTATTATTCTCTCTCTCTCTCTCATCTCTCTCTTGCCCTCTCTTTCCCTTCGGTCTCTCTCAAGTTACCGATGTGGAACTCAAACGATTGAAGGATGCCTTCAAGAGGACCAGTGGCCTGTCCTGCTACATGACCCAGCAATGCTTCTACCGAGAAGTTCTTGGAGATGGAGTCCCACCCAAGGTTACAGAGGTAAGGCGTACTCACATTCACACACCCTCACCAACACTTTGAAGGCTCATACAGTCTCCCCTTTATTAGCGCTCTCTCCTCTTTTTTTTACGCACCCTCGTTCTGCAGCTAGGAACCCCATTGCACTTTCAGTCTGTCTGACTTTGTCTGCTTTTCTGTCTTTGTTTGTGCATGTTGTTAGAACCTAGGGTCAAACAACAGGCTGTCATTCAGATCAAAAGGATGACTAATCAGTTCCCATGAATCAGAACTCCCAAACCTGATATGCCAGAGTACACAGATGACTTAAGCACTACAATAGCACTGTGCAAGCTGTGGGATGAGTCCAACAGTATAGCACTGTGCGAGCTGTGGGATGAGTCCAACAGTATAGCACTGTGCAAGCTGTGGGATGAGTCAAACAGTATAGCACTCTGCAAGCTGTGGGATGAGTCCAACAGTATAGCACTGTGCAAGCTGTGGGATGAGTCCAACAGTATAGCACTGTGCAAGCTGTGGGATGAGTCAAACAGTATAGCACTGTGCGAGCTGTGGGATGAGTCAAACAGTATAGCACTGTGCGAGCTGTGGGATGAGTCAAACAGTATAGCACTGTGCGAGCTGTGGGATGAGTCAAACAGTATAGCACTGTGCGAGCTGTGGGATGAGTCCAACAGTATAGCACTGTGCGAGCTGTGGGATGAGTCAAACAGTATAGCACTGTGCGAGCTGTGGGATGAGTCAAACAGTATAGCACTGTGCGAGCTGTGGGATGAGTCCAACAGTATAGCACTGTGCGAGCTGTGGGATGAGTCCAACAGTATAGCACTGTGCAAGCTGTGGGATGAGTCCAACAGTATAGCACTGTGCAAGCTGTGGGATGAGTCAAACAGTATAGCACTGTGCAAGCTGTGGGATGAGTCAAACAGTATAGCACTGTGCGAGCTGTGGGATGAGTCAAACAGTATAGCACTGTGCGAGCTGTGGGATGAGTCAAACGGTATAGCACTGTGCGAGCTGTGGGATGAGTCAAACAGTATAGCACTGTGCAAGCTGTGGGATGAGTCCAACAGTATAGCACTGTGCAAGCTGTGGGATGAGTCCAACAGTATAGCACTGTGCAAGCTGTGGGATGAGTCAAACAGTATAACACTGTGCAAGCTGTGGGATGAGTCAAACAGTATAACACTGTGCGAGCTGTGGGATGAGTCAAACAGTATAGCACTGTGCGAGCTGTGGGATGAGTCAAACAGTATAGCACTCTGCAAGCTGTGGGATGAGTCAAACAGTATAGGCTAGAGGCTGGAAGTTTGTACATTACATAGATTTTTTATTTTGCTTTTATCCGTAGCAACATACAAATATAGAAAGTATAGCAGAAGATCACTTTACGGAATTGCACAAGTTCTAACTGTATTTACGTGATCATAGTTGAGCACGACCTGTATAACTACTTATAGCACAAAGTTTGTCTTTGAATCTATTTTTGTTTTTTCTGACTAGAGGTTTTGCTCACAAGCTATCATACAGACACGATATGCCTTAATAAAGAACAACGCTTAAAAGTGTACTTCGTTGATCTCAGCGATCATTTAAAGGCCCACAATACCAATACCAATATCCAGAAAGTCGACAACCTCCATCTGCTCAACTGCATAAACACTGTTCAAACTGTTTACTAATCCCTACAGTCTCATTCTTCCTTTCTTCATCTTGTCTCTCTTTCTGTCCCTTAATGCCCTTCTCTGTCTGTTTTGACTTTCCTTCTTTTTCTCATCCCTCATCCTGTCTCATCCTGTCTCTGTCTCTCTCCCATTACTTCCTTCTGAGCCGGTTGCCATGGGAGCAGTTAGGCCATTTGACAGCCAAGATGATGATTCTAAAACAGCAAACGGCAGTGTTCAAAGCAGTCTAGAGTCTCAATTAGTCCGAGATGTGAACCTGGCTATACTGATGGCAACATTTGCATTGAAATCTCTGTCCAGACAAACCCCCATGTAATAGTGTCTGATTTTAAATGTTTAGTGTTTTCCTCAAGAACTGATGTCAAGATGAAAGGGGGGGGTGGAATGGTGGCTTTGAGATCACGATTTCCCTCATAAAAACATCAGATATGGGGCCTGTTGTAAAATGGGACTGGCTTTATAAACAGCCTCAAAATCTGCACAAAAAAGCCTGTCTTGACGATCCTTCTTTAATGAAAGTAGGAAGAGTATTTTCTCTGTTCAATTTCAAGACCTTCAATTTCAATTTATTTGATCTTAGTTTATCCTCTGTGAAAAAGAAAAAAAAGTACTCTAAAATACTTCTATCTAGAACCTGAATAGGCATCACGTTCTAGAATCAATAAACGTTCCATTTGGACCAACAATAGACCTAAATAAAAATTACTTTGACCTTGAAAGAGTTTTAAGAAGTCTCAAAACCAAAGAATCCTTTTCTTTTTTCTTCTCTTCGTTTTTTAACAATATAAGTGAGTTAAAAGTGGAAGTGAGAAGTCATTGAAAAGTACAGCTGTTAGCATATAATTCCCATGACTTGCAAGAGGAGTCATGATGGGGATCATGTGACACACTATTGTTCCTTATGTTTGTCGAAGCTATATTTGGAGGTTTGATGTTCAGCATTTCTCGTTCCACTTTCCCCTGGCCTTGCTTCCTGCGCTTGGTTCTGCCCAGTTAATCAAATAGACACTGTGGCCACTAGTTGAGTTCCTCAGAACTATAAGTTTACTCTGCAATACTCACACAAGCAATATAAAAACTCAACTCTAGGATAGCTAAAGAAAACATAACTTGGGCAATATTAACTACTTACTAACCGAGAGTGAGGTCATGCCGGGAAATATCAAACGAGACTTGAACGTATCGACCGAGCGATAGCGAGGTTGATACGGCAAAGTCGAGGTTTGATATTTCCCGGCATGACCGAACGGTCGAGGTTAGTAAGTTGTTTATTATATGGCATTTTTAGCTCTTTTCAGTTTGTAAATTGTAGGCTAATTGTAGCTAGCTAGGCTAGCTCTCAAGTCTTCTCACGGTGTGTTTCAGGTGTTGTCTAGCAACCAATTAGGCTACTTTTGATAGAAAGCGGACAGTACGGTTCTGCTAAAATGGCTTTAATTCCAACACAAATAACGATTCTTTTAGAAAGTTAACAATGTCTTCGTCGCTGTTGATGTCTTCAGTATCGTCTGGATAGTAAAACTCAGTTGACTTCGATATCGCTAATTTTGAAGATGACGTCAGAGGAGGGCAATAAGTAAGGGATAATGCCCGACGAGGTGTCCAATATCATCTGATAATGGACGATGCGGAGGCGTGAACCGTCCGACGCGCAGCGGAGGACGGTTGCTTCCGCGGAGTCCATTATCAGATGATATTGGACACCTCGAAGGGCATTATCCCGCTTATACCATGGTCACTTGCCGACGTTTTTTTTACAAATATGAATCTATGTTTTAATGCGTTTTGCAATCGAAATCTAACGTTGTTTAACGTCGGCCAACTCTGATATTTTATAGTCCGCTCAGCTCATAGAACCCAACACCAGTTTTCCCTTGGCTGAACTATTAGCCCGAAAGCTAACGTTATGCTAGCAAGATTCAAAGGCAATAACATTGTGTACGGTTGACAAACAGTAAATATAATATTACAGCATGTTTAACGAGAAGATTAGCTAGCTAGCCAGCCATGTCACTGACCCAAAATCAATATCAAGATTTTCACGAACAAAGTAGCCTTTATCGACCATATAGTCTCTTGGCCATGCACTGTGTCGCCAGCCACAGCCTGCAGCGAGTTGAATAGCAAATGGATGTGAGATGATCGCGTCAAAGTTGACATAATCTCCTAACCGTAAATGTTATTTGACAAAATGTTTAACATTAAGACTAGCCAACTATGTAATTGCTCCCAAATCAATATCAAGATTTTCACGAACTAGTGCTAAGTAGCTACTAGACTAGTCTAGGCTACGGCCGCAGCCTGTGACTGTAGAGAGTGGAATAGCAAATAGATGTGAGATGATCGCATTCAAGTTTACATATTCTCCAAACAATAATTATAATTTGACAGTACGTTTAACAACAAGACTAGCCAGCTATCCAGCCAAGTCATTGTTCCCAAATCAAATAAAGAGTTTTACGAATAAAATAATCGGCCATGTGTGTTGGCTACTGTCGTGTTGGCCGCAGCAGAAGTAGATCGACTAGCGACGTGAATAGCGAATGGGATGTGAAATGAGCGGTTACGTGACACAGACACAGGCTACATTCAGAAAAGTACAATTTTGCAAATAGGTTAAAAAGACATATGGAAGTCACTCATTGTGGTAATGACATGTTGGCTTGTTAAAGTCTTTCAAAATTGTAAATGGAGGCTTGTAAATGGAGGACTGCGTCCCTGTTGTTATTGTTACTTATTTCAGACACTTTGTACAGGCTCATATACTATGTAGCCGGCGCAATCATTTAGAACGGTGAAAAGACAGTTTTGCTGAAATGACGTAGTAGGTGTCCAATATCACTAGTAGGTGTCCGTATATCACTTAATAATGTACACCCCTGCAGCCAATCAGAATCGAGTATTCACCCAGACCATGGTATAACAATACTTATTGGACCGCTGGTCAATACGGGTTTGGCATGACTACCCATTAGCCAATCAGAAGGCTCGTACTGTCGTTGCCATATAATAAAGTGCAATACAGAACTATTAAAAACATATTACAATTATAAAGGCTGCAGTAGTCTGTGGGGTGATGCTAATTCAAGTTCAAGCAAGGTTTATGAAATGAAGTGGAACTGCACAGGGTGGAAGTGGCAACCTTTCCCTCTACATCAATCAAATGTAATTAATGGGCCCTGACTAAACTAGTTATGATTTTATAGTAAAACAACATTACTATTTCCTCATATTTCTTTATTTTTATAACAAGACTCTGAAGACAACTTAATTGCAAACAGCAGTTTCCCAGGACTCTAGAGAGCAGTCAGACGTACAGGTATTATTTTGTACTTTTAGCAGCATGGCAGCGAGTCAAATTCACTCAGTGAAATTGAAAGTGCCACTCAAACATGTATAATGCTGTTAAATTCTATGGGCTATCGGCCATTCCTCTCAGCTCCGGCAGCTTTATTTTTAGATTCTCCTTTCTTCAATAACAAATGGGATTTTAGAGAGAAACATATGCACACAGACTGTGTAGCCTATGCTAATGTCTGTTTGTATGTTTCAGTGTGGTGGAACTGAGAGATATATTCCTTTTGATGTTGATTTGGATGTGTGAGAGAGAAGGAGCTCCATGTGCTGTGCATGTCAGATCAGAAGAATAGTCAGATGTTCTAGAAGTAGGTTTGTACGTGGTTGGAAGTGTGTGTGTGTGTGTTTTGAGCTCTGCTTCTATATGCAGTGTGTGGGTGCAGTGAGTGTGTCGGTTTATCTTGAGACACTAGACAAAGGGTTGTGCATAGTGAATAATTATTAAAAGATTCTGTAAAGCAGAACTGAAAATTAGTTTTAAGTTCATCATACCACAGAAGAATGTGTTGTTAACCACCCATCCATATTCAAATGGAAAGAAACACAACATTTAACAAGTATGTTAAATTAGGCTTTGAAGTTGTGAGAAAATCAGCTGTCTCAAGCAGAGAAGACAGCTGATTTTCTCACAACTTCAAAGCGTTCTATTCTATATTGCCCAAGTTATGTTTTCTTCAGCTATCCTAGAGTTGAGTTTGTATATTGCTTGTGTGAGGACCATATTGAAATTGTATGTCCTCACCTTGATTGAGGCATGAAGGTGGAAGAATGTATTTCTATATGATTTTACAGCTTTAACTGATCCCAAAATAAACATTGTGTTTGTGTACATACTCAACACACTGTAAGAGTAAACATGCTCATCACATCAGTTTCTCATCTTCACACGCTAGCCTAGAGAGAAGCACACTGCAGTGGGTAGACGGATACCTTGTGGATTTAGCAAATACTAGATTTTCCAGTATTCTTAGTTACTGGAAAGGAGCTTGCCGTGTTGGAAGGCCAGGAGGAAGGTCCTAACTGGAGCTTGGCAAATGTTGTCACACTGCTCCTCACTCACACTGTCACATCTCAGACAACTTCCATCCTTTTTCACACGTCACGTCTCTTCTGTCCTCTCCTCTTTGCTCCCTCTTTTGCGTGGCTTTTCTGCTCTAAGAGCGGTGAGGTGGGCCGTGTCTGGTAGCAGTCGAGTATAGCATGGACTTGTGCCGACAAAGCACCACTCCGCACGACTTCACCTCACAATTGTGATGCAATGGACGTAGCCTCAATGGTGGAAATGTAGCTTGCTAGCACACTGCACCACCATGGTTGTAACCTCCATTTAGAACATGCTATGCTCGCGTTAGTTCATTTTCTGGGTTAAATGCTTTTGACTGTAGAACTGCAAACACAGTCGTACAAAGGGATTGCATTCAAAAGTTACGCAGTCTGTAAAAATACGCAGTAATGTTAACCAGATATATATTGTTCCATCGGCTCGACGGTTATTAAATACCATGAAATCCCATTTTTTGTCATTTTGGTTGGTTGATCAAGTGAAGTGCCGACCAAACCGTAACCATAATATACATACATGGAATCAAGAATGTAACCTTGTCTGTTGTCCGTGTCTGACCTGTCCCTCCAGGTCATCTACAACTCTTTTGGAGGCACCTCCAAGGGTCTGCACTTTAACAACCTCATGGTGGGTCTGGTTCTGCTGACACGAGGACGAGATGAAGAGAAGTCCAAGTGTAAGTCTATACCCTCCCAATTTCTTTGCCTGCTATGTTTCCCCTCTATATCCCCCCCACCCCCCTGATTTAGACATATTTGCTTTAACGTGTCGATCAACTTAAATGTTTGAATTGAATGATTGATATGAACTCACTGCTCTCAGCTCCAGTGAACCACTTATTCCGGAGCTGAACGGCCCTCAGTCTCCCCTTATTGGCTTCACACAATCCCACAAACACTGACTCATCTCTAGTGACAATCTCTTCCACTCCTTCCTGTCCTCCCTCCATCTCCTCGTCTGAGTGATGGTTTGTGGTGCTGCAGAGGAGAGACAAGGCCATGACTAGAACAGACCTGCCTCTGTTACGGCCACTCAGTCTGCCTGCCTCTGATAAGACAGGCTGTGTGTGTGTGTGTGTGTTGATCCCCTCAGACCTCTTCAGCCTCTTCGCCAGCGAGTCTGGCGGCTACGCGGCACGTGATGACATGGAGACCATGCTACGGGCCGTGGACGGGGAAGTCCCTCCCTCCCTCAGGAAGTGCTTCAGCGAGGTCAGTCCTGCCCCTCACAGAGCAGCCAGTCAGTCACCCATCAGACGCTCTGATGGACGTTTGCTGTCCCATTAGATCCTCTGATCTACTCAGTCTAGACCTTAGCTGCACTGGGTCTCCCTTATTGGCTTTCCACAACCTTTATTTGGATATACACACACACACTTGCATACATTCACACACACTCACATCCACACAAACCCTAAAAACACACACTCAAAGCCACAACCATACCTACACACAATTGAGTGTTTAATAGTTATTAACAATGCGGACACAAAAATCTATTTAGCCTGAAGCACCCCATGCCCCACCAAAAACACACACACACAGACACTTACTGCTCTGCAAAGAGAGAAAGAAAACTAGTATTTCCTCCCTGTACAGAATAACTCAAACATATGGGTGTAGAGGGCCACTGGGTCCTGGGTTTTCCCTTAACTGGATTACCTGGGGCTTTTCAGCTTTTAAATAAGATATCTGCCTTCAGTGGAACACACACACACAGAGAGAGAAACACCTGCTCAGCTTAATGTTGCTCTGACACACGTGAAGTCATCCCCGTTGAGTCACATTTGGCATTAAGCTTTTGGGGCCTTTCCCTTGTTGTTTTTCTTTTCGAAAGTAAACCAGATAGTAACAAAATGCATAGTTAAGTCGTGATTTGGGGATGATTATGGAAATGCAACAACATCAGTTGCTTTTTAAACAAAATTAATGCGCATAGTAGTTTGAAAACAGTTAGACCTGGGGTAATTATGACAACGCTCTGATTTTTTTTTGATATCTTCCCATCTTTACTACCAGGCCCTCTCACATAAAATGCACAACACACTATTAACACCCATTTACCATCCCTGACTACCCAGCGTTATGATCTCCTTGTTATCCTTTACCACTTATTGATGTGCTCATACGAAATGGTTTGTTGTGGTTGTTTTGACAGGGAGAGAAGGTGAACTATGAGCGTTTCAGGAACTGGCTTCTACAGAACAAAGAGGCCTTCACCTTCTCCCGTTGGCTGCTCTCCGGGGGCGTGTGTGTCACCCTCACGGATGACAGCGACACGCCCACCTTCTACCAGACCCTTGCCGGGGTCACACACTGTGAGTGACTGTGCCTACCTACCAAGTCTATCACTATACATGCTTTTATGAAATGTACTTTTGATATCAATGCAGATTGAATTGTGCAGGTTAAAAAGTGTGTTTGACTACCTGGTTTATCTGACTGATTTGACTGTGGATTTGTACATGTTAACCATTTGTGTCTAAACGAAGAGGTATAGTTATTCAATTCAGTTACCAATTCCAAAGGACATTTCAGGCAACTCAGTATGCACAGAATGAGTCAAACAGAGGTACAGTAATACACAGTAGAATAATAGTTATTTGTGTGCATGAGACTTTAGCCTTAGATTCTCTCACAAAATACTAAATGGGAGGCTCACCGGACTAACTTAAATTTACATTTAGGCATTTAGCAGACTCTCTTATCCAGAGATTTGTACAGTAAGTACAGGGACATTCCCCCAAGGCAAGCAGGGTGAAGTGCCTTGCCCAAGGACACAACGTCATTGGCATGGCAGGGAATCAACCAGCAACTAGCCCAATTCCCTAACCGCTCAGCCACCTGACTAATGCGCACACCATGTAGGCTGAGGTCTCATGTTAGCCTGGGTTCAAATTCAAACCCTATACATATGGCACTGTATGGCATTCTGAGATTCTTATGAATGAAGAGCAAAGAGAAAAAAATAATTATTATAAAAATTTAAAATGGGTTTTAATAATAAACAAACTTCAATAAATGCTCCTCTTTCCTTTCGGTTAAGGGAAATCTGTTTCCTCCTTCCCCTTCTGTTCATTGATAAAGCCACATCTCTTGTCTTTGTGACATGAAGCAGATAATTGTGTCCTTCTCTTCCATCTCTCCTCTCCTCCCTTATTCTCTTTGTTTGCCCTCCTCCCCTCCTTACTGCACCGTAGTGCAGATGTCTGCACAAGTGAGACATCATCACAACCTGTGTTAAAGGATGGCAAAAATCTATTTTTTCCCCTTCTGAGTGGCAGGGCAGACACTGAGATACTGACGAGTGACTGGCTTCACTTATCGCTTTGGCACACTTTTCTTTTTTTTACTCTGGTGAGGCCTCGCTATTTCTCTTGCATTTTAATGTCTCTCCCCCTTTCTTTTTCTTTCCCACTTCTTTACACTGCCATCCCTTGTCATAGGATCTTTTACTTCACTCAGTCTGACCTCCCCAGCCCTCCAGCGTTTTCCTCTCCTTACCCCTTGAAGGAGTTTTTTCTAGCGACCCTGGTGTGGTGAAGGAGATGGCGGGGAGAGGGGTTGCCACACTCCGTAGCTGTCGTCCTAGCCACCAATCCTTTAACACGACAGAGTGAGGAGCACAGCCAATGATTGTGAGAGTGATCTTAATGTGACACTCTCTGTCTGTCTCTCTTGTACTGATTCACTTGTTACAGTCCAGTACCAGACTCAAGGGGCAGGCTATCAGTTAAAAGTATAAATACTGGTGTTACACTGTTGTGAATCATTGTTTTCACTATAAATGTGATGATGGAGTCATTGGGATGGTTACATTCCATCAACTCTTCTATAGAGGATTTATACATAATGGGAGGAGATGCTCTCAATGGAAACAAAGCTATTTGTCACAGCTACATGTGGTTTTAGCTGTGTTCCCTACCTGCATAACTGGGTCCCTACCTTGCCCTTGATTAAAAGTCACCAAATCACCCTACCTTGCCCTTGATTAAAAGTCACCATATCACCATGAGTCACACACACACGCTCTCAGTGACATGACAGGATATGTCATGTACCTCGGTTAGGCAAATAACCACAGTAAATTTAGCCAAGCTTTGTTTTGTCAGTTGAGGACAGAGAGCTGGAAAGATCTTAGCTGTTGCCTGTCCCAAGACCAATCAGGGAGAGGACCTGGAGACTGCTCGTAATCTGCTGCCTGCTCCTGGATTATCCTCTCTGCAAGCAGTGTGTTTGTGTGTGAGAGAGAGAGATGAGCTCTGTTCATCTCTTCCTAGGACATAGTCTTGACTCCTGTTTAAGACGCGCATGAATTGGCGTAACACTACAAACATGGCTAACTAACCAGCAAACCTTCGGGATAACATTGGAGTATAATCTGAGTACAACTGGGGAAAAACTGAATTACCAAAGGAAGAAATGAGAATTACCACTGGCAAGGGGGACGGCATGAGTTAGTTGGTGTTAAACAGTTAACATAAGTGATTTTCCTGTGTGTGTGTGGAGTGTGTATGGTACACACCAGCCTTGGCGCCGCATCCCTGGCACATGCGGTAGAATATGGTATGGTACCTCTGCTGCCACTCTGACAGAGTCGCTCCTCTAGGTGGGTACCAGGCAGCGGACACACACACACCTGTGGACCGTTTCTGTCTTGCATTCCACAGAGTGAAATCTTTTCAATGAACAGAATGCTGTGTGTTAGTTATCCTCTCCAGCTCTAGTGTTAGTAGTTACAGTTCCAAGTGAAAGTGTTAAGTGGTCAGTTCTCTTCAAATAAAGTAATGTCTTCTAGTTTTAAGGTCTTTCATGAACTCGTTTGGCCTTCCATTGCCCATCATTTATGTGTTACATTTCTTGATTAGTATTCACTGCTAATACCCCGTCTTTATCATCTGTAGTTGTTTAAAGTTTATTCTGCAGTGTGCAGTCCAAAGCAATGCCTGTTGGTACCAGACCAGATATCACCTATCTCGGGCTCTTTGGCTTGTGTTCTAAAAAGGTGTTAGACGAGGCAGTGGAACCATTTTCATTGTCTTTATTTTGGATTAAATTTATTTAAAATGATGTTTTAGCCCTTGTCTCTTCCAAGCACAAATGTCATGCTGGGCATTGAAAAACAACCTAGATACCAAGATCCACATGAAATAGACAGGTAGCTATTTAGCCTAGCATGCTAAGCTAAGGTGTTAAATAGTGAATCACAACTCTTGGCTAGATGAAAGATGGCTGAGACGATCCATACTGCAGGTAATGAGTTTTATAGATTAGCAGTCAGAGGCTAGCGCTGCAGCCATGAGTAATAGCCAACCAAATGAGCAAGTATTCACCCCCCCTCCCCCCGAAATAGTCAGCTAGCTACGAGCGCTAATCACCGTTAGCCCATCCTGCACTCAATAAGCATAACTATCATTCACGTTTGGCATTTGGGTTTGATACACACTCTCATTTGTATTGCCGTAGAGTTGGTTTAAGCCAAGGGGGACTATCGATTTAGGTTGTTATATGGATATTGCTGAGCCAAAAGTGCCAGTATTTTGTTTTGTTGGATTCTGCTTTTTCATGTTCATTTTTAAGCGGGAATGTAGTCAACCGTCCTATCCCGCATATACAAACATACACGTTGTCCATGCTCTTAAGTAATTGATCTGCCTTTTATCATTTCCGCCCTTCCATCTTCCTGCATCCTTGAACTAACATTTTATATCATTGATTACCTGCACTGGTCTGCAAGTGCTTCTTCAGACTCTTATTTCATCCTCTTAGCTAGGTCTATTTGTTATAGCTATCATCCGGACATTTCAGAGCATCTCTGCCATGGGAGAATTGAACCTTTTAATGGTTTGTCAGACTTCCACCGGAGGTCAGGAATGACTTGTATCCTCTGTCTGTTTTTAAATTGATCTCAGAGGTCAGGCTGACTCAACAGTCAAGAGTTTGAGGGGGAAAAGATCCAGGGCCTGGAATAAGGGAAAGCCTCTCTCAATTCACAGACCCAATCTGCTTTCACTGCTAGCTTACTCGCTACGTAGCCCCGCAGTTGTCTTTGGGTCTTTTTACTGGTATTGTTGTTTAGATGGCAAACTATTTAAACAAGACAGAAACTCTAAAGCAGTCGGAAATCCAGCGCCTGTTCTCTGGCTTAAGAGGACTGTTTTTTTTATTTGTCTGCAGAAAGTATACCTGTGTAGACACATGTCATACCGAATGACTGTTTGGGATAGCAGAGTTTGCCAGCATCTAAATCCTATTAGCCTAAGCTGCGAATTAGCGTGAAGAGCGGGTGTGTGCTCTGTTGACCCAGGATCTTTAGGCCTGGCAGAGCCCTGGGAGCTATATTAGGGAGCACCTCGGAAACACTTTTTTAGGTTGAGTCATGGTCTCCTGTTAAATGGTGCTTTCAGGCCAATTACATAACTGTCTAAAGGAGAGGTCATGGAATCCAGAATAGAAAACAAAATGAACGTAGTTCATATTGCCTGTTAAGTTCATGTTGTTGTTGTTAAGAATCAGCATATGGAGATCTATTTTATGATATATAAAACTAAATATAATTCTTTCTTTTCCATAAGAAAATGTCTCAGACAGTCATGACTCATGACCTAATTTTAGAGATCAGGTTGTCAGTTGATGAACACCTTCCTCCGTTTCAAGTATTCTGCTATATCTTTTCTGTTTTTCTTGTCCTCCATCCTGCAGTAGAAGAATCAGATATCATTGACTTGGAGAAGCGCTACTGGCTGTTGAAAGCTCAATCCAGAACAGGCCGCTTCGACTTGGAAACCTTCGTCCCTCTGGTCTCACCTCCTATCCACACATCACTTAGTGAAGGTAATACAATATTATGACAACAGACATTGGGACATTTGATCTAATTACCTAATTCCCGTTAAGCGTTCAAAACAGTGATGTACACATCCTTACAGGAACATATAGAGTAAGCAACCGTGCATTTCTTCTACTTGCATGACTTAGATGGTGACTTATGTAAGCACAACCTTTTAGAAACACAACCTTATAGAAACATATTAGATACTAGCATGAGCACAAATGAACAAAGGCCATCCTATTAGGAATCGACAACTTTTCTCAGATCATTGCTCTTTACTAATCTCTCACACAGACATTCTGTCTCAAAGACCCACGCAGCTTGTAAAGGTGTATTGATCTCGTTCTGCAGGCTTGTTCCATGCCTTTGATGAGAATCGGGACAATCACATTGACTTCAAGGAGATCTCCTGCGGTCTGTCTGCATGTTGCCGGGGCCCTGAGGCAGAAAGACAAAAGTGTAAGCGGTGTCATTCATTCTAATTAATAGAAAGACATTGTATCCAAAGGGTTCTACAGTTTCTCTTTAACCATGAAAACAACACTGTTTTATTTCCCTTCTGCGCTTGTCTTTTGAGTGGGCCAACTAACACCCCTACCTTGGAAATACAATTTCACACTCAGAATTGATGAAACATCGTAACTTAAGACTTAATTGTCTACTCTAAACCATGTACATCAGGAACCTGCAGATAAATGCACATTAGAAGCTGAATGTGTTTTGGGAAGCACACACCTCATTGTGGGATGGATTCCACGTAACTTGGGACATCTGTATTTTTTGTGGCAAATCTTCTATTTTTTGCCCTCACAGTTTGTTTTAAAGTATTTGATGTGGACCGGGATGGAGTTCTTTCTCGAGATGAACTCCATGAAATGGTCGTGGCACTCCTGGAAGTGTGGAAGGACAATCGCACAGACACACTAACTGTAAGCTCTTGAGTTAGGATTACTTTTTTATTACTTGGAGATTAGGAAGTAATCTTTAAACATGTAATACCTTGTATAATCTATTACATATTATTTTCCACGTTGATTTGTCTTCAGTCTTTTGTCAACAATCAGTCACTTGACTTTCAAGTTTGATATTCCCACATATTCGTATTTGATCCTTTGTAGGGATCTTAACTCCAGTGGGAGTAATGACCTTTACCTGCATGACGGTCATTGTTGTTTCAGATTTCCTGACCTTCCTGAATGCCCTCTCAACCTAATTTAGCATTAGTCACATAAGGTGTATGCTATGGCTTTGCTGAGTCCCCATTGCAGCTGTATATTTATGTTCTGATCATTTCAGGAGTTGCATATGAACGTGTGGGATATTGTGGAGGGCATTCTGAAGACGCATGATACAACCAAGGTGATGGGAGCCTTCTCGGAGATCTGCTGTGTATTTTCATGTTTGGTTAACACGTATAGCAATCATGAAGGCACATCTGGAATCAATATACCAATGATGATAGTGTTAATGAACTAATGGGAGGGGGAAGTATCAATTTGTGATAGATGGTTCAATGTGTTGTTTTAGTTCCAAACCAAACATATGAAGAGAACGGAATGTTAGTGACAACCAAAACACTTTGTCTCTGCCTCCCACAGATGGGTCATTTGACCCTGGAGGACTACCAGATCTGGAGTGTGAAGAGTGCTCTCGCCAATGAGTTCCTTAACCTGCTCTTCCAGGTCAGAGGACACACACACACATCCACATTTTTTTCTGAGGGATGACTGCATGTTTGTGTGTTAGTACCCTAGTGTGTGTGTTTGTTAGTTGAGGTGTTAAAAGGTGTTCATGATGTCTCCCTTCACTGCTCTCTCTTCTCTGCAGGTATGCCACATAGTCTTGGGACTGAGACCCGCCACCCCAGAAGAGGAGGGCCAAATCATTAAGTATGCATGCTTGTCTGTGGAGATTAAGAATGTGACCACCACCGTATAATGTCAGGTTTATGATCTGCATACTAAGCCCAGCACGCGTGTGTCTCTCCAGGGGGTGGCTGGAGAGGGAGAGCAGACATGGGCTCCAGACAGGACAGAATTGGTTCCTCATCTCCATGCAATGGTGGCAGCTGTGGAAGGACTACGTCAAATATGTGAGTGAGAGCCTTGTGCTCTCTGAATAGTCTTTCTCTGTGAAGTGCAGGAATCACTTGTATTACACAGTGTAGACGTTTTCGGCTTTGGTTGCCATTCAAAAGTCCTTGGTGCATGTTTTTTGGCACGACTGCAGCTTTGACTATATGAAAAGCTTTGAATGTATTCAATGATCTCAGCTGAATGAATAGATACAAAGCTTCTGGGGTAACATACAAACTTCAATAGTAGGAAGTGAAGTCTGTGGTTGTGGGAGTGGAGAGGTTTGTGCTAGGTCACGCTGTGTGTGTGTGTGACTGTTACTGTTACTGCATTCGTAGTTCCAAATCCTCCTCAGTTGTCATCATTTAAAAACATGGGACTGAGGTTCTACTCTCCGTTCCCTGCAGGAGCAGAAGGCCATAGTAGTGGAGCAGCCCTCCATCTTCAGCTCTCTGAGGAGCCCCCAGGCCACTGCCACTGTGGAGCCAGCTTCCCAGGAGCCAGGCCAAGGGGTCGGGGGAGCTCCTCGGGTCCACAGCCCCATCAGCCCCCCAGAGGAGAGGTCCCCTGGTGCAATCTCCAGTGCTTCGGAGGCCACGGAGACCCCCAGCACTGGTGAGTAAGGGACCGCAGTGATGGCGGGTTTGAACAACTTCACTGAATGCCAGCAGACATTGACTGTGCAACAAAATGTTGGTTAGTGTTTGCGGAACCAAAGACTCTCAGTGGTAGTCTAACACTGTAAAACGTGTGTTTTATAAGTCTTTATCTTGGAGATAACAGATGAGGAAATTCATTTAATCTTTCTCAATGGTGTCTCTTCCTAGTTTTAACTCCTCACGCTACTCCCTCGGCCACCGAGGGCTGTTTTGCCCGGCAACACCACGTGTCAGACAACAACAACCAGTGCTTCTCTGGTGCCAACGGCCACATCCCCAGTGTCCTGGCAGCTCAGAGACCCGGGGCTATCGACAACCAGTCTCTGGTCTCAACAGACCCCATGAAGGTAGTTTGTGTGTGAGATGTATGAGACAACCAGCATTTGTCTCTATGTGAGTTTGCTATTTCTGTGTGCAAATACCATATAATGTAGTGTGTGTACACCTTTTGCAGGTGTGTTTAGTTTAGAAATGGGAGTGTGGAAATGGTAGAACTGTGAGACTACCTATTTATTCCAGCCAGGCTGATTTATATACACATTATTTATCTAATTAAACTACTCTCAGTATATTATTTAGCTTGAAAACCGACTGTGTACAGAAACACTCAACTGTAACTTAGAAACAGTTTGTTCAAGTACTCCACCTGACATTTATATTGAAAAGTTCTAATTCTATCTGAGCACTTCCACCCACTGCTCTGGCAAGACTCTCAGTGTGCAGATGGTGGCTGCCATTCCCCCCCTGTGTGTCCATTGTCTAATCTCTCCAACGCTGGCATGAGTGGGCTTGGCAGAGCACAGCATTGGGACACGCTCTCTATCTCTGTCATCGGTAATGTGAGACAGCAGTCAAGAGGGTGTGTGTGTGTGAGCGTGTGTGTGCGCACAAATACATTTGTGTGTGTGTGGATTTGCAGTCCAACAAGCCTGTGTTTGGTTGGTTCCATGAACGTCCATGGGGGCCATGCGTGTGCCCCTCTCACCACCCCTCTTGCCCCTCTCTCCCTCCCCTCCAGGCCCCCACATTGACCATGGAGGGTGGCAGACTGAAGCGGACACTACACCTGATGGCGGGCAGGGATTTCGAGACGGTACCAGAGCCTGTGTGGAGGGCGCTGTACCACTGGTACGGTGCCAACCTCAGCCTGCCACGACCGGTACGGACTGCCACCAGCTGGTCTCAACACATAGTAAACATTGTAAATCATAAAATCAATAAATGAAGAATGGAGTCCCTCCTCCCCCAGGTGATCCAGCAGACCAAGACAGGCCGGGCTGAGCTGGAGCTCTTCCCCCGATACCTCCTCTTCCTCCGGCAGCAGCCGGCATCTCGCACCCCCCAGTCCAACATCTGGGTCAATATGGGTATGACCAGCCTGCGAATGTTCCCCCAGCACTTGCCCCGAGGTAACGTAAGCCTGCAGCAAGAGAGAGAGAGGCTAGCACAGCCAAAACTAAGCTAATGGAAAACTCAAAGGCCCAGCTCAACCCCTACCATCTAATTCTACCACAATAATGGACTGATTCACCCTTAATAATGCGGGGGATTGTCAGTGGAACTATACCAAGAAAACATTCCAACACTCCTTTTCTGTTTTCACAGTCCTGATTTGTCACAACCGCTATTACTGATTTCTGTATAACAAGTTGTGTGCATACGTAACGTCACACAACCTACTGGAATGATGTCGTAATTACTTAAGACTGTGATTGTTGACAACTAAGCTAACTCAGTCATTGGCCAAGAATAGTACAGTACCTCACCTAAACAGTGGCTCAGTTGTGTCTAGTTTGGGCATATGCCAGTGATAGGCATAACGCTTATGTAGGCCTTAAGCTGCAGGTGCCAAGTAAGGTGGCACCTGATTTTATATAGCGTACAACAGATCTATTTCTAGTTTGTCACGTCTATGATTTGGGACAAGCAGACAGCTGTACGTGACAAAAGAGCCATGCAGGACTACGTTGCTGTACGGTGATCTGACTGGTAAGGAGCTGAGAGGCGCAGTGTGGCTCTTAGAGTGCTGATCTAATCTGAGGCAGCTATTAGTCTGGCAGTATCACATCCTCTACACACAGTAGACTTAAAGTCCTGTGCCCAGTTTCAATACCCTCACAATGCACCTTCATCCCTTCTTAAAATGTAAGATTCTATACAACTGGATAGGCTGAAGGTCATTAAGCAACATTTGATCTGCACCTATATAATCCTAGGGCTCGGTGCTACCCTCATAAAGATTAAAGATTTGGAAATCAAGGTGAATTTAAGAACATTTGAGGGTAAATATGGTCCTTAGTCATAACCAAAGGTGACCTGTACTTATTGTTTCGACACAAATGGAAACCCCGAAACACACACTGCAACCGTATCAGAAAGCTGTGTTGACGGAAAAGAAGTGTTGGATGTTAAGGGATTGATTTTTATGGCACCTGGCAGTCGCAATCAAATCACGTTAATAATCAATAACCCTAATAAAGAAATGTTTCCTTAATTGCTCTCTTTAACTAGACTAATATGAATTGATTTAGCATTGTATTGAATCAGTATCTGATTTCAATTCTGTGCACTAATGAGTTGATTGATCAATCATGGTGAATCACTTTGAATGGTCTTTCTTGCTGCTTCCTTACAACTAATCCTCAACGAGCAAATTGTGTTGTGTCGCGATCAATTCTGTTTGATTCTGTCCATGTGTGATAGCTGCTTGTATTTGGCACAGTATGGGTGTGTTTCAGTCTGCTTGTCTGCTGTCTGTCTGTCTGTCTGTCTGTCTGTCTGTCTGTCTGTCTGTCTGTCTGTCTCTCGGTTCAGCGCTTGGTTTTGGGTGTGCATCGGGCTGTAATGTAAAGGTATTATCTTACACTTTTGTGTGACAGAATGTGGTGCACACCTGTTTTGCTAATGCAATGAACTGGTCAGGATAAATGGCATTAGTTTCACAAAGCACTGATCCCAACCACGTGCTAGCAATGCTGTATACAGTGACCAGGTCTTTCTCCCACCAACCAGAAACTGCTCCATAAGCCACATCCATTGTGCCCTGAGAGAGACCCGTACAGTAGATCTGTAATCAGACACCAGTTTCTCTCAGACCCTTTTTAAGTGTAGTTGCAATCTGTCAACAAAACTAAAAAGCCACACTTAAGATCGCTTTCCAAAGTTTGATTGAGTTTGAATCTACATGATGGATATAATGTTTCTTGTTTGTTAGATTAACTGTGCTGTTACTGACTGTTGGATTTCATTAGTGGTGTGTTTATGTGTGTGTCCGATACCTAAGGCCTATGGCATGACAGTGTTGTGTACAATCCAGAACTGTCTAAATGAGTTTGAAGGCCTTTTGAGAATTGACCGTCCACTCAAGACCAGAGCCCCTCTCCCTGCCCCCCTCAGGCACCGTCCCATCCCCCAGCGCGCCCCTGAAGCGGGTGCTGGCCTACACGGGATGCTTCAGCCGCATGGGCACCATCAAGGACATCCACCTGTACCTGTCCCAGAGGCTCCGCATCAAGGAGGAGGACATGAGGCTCTGGCTCTACAACAGTGAGGTAGGTCTGCCCCCACCTCTGTGCTCCCACCTCTGTGCCCCCACCTCTGTGCCCCCCCTCTGTGCCCCCACCTCTCTACCACACCTGATCAGGTAGATGCTCGTAGCCTATCTTGCCTCTAACATGGTAAACCACAAATCCTCCCCCTAGAACTATCTGACCCTTCTGGACGACGAGGACCACACCCTGGAGAGTCTGAAGATAAACGACGAGCAGCACTTGGTTATCGAGGGTACGTCACTAGAAAGGACTGTCGGCTCGCCAGAATTAATTACAACGTTATCCCACTTCATCTTTGTTGAGTCGGTGGAAATATTATGAAAATCAGCAGATTTGTACAAAGAAAAAGAACGAAAAAAGATATAATTGGAATGAATCACGAAAATCTCTAACTGTGGTTTTTCTTCTCTTTGTGCAGTCCGAAACAAAGACATGAGTTGGCCAGAGGAGATGTCCTTTATTGCAAACAGCAGTAAAATGGATAGACACAAAGGTATGGTATTGTCTCAATAAACTACCTTTACAAACGTTGTCTTGGATTAGCTCACCGAAATGTTGCATCCTTAAAGCCCCTGTTTTCTCCATTGTAAGTGGTTGAGTCAGGTGTTGGTGAGTGTTAGGCCACTGAAGTATAAAACAAGGATTGCGAGTCGCTACAATAACACAATCTGACGTAGCACTGTATAACAAGCACCACAATTATAGTGTGTTTGTGTCCGATACACTTTCAGGGTGTATATCTGCCATTTATAGCTTCCATGGTCATTCCCACAGGCACTAAAGTATTGTTTGAAGAGGCCATTACGACGAGTCTCATTTTGTTAACTGCATCCTTGTTCCTCTATTGACTTAACATGATTATGGGCACAGACAGCAGAATGTGGGCCCATTCATGTCACCTGACCACATTATAGTGTTTTTCTGCAATATTATAAGGAAAAACTCCTGTCCCTAGTTATGACTGTAGATGGGATCCAATAATTACATGATACTAATTATATGATGTCTTTGCCGCCATCCCCCTCCTCCTTTCCAGTCCCAACAGAAAAAGGGGCCACCGGCCTCAGTAACCTAGGCAACACATGCTTCATGAACTCCAGTATCCAGTGTGTGAGCAACACCCAGCCTCTCACAGAGTATTTCATATCAGGAAGACACCTCTACGAGCTCAAACAGGTAGGTGTGTGGGCGTGCGTGTGCTTCCTAATGGGGTTCTATGTTAGCTGGGCCGGGTTTGGAGACAAAGTATCTCGAAACTTCAAGTTCCTCATATCTTTTTTAGAACCAATCCCATTGGGATGCGCGGTCACATGGCCAAGTGCTATGGCGACCTGGTGATGGAGCTGTGGAGTGGGACGCAGAAGAATGTTGCTCCTCTCAAACTGAGGGTGGGTACAGACGCTTTCCATTATTACTTTAACTTAGTCTCTGCTATTTTAGTTTATACAGTAGATGGATATAAAAATGTTTGACCGCCACATGAACCTAATTGAAATCTAACCCTAATAATGACGTCTGTGTCCGGTTCATAAACGTGTTTCTGCTCGTCGTTCCCCTCCCATCAGTGGACGATAGCGAAGTATGCCCCCAGGTTCAACGGCTTCCAGCAGCAGGACTCCCAGGAGCTGCTGGCCTTCCTGCTGGACGGCCTCCACGAGGACCTGAACCGCGTCCACGAGAAGCCCTACGTGGAGCTGAAGGACAGCGACCTGCGGCCTGACTGGGAGGTGGCCTCTGAGGTCAGCACTTGTGTCCGTTCTCCTCTACCCTTTGAAAGTGTTTGCTGTAATGGATTAGAAGCTCCCATCCTCTCGTGGCCTTTTCAAAAGTCAAAGGACAAGTAGGGAGGTGAACGAGTCGATAAGGCTCTAAAACAGCGAGGCACTTCATAAGACACTATTGATTGGGAATGTGCATTAAAAGCCCTTAATGGCCAGGTGGACACAGTTGTGCATGTGTTCTCTGTAGGTGAGTGTATGTGAGTCACAGAGATGAGCGCTCGTAGTGTTTATTGATCAACACGTATGTGTGTGTGTGCGTGTGTCTGCTACAGGCGTGGGAGAACCACTTGCGCAGGAACAGGTCCATCGTCGTCGACCTCTTCCACGGCCAGCTCAAGTCGCAGGTCAAGTGCAAGACGTGCGGCCACATCAGCGCTCGCTTCGACCCCTTCAACTTCCTGTCCCTGCCGCTGCCCATGGACAGCTCCATGCACCTGGAGATCACAGGTGAGGGCCGCACGCATCCCCTCCGACTGCACCTCTGTGTACCAGTGTGCTTTCACTCCTCACAATATGACTCAGTCCATTCTCAGATATCAGGATTCATTCTGAAACAAGGGTTGGGTTAGTGTTGTACACACGAATGTATGTATTCTTATCGTGTGTGTGTGTTGATAGTCATTAAGCTGGACGGTTCCACTCCGGTGCGGTTCGGCCTGAGGCTCAACATGGATGAGAAGTACACAGGGCTGAAGAAGCAGCTGAGTGAGCTGTGCAGCCTGAAGCCCGAGCAGATCCTTCTGGCTGAGGTGCACACCTCCAACATCAAGGTACAGCACAGGGACTGGCAGCACACTGTGGACAAATCCACATCATTCTATCCGCTTCTACTCAGTCACCTTTTGGCAAACAACCAAAGCTGCTATGTATGATCCTATGTATAGGTGTGTTTTATCTGCCAATGCAAAGTATGTACTCTGTTTTCCCATTCCTGTGTGTGTGCGCGCAGAATTTCCCTCAGGACAACCAGAAGGTGCGTTTGTCAGTGAGCGGCTTCCTGTGCGCGTTTGAGATCCCCGTGCCTGGCTCGCCCACCTCCCTCACCTCACCCACGCAGACAGGTAGAGCATCTGTCAGACGCTCCCCCTTTCATCTAACATTAAAGATCAATTCATAGAAGCAGAACGCTCCAAACACTCTGCACACGCAGAGCAAGCAGCTGCATAGGAGAACAGCGCCTCACCTAGGGCCTTCTGAAAATTGAAGGAAAAAAACCCTAATCTTTACCAAATTTGACTCTTTTTTAAAAATGTATTTATTTGCATTTACAGACATCCCCCCCATGGCGAATGGGTCTGCAGTGAACGGGAACCCTGGCAGGCCAGGGCTCATCCCCAACGGCATGCCCAGCACGGTGGTGCCCTGCACCATGGAGAAGCCCCTGGCCAATGGGGTGCCCAACGGCCACGTCACACCAGTCCAGGACAGCCCCTTCACCGGCTACATCATCGCCATGCACAGGAAGATGGTGGGTCGTGTTAAAAGTGCTTGATCAGCAAACACTGTGTTGGACAATGTCGATTGGTAGGCTTTACAAAGCAAGATGACCTGGGGACAAATATACTGATCTGCCGAACATTGTGACGTCAAATGGCAAAGTATGAGAGAGCAAATTCTTTACAAGATTGTGTGTGTGTGTGTTATTCTCTTGTTTAGATGCGCTCGGAGCTTTACTTCCTCTCATCCCAGAAGAATCGTCCCAGCCTGTTCGGCATGCCTCTGATCGTGCCCTGCACGGTCCACACCAGTAAGAAGGACCTGTACGACGCTGTCTGGATCCAGGTGTCCCGTCTGGCCAGCCCCCTGCCCCCACAGGAGGCCAGCAACCACGCACAGGACTGGTCAGTACACACGTTCACACATGGAGGAAGACACATCCTCTTTCTTTCTCCGTCTGTCTTTCTCTCTCTGTCTGCGTCACCTCCTCTTTGTCGCGCTCTCATTCACTCACTCACTTACAGGAAACTGTAAACCCTGAGCTCTTAGCCTGAATATTGTGTACAAACTGCTACATTATTTTGCTTGGTGTATCATGACGGTTGACATTTCAGCAAAGAAATTACAATTAGTCGTGCCAATCTGAAGGTCACATTGTTGGAATGCTAAATGCTGGGTGGTGTTCTGCCTGACCTTGCAGTGATGACAGTATGGGCTACCAGTACCCCTTCACGTTGCGGGTGGTGGGCAAGGATGGCAACTCATGTGCCTGGTGCCCCTGGTACAGGTAAAACATCCATTATCTTGTCTCACACACTGTTAACTACACACACACATACAGACACACACACACACACACACAGCTGGGCCGAGGTCCAGGAATCCCTGAGAGGGTGGGGGTTGGGAGGACATGATCAGGTGTGTGTGAGCGTGTGTGTATGACTGTCACCTCACACACAGGTTTGTTAGCTCAGGGACTGATGCCATATCTGCCTGTGTGTGTGTGTGTGTCCAGGTTCTGCAGGGGCTGTGCAGTGGAGTGCACAGAGGACCGGGCGTCTGTGGGGAACGCCTTCATCGCAGTGGACTGGGACCCGACAGCGCTGCACCTCCGCTACCAGACCTCCCAGGAGAGGGTGAGCCGCCTCGTCCTCATCGCCCGCGTGGCTCAAAGCGAATCGTTTTACATACCGTTCGGTTGATCTACTGCCTCTGTCACCTCTGTGAATTAGGACCGCAGTTGGCTCTTGAAGATTCAAATGGAACTGTGTTCAAGTGTGTGCCTCCTTGGCAATTTGATCTCCACCCAACACCACCTGGTACCTACACTTGAACATCCGGCTAATTGTTATTGGGCCTGAGTGCCAGCGTCAGGGCTTTCTAACCTATAAAGCCTCAAGGACAGAGAAACGGCAGCGAGTCTCTGGACTGGAACGTGGCCAGTGGCTTTTTATCAGGGTCCCTGCGATATTCATGTGAGATAAGAGTGTTTCCCTGACCCTGGGTGTTATGTCATCACCAAAGAACAAGACGCCGACAGCCATGTTAATGATCAAACCGCTGCTCTGTTAACCTCCAACAGAGGAAAAAGGGTTTGAACAGTAAACTATGGATGAGCTGTTTTATTTAGAGTTTGCATTGGAGTTGACAAGCAGGGCTCTACGCAAAACATTTTTTGCAGGAGCACATGTACCCCCAAGTGAAAAGGTTTAGGGGCACAGTCAGTTTCTGTTTTAACATTGCATCTTTATTAGACTATTGAATGATTTACAAAAAATGACCGGAAACATAGCTAGGTCGCTAAATGTAATTTTTATTTCAGTTGGGGGGTTAATTTTGTTCACGGAAGCATTGTTTAAGTTTCTATTGTTTAATATTTGTGTGGTGTTGGATGTTAGTTTGCTGCTTAGTTTGATTGTTTACACTGAGGGTCAAGGTTAGCTAGCTAGATCGCTAGCCATGCTGTTACAGAGCAGGACAGATGCAGTAGGCTAGCCATGCTGTTACAGAGCAGGACAGATGCAGTAGGCTAGCCATGCTGTTACAGAGCAGGACAGATGCAGTAGGCTATCGCAGAACGCAGCCTATGAGGTTTATCAAGGTCGCGATTATAGTTGCAATCTCAGAAAAACAGAATAAAAGTTTCCCGTTGCCAATAATGGTTTTAGTATTTTCGGGTTCCACCACCTCTTTTCAGGTAACTGACGGCTTCAGTAGGTTAAAACCACAGACTGTATGTTCAGGGTTAAAGCGTGTTCGCACCAAATACCATTCCACGCACACATATTTTTGTACTCGCATATGGGTCAAGGTCATTTTTTTGTAACTGCTGTGACTAAATTTAAGTGTTACTCAATTTATTTATATCTTAACGTTGCACATTATGACTGTTGAATGTTAACTTAGCTGTGATAAGAGACACCTGATAATCAGTGTGTAAAAGACAGAAGAGTATTGGACCCTGTGTCACTGCAGATGAAGTTAGCATTACACACATCCACATCCATTCTGATTCCCATGTCCTGTCCAAAATTAAGGATATAATATAATCATTTAAATTATATCCACAGTATTTTATTAATATTATTGTTATGGTGGTGGTGACAATGCTGTGATTCAGGATGGCACTGTTCAAATGGGGAGGGGGTACCACTCCATCAAAAAGCCTTAGTTTACTGATGTGGCTACATGTGTGATAGTGGTCTGTCTCTGTGTAGTTGTCCTGTCTGACATGTCCACCTCCCTCTCTAGATTGTGGAGGAGCACTGCAGCGTGGAGCAGAGCCGGAGGGCCCAGGCCGAGCCCATCAGCCTGGACAGCTGTCTGAAGGCCTTCACCAGCGAGGAGGAACTGGGGGAGGACGAGCTCTACTTCTGCTCCAAGTGTCAGACCCACAGCCTGGCCACCAAGAAGCTGGACCTGTGGAGACTGCCACCCGTCCTGGTAAGACTCCCGGGGAACGGGACACCCGTCAACTGACGGCATGCTCAGACAATCTTCTTCTCATCGACGGGTGCTTTAATACGTGCCAGCGCTATGTTTTGGGGAAGATGATTAGTCAATTTTGGCATTGAAAAAAGGTATTCAAGTAGCCTTCCGTATCTTGGGCTTTCGCCTCACAGATTGTCCACCTGAAGCGCTTCCAGTTTGTAAACGGGCGTTGGATCAAGTCCCAGAAGATCGTTAAGTTCCCCCGGGAGAATTTCGACCCCAGTGCCTTCCTGGCTCCCAGGGAGGTGGAGCACAGTCTGCACTCTCACAGCGAGGGGGACGGCTTTCTGAGGACGGGGGGTGGAGACAACATCTCTTCTATCTCTGCCCCGGCTGGACTCTCCAGCGCTTTCAAAGGTCCGCACCGCAGTGACAAGCAACCTTACTTCTTTTCAACATTGTTTTGTCTCATGAAGTCTATATCTTTATTTAGAAGGAACTCCTCATATTATTTATGCTTGGCAGTGTATTAAATATGAGTTACTAATGATGATTTCACATTTAGATGTTTAACTTTAAAGTTCTCGTGTGAACATGTCGCTGTGGGTTTCCTGTTGTCAAAGTAAAGTTGAGTTCAGCTGTCTCAGTTGTCTCAGCTGAGAGAGTACACCACAGTACATAGCTTCCCCAAAGGTGGAATGGTAATGTACCATTAGTGCTCATTGCACCCAGACTAGGGTTTGGGTTAAGAGTCTAACCATTTGTACACAGAGCACACCACATGGCCCAGTTTTAACAGGAAGTGTGTTTGATTCATGGTCCCCTTTTCTAAGCGAGTTGCTCTACTTTTGTGGTTGATCCCTGCAGCCTCCCCAGCTTCTGGCAGGAAGTCTGCCCCCCCACTCAGCCGAAACAGCAGCCCCGCCAGCAGTCCCAAGAGTGGAGGAGGAGCAGGGGGGCGCCGACAGGCCCGTCTCCGCCTTCCTCAGCTGGGAAGCCGCCTCCGCCTCTCCAACAGCAAGGAGAACCTGGAGGGAAGCACAAAGGACGGGGGCGCCGAGCCCGACGCCGAGCCCAAGGAAGGGCCGCTGCAGGCCAACACGGAGGCCACTGGGGCAGAGGCTTCAGACACAGGCATCAGCGCAGGCCAACTTGCCCCTAATCCCCCGGAGTCGTCCATGGCAAGCGAGGCGTCCAGCAGACAGTGTGATGTCATGCTGATGAATGGGGAGAGCGTCCAAAGCAATGGGACAGAGGGCAGCACAGACCCTGGCTCGGACCTCGACACCTCCCAGCTGCACCAAAGAGAGAACATCTGTCTGGAGCCCATGTACAATTTATATGCAACCTCAGTAAGTGAATTACTCATTATACAACAACTGCCTGACGGTTTCTGCAGATGTTTGTTAAAATAAACATTTTGTGATTTCTAGAGCTGGCACTCATACTGTATTATTTTTCTGTGCTCATTTGAGGTATAGAAAATGTAGCATCTTGTATTAGTGTATGTATGTACCTTCTCTCTCTATAAAATAATGTTTCTTTCAGTGTCATTCAGGAATCATGGGAGGAGGCCACTATGTGACCTACGCCAAAAACCCCAATGATAAATGGTACTGTTACAATGACAGCAGCTGTAAGGTAAAGCCATTTCCCTTCCCTTGTCCCTGCACAGTTTAACCTTCAATGTACACAAGCAGTTTGGTCAGTCAGATTTGGCTCAAATTCTTAATTGACAATCAATATATGGTGGGCTGAAAGAGTTAATGTTTACAATCAACTGCACTGTATCCTTTCGGTAAAGGCTCACTTAACTAACCCTAATGCTCTTATATGTAGAAGCTTTTAATTATGTTTTCTGTGTTTTTAGGAAGTGCATTCTGAGGAGATTGACACCGACTCAGCGTACATTCTCTTCTATGAGCAGCAAGGAGTGGACTACTCACAGTTCCTTCCAAAAACTGACGGTAAAAAGATGGCCGACACCAGTAGCATGGACGAAGACTTTGAGTCTGACTACAAGAAATACTGCGTCCTCCAGTGATCGTACTGTCTTCCATCGCTAGACTCAACCTACACTTGTCCTTCGGGACTAACAGATGCAGCTGGGTAGGGACAAAGACTATTTTTCATTTAGTGGATGCCAGGAAGCACAAAATGGCGGCATTTTGCAGAGTCATCACAAACTGCCCCATAAGGATGTCTTATGACGACATATTGAATAACGGTACCCTATTTGTGATGGGGTGCGTTCCAGCACTTTCTCCATGTAGAGACATTGAACAAGAAAACATCGGGCAAGTGTCAGTGTTGCCAAGGGAACAAAATAGCCCCAATTAAAAAGCACTAAATTGGCACTCTGCAGTGCACATCAAGCCCAGTGAAATTACCCTTTCACATCACACAAGAGTGTAGCCCATGCCATTGAACAACTGTATCATCATCAACAACAAAAACAACATTGGTATGTGTATTGGAGGTTTGCACATGAACTGAAACTGCTTCCCCTGTTGTGCGTTTATCGCAAGCCAAAGTCCCAGTGAGGTGAGCTGAGACTCTTCAGATGTAAGTGACTATTCTCCATAGTCATCTTTCAGACCATTTATTTCAGTATTTGAGAATGTGTTGAACACCTGTTTTGGACTATTGACAGTCATTGACGAATTCAATTCAAATATTTAGCACCCCTCTCTTTCCACAGCTCTCAAGTGGTGTCAGTAAAAACCTTCATGCTACCTCACCATTGTGTGCATTTGTGACAGTATTAAAAGGTCCTCTGAGGTACATTCACACTTTAAGTTTTCCATTTATGAACAACTCAATATTTGTGAGGACATAGGCTTTCAATTTGGCTTTTTCCTTAAATCAAGAAACAACTACCAAGCCAAAATAAAATGAAAAAACCACCATACCTGGAAGGTTATTTGTGCAATGTTGATTAAAGTTAATGGGGCTTGTTTCTGGGTTTGGGTTCAATTCCGTTTCAGTGGAGTGATTCCAGGATGACATATTAATTGATAAAGCACTGAAGTCTATTGTTGAAATAAAAAATCACGTTCTGAATGAATACATTATCAAACCCCAACCATTTCACTTTAGGCTTTTTCATCTTTGTTGATTTTAGCTTAGAATTCTTAAGCTTGAGTGTAAATCTGGGTTATGTTCAGGACAGGTGCCATAGATCATGATTCTAAGAGATGCTTAAAGTACACGGTATTTGCATATATATTTTTATTTATTTATTTGTATTTGTATCCAAATACGTATTTTATAGTAATTTAATTTGTATTGTTGGTGTTTTAAGCACACTTGCTTTATTAGGGGTATTCCAATCACTACTGTTTCTATGGAGATACAGTTTGATACTGTAATTAATAGGGCTGCCTTCTAAGTCTTTATGCTATTGCTAAGCACAGTGCCCAAAGGCTGTCATGTTACTATCATTTGCATGATGTATTTGCTGCTAGTTAAAAAAAATCTGTGTCTCCTTCAAACCAGTGTCACATGAATAACATTTCTGCATCTCTACTGTAGTGTCCTGCCACCGGCAGCTAGAGGAGGTAAAGCACTGGGTGCATCATGACACGGCACGTCATGTGACTTACGCTTCAGCACATGTTTCATCATCATGTGTCTATGACAGCTCAATCGAGACAAATATTACAAGTATAGCTACTTGTTGATGACTGTAGCCAAGCCAATAGCCAAATGCATTTCAAATATGTCTGCGTCTCTGGTGTCATGTTGTAGTCCATGTTGAGTTGGAAGAGACTTCCATGGTCAAGCCAAAGTCCTTCACAGATTGTACTAGCCAACACAAGGCCCCACAAGCAGATGACACGTGAAACTTGGGGGGGACAGTGAGATCAAACATTAAGAATTGGTAGAAATGTCTTAGATTGAGGCAACATGAGTCCCTATTTCACATGACTGCAAATCATATGTAATCTGAATAATGTATTTGTATATGAATGTTGTTAGTGGAAACCTTGTCAACTCTAGCTGCTTGTTCATTTGACAGGTCTCAGATGAGACTGTGAATTGGAAATGCACGTATATGATTTTTTTTCGTTTACTCTGAACTCTTCAGTCAGTTGCAGATTTGTACGTCTGGTTTGTGGGAGCTCTTCTGTGGAGCTGCATCTTAAATCACCACTGTGAACTGATTTTGTTTATTTGAAAAATGATGAACCGTTAACAGTTCTCAGTATTTATTGTTGCTGTTCAACAAATCTCATTGCTTTGCTTGCCTTTAGCTGTCAAAATCATTGAGAGAATTTTAAGCAAATACACCTTCTAACCTCCTTTTTGAAATGTTTAGGTTTTTTTAGCTGCTGAATCTTGGGGTGCTGTCATCATGGATGTATAAGATAAATGTCTGTCATTGAAGTACATTTACATTTTTCTTTGTCAGAAAATGATGTCCGTAAAACAAATGTAAGCGTATTGAGCCTTGTGTGTGTGTGGTCACCCAAGTCAAATGTTTGTCCCCAATTGATCAATGATGTCAAATGAATGTTAGAGAGAGTGTCAAGGCCTGGCTTATTTTGTGCAAACTGATGAGTACTATAAACCTCTTCTCCAATTAAATCAACACTTTTTTCATATTCTTTTCACTTCTTTGTTTTTAACATTCAATAACTGGTGACTGGCTTGTGTTGTAGATTAGGTTTTTCACTTATTTTGTGTGACGAGATCAAGATGGCATATTCTGCTTTTTTTGTTCCATCTTGCACAAAGCTTAGTCTTTTTAATAAAAGTGGCTACAGTCAGCTGCCAGTGTTGGAATTGGAGTAATTGAATGTCCAAATCAAGTGATTGGGATTTAAATTGAACAGACCCCTTTCTCTGTTTTGGAGACCACCTTCCTCCAGATTGCCATGTATAGCTTTGGCATGTAGTGCAATCTACTACTGAACTTGTTCTTATCCTCATCCTTTGTCTAATATTTGTTGTGTTAAGTTAATTTCAGTGGATCGTCAAGAGAGATGTTAATTTAATGAACTTTATTTTGTTGAGAGTAAATATGACATTGCACTGACATTGAATATGTACATACGTGTTTTGTAAATAAGCCAATAATACTGTATGTATTTGAATATGAACTGTAAAAAATGACTGTACTTGTAGTTGTATATGGAGTGATAATGTTGATCTGTAACAAATATTCAAGCAACAAATTAAATTCTGCAGATGCAATTCAATCGTTTGTGTATATTCCGTTTTTCATTCCTATGCATGTTGCGAGCATGCATGTGTGTTTGCATCTTTAGTAGAGAGGCCTGTGACTGAGAGGAAACCACAGCTCTGTCTACAGCGGGGGTCTCTGCAGACCAGCCTGCTTCTGCAGTGGAACTGGAACTGCAGCTTGTCACGCCAACCTCTTCCATGAAGCAATGACATTTACTGCACATCTACCCTGGTTACAAGAGGGGGCTTTCATAAGAATTTACTCCAGCTCATTGCTGTCTTATCCACACACTCTCACTCAATGCTGTTTTCATCTGAACAGTATTCACAGGTATAAGAAATAATAGCTACAGCCTTTAAAAGTAGTCAATCAAAGTGAATGCAAGAACCTCAACAAGAGTCAATCTTATTGGCTAGTTAAGTATGGAAGAAGACAACACAGCACTCAGGTGTGTTTATTTGCCAAGTTCTGTCAGTGAGAACCACTAGACGCTACTGTTCATTTCCCCCACTCCTTGTGGTTGAAAGCTCCTCCTACGACAAAAGGAGCGTTCATCTTTCTTTTCTTCTTCTTCCTCTCACAATTGCTTTCTCATGAATACGTTTTTTTTCTCATGCTGCCACAGGGTTAGAGTGCAAGAGCCTATATTTAATAGTACAAACCGGTTCATCATATTTAGGTTTAAAGGCTGTGACTATCGTGGATTGTAGATTACTCTTTCATTTGAATTGTTGCTGTTTTATGCATGAGGACCGGTGGTGGTCCTACAAAAGTAAGGCGTTTTGTCTAAATGTTGTTCTTTGTTGTCTTAGACTCCCTTGAGCTTGTTACATGATGTGAGACCTACCGTACTTTCACATAAAAACGTTTTCCAGGCGGTTGTCAATTTGTCGACAAATAGAGAAATTGAACAGAAATATGAACTTAGAGTTTAAAGGTTTTTGATGGATTTTGATTGTGATGACCTGATGACCATACATTTTGTTTATATTCTTTATTTTCTTTGTTTTGTTTCACAGACAGGCAAGAGTCCACAGACCCTAAACTTTGTTGCAGTGCAGATCACACATGATGAACACACCTGGATGAGCCAGGACAATGCCTTAATGAACCATTCTAACAACTGCACGAGCCCGACTTCAAGTGAGTTACTTTCACCGAGACAGTGACCATTGCTCTACCCTTGATATAGTTTGACCTTATTAAGATCGTTATAATGGGTTTTGTGCTAATGTCATATGAACACTGACAGCTGCGTCCGTTCCTTCAGATATGGAGACCTTGGGCATCACACACTACATCCTCATCGGTGTCTCCACCATTACCATCCTTGCTCTCATAGTACTGGGGATTCTGTGGTTCAGAAAGTAAGATAGACATAGATTGTGATTCCTAAGGGGAAATTGTAAAAGAGTAATACAACTCTCAAGGTGTTTATTGTGTGTGGTCATTTATGGTTAATATTTTCATAGATTCAACTATTTAAGTTGGAGATGGTACAGTCCTTCTGGAAAATGTCCTATTCAAACTTCTTTTGAAAGGTATTTTATTTGGTACACGAAAGACCTACTGTACATGTTAGCCAAATGACTTGGTCCATATCTCCATTGTCAGGTATCGGTCCTTGGTTCAGATCATTCGGGACTTACGGGGTAACAAGTCCGTGGTCAACATCCCCCACCACGACTCTCCTGTCCTCTCACCCAGCACTCTGTCGCCCACATCCTTTGAGGAGAGCCTGGGAAGAGGAAACCCAGAGCAGACACCACTGCAGAGAAACAAAAATAGGTCTGTCTCCAGACTGCCATGGAGGCAAGTGCAACAGGTATAGCTGCAACACTAAACATTTGAACATGCCACTGGCACAACAAAATATTTGGGTTTACCTTACCTGTATTCTTGTTGGGACTGGGAAATGCTTTCTGTGGTTGAAAATGTAGGAATACTTTATAGGGACAGTGTATTCAGTGTTCACCTGAATCCCCTATACTGTTACACATCATATCAACAAAGAGAAAGCAGAGAGAATCTGTGAAGATAATATCAAAATATGTTAGAGCTTGTGTGTTAACAGAACAAAGAATAATTATTGTAATCAGGATTTTAAGATTTTGCTCATCTAAAGGGGAAATAAAGTAGTACATTACGGTGAAGTATATCAAAGAACTTTTAACTCTTTATGGGTCAGTAAGCAGCCGAAGATCTTGGTAGGAGACTTATTGGCCATGTTATGTCTGGAATGAGAACAGAGAGAGATCAGGTCTAGATTCTGAAATGACCTACCTGTGGTAGGGCTCGCAGGATTCATATACTAAATTTGCTTTAAATCGATTATGTTCCTATCATGTTGTGTTTGTCTAATTGTTTTACTGTGCTATTTTAAATAGATGCATTTGTGATGGATTTTCATTTAATGCAAAGCACTTTAGTGATTCTGTTCAATTGTGCTATATAAATGTATTTACAGTATTATATTAGACACACCTTAAGTATCTGCTTTGACCCAGATCTGGTTCTAACTATTCCAGAGTCCGAGGTTTATCAAGTCAGACTTGAGCTTGCTGCAGCTTATAAAGGCAGGCAAGGAGGGCGTGTTCTACAAGGCCAAGATGAACCGTGGAACCTGCAAAGGGCACGCCATGTTTACCTGCAAGATCGCCAAAGAGGGTATAGGACCAACTTAGAACTTAGACACAAACAATAATACATTATAATAATGATAATAATATGTACAACTGTAGATGAACTGAAACAGCTTAAAAATAACTTGAATTGCTCATTCTGATGTCAAAGCCTCAAGTCTGGTTTAGGGCTAATGTTGGTTGGTCTGGTTTGACACATAGTACCTATTGTGTTCACAAGGTGTAACCCCTAAGCGCGTGGAAATGGAAGTGACGATCATGAGGAAACTGGTGCACCACAAGAATGTCCTCCAACTGCTGGACTGGAACTCCACCGAGGGTGAGAAAGATGACACATCTTTTACTTTGCATGTCAGAGTTCTCTCTGCGTTTATGAAGATGGCTGACGCTACATCATAGAATTTATTCTATTCAAAAACCATCTTAATCTTGATTGTTTGTCTACTCAGAATGTGTGTGTGTCATGGTTTTGTCATGTTATTCCAGAGCCCTATGTGTTGATCATGGAGTACGTGAGCTATGGGACCCTGCGTAGCTTCTTGCAGACCCATAAAGACAGACTGAACTCTGACCCCGAGCTGCAGAGTCTACTCACCATCACCTCCTATCACATTGCGTTAGCCATGGAGCACCTACGCTCCAAAATGGTACCACAGTTATACCCTCCACACTCACGCACACACACACTTATTTCTCATCATACCTATCTGTCGTCTAGGACAAGCACTCACAAAGGGAGGCCCATGCAGTCATACAGTTCCACAGATATAAGGAAAGACAGATAAAGTTTGTGTTCCAGGTGGTGCACTGTGACCTGGCCCTGAGAAACATCATGGTGGGCAAGTTCCCCTGGGAGGTGAAGGTGGCTGAGTTCGGCCTGGCCAGAGACCTGACCCGTATGAGGAGCCGACACAGCAGCCACGGGAAAACCTCACGGGTCAGAGAATGTGTCACAAATTCATATACTACTCTATGCTATATGATGACCTCTGTTTGTTCAATCTGTTCACATTTTATACAGTGTAACAGGTGTTCTATATTTATGGTTCTGACTCCAGAACTGTTTCCATATGATATCTATTGTGCTGACTGACTTTAGCATATCTGTGTAGGAGCGTGTACCCTTGCGCTGGTACCCCCCTGAGTACTTTCGAAACCACTACTATAGCTTCAAGGGGGACGTGTGGGCATTTGGCATCGTGATGTGGGAGATGCAGACATTTGGTGAGTTTATAACATTGGCTACAAAAAGGCCACCACCATTTTTGAACAAATGACAATCTAAGATGAAGTAATTACATTTTCGTCATATCCTGTGATCTTTAGGCACCTTGCCCTACCCAAATCTGGAAACTTCAGAGTCGGTGGTGTATTACATATGTGCAGGACACAAGAACACACAGCCTGATGGCTGTAGGCCAGAAATGTGAGTGCCATGAACAGACTGGAGAAGCAGCAACCACTAAACAAACAGTAAACCATGCTAAGGTTGGTTTTCTGTTCAGTGATAGAATGTGCTATGAAGTAGACACACAGCTAATTATCAGGTGATATACTTCATACCGTTTATTTGCTAGTATATATACATTTGTTAATAAGGGGATGTCTAGGTTGATACTTTCTCCCACATGGTTATCCTGGTATTGTAACCCTCTAATGGAAATACTCCAGGCTCCAGATAATGCATGACTGTTGGTTGGAACCCTACACATCCAGACCCTCCTTCACAGACATTGTTAGAATCTTGGAGGACATTATGGAAAATGATTCAGTAAGCATCCTTCCATCTCTCTGTACTGCACAATTACTTGGAGCATAGGCCTACTGGTATTCTATAGACAAATAACAAAATATTGACGAGGAATAATCTCCGTTTTATGACACCCTGTCCCACCCTGGTGTAGGCACCGTTTAAATATCCCTCTTCATTGCAGGATTACGTGGATGTAGAGAACCCACTTTCGTCGACGACAGAGACGGACAACCACCAATGTGTGTTGCTGGAATTGAATGAAGCAATTGTTTAACTAAAGGAAACCTTGTGAGAGAGCAGTCAGTAGGCTTAATGATATTTGATATGATGTATGTCAAAGGCTGTTAGAGAAAATGCTATTTGGATGTAAACGTTAATTGCATGCAACTAGAAATGGTGCCTTTTTCTCTTCTAGGCCTATTTAAGGAATTGCGGTCGAAATGACAATGACAAAAGTGTAAACTCATTCTAACAATATTATTGAGAAACATCCTATCTGAAAATAAATACAGGACATATTTCAAGACCGAAAGCTTATATATAATGTGTTCAAAAAGGTTGGCTAGATTATGTAATTAGCCTAATGAATGTACCTACTTAATTAATTCATTTTGAAATATCTAAATGTATTGTTCACGATCTTATCAATAGTTTTGTGTAGCACGTAGTATTTAGGTCGTAAAATAAATTATTAAAATGAGTTTACTTTAGTAGGCTAATTGTATCTGCAGATCTGTCAAGTTCAAATTCCAAGTATATTTCCCAAGACGGAAGCCTTCTGCGTACAACGTCTACCGCCCTTTTCCTGGATCAACCGAGAATAGGACCAATACAATCACACCATATGACATGTGGTACAACGACACAGCCAATAGCGTTGCTTCGTATTTCATTCCTGTCAGATTGTCCTTTTCCATTCTAAATACAAGTTTGTAAATCACGAAAGACAATATGGGTATTCGCATATTAGAGATTATATTTTTCTTTTATTTCGCTTCTCACATTCCTATCACAATCTTCATAGATTTCCAAGCATTGCTGCCGACCCATGTGTATCCTCAAGCGGTAGGTGTTTGACGTTTCTTGTATTCGCGATGTGATTAGGTTAGTTGTAGTGCAACGTGGGTCTACAGCTGGCCTCAAACTGTGTCTCCTGGCTGGAACATTGAATAAGCTACATATAAAAATAATTTTATTTTTATTTTACAGTTGAAAGATCTGCTGACATGGTACGCAAATGAGTATAAAGATCCCATGATGTTGGATCCCCCCGTCTGGTTTAAATCTTTCATCTTCTGCGAGGCGTTGGTGCAAACACCTTTCTTTCCCGTTGCTGCCTATGCTTTCCTGAAAGGTCGGTTCATGACATCAATACAAACCCCATTGTTTAACATATAGAGAAAGAAGAAAGAAATCCTGAAACATAGAAAGAAATTGTGTTGTAACTAGACCCTTGCTTTTGAACTTGTTTAGTAGGAAAGCCCTACTCTTCTCTCTAGTGGATGTTAGTCTCAGGTGCATTATGTGTACACTATTTACCCAAGTGTGTTTTATAGGTACAAATAAAATGTTATTTGAGAATGACCAGTTTCTTTAGGCCTATAATTGTTGTTTCTTCCAATTACATAACATGGTGGTATAAATGCAAAAACAAGGGTTATTCCAGTACACAACTATTACACGTAGATTGTTGGTCTACTGTTCCGCATACCACATAATCACAAAACACTGTGCATCGGTTAGGGTTGTGGTGGTAAATTGCATTTTCAGTCTAGTTGCAGAGGAATAAAGACGATTGCCATTTCTATTTCTGTTGATCAATATGCATAGATGTTAACGCATTCATATTTTTCCAGGAGGCTGCAAGTGGATCAGGACACCAGCCATTGTGTACTCCACTCATGTGGCTACCACGCTGGTCCCCATCCTAGCACATATTCTTTTCTTTCCTTTCCCCACCGAACCTCACCCTGGACCCCAGACCATGCAGGAACGCCTTCACCCTCGTGTCTATCTATGCCCCTTACCTCCTGGTTCCTCTAATGATACTGTTGACAATGCTCTTCAGTTCCACCTACAATTCAAATGGACAGAAAGGAAAGAGCACCCCTAAAACCAAGAAGATCAAATGAGACATTCTGAAAGGACTGTCCTCTCAGTGTGGACCGTAGCAGAATCAGACCAGTCAATCTTACCTCAAAGGATGGTTATAAATGGTTAAAGTATAAAAAGTGATTGTAGCCTACTGAAGCACTGTTGATTCTATATAATATTGAACTTGAACTTACTGTTTACTACACTCACTGTTATCTATAATTATGACATTGACTACTGTAACTAAAAACCAGTGACGTATAAATAAAAATATTTCTATTGAATCAATCCGAACACTGATATTTTCAAATTCACGTGGAAAGTTTGAAGCTCAAATATATATTTAACATATTAGAATGATGGATTTATAAAATAGGCCTATACAAATATCAGGAGTAGCCTAGGCTACAGTACAACAAGGTGACGGTTGCACTGACGCTAGATGGGGCTAAATCAGAACGAACCAAAGTCCTCAAACAACCCGTAAAACAGGCCACCACTACTTTGCATGCAGGTGTCCCAAGACAAAGTGCCTGCAAATAATTTAAACTTGAACACGTAAAACGATTATTATATTGCAATGTATGGAAGTGCAATCAACTTATCATAGGAGTAGCATGAAATAAATGTGTTATGTCTAATTATGTCAATAACGTAGGCTATATATATGTTATTGTTCATTTATTCAGAGTAGGCCTACACAATTTGGTTGTAAATATATCACCTAAAATTTCAGTTTAAAGGAGTTTATACTTTGAAATGGCTGTGTTGAGATTGAGAACGAGAGCCGAATAACCAAGGACCTAACCTTACTGGCGGAAGGTAATCAAGACTACGCGGATGGATTTTATATAAGTTCTCAGCACGGCACTACATAGGACATTCAAGATAGCTACACTGATTGAGACGAGAATGTGGTGACTCTAATCTAGTTAGCTATCATGTAATTAAGAGCGATCTGGACAATATAGTTAGCAAGATAGTAAATGGACAATTGTATAAGTAAAGTGAGATACGTCTGATTGTGAATTGGAGACACTTCTACGGACAATTCCCTTTAATTGTCTATCTAACGAGGATGGAGATGCAAGGACGACTTTTTAAAGATGTCATACGGATTAAATAGTTTATTATCGTTCAAACGTCATTGTTCTCGAAGAAGAGAACGATAACAGAAAGAACCTCTACTTGCTTGACACGGAGGACGTGAAATAATTGTTATTGTGACTAAGAATTCTATTCACATCGGAAGCTCTTGGCGTACAGTAGGCTATATAGCTATGTTTAGAGAAAATATTTTTTGTACAGTAGTATGCGCTTCGTAACTGACATGTTAGTTGATAATTCCTTTTAGATATGTAATATAGTGCTTTCTTGCTACCCTGCTAGCAGTCTTTCTGCAGACATTAGTGATAGCTAGCTCGCTAGCATGTTTGCAAGCAACAAAGGACAATATGACGCCTGTCAAAGATGCAGCTTGTCCCTCTCAGACTAGATAGCTAGGTGTCTGTGTGTGTCTTGTGGTTGCAAGCTAATTATCAAAATTATTGGCATCATGTAGACTGTCAAGCAAGAACGCTTTGAACTGAACCATTGATGGCTACTAAGTTGAAGGTTTCTAGTTTTGCGGTGCAAGTAAACTAGACAACAGAGTTAGAATGACACTGACAGCTGACAACGGTGAACTGTCATTGTGTATCTTCGGATTGTGACTTTCTTCAAAGACTGCTAAGCACCTCCAACCCTTCGCAACTGCGCTGGTAACCCACCGAATAATTTGAGGCTTCCTGCCTCCTTGAACGTGATCAGTTGCATCATATCCTGGCTTGTATTTATTACTCAACCAGTAAGTTATATCAGAGCAGGTGAAATGGAATGCAAGGATGACTGCCAGTCACTATGGAACTGACCTGTCTTGTGTGAACATTACAAGAACTGGTATTGCTGTTTGACAGCAAAACAAGCAACGTTAAGAGGTGGATGCTTGCACCGGGTTTTGTAAGAGCATCATTTATCTACGCGCATCGCTAAAAAGGATCCTTCAAGGAAAAGTGTACCTCCTTTGACAATGGAGTCTGTGGGAGACTTCGAGTACAGCAGGAAGGACCTGGTGGGACATGGAGCCTTTGCTGTGGTTTTCAAAGGAAGGCACAGAAAGGTAAAGACCAGTACTATTTAAAGGTATCTTGCTTATGTCGCCCCTTACCATACCCTACAAGCATAAGAAAAGGAAAAATAACAACAATGTGTGTAAACTTGAATTAAAAAATGTGTCATAATCATCAGCTGGCCAAAAATGCTAACATTTATGCTACCTCGATATCTAAGAGATTGCGTTTCAATGCATGCTGTTTTGTTCCGTCAGCCTCCGATGATGAGGTGTGCAATGGGCGCATAGAAACGAGAGCCATCCATTCATGAAACCGATGACTCAATCGTCAGTAAATAACTCGCTGACGAGGGTGGTGAGGATCAAGTCTGGATGTTTTTTCCTCAACCTTAAGGAGAGCCATCATTATGCTCATTTTAGACTTGATAAAATAGTCACCCCTTATAATCGATGTACTTGACATTCGTGGGGCTATCTATAATATAGGGTAATCTCACATTAGGTTTTGCCCCCCCCCTATATTAGAGAGATAAATAACCATATTGACTGACATGACTGTGATGTCTTAATATGTTAATTCATGCACAGGGAAATTAACATGAACGAGAAGTGGGGCATTCTCTAAAGGCTCAGCTTAAGGACACAGTGGGGGAGAGTGTTACATATGAGACTGCTCCACATTCAATGTGATGCAGGAGATGAGGTCATCATTGCTCCCTATAGCCACAATAAGTGTAGCACACCGAATCCATCAATGAAATCCGACATTGAGGAGCAGCAACAGTGGAGGTGTGGTCCTTTTTGAAGGATTTTATGATAGGTTATTGTCACATGGTGACAAAATACATCTCAACATATTGACAAATAGGCTACACCGTGTTAAATATGAATATGAATTATGCATCTTATGTCTATTTGTCCGTTTGTAGAGATTTATTTTAACCTATACTGACCTTCATGCTTATTTTGTTCTATATCCATGTCATCTTTCAATGTAATTTTGTTTCTATATAGTCTTTCGAAATTACTACAGTTAAATACAGATAAAATATGTAAGGTACCTGTACATTTTCTAACTGTGCAGTGTGCCGGTGTTTCCATCCACCGGTAGGGAGGTGCACAAGTTCATTTAGAAGGACTTGGAATGTGACCTCCGTATTTAGCAGATGTCCCTGCATCTGCATGCCACTTATTTATAGGAGTCTTTCCATGAGTCTTTCCACCTAAGATGCAAAGACGACGGCAATGGAAGTGATGGATGGCCTCATCCTTTAAGCAGGTGACTCTCTTTGGCCTGCTGTGTCAGAGACTACCTCTGAGCTCATTAAAATGGTCACATACATCCTCAGCTTATTATAGGCCCGTTGAACATGCTAGGCCCAACTTTGAAGGGCACAACAAAAGTACAGTGGAGTTTGCCCAACATTGTGTTTTGTGCAGACTCTTTATGCTCTGTTCATGGGTAGGGTTAGTGAACGTCATTGACTCCTATGTGCAGCTCCCACATAAGATAACAATACGATGTGTGCTACTAATAGAACAGTCTAGACTTGTTGAACTAAAATTACTGTTGAAGAATACTACAAGAAAACAACCTATCTTTGGTTTTACTATAGTAAAAAAGCAATACTATACAAATCTGTGTTTTTGACAAACACTTCTGTTAGTATCGTCATGCTAAAGTTGGTGACGCTATTCCATAATCCTATTATTAAGTTATCCATGAATCATCATTAGATTGTCTGGTAAAAGTGCTTACTTTGCATTCTCTGTGTCATTATGTGTCACTGGCATGCCACCTTGTCATTAGCTTGATTTGGTTGGTTGCAATCAATACCCCGCCCCTTATCTGCTCATCGCAATCACATGATAGGCCAGCGGAGTTGCTCTTTTGTATGAGGCATTTCGTTTGCTGCACTGCCTCTGTCCATGCTTGGGTGAGCATGCTGTTACTGGATTGGGGATAGATACTGATGGACCCCCACACACTCACACACACACACACTCCCCTAAAGCTCGCGTGCAGCCTTCTGTGCTAGGTCAGCGGTGCTGTGAATTTGGAGTGCATCCACAGAACATCTCCTATTAACCTACATTCATTTGAAAGGCCTCCATTTTTTGTAGTCATAGAATTTCACTCTTTCACTTTCCTACATGCTCTATGGAGGCGTGGGGACCATACACACAGTACCTTTATGCTGATTTCATTTGTCGTTACGCTACACAAGGAGGTGTTCGGCTCAATGGCAAAGGATTAATTTAGCACCGATATGTGTAGGCGTATAGCCCTAGCTGGAGCTGCATGACTGATGTATTTCATGCATCTTCTCCCTAGGAAATTCCATCTCTTCATTAGGGCAGAACCCGTGACAAGTAGAATTCTAGATGTCATTTGAGTGTTTTGTCATTCAGCGTCATGTCATAGCTTGGGTGTACGTTGTTCAAACGTCTAAGATTTCCTCTTGACCTCCTGATCCATCGCTTGGTGATCCAGACAATGTTGTTATTGCCTGCTATTTTGTCTGAGCTGTATGGTAACACACACACACACATACACACACACACACACACAAACACACACACACAGGGCTTGTTTAACAAATGGTCAATATTTTTGTCTCACTCCTATACAGAAGACTGATTGGGAGGTTGCCATCAAGAGCATTAATAAGAAGAACCTCTCTAAGTCCCAAATCCTGCTTGGCAAGGAAATAAAAATCTTGAAGGTAAGTTGGCCACATTGCTTAGGCCTAATTGCTTTATACTTATCTAGGAAACGTAGTTAAAGACTGATTTGACATCGACCTTGCATTCATCAACGTGATTGACGTCAAGGGGCCTTGACTAAAGTCGATAAAAGTCATCATGTCAATGTTGTTAATGGCATCACTGAGACTTTTGTTTTTCTTCCTATTTTCCTCAGGAACTTCAACATGAAAATATTGTGGCGCTTTATGATGTGCAGGTGAGGTCTTATCTGCTTTCCATTGTAACAAGGTAGATTAAGTGTGTTGACAGGTTGACTTGACCGTTCCAACAACAATCTGTTCTTTGACAATGTGTGCTTAGCTTAGTGCCAGACATGCAGGAGGGTTACATCTTTGTTTTGGACTTGAACTGGAATATATGGAGCTTCTCCAGTAAGGAACAACTGGTGTATCTGGAAACGGCATCCATTAATATTTAAAGCAGGTCAAAAGGATCTTTGCTTGTGTTATGTCTTCCAAGCTTCCACACTATGCACAAAATCTACATGTTATGTGAGATTGCACCTACTTTGAGTCCTCGGTACACTGACTGGATGTGGATCAGCACATCTACCAAATGTGTTTTGGCCTTTGTGAATGAAGTCCTTTATGAATTATATGGTAGGAAAATCAGTATTCACAGTCTGAATATCTGTGTTAGTCTGCTTGTACGCTAATCAGTTGGTAGGACCGCCTAGCATATAGTGCTGTAGACCAGACATGGCTACATACAGAGTGTAACCTGACTGCTTAACGTGGATGTGTTTGCGAGACCCACCGTAGCACTTTACAAGAACCTCATAAGTACAGTACTTGTTTGTGGAAGAATTCCCTCTCATGTACCCATAGCAAGCTCCAGATGTGTGTGTGAGCTGTGGACACTGTGTAAACCATTAACCCCGAGCCCTGGTGGAGCTTGTGGACTTCCCAGTACATTACATAAGACCCACATGAGGCCACATAAATGGCCAGTGACTGACACCAACCAACCCGCATGGATCAGTCCATGATCCTTCATCATAATTATTTCAGTGCTTCAAGGTGGATGAACAAAATGGCCCCCACTTAGCTATTTTGAAAGGGCATCTTAATATCCTTTTGTGGCGTCATTGGCTTGTGTCTTGTCAGGTGAAAGCACATTGCAGGATGTTCTCGCCTGGTGTCAGCAGCTCATGATGAACATCACTTGTGTCACTCCCTCACAAACAGCCAACTATGATGTAATTTCCACTCATCGGGGTCCAGGAAGCAACCAGCCTGTGAATAGCTGACCTCAGGCAGGGCCCCCTCTCTGTCCACTGTGTGTGAGGGGCTGTGCTTCCTCCTCTGGTAGCACCATGGGCGGCTCCCTGCCTATTAAAAGCCACACACTAGGGTTCCTTCCCTACAGGAAGAGATAAGCGAGGTGGAGAGAGGAGAGGGAGAGGAAGAGAGCCCTTGAACTGATGATCAAGCACCACCTACACAGTGGACTTCCTGTATTTACGTAAACCTCCCACCGCAACACTGCTGCTTGGTCCATCACGCCCTCCAGCCCTCTCTTTGTCCGTCCAGCCCTTCATCCATCCATCCTTCTACTCATCCATCCTTCATCCTCCATCCATCTACTCATCCCTCCGTTTACTCAACTGATGTAATCACCATTTTGAGAGCAGACAGCGTCCTTGATTTCGTGAAGATGTCGTGCTGAATTAATAATATATGTCCTAAATGTTCCATACCCCGGTTTTTGTTGTAACAAAACATCCTCTCATAACACTAGTTCATTCATTTGCGCTGGAACCAGTCACATCCGAGCTTGCTCTACAGTGCCGTATTTCTTTGGCGCCTCATTTAAAAAAATTGCACCAACCATAGCCTTGCTGAAATAGTTCATTGACCTGTGACAAATCCTTTTTGCCTATCCTGAAGGAAATCGGACAGAAATCCTAGTACCGTTTTTTCCGTTTTTTTTCCTTCTTGCTGCACCAGCCCAGCTGAAGTAGACATGTGATCTTTGTATGTTTTGTTGCGTGTCTGCGAGGCTGCCTCTCACTCTTCCAAAAGACCCAGAGCAGTGTGCTCCCCCTGGGCCTCTTTGTACTGGGCCATCTCGCCTCGTTGCAGCTGTCGCGTTTGGCATCGAGGTAGTAGGAGGCTTAGGGACTCTCCGAAAGGACACAACGTAGAGGGGGACTCTGGCTAAGACCTAGTGTTGCAGTGTGTATTTTCCTTGATGGGAGTTAGTCCCTTCAGAGCTCTATCTCTCTCTTTCTCACTATCTTTCAAGGGTTTCATTCTGTCTGTTCCTCTCCTCTTTGAGCCAATTCTTTGTCAGTTAAATGCTGACTTGCCCTTTTTTGATGGGCAGTCGTCTTTCACGCTGTACGTTTCACACTCGGTCCTTCCATCCTCTTCCTCCTCCTCCCTTTCTTCTCTGTTCATAGAAACAAACTTGGTTGTGTTGTTCATTCCCCTCTCAGTGACAGTGCGTGGTGTGTTGTGATCTGTTGGTTAATGGAAAAGAGTGGGCGGCTGTTGGCATCCTGCCTCTCTCTGTCTCTCTCCCTTTCTCTGTATCCATGTCCCATGCTGTAATTATTTATTTCCCCCCCCCTATCTTCCTTTTTAATCATTTCTCTCAGGTGTCTGCCCTGTCCTATCAGCTGTTCTGGCTGGTTTCACTTGGTTAACAGGTTGCCCAGAGCGCCCATAAACACAACTTCCTTGTGTATTCCGCAAGGCTGAGGGTTCCAGAACTGTCCTGGCAGTGTTTAACAGACGCTCTGCACTCTTCTCCCTCGGGAAGGACAGACAAACATTGGCTGTATTGAAAGCTCCATTACAAGGTTGCTGTTGGGAAAATCGATGAGTCCTCGGTGACCCAGACAGTTTGGAAGACTTTGGTCTCTGCCTCCTTGAACTCACTTTTGCAATAGCCTCAAAGTATACTGTGTCCCAATGTCCCTAGGTGTAAGCCAAAGACCCAGCAATCTGTATCGGATTAATACATTGAAAGAACTAAGCATAAAAAGTAGGTTTCTATGAGTAACACAGTGGCTGCTGTCCCTGCCATGGCACACATGGTGCCAGGGGGAGGACAGCTGGCTGGAGGACGGAGACCTTTGTCTAGGTTCCAGACCCTCTTTGGTTTTGTCAGCTCAGCTGCTGAAATTTGACCTTTGACCTTTACCACCTTGCCCCACTTCTCACCCCTAGCACTCCCCAGGATGTGTCTAGGATAAGAAAGCTTGTGTTTATCCCTTATGCACACTTTGTCATCGTAAATCTCAGATGCCTTATTGTTATGGAATCATCATTTACCATTATACTAATCTCAAATTTCCATTGGAAAAGTGTATAGCTAGAACTAATTCATTTTAGATGATGGATAACCACCGTATCTGTGGTGGATTCTTCTATAGAAAGCGTTTTCACCTCTAAATATAAACACTGACAATGATCTTGTTGTCGTGCAATCGAAAGCGGCAGTTATTGACGCTAACGTCATCAGAGGCCCATTAAGGCTATGTCACTTGTACTCAATGGCCATTAGAGGTTGGTGGAAGAGTGGCCTTTGTCAGAGTGTGAGGGCTCTCGTTAGCGCGGACCGGATTGCCCTTTCGAAGAGAGAGAGAACACTCAGATCTCCATATGGGGTAAACTTGCAGGTATGGGGTGCACACATTCATTACACACCATATGTGATCAATCATTCACAACTAGCACCCACACACACTCACACAAACATCACATGGTCAGAATGTATATCTAGCTCACTCTTAAATCACTCACACCGTGTTTAAACACACACAGGTACATGAGATACGGAGGTAAGCAATTTATTAACCATGATTCACATCTGACGCACACACAATCACGGCCCACACTATGGCTATTTTGGGGCTTGTCTCTTGCCTCACACTACTGTGAGCTAATACCGCTGTACAGTGGCTGTCAAAGTCACAGCATGGCTGCTCAGTAACACATGGGTGTGATTAAAGTCACTGCAGGCACTGAGTGGTTTGACTCATGGTCTTTTGTCTGGGTGATTTAGGCTCACTAAAGGGGTGAGAGAGCAGTTATCACATCTATGCATAATGTAGTAGGCCTTACAAACTCCCTCTTGACAAACAAGAATGGACCAAGAGAAGCTCAATGGTTTTGAATGGAGCTTTGCCATGGAGGTGTAAGCCTACTTTCAACATGTCACTGCCCACCTTCAATCCTGTGCTTTGGATACACAGTGACCTGATTGAATAACCATATGTTTTGACAGTTCAAGTCAGTCTTCTCTTGCTTTGATTCGCATTGTGTTATCAACAACTCTTTGTTTTTCACAGGGCAATATACCCTACTTATTCACATTGGGGAATGTCCCTGTACTTGCTTTAAGTCGCTCTGGATAAGAGCGTCTGCTAAACAACTAATGTAAATGTAAATCAGCCGACCTATTCCAAGTTACTGTAGTTTGGCTTATCTTTAGTTTCACTGGGCCCTTACATTGTATAGTTGTTGGTGGGACTGCAGTGTAGAAGCATTGTTAAGTCTGAGTGTGGGAGCATTGGCAGCGATGCAAGGATGAGAGGGCTTCTATAGAGCCTAAGGTGCTCTGCTCATGACTTCTTTAATAACAGGCCTGCGCTAAACGCTGGGCTAGGCTACGTAACGCCCTGCAGTTCTTCATGGTCCTGATCTTTCCTCATGGACCTGATCTGTCTTTATGGTTTAGCAGGAAGCAGCTGTGCGAGACAGAGTTCTAATAACAGGGTTTGGAAAAGTCTCTGTCTCTCTCTCTAGGCCCTACAGCAGAGCCCAGCTCAGCTGCTCCCTCCCTGTTTTAGTTGCGTAGCAGAGCAGGGGAAAGGCTTAGTTTTTTATGCGTATGTGAAGGACTTAAGACACACACCCACAGGCACTCAGATTTAATATAGGCAAAGCAGGAGAGGGAAAAATGTGACCGATACGAGCCAGAAGGAAACAACAGGAGGGAGCTTGGAGGTGGGTTTGTTTATCAAGTTGGAAAGTCACATGGTCAGGAGGCTGTTACGCAGCGAAAGCGTCCAAAACAAAACCTGAACTTCCTGTAGTGGAACACTATGTCCTGATCCAGAGAGGGGCCTCTCGTGTGTGTGTGTGTGTGTGTGTGTGTGTGTGTGTGCATGAGACATACAGTCAGTCAGTTAGGATTGACTGACCTCATGAAAAGAGGGGGGGGATAGAAGAAGAAAGAAGAAAGAAGAAAAATATTGGAGTTTTAGTAACAAAACAACGTTTTCTTAGAAACCTGACTGGATGACTTTATGCCTGTTTTCAGTCAGAAATGTTTTCACACCCCATGAAATCCAGAGGAATCCTCAACTGAATAAGAGTGAACATAAACCCCACAGCTTCGACCTTCGCTCTTAGACCAGTGTACATCCGAGCCCTGAAGACAACTTGTTTCATAGTAGCTTGTTTGTATAAACCAAAGCCAAGGAACTAAAAGTTGTTGTTTACTGTACAGCATTGGCTTTTCATGGAGATTATGACTCCAATTTGTAGTCATTGGCTTAAGGCTGAGGTCGGGACTGGGGCCAGGTGTTCCTCGTTAGTTGGTCTAATTTCTAATGAGCACTGCGCCATGCGCCCTTTGACCTCACCCTGAGGAGCAGCTCATCAGGACAGACAGTTCCTCCATTGGGACATCCCATGTCTTTGTGAGGGGATTACCTCAAAGCGTGTGTGTGTGACAGCCAGTGTATGTGTGTGACAGCCAGTGTGTGTGTGTGACAGCCAGAGTGTGTGTGTGTGTGACAGCCTGTCCAGTGCTTTGCCACAATTATAGTCACCCAATAATTCCCTGTGTGTCTCATGAATGATCACACACCTTAACCAAGCACCGCTTGCTCATTAACCCACATGAACCACTATGATGTCATATCACCATTCAGATCCTGAGTCACACAAACCACTGCAGCTTCCGTCCATCTCTGCGTGTGTTTGTGTGTGTATCCAGAGCCTGTGGTTCCTCAGATGGCTTCTCACTCTGAACGATCAGGATTAACCCTCAACATGCGTGACAGATGCCTGCTGACCTCCTGCAAATGGAGATTCTTTACTAAACACCCTTAGCTCCCCCATGTTTTTATGTAACTCTGCTCACTGTGTGGACGGATGATGCAACCAACACAAGACACCCAACACTACTGAGAAAAACATTGGCATTCTGAACATTCTTTGGGAGAGTGTGTGTGTGTGTTAGGGTGGTTATGTTTTTTATCTTTTCTCTTCAGCAACAGCATTTCTCTGTTCTATAGCTTCTCTGTTCCAGTACGTTTGTCTCCACCCTCGATCAAACTTTGTTATTGTCTCATATTTGGCATCAGCTCAGAGAGCTGGGTGACTAACCAGTGCACCGGTCAGCAAGTGGATTGTGATTGTGCAACGTGTTATTTCTTGAACATGACTGCATTGGTTAGAAGTGTATACGACGTTAACGGAAGTGTTTTAGGATGTTTGTTGTTTTGGAATAGAGAGGATTCCATGTCCCCACGTCCAAAGTCTATGAGACTAACATTGTCATGCCCTGTACATTCCAACATGTTATATGGGAGAAGCCTTTTACTTTATTGAAGATAAAAATAAACCGTGCAATGTATTCTTGTGATCAATACAACGACTATCAAGCGCCACTAGCAAACTACTAGCCCTTTCATAATCCTTAATTGCAAACCAGTCAATTCCTAATCCAGTCACTGTTTATTACTTTTCTGCTGCATCCATGCAGCAACGGCTAGCCTATACTGTATGCCCATAAATGTATCTCTTGTGCTCTTCAACAACCAAAAGCCTCTCGAGGTTCCTTGTAATCACAAGCAGTTATCCAGAACCAGAGCCAGAGAGATGAGCACGGCCAGGAACAACATCCCTCCAAATCCAGACTTGAATCTTGGAACACTAGATCTTTTTCCTCAGCAACATTTGGAGTATTCTCTCCTTTTCCTAGTAGTGGTACTTTCAAATGGCAGCTTGGGACCAAGTCTGCAATGTGGCGTATTGGGTAACACTAGAACCCATATTCTTTTAATGAAGAACGTTCCGTGTTTTCATTGGTGAGCCCTTGGTGACCTCAACTTGTTAGACCAATCACGTTCTTCTGCTCTGGGTTCGTGATACGTCAGAGACCCACTGACGTATCCTCCACCCTCCCCCCCTCGCCAGGCTGCAGTCCAGCCAGGCCTGCTCCCGCCTTCCACCTTCTGTGCTCTCTCTCCTCCCTGTCCCCATCCCCCCGTTACATGAGCTGAAAACCGCCTTGTTATGTCATTCCCTCAGCTGACACACACACACACACACATATATATACCACCACACACACACACACCACACCACCACACACAGCTGATTGTGGCATGGTAAAACTTCTCCCAGCTTGCCCATCCCCCCACACTCTACAGTCAAACTACCCAGCAGCATCAATCCCAGATCCCATTAGTCTGCAATCTGCTACAATCAGCTGGATTGGACAGAGAGGAAAAGGTTACTTAAGCCTATCTACTAATCAGACAGTCCCAAGACAAGGATGACTGGCATGTAACAGAAAGGAGCTGAGGTGGAAATACATTAGCGTTAATAAATGGTTTTTAGTCTCGATGGTGGTTGTTCTATTTCACTGTGCAGTATAAAGAAAGCAGGAATTACCACTCAAGTCCCATTTTGTGGTGAAATGCTTCAGGGTGTGTCCACTCATGAAGTTGACCTCTTGGAATTTATCTCATCATTTAGAGTCAGCCTCATATTCCTTCACCCCTAAACGCAATACTTAGAAACGGGGAGGGTTATATGAGGCCCGAAGAGGGGCTAGGAGCTAGTTGTGTATGTTGTTGTTTCGAGGGCGAACATGAGCTTAACCCAGAGGTGTGCTTGTATTACTTGGCCCAGGTCCAGCGTCTTAGCTCCCTTAAGTTGACACGGTGACGCTTATTGTTGTCACATTGCCCAGATCCTCTTGAACCCCATTACCCCAAATGTGCCCACACACAAACACCCAACCCCTGCCTGGCCCTGAAAGAGGATCCACCTAGCCTCTGCCCAGTGCTGTCAGATTCCACACAACTGTTTTGGGTTCAGCAAGGGTGCCATGGTTTTGTAGTGGGGGAGTAGAGTGCTTCTAAAATGTCAACCCCATGTCAGTTAGTAGATGTGTGGTGATGCACGGGTGAAGGGGGGCCTTTATGTGTACTCTTTGCTCACGTTTAAACCTGTTAAATATCATAGTCCAGTTACAGAATCAGTGATGTCATAGCATGATGATGATGGCATCAGTCCACAATGTCAGCCATAGGCATGTGTTATTCTTGAATGTTGTCATGCTGAACCATCTAATGTTGCCTTAAAGGCTCTTTCTGTTTCATTGTTTAGAACCGTAAACGTTGGGGAATTGAGCAAGTGTTAAAAGAGAAAGGCCTTAACCTATGTATTGTCTTTCTTTTCTCTCAGGAAACACCCAACTCTGTCTTCTTGGTCATGGAGGTATGTTCTCTGTCATCTTGTCAGTAGACATTTGTTTGTTTGTCCTGCCTCTCTGTTGTCGTCTGTTCCTGTATTGTGTGTCTCACTGTTTTTGTGCCCTAAATTTCCCAACACAGTTGATATAAGTGCTGTGTCGAATTGCATCTTAATCGCTGTTGCTCTCCTTTCCTCTCTCTCTCTCCTTCAAACTGTTCCTGTTGCTCAACACTACGACGTGCTAGCAGGAAGAAAAACAAGCCCTCAAGTAGCCCACTAAAAATAAACACACTCTGTTCCAAGGAACTGTGTTTCTCCAAAAGCAATACAAAACCTTGTTTTCCTCTCCTATATTTAGAGTGCAATATTTTACATCCTTCTCAAATGCATCCTGGTGATAGATGTGTGTGTGCAAGTATGGGATTTTATGCTAAAAGATTCTCTGTTCAATAAAGTAATGGATGATGGTGCCAGAAGTAATCCTTTGGAAAGTTCCACTGATAGAGAGAAACTGAACAGATGCTAGATGGTTCTCCTGTCGGCTGAGGCTGAGGCAGGGTCCGGTATCTCATCGTGTTAGTGGTTAGGGGTTTTGTACGCCTTTGGAAATCTTCCACAACCATTGAACTTGCCAGCCATCTTAATCCTACCATACTCATGGGCTTTGATAGCATCAATGTTAGCATGCTAATCTTGAAGGTGGCCCCTCAGGTTTTGCTTAGTAGGAAAAGGCTTGTCTTACCTGAAGGTTAGAGGTGGTGTAAAGTGAGCCTCTTGTGTAGAAGGGCTTGTCTGATGCTGACAAGCACATTTTGCCATACTAGTAAACACATTGAAATTCGGCATTCTTTTTTTGGGCCACACTGACCCAAATCCTGGTGGCAAGATTTATTGTCTAATTTAAATTAAACAGACTATGTATTTAAACATGCAGTTAACCTCTTGGTAAAATGTATTTGATGGAAGTTGATGCTTTTGGTTTGGTGAGCTACCAGTAGATGAGGAGCACACTGACCCGACGACTTGCTCCTAACTAAACCTCAGTAGACTAACACTAGACCAAAGCCAAAAGCCCTACCATCCCTCTGTTCATATGACTGTGCTGCAAATCTAGGTTCCAACTGCAGACAGAGCATTCTTTTGTCACGACACTTCCTCTACCCAGGTCATGTTTAGGGCGAAGCTAATGCTATAGCTAATTGATTCCGCTGATGGTGAAAATGACATGAGCTCCTCTCAGACCCCTCACTCACTGGGATTTGTAACTGTGGTAGCAGAGCCCCTCAGGTCAAATTGAACCCACTATTCTTTACCAATATCTATGACAAGGAATCAACAAGGATTGAAGGTGGATAGGAGATCCATCATTATCATCTTATAAAAACTGTCTGTCTCTCGCCCTTTTGCCCTTTGTTCTCACATAGACGCTTGTTGCTGCTAATCCAGAATTTACTCTCATTCATCTAAAGCCTCCTGATGAAGTGATTATGCTTGTCTTTTCCCCTCTCTCCCCACAGTACTGCAACGGTGGCGATCTGGCAGACTATTTGCAAGGTAAGCATCAAGCTAATCTCTCAGCCACTGCCACCTCCACCCCTTCCCCCACACACTCCCTCACCCACTCACAGAGAGTATTATTCATCAAAACAAAACAACTAGTGCGGTACACAATGACCGAAGGAGTGTGTGTGCTTCCTTGTGTGCCTGTGTGTGTGTGTGTGTGGTTGTGCGTTTATGCTGGAAGAGAATGTTGTGTGTAGGAGTAGTAGCCTCACACAATGAGCCCCTTCTCTCTCTCTCTCTGGATGGATATGTCTGTAACCATCCCTGTGCTACTGATGCTATTTGGACAGACCTCCTGTTCTAAAGGTCATTCTTCTCCCAAGAAGCTTCCCATCTCCACAAAGTGTCCACATTTACAGTGTATCGTTTACTGCTTTGTGAAAATGTATCCATGAAAATGTAGGTGTTAGTATGGCATCTCGGTTTGACAGATTCCTCTAAGGCATAGACCTATTCAGCTTGTTGTCTGCCCTGAAACACACACAGAGAAAATATTGACGTAAGTGTGTCACTGTAAATGACTTATGTAAGAGGAGGTGTTGTGGGGGAGGGTAGTACTGTACTATAAGCTGGTCTCGTGCACAAGGTCAAAGGTCAGTCTGAGCCAGGAACTGAATGTCCAATTGCATCTGGTGTTGTGTTCCTGGTGTACTGGGAAAGTCTGTAGACTTTGCCCTGATGGTGTTCTCTGATTTGAGTTGTTGTTAAATAACCTTTAAAAAGAACAGGTATACCTTTACCTTGGGGTATGTTACAACATGTCCGAGCAGCTATGTGAAAACGCACACATAGATCAATCACTCCCAGTCAAAACACATTATGTAATGATGGCATCCGTGTTAGAAGTTGCCATTGTTGCAGAGAGATAGTTTGCTCCAAATCCCAGATTTATGTGTATAAGCCTGGTTGGATCCAAACAAGATCGATTGTAATCACAATGTGTTTACACTACTCTTTACTTCAATGACAAATCCTCTTAATGGATTACCGCTTGTTTCACTACCACTGGTGACCAGGAACGACACCAGAACATCTACCTTTCTGCCAAGCTCGCTGTTGCAAATTCTTGAATGCTATTGTCCTCTAATCAGTCGTGGTCCCATGAAAAAGGCTTTTGCAGACTTTTCTTATGAGTTGCCTTTCCCCATGGTTCAGTTCTGGTGTTTTACAAACACAGCATTTTGGTGTTGTATTTGGTAATGTGTTTTTGTAATTTCACTCTCAGCATATTACAATGCATTAGTCATTCATTTGTAAATGAGTCTGTCCATTAGGCAGACTTGAGTGCATCCAACCTGCACGATGATCTGACAATGAATCATTGGGTGTTCCTGTCTGGGTAATGACGTTTGGCACAAGATGATGCATGTTAAGGAAGGTAGTCATTAGCAACAGGAAATACATCTAGTTATTATTAGCAGTTATAACCAGTACTATTAGGCCTGACTTAATGAAGAGTTGAAATAGTTTCACATTGTACATACTGCTGCTAAATATACGACCATCTTGGACATCGTAAAGCTACATGGCAATGCATCTTGGGTAATGTAGTTGTTTCTCCTCTCCCCCCCCACCAGCCAAGGGGACCCTGCGAGAAGACACCCTGCGGGTCTTCCTGCAGCAGATTGCAGCCGCCATGCGCATCCTGAACAGCAAGGGGATCATCCACCGCGACCTCAAGCCCCAGAACATTCTGCTGTCCTACGTGGGCCGCAGGAAGTCCAGCATCAGCGGCATCCGCATCAAAATAGGTGACCGCCTTTCCACCACCTGGACGCGTTTTCTATTTGAGACCAAATCACATGTTGACATTTTTCTGGACCGCCTACTTCCATCTCACACATTAGTTTCATAAAACCACAGGCTTCTGGTAGGAAGCACAAGGGTTACATTTTGAGTTATTGTTAATAATCTCATACAGTGGTTTGTGTGTGTGGGTGGTGGGTGTGTGTGTGGATGGGGGGGGGTGGGGGGGTTAGGGGTAATATATGAGTCCCATTGTTTCCAGACTTTCTCTCCGAGCACTGAGAACCACAGCAGTCGTAACACTCCCACAATAGTGGTTTATGTTACTATTAATACAAAGACAAGCTGACTGTGTGGTTTGGTGTCTCTCTCTGCAGCTGACTTTGGCTTTGCACGATACCTCCAGAGCAACATGATGGCTGCCACACTGTGTGGGTCCCCCATGTACATGGTGAGTGGGACGTGAAGACGCCGTGTGCCATTCTGTTTCAATGTCTGCCTTTGCGTAGATTTGTCTGTGTGTAGACAGGCAACACGCAACACTCTGGATACCTAGGACAGCTATGCTTTTAGTACTTCCAGGATTTTCTAACCTGCAGATGCTCCCCGATCCTAACCTTCACCCTAACCCCTTGACACCTGACCCATCTTCAGGCCCCAGAGGTCATCATGTCCCAGAACTACGACGCCAAGGCAGATCTGTGGAGCATCGGGACGGTCATCTACCAGTGTCTTGTAGGGAAGCCCCCCTTCCAGGTAGGCACAGTAGGCCTGGCCAGGTGGGAAACGGCTGTGTTGCATCATGGGTTTGTGTCAGATGTGTGTTCAATACATGTGTTCTCTGCCTGTAGGCCAACAGTCCCCAAGATCTGAGGATGTTTTACGAGAAGAACAAGACTCTGCAGCCCATGTAAGTTATAGTACCACAGCATATGGGTTAAGATACAGCTGTCAGCATCAACTGTTACATAGATGCTATAATAGCCTGCATTAGCCTAAATAAAGTAACATGACCAATCATGATGTCCATTTCCCAGCCTCCCAAGGGAGACATCTCCTCCCCTTGGTGACCTGTTGCTAGGCCTGCTGCAGAGGAACCAGAAGGACCGGATGGACTTTGGTAAGTCCCTGACATCATTTCCTCTATAGGCAGGAAGGGATTTATGGGGTCAATTATAATTGGTGTCCACTTCTACAGTATGTAACATGGTATTCCTCCTTTGTCACAGACATGTTTTTCAGCCATCCTTTCCTAGATCCCTCATCCACCATCAAAAAATGTAAGTTGAAAGAGAAATACAGAATACCTATAGAAACATGGTATTCCAACAACAATAAGATGATTAGGAGAACAAGGTGTGGTATTGTCACAGGGTTTGCCCTTCACATGTGTTTTCTTCTCTTCCTGTGGCAGCGTGTCCAGTTCCGGTCCCCAGCCACCCTGGTGCTGTGACGGTCCCCAGCCACCCTGTGACGGACAGCTCCTGTGGCAGCTCGCCCTCTGTCCGTTACAACTCTCCACCTGTGAGTGGACCTCAACACTTCTTACCTCACCATGGCTACTATTCCTCATTATTTAGCAATACCATTTCAAATTGATCATTCAAAGCACAGTTGTTTTTATGTTGCATCTTGTATAGTGCATAACTATGCATTTTTCTGTCCAGTGAAAAGCGATTGCCATGTAGACAGATTTTTCGCTGAGTTGAAGTGAGAAAGTTTAGAAACTGAATTTCCCAGGATGTCATTTTTCCTCATAATGCTCCGATTACATTAGTCTGGCAGCCAGCACAGCCCAGTCTGGCTCCATAATTGTATTGTCCAGGTCCTTTAGCCCTCTCACTCACTCACTTAATCCTCTTCGCTTCCTTCACTCCCCTCCCCTCAAATATGTACTGTAGGCACACACACACACTGAATCTCACACACACTTTCTCACACATACTTCACACACAATCACAACCGTACAACCTTCATTCCTTTATGTGCACACAATCCACACAAATCCAACTCTAATCTGCACCCCAACACACACACACACACACCTAAGAACCCCATCTCAGGCTAACTCTCTTTGGCTTGTCCAGTCTCTCCCGGACATGCAGACGTTGCCTGAGGACGGCCTGTCGTCGCCCCCCCTGGGCCCCCCCCAGCTACCTGCAGCTGTCTAAGGAGTCTGGAGGCAGCACCAGCAGCAAGAACTCCTCCAGCGACACAGATGACTTTGTCCTCGTACCACACCTCTCTACAGAGAACTGTAAGTAGGAGCAGCACAGGCAAACACACTCGGGTACATGAACACAGTCACACACACACACACACACACACACACACACACACTGCTACGTACTCTGCAGCCCATATGGCTGTTCACATGCAAACCCCTCTCATACACTTTTATGTTTTCGGCAGCTGGCCAATAGACACTCCCTACACACACACCTCCCCCCCCACACACACACACGCACCTGCAGCACACAAAGTACAAGCACAACTAACAAAGTAGATGTTCATACTGAACACCTGCTCACCCTCGCACAGTAATTACTGACAACACTCAAACGCGCATCTGCTTCAACTCATACGAAGCACCTGCTGAAGAATTTACACTCACACACTTTCAATTTGGTCTCTTTCTTCTTCTCACTCTCTCTCTTTCTCTCTCTCTTTTTCTCCTATGGCATCTGCTTGACAGTTGACCAACTCAGAAAATCTACCCAACTGCCTGTTTGAGTAGCTAAACAGTGATTAAATAGTTGGTGATGATTATTACTGTAGCTTTATGGTGTCTCCTCTGATGTATTTGGTTTGGCTCACTACTCTCCTCCTATACCTCAGACGACCAGCCAATGGGAGCAGTGGGACGCCGGCCATCCAGCGAGTTCCTTATGTGTGGAGGGTGAGTACACACACACACACACACACACACACAAAGCCTAGTCAATCACCTCTTTTTTAGTTTGTTTGTGTGTGCACTTGTTTGTTCCGGGGTTCACAACACACATACACACACACACACACACACTGTATCACTTTAAAGGGACCTTGTTCGTCTGCTCTCACATCAAAATCACATGAGATAAGACCCCCCCCCCACACACACCACACACACACACACACACAACACACACACGTACCCTCTAGCCCAGAGAACAGCAGAACACATGAACCCAGCTCCAGACAGTCACAGACCTGGTCACCCCTGTGTTGACTCAGTCCGACCTCACGGGCCTGCACTCAGTGTTCTATTTTTTATCTGCATAAGAACGTCATGGAAACATTCTATGAAGTCACTTTTAAAAACAGCCTTGTGTGCTGAAACTCTAGATATATTTGGGAACTTGAACTTGAGTGGTTGTTGGTGTTTTATTTAATCATGAGACCGATGATGACTGACTGATGAAATACGGTTGCATGCCAGTAAACGGGATACTGGGAAGGTTTTCTTTGAGGTAGATCAAGGCTAAATACAGACTGAATAACTGCTGGTAATCAGAACCAGTGTTGGAGTGGCTGCTGCTATTTGTGTGTGTTTGTGTGCATGAGTGTTTGTGTGGATTTGTGTGTGTTTACATAGTTGTGAATGAGCCCCCTGCATGAGTAAGTGCATTTTAACTACTCAACATGGACACACCTATTTATAAACTGGCTGGTGTTTCACTCTCTCTTTTCACACTACGTGATTATGAAGGAGATTCTATTTATATCAGCTCAATCTGTTTATCCATTTAGTGAGCCACATTGTTTAGTGTCAGAATTGTGTGTATTTGTCTCCTTAATCTGTACTGAATCAGAAGTTTAGATGGCTGAAGATTTCGCAATATCAAGCTAACAACTGAACAATCCTCCAAGGTCAAGAATAGAATGTGCATGTGCACGCTTGGGTGTAGGTCCCATGTAGCTTTTGAAAACAGGAAGTAGCAGTCAGTAAACGGGACTGCTAATATTATGGAAACTTGAGCCAAGGCTGTATGCCCCTCAGACAGACAGACACACAACAAACAAACAAAGCTTTTTGCCCCATCTGCTGAGCTGCTTCCTCACTGTGCCCCCACCTGCTCTGACGATAGTTTGAGCTCCCTTTTGGACTCCCCCAAAGCAAGACAAACAATGGTGTCCACCCCTATTAACTCTCCTGTTTTCTTGTTTTTCAATGTGCTGTTGTTTGTTCACTGTTGAAATTAGCCCCAGGAAAGTCTCCCATAACAGTTTCTCTTAACATTTCTCACTTTTTCAGTTTTCGCTATACTGTATGTATCTTTAGCAGCTGCTCTCTCTGTTGATCTCTCCTCTTCATTCATGTTGTGCCTTCCACCTGCTCCCCCCATCTCACCCCCATCTCCCCCGTCATGTCATGGTATAGTAAAGGTTTATGACCGAGTTGATATGCGTGGTGTAGGCAAACTATATCTGTGCCAGAGGACTCATCCTTCCACCCCTTAGGGATCCCCCTTAACCACACACACACACACACACATACATCACATTGTTCCTCTGAATCACAGGACTGTTTAGTTCCATGCCCACCCCAGGGGCTTGTTTACCTATTTTCTCGCCCCTTTCTTTCATCGATTACCGAGAGGGAGAGAAGGAGCAGGCGAGGAGAAGGAATGAGAGAGGAGAATACGATGTAGGATAGAGACGGATGGAGGAAGCGGAATATGAAGGAAAGGGAATCAGGGGCGAGCCTGTGGATAGATGGATAGATGTCTGATTATAGAGAAGAGAGTGGAGATATGGCTGAGGAGAGAGGGTGGGGGGTGAGCTGCTGCCCAAGATGACTGAGAGGAGGAGGAGGGGAGATGGAGGAGATTCAAATGTGCAGGATTGCTGTGCTGCCATCCCCCTCTAGGCAGCCAGGAATCCAGGTCAACAGTGAAGCTAGCTGGCTTGCACACTCACTCTTCCTCCACTCTCCCTCACTCCTCTCAAAGAAGTATGTCTCATGACCTACAGTGTGTCTTTTGTTATGTATGGTGACACCTCACTTACCACCTCTAACCCTCAGAAGCTGTATATTGCTAGACTGGCTTCTGCTTTTAACACAAGCAGATGTCTCTGCCTGGTGGAGGGGGCACGTTCCTCTTAGTTTGTTTACCGCATCAAATCTCTGTCTTTTACACAACAATCACTGATTTACTTCTAGGATTTTGCTAGTACTTGGGTGGTGGAGATAAACCAAATATAATTGGTGTTAGGATGTGTTTCTCAGAATCCTGAACCTCACAGAGTGTGCTCCTTTGTCTGGGTCTCAGCCTGCACATCTGCACAGACTCGTGTGCCTCACGTGTACCGGTCACCCCTCTGCCTTTCTCAGACCCTCCCCCGCTCACCACCTCCTTACATAAAAGCTCCCATTCCACTGTGATTGTTCCGTATACCATATACCTCTCCCTTTTTCTGTCCCCCCTGTCATTCTACAGTACGCTGTCCTCCCCTATGGGTGACCCACTCATGGCTGTCTCGTCCGGGAACATTTTGTACCCGTTGGAATAACAAAGGGAATGCAAATTAGCTTTTTTTCTGCTCTGGGCCATGTCTGTTTTATAATGACAGGCCGATGTAGAGCTTTCGATTGGCTGAGCTCACAGAGCACATTTCATGTAGGCCTGCCCCTAGCCCCTCCCCTGCTCGCAGTTGATTGGCCGGTGCCCAGTGTGTTGACATAGAAGCCTGGCCCATTTTGCTCTGTGACAGCCCCTTTCCCTGCAGGGCTGAACTTTATAGCTACTCAGTCGGCTTCAGTAGAAAATGTTGGCTCAAGTAACGGAAACAAATAACTCTTAGGGACACACAGATATAGCTAGTCCCTCTACCTTAGCACTATAACAACAACATACGAAGACTAAACGGTGGGAATTATTATGGAGGTTGTTGACACACCTGAAGATATGGTACAGCTTTGGCAGCTATCGCAACCCCACTTGCTAACGGCCCTCCTCTCTCCCTTTCTACCCCCCAGGCAGCCACAGTCTGCCACTGGACAGACCCCCATGGTGTCTCCGCGGGCTGAGACCACCCCCATCCCCGTGCCCACCCAGGTGCGCAACTACCAGCGCATCAAACAGAACCTCTCCAGCAGCCCTACCACCACACTCTACGGCTCCCCCAGGTGAGAACCACTTCAGTTGGGTGAAAGGATTGAAAAGTGGCCCTACCCTGGGTGGTTCTCAAGAGACTCCTTGTGAATGTTTTGTTCCGTGTTTTTATGGATGATTCAGCTAATGATGCATGTTTAGTACCTAGCGGGTCCTCTCACTGTTGTCTTTGTTGACTCATCGGGTTGGAACGTTTTTGGTAAGTGTTGTTGGTTATTGCAACAGCCTTAAAGCATTTCACACGTTTTTAGTTTACTGGCTTTTGGTGTGTACCAAATGTCTGTTTTCTGCGAGGTGGGGGAATGTTTATAAGACAAAAAGTGGGGAGGGAAGAGAAAGAAAGGGTCTTGTGTATCCTCTCATCGGAGGATAAGCTCCCTTGACCTGTCTTAACACAAGTTAAACAGTGCCACACAGGGAGTGTGTTGTGTGTTTATCCTCTGTTTTTTGTTGCTGTGCTGATCACTCCTGTGGCCAGTCTTAGCTTTGGGGATTAGCGTCAGCACATCGTTCCTGGAGGAACTCCACAGTACCCCCACCCCCCACCCCATTCCCCCAAGGCCCCAAAGCTTGGGGATCTGCTACTGACTCCCAGCCAGCCAGCCCCACCTGCTGCTGTCCCACTCTACTGGGTGCCTGTCCCTTTCTGTCTCTCTGAGACAGCGAGTTAGCACTTAGAGAGCACTCTCACATTCATCCATGTGAATTGTTGCAAAGTGCAAAGAACTAGCATGCTAAGCTAACTCCATAGGCGGAAAACGGGCTTCCGCATGGGAACCTCAAAGACTTCAAGAAAGCGTGAGAGAGACTGTGGGGAAAAAAAGAGAAGCGTACTGGCAATCTGTGCCGCAAATGTTGAGACATGCTTGTTATTCACAGGCTAACGGCTGTGTCTGAGGTCTTGCAGTATGACGAGGTTGTCTTGGCAGCTGAATGATGGCAGTTGAAAAGCTCTGAGATGAAACTTGAGCCAATCAACAAAAAATATATAGAGGGTGAAAGAGTTCAGGAGGCTGAGCTTAGAGATTGAGGGTGAAAGAGTTCAGGAGTCTGTCGTCAAGATGTCTAATGGCTTTTAATGTCAGTCTGGTCTATGTTGATGTGTTATTTCATGTTGAGTGTGACTGCCAGAGGAAATGGGAGTGGTTTTAATGTTCACATGACATTTGTGTTGTCCTTTGTGTCATGTTGTGACTTTTCTTGTCAGCTTAAAAACCTGACCCAGTTTCTATGTTTTGATCTCTCCAGGTCTGGCACAGTGAGACGCTCCAACACTAGCCCCATGGGCTTCCCAAAGGTGGGCTCTGGCTCCCCCAGCTCGGCTGACAACACCCAGACAGTGGGGCGACGTCTCTCCACAGGCAGCTCCCGCCCTTACTCACCCTCTCCTCTAGGTAGGAACATGCCCAGACATGTCTCGTTGTCCTCCTAATGCCCACATCCAAAATCTCTTCACAGTTATCAAAGCCTTTCACAGCCCTATGGGAGTATGTCGACTTGCCCTTGAAGGTCTGTGTTTGTGTCTTTTGCAGTGGGCACCATCCCTGAACAGCTGGGTCACTGTTGCTGTGGACATCCTCAGGGCCACGAATCCCGCAGTCGCAGCTCCTCTGGAGGTTAGTTAGGCTAACAGTCAGTGGCAATGTTAGGCTTTCTGTCAGTAGCAATGCTAGGCTAACTGTCAGTAGCAATGCTAGGCTAACTGTCAGTAGCAATGCTAGGCTAACTGTCAGTAGCAATGCGAGGCTAACTGTCAGTGGCAATGCTAGCATGCTAGGCTAACTGTCAGTGGCAATGCTAGGCTAACTGTCAGTAGCAATGCTAGGCTAACTGTCAGGAGCAATGCTAGGCTAACTGTCAGTAGCAATGCTAAGCTAACTGTCAGTACCCCTACCCTTTAGCCTGTAACTAACAAACCAAAAGTAACCAGTGTTACTTGTGCATGGCCAGAACTATGGCCAAACTGCAGCGCTAACAGTCACCCTGACATGTACACAGAACCAATATGTTTTGAAATCTATTCAAAGTCAAAAGGAACATAATGTGTTTACAGTCCCAGTAGTACCTTTCCTGCGTTACACACTGTTGTTGACAACAGACCTTGAGTCAGATCCTTTTATTTATTTTATTACCTAGCTGGTGTTCTATTAACATTCTGGGTTATAACCAGCTGGAGCCCCCCCACCCCTTCCTCCAAGACACCGCTGCACATCTCAGAAGCATGTCAGTTGTTTGTATCCAGGGGGGCCCTGTTGCTATTGTTATCACCATACTAAGCACCATAAAGGTTGAACATGTAATAATGTCTTATTGCTAAAACATTACAGTCTAGGTATTTACTGTACTTTAGTCTTTGCTGTTGGTAGATAACCCACAGACTTTATGACCCAGAAAGAAAGACGGACAGAATATTCCAGGCCTTTATATGTTTCTGCATCTTAGCAGTAGCAATCCCTGGATAAGCAAGTAGCTCATAAAAACATGAACCCGGCTGACTGCTATTGTGGACTGAGTGTAGAATACTGTACATTCATGTGTGGACTGTAGTGCCATCTAGTGGTGCATTGGTAGCTGGCATATCAAAGTGATATCAAAATCATTTTAATACCTACCCTCTTTTACTAAGTAATTTGTGTGTTAATTTGACCATGTCAATTTGATTACTCTGGCTGTATTTGTACTCATGAGAAAACAATAATGTGGCAGTAGTCAATTGTATTTTTGTAAGATTTATTTACAATACAATAGTTTGTAAAGGTTTGTCTATCCCAAAATGTCTAATCGTTGCTGCCTGTGTATCCCAGGCTCCCCAGTGCCGTCCTCCCAGTTTCTGGGGCCTCGACTACAGAGCTCCCCCACCCTAACGGACGTCTACCCGAGCAGGCAGAAGCTCCACAAGCAGCTGTCAGACCCCATCCAGCCCACCGCCTCCAACTACCCACCCAGCCACTCGCCCCAGTTTGGACGTCCTGCAAACCTCGGCACCTCCCCCACCAAGCACCTGGGCTCCTCCCCGCGCTCCTCTGATTGGCTGCAGAAGTCCCCACTGCCCACCATCATTGGCTCCCCCACCAAGGTGCGTTGAGTTCATAGGAGACAGAGGTTGTGTATTCTTTTGGGTTGAACATATCCAACCTATAAAAAGAACATAGAATACCACATGTCTGTTGGTTGGTTGTTTAACAATAATAATAAAACATTTAGGTTGTAATGCACCTTTCATGTACATAGTGATAGATTCAGCTGAACAAAGAGAACTTCTCTGCCAATTAAAAACCATGGGTGTATGGTCTGGGTATGACCCTTAGAAATACAGTAGAGCCTGTGTAGTAGTTTCCCCCTCAGTCCAAAGGTATTGTGTTATTACATCCTGACCATCTTCTCTCGTCTCCCATTGTAGACTATCTCGGCTCCATTCAAAATCCCTAAAACCCAGGCGTCCTGTAATCTAATGGCCCTGGCAGACAGCCCCACGCCCATCAAGACCCTGGCAGACGCCCGGGACATCTGTGCCCACCATTGCACCCCCTACCCCAGTGGGCGCCAGTGTGCCCCCGAGGCCAGCAGAACCACCTTCGGAAGGTAAGGCGGGGTACACACTGGCTATGGATCTCCATCCCTGAAGCTCTCTCTCTCTCTCTCTGTTATACATGTACTTGAACATCTTCATTTTTCATATTGTGGTGTTTTTGTTTCCAGGTCTGTCAGCACTGGGCGGCTTTCTGAGCAGCCTGCTAGGATCACGCTGGGCGGACAGGCATATCAGGGCAGCACAGACAGCCTCAACACAGAACGACCCATGGATACAGGTACACACACACTCAAACTGACATATCCTTTTGGTTACCTCCATGGTGATTCCAAAATCACCAATATTTGTCATGAATCACGAGGGGCATGGATGTTATACTTCTTTTTAGAGAAGTTCAATAGAAAAGTAGTTGCTAGCTATGAGTGGAAAATGACTCATAAACTAACCATTAGCAGCCTAGTTAGGAGTAAACATATGTGTTGTTTAACCTTTTAAACAACGTTGATGGGAAGGACACCCACCAGCCTTTATGCTTTTAGCATCACACCCTGCATGACTCGCACGCGATTTGCAGTTCTGGGCAGGCAGTTCCTGTATAACAGAGAGCTTGATTGGCTGTGAGTGTGAATGACACCACACCCTCCCTCCCTCCCCCAGCCCCGGCAGGACCTTGTGGGCTGGCTCAGGGCGGGGCGGCGAGTCCCCGGACCGTCCTGTTCACCGTGGGCTCGCCCCCCAACAGCAGCACCCCCCCCTACCTGCAGCCACCTGGGCACCCGGCCACGCACCACATCAGGTGAGACCGCTCACAGGGCTAGCGGCTAACTCTTATGCCAGGCTCCCTCTGACTACACCCCCGTCCAGAACTAATCTGCATTGAATGCTAACCCGCTAGTGGCTACGTAGCGTTGCATTGAGAGAGTACTAATCTAACCATTCCACCTCCTCCATCTCTGAACGTGAAGACGGGCAGCCATTCCGCAGCCCTCAGCTATCCAGCTGCTGCTAAGTGTCCTGTGTTGTATGTTGTGATCCTCTCCCTTGTATAGCTGTACCATCAGAAGGATACCGGCCCATTTTCTCCCCTGTTTCTATGAACAGATCTTTAAAACATAATCTTTCTTTCTCTGTATTTTAATCTCTTTTTGACAACAACCTTTTAAAAAATTATAGAAGTGCCAAAGATATCTATATATCAATATCTACCATTTTATTGTAAACTTTCCCTCTCTCTCTCCCTCTCTCTCTCTCTCCCCCTCTCCCTCCCTCTAGTGGGCTCCAACAGCTCTGCAGGCTCCCTGTGCTCCACCAGTGGCCGTGTGTACGTGGGCTCTCCCCCCGGCATGGCCATCGGCACCTCCCCGCCAGGTGTCTCCGGGGGTTCGGGGGCCGAGGCCGGCCCCAGCAGTCTGCGCTACGTCCCCTACGGCACCTCCCCGCCCAGCCTGGACGGCTTCATCACCTTCGAGGCCCCGGAGCTCCCAGAGGAGACCCTCATGGAGGTGAGGCAGGCACCAAGATGGTGGCAATCGTTGACTCAGAGATCTTTAATTGAAACAGAATTATTTTTAGCAGCAGAAATATGACTTGGGTCTATTGAAGCTGGCGTTGTGTTCAGTGATGTGACCATGTATGTGCATGCACAGCGGGAGCACACAGATACCCTGATGCACCTGCGGATGATGCTGTCCTTCACCGACTGTGTGCTGGAGATCGCTGCTGTCCGAGCCGGCGGGGCCGACCTCGGGGTGTCTGCCGCCTCCCTCTACCCCCCCTCAGGAGAGCGTGGTGGTGGACCAGATCAGCCAGCTCAGCAAGGAGTGGGGGTAAGGGAGGAGCCGTTACCTACCAACAACATGAAACTTGACCATTACATAATGGTTAAATCATATTTGTCCAGTACCAGTCAAAAGTTTGGACACATTTTGACTGGTACTGTATATTATAATAACAATATCATGTAATGAAACCCACGAATATTGTGATATGAATTAAATGGCTGTTAAAGCACAGCTCTAAATGTACTTTACTCATGTTAGGTGAGTGTTCAATAATAGCCTGGGAAGCAGACCAGCATGTGAGCTTGTGGTTTATTTATTCTGGCTGATAAACGCCTCTTGGAAATCCAAAATGAACTGAGACGTTCCAGACTAATACGAATTTGCAAATTGATCTGCCAATGCTGGACTATTTCCATAATGGACCAAGTTACAAAGATGATAAGATGAATAACAGTGTGTTGTTCTGGTTCTCCCCCTTCCAGGCAGGTGGAGCAGCTGGTGCTGTACATGAAGTCTGCTCAGCTCCTGGCCTCCTCCCTTCACCTGGCCAAGGCTCAGATCAAATCTGCCCAGCTCAACCCCTCCACCGCTGTCAAGCAAGGTCAGAGACACACTGATACACCATCCCTGCCAAAGACAACCACAATTTCATTTAGGCACATATCTGACATTCAGAAAAGTGAAACCCATTTTTCCCCTTCTCCCAGTGGTGAAAAGTCTGAATGAGCGCTACAAGAGCTGCATCTCTCTGTGTCGACGCCTCACCGACAACCTCAACCACTTCTTCTCCGACAAGCAGCGCTTTGTGGACGAGATCAACAGCGTGACCGCGGAGAAGCTCATCTACAACCATGCTGTGGAGATGGTAAGGCGGGAAGACGGGCGGCATACCATTTCCTTAACATCCTTCATATGTTTTAGAACATTTGTTTGAAACCCTTTCATAATATACATATCTCTGTGTCTCTCTCTCTCTCTCTCTGTCTCTCTGTCTCTCTGTCTCTCTCTCAGGTGCAGTCTGCAGCGCTGGATGAGATGTTCCAGCAGACGGAGGACATAGCTTACCGCTACAACAAGGCAGCCATGTTGCTGGAGGGCCTGTCCAAGATCCTCCAGGACCCAGCAGACATCCATAATGTGGCCAAATGTGAGGATCCACAAACACAAAAACACAAACACATACATGTTGTGTCGTTCTTTGTATCCATAATCTTATGTAAGGTCTTACAATTATCTACTGAAAACATACAATGCACAAAACAGCCTGGATTGCAAGTTCTTTTGACAAATTGACGTAGACAGTGTTTAGCTCAAGTGTGAGCTGAATAACAGTGGGATGGATTTTGCTCAGAGGGGGGCGGGGGGTGTTAGCCTGAAGTGTAGCACAGATGCCTATTTTTATAACCCATTACCATTGTCATTGAGATAACAAGGTAATGGGTGTTCGGATTGGTCAGCTCTTGATTCAACTTCAGCCCATTAATGTTATTTCTGAGTGGCTGCAAAGGTTTAAGCAATGCAACTGGGGGGTTTGGGAAGTTGGTGTTACATGTTGAAAGGTTGTTTATGGGTATATGGGAACAACCTGCTATGGTAACTTTCTACTCTGCTACGATGTGGCCCTTTGTAGTCTTACTGTCTTTTCTGTCTGTCTGTGTGTGTGTTCTTCACAGACAAGGCCAGTGTGGACCGACGGATTTCAGCCCTCTGCTACTGCACCGTCACGCTGTATGAATAGCAGACCACACACACACACACACACACTGATGGGCACCTGTCACAAGCCCAGAGGGACCACTGTTTCCCCAGTTATCCCCCCTCTCCACACACACAGACATAGACACACACACATACAGTACACACCCACATTATCTTTCTTTGTAGCAGACCAAGCACTTTCTTTTGATCCTGTTCATTATCAAGGAAACCCACTCAGCATATAGTATTACTCCTGTGTTTGCATCATGGACTCAAAGCCAAGAGCGAGAAAGATGCACAAAACTCATTACCAAAGATGAAAACGGATCCTGAAACTCTTTGAGGCTTAAAGCAGATATGGACAGGGTGTAAACGCATGGATCCTCATGTTGCTCGACCTTAAACACGATGTCTGTCAACGTCAACATTCGGAGGAATGACCACCAGATCAAACACGTGACGTTTGTCCTATTCTCTGGATTGAGTTGCTTTTTTTTGTGCTTTTTTTACCATAAAGAAAATCTGACTTTTTGTGGTCCTGGTGACTTAACCAGTCTAGGAAACGGACCCTTTTAACAGAATTTGCTATTCTTATTATGAGGATTGTTTTACTCTGGACCTTTATTGTGATTATTTATTGGTTCAAATAGAACAATGTTATCCTGCCTATTGGACATCCTCAAGTATGAAAGAGAAGAGATTTGGAAAGCAAAAGACATGCAAACTATCAAACACTGTATCAAAAAAACACAGGTCGTCGCACAAACACACTTGTATGGATGAAAACGCGTCCAGTTCTTACAGACAGACGTGAGGATGGTAGAAGCCTGAAGAGCAAAGAAACCTGTAGATTTGTAATTAGACCTTTTAGTTGTTGTTGTTTTAGCTGAAGCACTTTATCGTCAAAAGTGGGGGACACTTGTTCTGAAATGATTTCGGTGAGATAAATGTGAAGGCTGCGAGCTGTAGCTCAGATGGGCTCCTTGAAAAAGGATGGGGGAGATGGTCTCTCTCCCTCCCTCTATGCCTGCCTGCACAGAATCAGCTCTCCCTCTCATTGCTTGGTGTGGAAAAGGGTTGGTTGTCCTAAAGAAGAGAAGTCCATTCTGTACACATCCACACATCACTGGTGGCCTCCTTGGAGAACTATGCCATGTCAAAACATAAATGACACAGAAAATATGAGGCATCAGTGAAAATGGCATGACTTTCTTTCCCTCCCGGAAAACATTTCAGGGGGAGACCAGCATAAACCCTCTATCTTATAGACGGGGTCATGAGCAGGTGGTTCATAAATGGGATGGTCAATTTACTTGAGTAGTTACCTTGAGTTTCATTTTACTGAATAATACAGAAACAAACTTTTTTATGTTCATACATTAATAACTGTAGCTGATTTTCAAGGAAATTGATGTTTCAGAACATGTACATATTTGTATGTTGTGCATGTGATTTAATTTTGTTTTCTCAGAGTGAGTGAATGCGTGTATGAGCACAGTGAGAGATCGGGGAGGGGGGGGGGAGTGAAGTGAGGACGTAATTGGATGCCCTGCCTATCAATCAAAGAGCACAATACTTTTTTGTACATCAAGAAATGTAATACACATTGCCCACTTCTGCCAAGGGGTTAAAAAGACCTAGTCTGGCACAAGAGTGCCAGTGGCAGCTCCTAAACTATCCATGGAACATTTAATAAGGACTGTTCATTAATTGTACATACTGGTATTCTGCATGGAGATCAAATCTGATCTATTTGAAGTCAAGAGGCACTGCCTAGCATCCATCCATGTCTCCTCAGCGTCCCGTCCCTTCCACCTGCCCCTTCCTCTGTCATTCCACTGGGCTCGCAGCACTGTGTTGCTGTTTGTATGCGTGTGTGTGTGCACATTAGCTGTGCTTAAGGCCAGTGGTACACATTCAATAATGGAAAAAGAGAAGCCTGTTTTAAAGTATGGTATGAAGAGGGCAGCCTCTTTAGTTGTCCTATGTACAAGTGTGAATAAACTCTTGTGTGTATAAATGCATAAACTGGCAACCCGTGGCCACTAGGCTTATTTGATGATGTTTTTTTGTTTTTTTTAATAAGCATATCAGAGTGTCTGTGATTGTTTTTGCATTTATTTTTCTGTCCCCCTTTTTCTCCTGCTCGTGAGCACTCCCCACCACACAAAGCCTTTACGATACAAAGTGAAGACAGAACAAAAACAGTAAGTAAGCCCTGTCTGGATCTTACCAAATCCCGTGCATCTATCTATAGCCATTCAGTAGTTAGGACCACACTCCCTCAGTATCAATGGTTAATGGAGAGTATAGAGTACTTAAGATGGACTGTTAAAGCAAAACATTGGTACTAAGCACATGTCATCCCTGTAGAGATGTAGAATGAATGTATGCACCCCAGTTATTTGCGCCTCTCCAGCTCGAGCTACATGTATATTAATATCAACCCCTTGTGATGGTCAAGCCACCCCCTGAACCGACCATGAAAATGCAACTAATTTCCACGCTCCTATTTTTTAATGAGAATTGTTGTTGTTTTACTTGATATTTGTGTTACACCAGGGGCATTTCTCTTTGTTCTTTATGGAACTCTACAAATGCAGCCTTTGTTTATTAAAAAGAAAATTTGAAATTACAATTGGTGTCTTGTTATTTATCATTCAAATTAGTCTAAAAATCTTCCTCCTTGAACTATTCCCACCTTTGTTTATAACTTCCCTAATCTTAAACAGATATTTTGCCAGGACAAAAATGGTAACATAGACTCTGCAGAAGCCAAGGATTTCTGAAAATGCGCATAAACATGTTTATTAAGAAGAAAATGTGACTCACAAAAATAAATCAATTTTGCATCATTCTCAGAATCATTAGGTAAAGAAACATTTTCAAAGCTGTGATTACGTTGTAATGGATTGACATCTCGGGTAACCAACCATCTTGCTGTGTACTAGTCAGTGATTGGTTTATGACTTTCCAACGTGATCACGTAGTTTCTGTTACGAATAGACCCGTATGCTGTCAAAGTGTGTGCAAAAACATTTGATATACAGAACCAATATTTGGGCATTTTTAAAGGTGCGCAGCTGGCTCTTACGGTAAGATTTAACCTTATTGTTAGTATAGCGGTAGTTTATATTATAGCTTCAACCACAGAAAAGATCATTGATAGCTTCCGAGCTAATTCTGACTTGGTGGTAGCTGTTGTTGCTATTACACAATACATTGTTCAAGACCACATAACATATTCACATAAAATTGCAATCCCGTGATCTATCATGCCCTAGATGTCTCGAGAGCAGCTGGCAGTTGAGCGTGCAAGGCGAGCTTTCCAGACTGGGAAGTCCAAACCTCTTGAATACAGACTTCACCAGTTGAAGTCTCTCCTCCGCTTCATCTCGGAGAGGCGTACAGACATAGCTCAAGCCGTCAAGAAGGACCTCAACAAGGTGAGACGCTGCACTGGATTGCGCTTGCTTTCAGGACTTGTTTACATATTGTCAAAAGAAAGGTAACCCGTGTCTACTTGATTACATGTGCTCTAAGTTTTAAACTAGGACAACTGCCAACAGGAGTGGAACTGAGGTCACTTGTTTTAAGGTGCTTGCTTAACAGCTGAGTGTCAACACACAATGCAGCATGCTGCATAATACTTAACATAAATATATATCCATTCTGCTTTATCGGACACAGAGTAAAAATTCCACAGAGCTCTTTGAGACCATGGGTCTGGAGGGGGAGATCCACCTAGCCGTGGACAAACTGGCTCAGTGGGCCGCCCCTCGCCCCGTGGAGAAGAACCTCCTCACCATCTCTGACGAGGTGTACATCCAGCCAGAGCCACTAGGAGTGGTGCTCATCATTGGGGCCTGGAACTACCCCTGGGCTGTCACCCTTCAGCCTCTGGTTGGAGCTATTGCTGCAGGTATTGTAGTAGCATGGGTAATTGCTGTGTATATTGCAACAACCGAAAGAGCTTGTCATGTCCTAACATATCACTCTACTTGGATTGTAGGATAACAGTCTTGAAAATTATGGTGATATCTTAAAGCAATGTAATGACAAGCAGATCATCCTTTTTACAGGTAATGCGGCTGTTATTAAGCCGTCAGAAGTCAGCTCTTACTCAGCCAAGGTAATGGAGGAACTGCTCCCGATCTACCTGGATAAGGTAAAGCCCAAATTCATTTATTATTATTTTTTCTCTTTGTAAAACATTTTTTACTTACATTTTAAAAGGAAGACTCCACAATTTGACATTCCTGTGAATCTAATGTTTTTCTCAGGACAAAAATAAGTATATGGTGTTGCAAAACAAAAGCACAGTAAATAATGTATTATTTTATTGAATGAATGCTACTGCTGTGTAACGCTTTTGCAATATAAAATATATATTTTCTGTTTAGGAACTCTACCCTGTAGTAACAGGTGGAGTTTCAGAGACACAGGAGTTGCTGAAGCAACGTTTCGATCACATCTTCTACACGGGAAACAGCACTGTGGGTAAACTGGTGATGCAAGCCGCCGCACGCCACCTCACACCCGTCACTCTGGAGCTGGGGGGGAAGAGCCCCTGTTTCATTGACAAGGACTGTGACCTCAGAGTGGCCTGCCGGTATGTAGCCTGAGGTTTCCAATTCTGTTTGTTAAGTTTCCACCATACTATAAGAAAACAGAAAAGGAATTGCTAAAAAACTGTGTCAAGTCTTTCTCAATGGGGAAAATTGCGAATGTGTACTGTTCGCTGAAGGGATTGCACACTCAGTCAACTGTTGATGTGGTTCTTATTCTGTTAGCATGGGCATTGCTAAGGAACAGTTGAAAAGTTGGTGGCCAATTTGATTCTGTGCTCAAAGCGAAATAATGAATTGTTCATTCTTGGTCCCCAGCCGTATCACGTGGGGAAAGTTTGTGAACTGTGGTCAGACGTGCATCGCTCCAGACTACATCCTGTGTGAACCCAGCATACAGAACAGAGTGGTGGAGGAAATCAGAAAAAACATTAAGGTCAGTGCTCAATAGTCTGTACGTTTGGACCATCTGATTTACAACCCTCCCTGTTTACAATTGAGGTTGATTTAGCAGGCATTTATGCATGTCCTTCTTTACTGTTGGTAGGAATTTTATACGGAAGACCCCAAGAAGTTTGAGGACTACGGACGCATAATCAACCAGCGCCACTTTAAGAGGGTGATGGATCTGATGGAGGGGAGCACGGTAGCTGTCGGAGGAGAGAGTGACCAATCAGAATGCTACATTGGTTGGTGTTTATTGGGGTGTTACTGTTATGTGTGTGTGTGTGTGGTCAGAGCCTACTGAAATATGCACACGCACACAGATCTACATAATCACTCTCATACGCTCTCATACACACACACACAGACATACTGGCAGTACATACAAACACACACTCAGTCATGCCGTCTGTCTCCAACCAGCCCCTACTGTGTTAAGGGATGTGACTGGGGAGTCCAAAGTCATGCAGGAGGAGATCTTTGGGCCGCTGTTGCCCATCATCACAGTGAGCGGAGTGGACGAGGCCATCCAGTTCATCAATGAGAGAGAGAAGCCATTGGCCCTCTATGTCTTCTCGCCAGACAACAAGGTGAAACCCATCAACCATTTTCTCGCAATGGATAACCTGGCGAAAAATCCCCAAACGTGTCAAATGCTTGATTTGTAGATTTTATGATATCTGATTATGCATCACACTTGTCAACTTTAAGCGTCTAGAAAATCCCCTAAGTCCGTCTCCATTTGTGTCTGATTAGTTTTAGATGACTACATTCAGTAGGTTTTTTATAATGCATATGCAGCATTGACCTAAACCTTTACCCACATCTAATCTAATCTTTTGATCTATCCACTGTCCTATAGCTGATCAGAAGGGTGATAGCAGAGACATCCAGTGGGGCCCTTCTAGCCAACGACTGTCTGGTGCACTTCACCATCAACGCTCTGCCCTTCGGAGGAGTTGGTGAGCAGGCACCACTGTTTCATCAAAAGATGATATGGCACACACTTTCTAAACCCTTATTAGCATTATTATTATTTCTTTATTCCGGACACACAAAAAACTGTCCATGTCACTCTGTATCTCTCTGACTTCCTCCAGCTCATTTCACCCATCAGAAACACACACATGCATCATCAAATTGTCTTGGCATCATCTATTGGTTGACCAAGATTCCATTGCACCCGTGCACCTCCGTGACCCTATTCTGATCCCCTCCCCCCCACGCAGGTAACAGCGGCATGGGCCGATACCACGGCCAGCACGGCTTTGACCAGCTCAGCCACCTGCGCAGCTGCCTCATCAAGAAGCTCAACATGGAGGGCACCAACGACATGCGCTACCCACCACATACCGCCAAGAAGCTGAGCTGGGCACGCTTCTTCCTGCTCAAACCTGTCAACCTGGGGAGGCTCAGACGCATGGCACTGATGACCATGTTTGCCGTTCTGGCAGCATTCATAGTACAGGTATGACACCCTTGATGAGTTAAGTATGGATTTCAAAGATATTTAAAAGTAACCATATCAATTTAATTGTTATGGTGAGGATATTTACTCTTGTTAAACACCTGATTATTATGTATCCTTCTTAACAATGACTACGGTGCACAAATCATGCTAATCTCATCCTCAAATGTTTATCTTTCTGAAGTTAATTATAAAAAAAAAGATTATATAAGCTTCCTTATTACAATGCCCAACAAGTATTTTCACGGCGCATCATTTCCTGTTCCCTCTATTCCTCCTATTTGGTCAAATGCTCTTCTAGTGGTTTTAGAGTACAGTCTGTGAGAACAATTAAAACTAAATTTTGGTGTTTGGTGTGTAAGATATTCAAACTTGCTCTGATGTGAAAAGGTTACTCAAGGGCTGAGTTGAGAGTTGAGAACGTTTGTGCAGCCTTCTACCTCACACTCCTACTGGGATAGAAAACATTCAGTGTTTCTCCTGGTTGTACCTTGAACCTGAAATAAATAGGTGTTGAGAAAACGTATACAACACTTATGGATAACTATTTATTGACACACCAGTTGATGGTTTGAAGCAGGAACTACGCAGGCATCAATTATCGGAAGACAGGGTGGATGGAGGAAAAGATAAAAAAGAGATACAAAATAATAGACTGACATATGAATGACATCCTTGAGGTGTTTTTTTAGAATTATAATCACTCAACTTTCATAAAGTACATACCAATTTGTGTGAATAACCAATGCCATTTTTCTTCTGCAATCATGAATTGTACATGTTCTCAAAGATAAACCAGACATGAGAATGCTCCCCCTCAAACTCCCACTGAACCAAAGACTTGGGGTCTAAAACAAGAATGGCTTTGTGTGGTGGAAACAATGCACCGTGTTGTCCTGGAAATCTTACCACATAACGCTCTGCCATCAACCCCCCTTTAATTACCCGTCATGCCTCATTCTCCTAGTTTAAAAGGACTTTTGTTTAGCCCCCACTTGTACCTTTGTTTGTTGACATCCACACCCTTGTCCTCACATGATAACTTCCATTGTATCTGCCATTCAGCCCTCTTATCCTTGCTATGCCAACTCTGATGATTTGTACCCTGATTGTATGAGAATGATGTTAGAAGCCATTTTGTGTCTTGTGTCTTTTTTGCAGAGGTTTCTGCGGTCTGGCTGAAGAGGAAGACACTAGGGATGCCACCTTTCTTTCTGAACTTGATTTTACCTTCTGTGGTATCACTGCTGGTGCAACATTAACACAACTGCATCTTCTAAATAATCTGTGAAAATCCTTTAAAAGTTTTTTGATCATTTATATATTTCCGAATATATTTACATTTTTGGATTTAATTGGATAGGTATGGTAAGATACATTTTCTGTGTTCACATGTTCTAAACATTTCATGTGTCCTAAACATAACTTGTGAAAGCCTGAATGTCCAGCACTTGTATTAAGAAATCTTTGCCTAGTGAAGGAAAATAATTAAACAAAATGTGTTATGTGGCTCTACTATATGAAAGGTTTGTAAATTGATTGTATACACATTTCATGAGTAGGAAATAAACATGTTGACAGTGACACAGTGTACTGAAACGCCTTAATCATTTCAAGTTCTCTTTTCACAATTGTAGGAGAAGCTAAAAAGCATTTCTAAGCATTTGTGTTTTAAAAGTGTTAGTTCAGTATTCTTCCAACCCAGTGTTATCTCCATGTTGTATAGCAGACAACATTACAATGAAATACTTATGTAAAATGTATTACACATTTATGATGGTACAGTACTTATAAGTATCATCATTTTTTACACAAATACACATTTAGTCATTTAGCAGACGCTGTTATCCAGAAGGAAGTACACTTCTGCTTTTGTGTTATCACACGTTCAAAAGTTAATGATAAAACTGGCATTGACAAGCAATGCTATAAACCGATATCACGGCAACACAACACTAATTGTCCACCGAAACGCCCACAGCCACGTCAGTTAGCCAGAAACGGGACAGTTCTCTAGAATAATGTAGCGCACGCACCAGTCGGTTATGCTTTTAAGCGGACGGTGATGGGAATAATTATGCAAAGCTGTGATACATGACAGTGGGGTTTGTGGAATTAAAATTTGAAGGCGTCACGCAATACAATACAACGTTTAACTGGAAAGTTTTTCATTCATGCGTAAGTATAATATTATACAATTCTCCAGAAAGTTGCTGTCATAGATAACCAGAGTAAAACATAAATAGTTTATTTTGGCTTTTACGTTGTGGGGTATTTCGTATAACTAGTAACAGTTTATGTCAACGCGTGGATTTCTATCAAATTAATAGTAGGATATAGGCCGACTTTAATGACATTTGATCAAATTATAACCCTTAACATTGTACATAACTGCACGTTGAGTTCAGCCTCACTTCTAAAGGATATTATTACACGCATGAGCAATACTTTGCAGAGATCACTAACTTACCTAAGCTCCCATTTTAGTAGGCTATGCAAGCGCACACATTGGAGCATGTTCATGTGATTAGAAAGTGATCATAGTTGATTCTGTAAATACATCTAGACTGTTATTGAGTGTATGGTGTGCACACAGGTACTGTCTGCTGCTGATAGATGAACATGGAGAGGCAGGCTCTGGAGTGTGCCAGGGAGGCATTTATCACTGGAAGGTCACGACCCCAAAAGTTTAGAGTTGAGCAGCTGAAATCCCTTCTGAGGATGATTACAGACAGACAAGGGGAGATCGCCACTGCCCTCAAACAAGACATTAACAGGGTAAGAATGAAGTGGCTGGGGAATATACAGTAGTATTATTCCTGGTAATAAAAATAAAATAATAAAAATGACTTAAAACCAACAATTTTTCTGTTAAGCAATAGATACCTTAATAATTTATAATTCTCTGTCAAATTGTGTGTCTTGTGTCCCCTCAGAGCCAGTACGATACACCCCTCTTTGAGCTGATAGGCTTAGAGAATGAGATCATCCTGGCAATGGGAAAACTCTCTGAGTGGGCGGCCCCACGGCCAATGGAGAAGAGTATCCTGACTCTCACTGACAAGGTGTACATCCAGCCAGAGCCACTAGGAGTGGTGCTCATCATTGGGGCCTGGAACTACCCCTGGGCTCTCACTCTGCAGCCCCTAATCGGGGCCATTGCTGCTGGTAGGGATTCCTGTGGGATTCTCCTCCCACAAATCCTTATCTCCAATTTATCTGACTATGTTTCCATGTAAATTTTTATGTTGCATGGTGGCCCTGTACATAGGCAACCTCTTCTAACTATTATGTCTTTTTCTTCCTTAGTTTTTTCTATGCAGTATGCATTTATTTCTACTACAGCATTTTGATGATACCTTAACTTAAAGTGTAAAGCTCAACAGAGCTCTACTGTGTGTAATTAATGATGACAAAGACTACTGTCTTCCCGACTGAGCTCTTGTTTCCAACAGGGAAACTGAACCCTGAACCCTTCTTTCCCAGACCCTGAGCTAACTGTATTTGCACCCTACTGTGATGTCATCCCATTCACACAAATGCCTCATTCTCTCCCTGCAGGCAACGCAGCTGTGGTGAAACCGTCTGAGCTGAGTGAGCATTCCTCAGCTCTTCTCAGAGACCTGCTCCCCCAGTATCTAGACCAGGTCTGTACTTTAGACTCTCTTGTCTGACATGTGGCCTGTTCTATAAACTGTGGGCACAGAGCCAGTGACTTACAAAGCATTGATAAAGAAATTACTAACGTCTATAGATAGTTATTTCTTTTTTTGATTTGTCAATCCTTATTTTATGTATAATGTCAACAAAGGTATTAACAAAACACACACACTTTTTCCCCCTTTTATTACATAAACACAGATAGATAGATCTCACAAAATAGTACTTATTGGACCGCTGGTCAATACGGGTTTGGCATGACTACCCATTAGCCAATCAGAAGGCTCGTAGTGTCGTTGCCATATAATAAATACTAATATTGGATTAGAAAAATATTTGTATAAAATCTATATTTTTGCCCAGTTCTTTGGGGGACATTTTAACATTGGACTGATGTTTTTTTTCTTTAAGGAACTCTACCCTGTAGTAACAGGTGGAGTTTCAGAGACACAGGAGCTGCTGAAGCAACGCTTTGATCACATCTTCTACACGGGAAACAGCACTGTGGGTAAACTGGTGATGCAAGCCGCCGCACGCCACCTCACACCCGTCACTCTGGAGCTGGGGGGGGAAGAGCCCCTGTTTCATTGACAAGGACTGTGACCTCAGAGTGGCCTGCCGGTGAGATTCAAATAGATTAATAGTTTGTTACTAGATGATTATTGATCACTTACAATCAACACACTGCAAAAATAAGGTACGCACAACTATGCTAGTTAATTTAGAGTTGGTTTCAGAAACATTTAGCAGAACAATTGTTTGCTTATAGCTATAAAAGTGTTCGAACTGTGGGCTATACAGGATTGTATACAGTTTCTCCCACTGTCAGTTTCCAGCAGCAATGTGGATGAAGGACTCTTCGGCATGAATTAACTTTCGTTACATTGTCCCCAGCCGTATCACGTGGGGAAAGTTTATGAACTGTGGTCAGACGTGCATCGCTCCAGACTACATCCTGTGTGAACCCAGCATACAGAACAGAGTGGTGGAGGGCATACGTCAAACATTACTGGTCAGTCCCCAACGCAATCTCAACACAACCTCAATGTATTATAACCTAAACCGAATCAATCACATTCGACATTAGACGCACAAAAAGTAGAATATAAAGTACAGTGAAACCAATTCAAAGTGCATCATGAGATATTATAATCTAGTATTTATTTCAAGTACTTAATTTCAGCTGTTCCATGTAATAACTTCTAATCTTTGATTTTGAACCAATCCCAGGAATTCTACGGTCCGGACCCCAAATCCTCACCAGACTATGGCCGCATCATCAACAGGCGCCACTTTAACAGAGTGATGGGTCTGCTGGAGGGATACACAGCCGCGGTGGGTGGGCAGAGTGACTCATCACAGTGCTACATCGGTATGTACATGTATTCAATTAGCACTTTTGTTCAAAGAGATGTATAGTAAGAACCTGTAGTGGGTGTGGGACTGCACCCTCAGTGCAGTGTGCACAGCGTTACAGGAAGGAACTTGTGAACTGAATTGTTTGGACCGATGGGTATATAGTTAGAATGGTGCATAGGGCACATGTGGTAGGCTGAAGGCTGGACCCTATAGTGTTCCTTTTCTGTACAAAATATATTTTCCCACAAATCAAGTCTTGGCTGTAACCATGACTCAATCAATCAGTATTACCAAAAAGGTTTATCTGACAATACCCCACTAGTTTATCAACAGCATTGATGTTGGAGCTGTGTGTGCGTCCTCCACAGCCCCCACTGTGGTGAAGGACGTCCCCCCTCATGCCCGGGTCATGCAGGAGGAGATCTTCGGGCCCCTGCTGCCCATCGTGCCTGTCAGCGACCTGGACGACGCCATTCGCTTCATCAACGAACGAGAGAAGCCTCTGGCACTCTATGTCTTCTCTTGCGACAAAAACGTAAGCTGAGCCTAACCAGGGGAGCTGGTGACACGTGTGTTGTTAAAACTAGATACACTGACGTATCTTCTGTTCCTCTCCTTCTGTCAAATAGACAATTAAGAGGATGCTAGCTGAGACCACCAGTGGAGGTGTGACAGTCAACGATGTAATGATGCACTATACTCTCAACTCTCTGCCCTTTGGGGGTGTGGGTAAGAAGTCTACTTTCTCTCTTGGAAGTCGCTTTGGATAAAAGCGTCTGCTAAATGAATAAATGTACTTTATGATGAGGCTTATACACATATTCAAGACCTTAACCTAGGGGCTGGGTATGTAGAAAAAGGCCATGCTGTAAAGTAGATACAAGAGCAGAAAATGTGGACATTGAGGGCTTTGGACTTACCTTACAACACAGACAAAAGCATTGTTTCATTTTGCTGATATTCTCTTTACTCTCGCTTTATGATATGGCTCTCACATTTTAATTTAAAACGTTTTTTTAATGAATAATAATAATCTTACTGCCACTATTACAAGGATAAAAGACATGTGGTTCTGCTGAGGCTTTTGAGCTGTGTTGCCTATCAGTTCAACTGAGCTCCAATTTTTGGATGAGGCAAACTATAGATTTAGCAGTCACATTTGAATACAGTTGGAAGTGGAATATCATAAGACCATAGATCTCAAACAGTATCTATTTGCCAGACAGTCAGAAATAAATATCACAGGAATATAATTTCAGTTGTATGTGACTTCACCTATATGACCTCTAATCCAACAGGTAACAGTGGCATGGGCCGTTACCATGGCAAGCACACGTTCGATCAGCTCAGTCACCACCGGGCATGCCTCGTCAGGTCCCTGGGCATGGAGGGCCTCAACACGGCCCGGTACCCTCCTCAGAGCCGCGAGAGGGCAAGGAAGGCGAGGTTCGCCTTGCGCAGCCCACTAATCGACTTCTCCAAGCGTACCTTCGTGTGGGCCGTCACTGTGTCCATCATAGCGTTCGGCCTCTTAATTGCCCTGGCGGTGATCCTGTTTATAGCTTCTGGTCTCAGCTGTACCTGTTGGTATTGGCAGGGGTGGTCTCTGGGGAAATCTCCTTGGTAAATTCATAACTGTCAAAATCACAGAGTAGACAGTACACAGTCAAGAACTGATTCTCTTTTTCTATGTATTCTATGTTAAACAGTTAACAGATTAACTGTTGTGCAGATGATCATGCATTTTATATAATCTCTCTAATGTTTTGGAATGATGACATTACTTTCAAGAACCTCTTCAGTCTTGAAACTTTATTCACGATATGACTCTTAGATGTCAGAATTTAAAAGCTCTGAAAGCTCTGAAATCTATCATTACTGAATTCATTGTCATTTTAAATTGTACATTTTTATTTAATTTCTACATTTCAGCTAGATATATTGCTTTCTACATTCATATTTGTTTTCTAATACAGCATGCCTCTTCAGAGTCTGCTATTGACTTCCAATATAAGTGTGCAACAAAGGTATTGTTTTCATGGAAATGTATGGTAAAATAGACTTGTTACCCAGAGGCAAAACATATGTGTTGAAAATGCGCCTCTCAGCATTGCTTTTATGCTTTTATTCTCTCTCTATCTCTCTATCTCTCTCCCTCTGTCCTTCTCTTTGTGTCTCTTTCACTCACTCAAATTCAAATTCAAAATGCTTTATTGGCATGAATGTTCAGGTTTAACAATATTGCCAAAGCAGACAACAATGAAGGGACAACATAAACATTCTCTCTACATAAAACATCCAGTATAATGATCCTTTGACCTTGAAATACCAGGTGACTTCAGCATCTGACAATACACTGGCACACAATGTCCAACAACCATTCATTCCTCAACAAGCCAACAGCCTGTTGGGCATCACACATGCACATACACTACAAACTAAACATTGTATTGATTTATTTGTCAATTATTATTGATTTATTTGTATTAAACGTGTAAACCATGGTTGTCTAGCAGACAGTGGGCATGGGACTACATTTACATTTCGTCATTTAGCAGACGCTCTTATCCAGAGCGACTTACAGTAAGTACAGGGACATTTCCCCGGAGGCAAGTAGGGTGAAGTGCCTTGCCCAAGGACACAACGTCATTTTACACGGCTGGAATCGAACCAGCAACCTTCTGATTAAAAGCCAGATTCCCTAACAGCTCAGCCATCCGACCTCCTAGCAGCACTAGATGGCAGTGTAGAGCTACTTATAGTCCTGGGTCAAGATGAGAACCGTATCATGTTGTCATTTATAATAGTGTGACCAAATGATGCCAAAGTGTTTTATAACATTTTTGGATGTCCTAATTTCTTCAAATACTCACTTTGTGGTGTCAATAAAGATGTCAGTTGTTTTGTAAATCAAACTGCATTGCAGTTAAATGTTGTCTTTGGTTTTGTTTGAACTGAACACAAACTGCAGTGGGATTACAGTGTACTTTATTCAGAGGGCAGCCTGTGGAAAAATCAATCCTTGACTTTATGATCTCATCATACATCATAGTCTATATGTGTAATATATGATATGGAAATGCAGCTTGAAATTCAATCGTTTAAGAAAATGTTAGCAGATCAGATAGCTTTTAAGATTTATCGGTACACTGGTCAAAAGGAAGTATTGAATAACTGTGTTTATCCTCCAAGAATGTATCCCCATATCCTGACCGTGTTCCATTTCAAGGAGATGGATTCTTTGAAGTAGGCTTCTGAGGATGAATATTTAGTGTCCTTTTTGTTGTGTGTGTGTTCATAGGCAATTACAGTTTACTGTTTGTCCTTTCAGCCAAATACAGCCACTGCCACTGCCAAAGGACTTGTAACCTTCCAGCTGCATTGCTGCATACATCAAGTTAAACACAGACAACTCCACAATCTACCTCCGGTGGAGGGCTGAAGGGGCAAACTGTTTCAAACATTCCACTGAGTTAGCTTCAGGGCACAACATATGTTTGAAGGATGTTAAAAACAACAGAAATCCATCTTTTTATAGAAAGCTGTCACTCACACTCACCGTGTCTCTTTTGCTCATGTGTGATGTGAGCATTTTTACAGTATGTGGATGCCAATGTGTGTGTATTTTGTAAGAGTTTAGGTATGTTTATGTTAGCCCTCACCACAGCCTTGATGTCCTTGGACTGGCGCCAGGTAATTATCATGGGCGCAAAACCACTGCAGGGCGGCCCTTCTGAACTAAGAGATAGGAAGCAGGGTACATGCTTCGTAATGTATGGCCAGGGTAACCATTTTGGGATTCACACACCAAATATGACATGTTTAAAACTATACTATACTATACTAGCACACTGATTTTTCCCTGGAAGGTAAACACACAGCAGTATTGTGGTCAGCCAAACTCCTGGGGCTCACATTCAGGAGCCACCTCCTGCTGAGAACTTCATCCGCCTGTAGAGACAATGCATGAATTTCAGAGGTTAGAGCAATTTTATGTTGCAGGAGAAACTATACAGTGCATCCAATGATGACGTTAAACTGAAGGATTTAAAGGATGTAAAAGATGTCATTAATTTAACCTAGTGCAAACATTTTAAATAAATAATTAATTTATTAATTACACAAACAATATGAATAATAATTATTGACGGTTCTTGTTTAAAAAACGTTTATTTTCCCAGGATGCACTTCACCTTCTATTTCATTTGTGAGTGACAGTGATTTTTTCTTCTTCTGACAGTTGCTATAGCAACTCGTTAACCCTCGCTGACCTTGGCATGTAAGGTGTTGATCATCAGGATGTGACATGCGCACACACAGGCATCGCAATCTGTCTGAAAACTAAGAAAGGATCAGTATCTTCACCCAAAACTATAATCTAATCTTTCATCTTATTGTTCCTTATTGTCAGTGTTTTGGCCCTTCATCCCTTTTCTCATCTGTTCCTACTGTGCTCTTTCTTTCATATGTTCTCTTTCTGTCTCTCTCTTTCTCTCCTAACCAGTGAGTCATTTGTGATTGATGCTAACACAAAGCCAGAATTAGCCTGATCATACATGGGGAATTCATTATTTTCTTTTCATCTTTATGTTCTCTGAATGTATTTGACATTCCCCCTCATTCAAACACACCAGACATTTAGCCCTGAGGCTGATTAATCTTTTTTCTCTCTCTGTAATTTCACCATGTTGTATAACAGCACTCTGTTTTTCTGGGGTTACCTAGGGTGTGGTTGCCTCTCAGTCCCAGTCTAGGATTGCATATCTCTCGTCCTAAATGGTCTTTTAGCATTAACATTGTAATGACCAAAACCAAAGGGGAAATGGCAACTGATTTTAAAGATACAAAGTAGACAAATTACAACATTACAAAAAAACCTAGCTCTGCAATAGTTGTGTGCTGTACTCTCACAATGTGGATAATGAGGAAGAAGATCGCTTTGTAATTTAAGAACCAGATGTCCGACCCAAGATGTCCTGTGTTCCCCAAGGCTCAATCACCAGTAGCAACCTCAGCCTTCTACAGAGGGCAAATTGAGGCTATGCTGGTGCCTTTTCTCAAGCTTCTGCCTTAGGTACATGTTTTTAGAACCTGGCTCAGTCTGTCCCCAGGTCTCCATACCATAATGATCGTTACGTGACGGATCATTATGTGCAAGAACTAGATAGTTGTTAGCTTTGATAATAGAACTTGAGGATCTTCTGCACTTGACTGTCAAACCTTTTGGTATGGAAACCAAAAGTGCACTGTAATGCTTTTGATGGTTGGTCAAGAGGATGGGGACCACATGTTACCACCCACTGCAAGGCCTCATGACTCAACCATGAGGCTTTAAGGTCAGTTTGGTGAGCTGTCTGGTGTTTCTGATCACGTTGTACCACTAATTGATTTTCCAGACCTCAAACTAATCTTAAGCAAATGGCAGCTGTTTAGAAACTGAATGAACATAAAACAGTGTGGATTGATTATGAAGTTGAATCACAATCCTCAACATTGATGTTGGTTTTTATAAGCTGTGATTATTGGGTGTTGTGGAGGCACCTACTTCTGAGGGTCCTTAAGGGATTACAGGGTTAAACCAATACCAAATAGGGATTGGTACTTTCAGTTGGTGGGATGTGGGGATTAGTTTCAGGGGGTTTCCCTACATATTTTTGAATGGTTGTGACTTTGAAGTAACATTTTGAGGGTTTTATTTTATTTAGGATATTCTTTTCCACATATGCATGTGACACTGTGTATTGAACGCTACCTTGAAAGGAACATCAAACACATTTAGATAAATGTGGGGGGTTACTTGAAGTACTTTTGCGTCACATCGATCTGTTTACTTTTTAATGATTAATCCTTATTCCTACCCTCTCCTTGGTATTCCCACCAGTAGGAAAGTATCTTTTATCATCTGCAGAGCTGCATCTAATTCCAAAATCCCAGTATGCACGTCATTTATGTACATACATTACTAGTGTTTCTAAGTGTTCACAGCTGGGCCTCAGTACCCCAGAGGAGAGGAGAAAGGAAAGGGCTGTGTTTGTCATGCAATACAAGTCTGAATAGCATGTCTCTATGTACAGTATGTGCCTGTGTCATGGAATAATTTAGCCACCACACTTATTGATATGATCTTTGTCCTCTCTGTAATGGGAAATTTTCATTTCTCTGTCTGGCACCTTGTATAATATTTTTTTAAAGTTGCCAGGAAGCCGTGAGGAGAATTAAGTGAGAGAACCAGTTTTTAATAATAACCATTTTAATACAATTAAACCAACAAGTGATTCTCTGCACTCACTGGCTCCAGTGTGAGTACTGATAAAGTGTTGGGAAAATGCATAATGGCTATTTAAACTTTGACAGCCTACTAAGGTTTGTTTATAGTTTGTCACAAGGATTGTTTTTCTATTAAATACCCAATCACATTTTCACTTGGCCATGTTGTATTTATTCTCTGTCTTTTCACTTTTTCATAGGGCTTTTCTTTACAAATGACAGACACAGTTACAGACACAGGGCATGATTCAATACACAGGCGCCCTGGTTCCTTTCTGTGTGCGTCAGGGCCCTGAAGTATTGATTTACATATCAGTTAGAGGTTGTTTACCATATGTCATAAACTGCAGGCAAAGTCGTCCCTATCTCGATTAATTGCGTCATTTGAGGTCATCAATACTCATTAATTGATTGTTCCTGTGACATTTGCCGGTCGGACAAACATGTATTGATGCTCAAGGATTTCCTCTGTAAAACACGTTTGTAAATGTATTTGCTGATATTACCTACGTGTATTTGTCATATGGGTGAAACAAGATTAAACCTCAGTCTAAATCAAGGTTGTTTTCTCCTGACAGACCTCCGCTCATTTGGAGTCTTCTCAGAAACAAGGCTTCTATCGCCATGACTACAGGCAAACAACGTCTGCCTCTGTGAAGAAAGATGCTGCTGTAACATGTCTGTCAGAACACGGTGCCTTGGGCTTTTTTTATGGCAGGTTAGCAGATCAAATAATCTCAGCAGGAAATCAGAGCTCCAGAGCTTCAGTAAAAAAAAACACAGACTAAATTCAAACTGTTCCCAAATCTGCACAACAATGAGGTGGGGTATTTTTATACCTCAAGCTGTTCGTCATCTGCTATCGCTGCAAACTAAGAGGCAATGACTCATGGCCCAACATCTAAGCAGGCAAACTGAAAATAGATTCACTCACTTTTAAATGTATTTTTGTTGTGTTGTTCGCTGCAACTATTGGTCTATTCTTGTCTGAGACCAAAGCCTTAACCTCCCTCACAAGTCTCACTCCCTTCATCCCTGGTGTTGTGTCCTGTTGGTGTCATATTCCCAACCTCTCTGGATTCCTTACTTCCTCTCTGTGAGAATATTGAGACTATCTTTTGGATAACATTGTGGAATGCCAAATGTCTCTCCATTCCATTGCAGATGAGTGAGCCCGCATCTGTCCCAATAGGGGTTCAGTCAAAGTTCACAAGTTTAAATCCTTCATGTCAAATCTGTCTCTACTCTCTCCCTCTCACACGCACACACATTGGTGGATTAAACTGCTTTCTGTCTGGCCTCCTGAGTACTGTGTACACGTTTGTGAAAAGATGCACCGTTATTTTATACTTTATTTTATACTTTGTTCGGCATGTTTGGTCAGGTGTATAACATAAAGACCAATGTTAAGGATGCAGCAACCTTCATGGAGTTGTATGTAGGGCAAAATAACGGATAAATGTGTACAGTAGGCCTACAGTCTGTCACAGCATGATACACTAGGAGAGCATGCTTTGGCTTGTGTCCTACTGTAGCTGGAGCCATGTTGCCCTGGCTGGAGAGTAACTATGGAAACATTCATTTTTAGGGAAACATTGTCTCATCAAAATCTGGCTGCAATCACCCTAGCTGCCTGTACTCAGTTGAGCTCACTGACATTTTTGTACTTCACTTTGTTTCCAGGGGCTTCTGTCAAATGAAGCGGATGCAGACAAGTCAGAATGCTCCACTGAGCAGTGTATGAGGTTTGTCATACCCAATTGGTAAAAGCTTTTGAGCTATGTCTGCTTGTATCATGCTGGGTTGCGAGGAATTTGGAGGACAGAGAAGGCCAACAGTAGATGAATGGATGGATGGAAGGGGGGTGGAATGGGGGGCTGGAGGTTGGGGGGGTTAAAGGCATCTGGGTGAAGATAAGAGGCATAGAACCACATGCTGTGGGTGTCAGAACTGTAACCTCTCCAGTGCCTTCTAATTACCTAGAGAGCCCAGCTGAGAGCCCTCTTACCAGCCACACACCCTGGAGCAGAGACGGTTTAGCCAACTGGAAGTCCCAGAAGTAACGTATTTCCCAAATTAATGGGATTATCAATCCGCACATAGATAGAAACGATGAAACAATAACCATATATGTGTATTTTTGTTGTGTGAAGCAGATTCCTAACCCGAATGCTACTGCATGTCTTGTTGTTTTCACTCCTGCTGTTTCACATGGGTGGGCCTACCTACATACTTGCGTGTGTTCAAGATGATCAACTATTAAGTGTAAAGCTCAACTAGAAGATCTGCTCTAAAGAAAAACACTATCAAAGCTGCTTTAACAAACATCTATTTCAGCACTTTTTTTTGCATCCAACAAACATTAATGGAGGACATGATTACTGAGCATTACGGTCACATTTAACAACCATGTCTGAAACCTTCTCCCCTAGTCTCAGAAGCTATCCTGTTCTCTCAGATAGTGGGGTGTGTGAAGGCAGAACCTCTGACACTGCACAATTAGTGGGTCCTTATTGGACTAGTCTATTGCCTTGATTAGGCTCAAGTTTCGCTACATAGGCACCAGTTACAGCCTGAGCTCCCTGGGGAATTAACAAAGTGGGGAGGAAATACAATAAAGTGTCGAGCCCAATTAAACAGTGAATGTAGGAAAGCCTGACCAGGGAAGACCTGTCATGTTTGCAACAAAAACTTCAGGGCCAAATAGCAGGCATTTTGCAATTGCAGGCACTTGCAGGCAAAAATGTATAGGATGCACACACACTTTTTAGGGGATTAAATTACTGAAATGCTTTGTAATGGGAGGTATGAGTTTGGTTTTAAGGTAGGCTAATGCATGAGAACTGTAAAGTGAAAGCCACGAACCAATCACCCAGGATATAAAATTGCTACATGCTGATGGGTCAACATGGTATGTCTTTTCCAAGGCATTGCTTACATAAGCCAATGCTACATCAAAACAATCCTGCATCAAGTAGACTAGCAGCACCTTATTTCATATTGATTAATGTCACTGCTATGGCTAATGCTAATTATCATGCTCTTTAGCCCTGTGGCTAATTCTTGTCCACTCAATGTTTTTTTAAGGCTCATTTTAAAGTCTTCCTTTCCCCAAATGTCATTACAAGGATAATATCATTCAAGTAATCAATTACCATGGCAACCAGTGCAAGAGCCACAAGTTTAGTGTTATTGAGCTAATGTTGATGGTTGCTAAGTAAATTATCTCTTGAATGTGAAACTGCAATGGAGGGAATAGCCTGACACTAGTCTTCTGTGTCTAGTGGGTCTCACAGAACACCATACAGTCACACTGACTCTTAAGGAATAAAATTGCTTTGAAATTGTGCCTTATGTTTGAATGGCTTGGAACATGGTTCTGTGACTGTTTTTGAGAGCAAAACCATTTTCACTTGAGTGAAACTCCAACCAAAATGACAATTATACACAGAAAAGCTGTAATCCTTTTGAGATTCCTCTTTTAGACATTCATTTTGGGGGAATATACAGAAGATGCATTTTACGAACACACTGCTGTTTCTGTATGTCACATGTTCTGTCTGTGATTAGAAGTACAAATCATAATGATTGTAATCAGGTATAAAATACAATTCTAAAAACATAAACCTAATACTTGAACTAATAATAAGTCTAGTGATGAGAGTCTCTCTCTTCCTTTCCACTATAACCCATAAAACAATTATGAGGACATAGGCAAATAGCTGTGCGTAGGTCTGGATACTGACTATGAGTGAATAGATCTAAAGATATGTTTGATCTACACATGTCTGTGTACGTGCATCCTATCTAAACCTGACCAGCCTCAAAATATTCCAGCTGTCTGAGTGGACTTGTGAGTCATCCAGCAGGCCATAGCAAACAGCAGCTCCGCTCCCCCTCTCATTTTAAAGGGATTTCCTCTCTGAAGTGGTCTCAGTTGTAGATGTGAGCCTCTGGTAAGTTATGAGATGTCTGGAGGGTGGCCTTAGTGGAAGGATAAATACAATCAAACCACTTCGGCCTTTGTTCTGTGAATGTGCCCCAGACCTACGCTACAATATACAAAATCTTGTATGTCCCCAACCCCCACCCCCTCACCCTGTTCTACTTCTTATTCAATTTGTACTTATTCTATTTACCTTCATGATCAGGACTATCATCATCCTGCTTGGAACCCTTATTTCTCACAATTATGAAATTCCTGTCATCATTTCTCCTAAGCCTTTTCATCCTTATGATTGCTTCCACCAATTATTTTTCAAAATGTTTCCTCAGGTCCATACTGCGTACCATCATCCAGCTAGAAACCAAGATAATTGCATAAGGATGAGATATCAACCATCAAAAAATGTAAAATACAACAATGCTGCTTTCATCCCAAAAACTCCCTCTTGAGCTTCAAATATACCCTCTCTGCTTTGTGTGCAGTGTGCAAGTTTTATCAACATCTTATAAACAAATAACATCCACCAGAGGTCTGCACCCCCACCCACCTTTAACACCACCCCTCTGGTTTCCTGCCCAAAGTACAGTATATTCCCTACTACACTCTCCCCCTCCTGAGTAACACATCTCCCCCCTGGCACCATCTGCTGCAGACCCAAACCCAGACAGTGGACTTCTGACAATCAGCTTAGTCTGAAACCCTGCCGGACTGCTGCCGAGCTCAGTTCACCGCAGTTAAACTGGTGGGACAGCTTGCTAATTCAGAAGTCTGTGTGAATACAGCGTGTTTACAGTGTACTTGTGTACACGCGCTGTAAATGCAAGTTATGGTCACCAGTCACATAGGGAGTTTTTCATGAACAAAGGCTTCCTTTTAATGGCACGTGCCATGCAAAGGTCACGGTGATGGCTGGGGCCTAGGGCAGCGTACCAGACCTGCTCATTACTGGAATCTTTAATAGAGGAGATTAGTACAGCTACAACAATGGAGCAATTGTGCATGTGGACACAGATTGCATGGGACAACTCATAACAAGCACACTTTTCTTTTATCTTGTTCTTTGTGAGGAATACAGACAACTTAGTGGGTCATAGTTTGCTTGGATGGTGGAGGGGGGGGGCACATGACATTAAGATCAGACCTTTGTGAGTTGAATTTGTAATAGCATGGGACCATGGGACTGGTATTAATTTAAAAAATACACTGCTATTTTTTGTTTGCAGCTTGAAAAAATTCTAAAAAATGAAAATTCTACTCATTCTTTCCTCAAACTCTTTCCCTTATCCTTGGCACTCTGGCTTAGGACATATAGTTCCCATTGTGCTGCCTGTGCACTTCTGCATGTAACCATACCCTTTCAGTAGTTGGTATCTGGGCCAAGGGATCCTTATTTTTTGCTTCTTTTGAGAAGCTGTTGATTAATCAACCCAGATGCTCGGCTGCTAATTGGGAACCAGAGCAAAGGCGGGCAGAGATGCCTGGGAGTCTGGGACACAGAAGACTTGCTGGAGCTTGTATGCAATGGATGCATACTGGCTTTGTCCAAATCCACAAAAAAGGTTGTCTTGAATTATTTCTAATCAATGAAGGGGTCTTCAACATGTGAAGAGTTAACTCTTTGAAATTGTTACAGCTATTATTCATGATCAACACAGAAATGCTCTCACATCTTGCAACTTTCTTATTACTTTGGTTTTATTGCCAGACCATGGATGGTGTTGTGAACTGTCAGCTCCAACCTGACTTCTCAGAGCAGCAGAGAAAGCCTTTATTCAATTATCTTTGCATTATCTGTGTGGAATTTTAAGTGTTTGTTGTACTTGTTGTTGTTGATGTTGTAGAGTATGGAACAGCAGTGATGTTACTAATGATGGCTGATCATAGGCTCTGACTCAGGATCAGAGGGAATGTTGAGGTTGCCAGGAAAGCAAACAGGGACAGACGATGCTAGGTAAATCGTGGGAATAAGGACTTACTGTGTGTGTGTAGACCTGTCTTTGGTAAGCCACCAGTTGTTTTTGCTTTCCTATTTCCCTCACACATTCATGTCATGCTGATAGTGATGGTCCTGGGAGGAGGATCTAGTATTACAGATATTGACAGAGATGCAAAGTTAGCAAACAAGAGAATAATTCATTATTTCACAAGGAGAATCTGCAGGGGTGTTATCACATTGTGCCAAAGCAACCAAGTGAAAAATGGAAAATGAAATTGTGTATATCACAAGACAGTAATCTGATTTCTGATTTCTCAGAAATCCCCCTGTACCCCTGTCCTGGTCTGGAACTTTTGCCTGGAGCACGATATAGCTCTCTAGACATTTAGACATCTGGTTCTTTTAAAAATCACAAATTAAATGGTAGGCCTAGTGATTTGTGGTGCAAAGGAAAGTTAACAATGACAGTGTGTTAGTGTGGAACTATTTTGCCAATTCCCAACCAGTTTAGTTGAAGAAGTAAAACAAAATCTACATTGTCTTTCATTGGCAGGACAATGTAAAACGTCCTTTCTTTTCATCATTGGGAAATCACTAGGAGGATTCTGGACAGACAAAATGTACACACTGACAAATACACTTTGGTAGACACAATAGACAGCTCTGTCATTCAATTCAGTTTCATTGTGTGGTTAAGGGAGGTTTGCAGAGAAACTAGCTTTTTTATGCTAAATGGTGAGCCATTCCACACAATGACAGTACATGTATAATGACCCTGGATCTTCTGTAAGTGTTTACAGGATGTGATGAGGGGGACAGTGTCCATCAGCAGTCTTTTTGTCAGAACAGACAGCCAAACTAACTGTGAAACTGAGTCATGGAAGGCCAATCTAATTCAATTTGTTTGCTTGACACGCTTGTCAACAATCATACCAGAGCAAGTGTAGCATCATTCTGAAAAGGTTTTACAAGATCTTTTGTATCTTTTCTCATTTCATAATTGGGTTGCGAAAAAGAGGATGCATTGTCGAATATACATTTGCAACACAAATCAACTCAAAAGTTAAGTCTAATTTTACCTGTGTGTCATAAAGTGACCAGATGGAACTTTGGCTTCAAATATACAGCAACATGTCTTCAAAATCAGGTAGCTTCTCAGAAAGATAGAGCTTTATAAAAAAATATACTCAGAACTCTAAGAACCTTTAACTGTTGAAATATACATACAACACAGTATGTTTGGTTTGTCAATGTTGATAGAGGATGATAACCTTCACACTTATTTAATTGCGTTGTTTCTTTTCACTCGGCATCCCGAGGCCCCCAACCCTATATCTAACCTATATCACAGTTATTTTCAAAACCCCTGAAGAGTGGGGCATTGTGAGATATGGTGCAGACTTGTAATTTCCTTCAATTCTCCTGTGATTCTCATCCGTTCTCACACTCTAGAGCTCCGAATGTGTCTGTCACACGGTTCTCGGGGGGATCCATTGAGTTTGCTGCATTTTTGACCTCCATCTTCCTTTTCAGAACTGTTGAATTCATTTTCGCATGATGTGCCTTCGCAGATGAATGATCTATGGTTTGCAGAGGAATCGGTATGCTGTGGTGTGCATTGAGAGCTTTGTGGTCTCAAGGCCTTAAGGGACTTGGAAATGTGATTTCCAGGCTGTATTGTCACAGCTCTAGTGTTAACGAGTTTCACAAAATTGCTGTTGAGCTGTGAACAAAAAGAAGAGAAAGTAACGATATGTGACAAGTGGACCTTGTCTAATTAAATGTCTGGATCATACAGCATATCAATGTACCTTCGCACAGAGCAATTCACTGTATGGCTGTGTACATTCTGGCTCAAGTTCTCAGTACCACTCGGATCAGTTAACGTGCACTTTGAACTCTGCCAGAGATGAGTGCTGGTCTGTGCTGACCATTCAGTCTCACTGAAACAGGAGATTCTGCCATAATAGCATCATTGATCACCTGGCATCTCTATTTCGCTCCTCTGCCTCTAGGTTCAAAGGATTTTTACCATGAGAAAGGTCCTTGGGACAGAAAGTGATATTTTCTGTGAGAGACTCGATCTGTCAACTTAGTCAGGACTCAGGAGGAGGCAGATGCGCAAAGGCCTCTCTCTCTTGGTCTCTTGCTATTCCTGTCCTTCAGAAAAGGACATTTATGATGATTGCTGGAAGGATGTCTTTACTACAAAGCAATTAATCGACTAGAGGCAATTGAAAGCTTTGTGCTTCACCTGATCTATTCAAACTTTTTTATTGAGTTCTCTTAAATTTTGGCCAAAATAAATCATGCTAGGACCTTCAGGCACGCAGATATAATGAAAATGTTTCGCAATTACAAAGATATAATGGAATATATCTCATAACTTGCAACTTGAATGGTATTCTATAAATCATTTTTCTGTATGGAGGACAGGAAGGGGTGTTATGAGACATCAAGTTAAGTCATAGTCATGTATTTAAAAGCTACCCCATCAAATCTGAAACCATTAGACTCCAATTAGAATTTTTGATACAGATGTTAGTAGTGTCTGACCTACCAAGTATTTGTATTTCATGATGTATGATTATTCTTATTGAAAATAAGACCAAATGTTAGCAAACGTATTCAATTTTGACAATAATAACACCACAAACCACCGCTGTTTTACCCCTCAGCCAGCACATTTCTTCCTCAAAGGGTTTTTAAAGAGTGGTTTGGTAGGTAGCAGGCAGTGCACTGATTCAATAAGCCTGTGAACACCATGCCAACCCCATCTTTGCAAGGCCACCCCTCAGGCAAGTAGCACTGAGTGGGTGAGTCGGTGTAAACACACTAAACCACTCAAGGACATTAAGGGAGAGATCAACAGCTTTAAATTGTGTCCCACAATGGTTTACAGATTAAAAACTAAATTGTGATGGTGGTTTGTTGAGTATGCCAGCTCGTGATATTATCAAGAGCAGAACAACACGATTCTCATGACCAGGTATGTTGGCCTAATAAAATTGACATGAACTTAATTGATATATTGTAGCCTCGCAAAGCCGAACAACACTGCATCAGGCCTCACCTTAGTTTACTGTCTCTTTAAAAAGCTTGCCACATTGTATTCCCGCCCCTCATGCATTTGGCCAATCCTCTGCTCTGAGACAGGCACGTCTTTCAGTAACAACCCGCAGGTGGCCCAATAACAAAGTGTCTTTCAAGGCCGTGGCACCAGTCTAGTAAGTAGTGGTGACGCTTTTGCACATATAGCTACAAATGTAGAGAGAGCAGTAATAAGTATTCTTGTGTGTAATATAAGAGAATGCCGATTTGAGCAGACAATACGAACGGAATGTATTGTCAACACTTTGGAACAGTTAGCTAATCAACTAGTCAACTCTCTCCTGCAACGGATCCGTAACATTATTTGGTGGGTACCAAGAGAAAATGTAATAATCAATGCCTCTTTTGCTGCCTCTTCCATCAGTTACCACGACAATGTAGCACTAGTCTTTTTAGGCATACCGATAGCCTTCTGTGTATTTATTATTCTCATACTAACTCAGCTTTCAGTTAATTAAGTTTCAAATATGCGAATGGGGTTAAATACTTTAATGATGTTATTGCACGTGCGCTGTACATCTTAACATTGATCTCGGAACATAAATCATCGGGTAAGGCTATGTCAATACATTTTGTCCGAGTGTCAGTTTTGTTTTGGTCTTGTCATGCACACGGTTTTAGACGGATTTTCTGGATTTGCTACTGTTTCCTGGCTTTGGATGTGAAAACAGATGACCTGCCTACCTGTTTTATGTGCAGCAAAATAGAATATCTCTAGAGACCGTTTTTGTAACCATACTTAACGGACCTAGCCTATGGTATCCGAAGTATTTCTTAGATATGTCCACACAAATAAGCCCTGTATGTAACTTGGAAAATGATTATGTAAATTTGTTAACGGGATGCCATTTTAGGAATATGTAGGCAGTAGTCTGAACTGGCGTACTTTATCTTCATTTAGTCAACACCTTAAAACAATTACATGCAGTGTTTTTTTCAATTCAGTTTTTGCTGAATACAATTAAGCCCTGTGACTACATTTAAGGGATTACGACAAATGTGAACTAAACCCTGTCACGTTTGCCATCCTCCCATCAGCAATTTTGACAGAAAATATTCAATAAAGCTCACAGTAAGCAGGTGTTAGGAGACGTGATCTTGCATGATTTTAGTTTAACAAATCTATTTTGTAACCCATAGATTTGGTCAGTTTTATTATTTTGTAACCAAGCTTTATAATATCCCATTCCATGGTAACTTGGTACCGTTTTCAATTCTTGGTAGTTGTTGCTTCCACATCTGCTCTTGCAGGTGGTCTGAATGAAGACTAAGTCCAGTTAGATTCAAGTATTTTCCTGAACTTCTGGCCCCCTTAGCGGCAGGATTTGTCTGCAGTTTGGTCTTTGGCACGTTCCCCCTCATTTCCTGGTTTGAAAATAATACTCATACTGCCTTGCAATTATGATGACTCAAACCAGCATTTTATACAATAGACAACCAATATCCTTCCTACCTGCCCATGAATATGTGTTCACATTATTCGATGGCTAACATCATTAATTTGCCCACAGTGTATTTCACGGTGCCTGCTAAGTAATTATCCCAAGCTGACACTGTCTTGATTCATTGGCAGATTTATCCCATTCTGCTGTCTCTTTTGCCAATCCTGAGTCGCTTTACTGATTAGTGATTCCTTATTTACTATCCTCTGTTCCTTCATTGGGGTAAGTGATGCTGCAGTGGGGTTGTCAGTTGCTTGCCTTACACTAACCAGGAGGAAACGTGCTGCTAGTAGCTTGCAGAGTCGGCACTAAACATTCATCAGGTACGTACAAAGAGGGGCATATGTTTTTTTACAGTTGGGCTACGCCTCTCAGATCCGACCACAACATTGCTGTGGGCTCTAATAAACCTTCATTGCTTCTAGCACCACTAGAGTCTCTTAGGAGATAAACATCTCTGGTGAAACTCTGGAACACTTCTAGATGGAGGATGTGGTCTGTGCATGTCTTTCCTTCTCGCTGAGACGGTAACGTTTGTAACATGTATCATTATGGATGCTGTGCTGGTTTAGGGGCCCCAGTGTTCAGATATGGCCCACTTTCCCGTGCACTGTCTTAATGGATGAATGATTACCTTGGAAATAAGGGTATTTTTCAGTGGAAATGGATGGCCCCGTTGCTGTGCTAAATAGATCTCGCTTGGTTTGGAAGTGACAATACAGTATTGATTCTTCTCCTGCTCTCACTGTTTGACTTAGCAAGTTAAATGTTAAATTTTTCTCTGGGACCTAACCCTTTTTTTTTGAGTACTGGAAGTTTTAGGTAGAATCTGTGTCAAGTTTCTTGAGACCAAATCAGGAATCTGTCTGTAAACGGATCTCTATTTGGATCGAGCTTGAATCAGCTCATGCACTCTAAGTTCATACTACTGCTTGATGTCATTGTGCCCGCAAGAACATTACCCTTATCTCATCCTTAAAATGAAACGATGCAATGATGATTAATATAGTTTGTTGTGCGTGAGCTGCATGGTTGCTGTGAAGAGAAGGCAAGGAGCAGACCAACCATTTATCAGGAGATGCTAATGAAGAGGCGGTGGGGTTGTTGCCAGTGTGCCCGGTGGCTCTGAAGCTCTGGAGTGGCTGATTGAAATGCCTGCTATGATTAATATCACTTGATTCTGTTTTGCTGCCCATACTGGCTCATCATTTTATGCTAAATGCTAGATAACAAGTGTGTCCACTAATAATATATGGGTTAGTATGCGTTCAGTACATGCACACAGAGAATAGTCTGAGAATACAGACTTTTGTAAATGTGATCATGGATTTTGTCTTTAGTAGGGAAAAGTACCCCCAGAATGTATGGCATGTCGCTCTGGGTTCAGTAGATGTTGTTATGCACAGCTCGGTCACAACGGAGAGAGAAGTTCCTTCCTGCAGCACTTCTGAAGTCAAGGGGGACTAATGGTTTTCTGGAGTGCTGACCTTTCACTTGAGCTGGCATCCCCCAATGCGTTTGCCTCCATTTCAAATGGAAATTATTGTAACTTGAGCCCAGAATGCACTGTAGGCGAGGGTCTCGTGAGGAAAATGTCTAATGTGACATTTATTTATTTATTTTTCTCAGAATTGTGGATCATATGCAGCTTCCAACATTATACTGGAATGCTAAATTGGTTAACTATACTGTTAAGAATGTTTCAAGTCCAGTAGAAGTGCCAGAGAACGCTTACCCACTTGTTCAAAAGATTTCAAATGTACTGAGAAATGTCATAACAAGAATACATTTGTCTAGATAAATGCAAGTCACACTAAATAACCTATGTCATCACATGGAACTAGAAAAAATAAATTGTAATTTTTATATTATTAAGAATGTTAGCTTGACCAATATTTAATCAGTAAGAGAGCCTTTGTGTGTGGCCCTCAATGAAATAGCAGGTGCATAAGCAAAGCCCCAGGGGAGTGACATCAGGTTTGTTGTCCAAATAATTGGGGGAGCTCTCTGTTTACTTTTCCTGTGTGCTACTTTTGTAAATACCTGGTGACAAACCCTCAGGGCAGGCTAACCGCAGGTTAGTGATTTCTGCTCCCCTCCTTTGAAACCTCCTGGAAATGTAATGACACGGAAGATTGTAGCTAAACATCTCTAGGTCTTATCGTATGCTGATACCCTATCTTACCACATGGTTAAGGTCCACCTTTCTCAGGAAGGTCAAAACCTGTGTCCAGGTTAAGTGCCACTGTTTTGATTGATTCAGCTGTCATGTGAGAGTAGAGGCATACCAAATGTCCAGTTGGAAAACACTTTAGGAAGAGCTTGTGTTGTGTGACATCTGATCCTGGCAAATGGTTACATTGTAGTGCAGTTGCAATTCTTTTTGTATTCTAGTATTTCTTGACTCTGTCGCTTTCAAAGTATTTTTTTGGGACCTTTCAAAAAAGCAGAATACGTCGTTGAAACAGAACAGGGGTCTAATGCCCTATACAGTTATAGTCAAATTTGATCTTATTCAATAATTACCCTATCAGTGTGTGGAAAAAACTTCTGAATTAACATAATAAATCTAAATCATGCTTGCTGTTAGACTGCAATAGAAAGGGCATAGCATTGGGGAGGAAGCCCCTAAAACAATCCTCCTTTTCATTTGAGATGAAATGTCTGTTTTCTCCTCTTTCTGAACCCTTCCCCCATTCCCAAGGCCAGAACAGACTCTGCTGATGTCTTGCCCATCAGGGCCAGTGTAGACAACCTCCTCTGTTATTAAGTGACAGCGTGGTCTGGTTTCAACATAGCTCCACGGAGAGACCTCCCCTCTCTCTCTCTCTCTCCCTCCCTCTCTCCTCTCTCTCTCTCTCCCGCTTCCCTAACAGATCAATGAGGAAAATCAGACGTAGATTTAATATCTGTAACGGGAAGCAAAGAGCGCCAATTAATTGAGCGCAAACACCTTCTTTATTTTCAACTGCACAAAGGTGAAACATGAGACCGCACTGAAGCTTTAACCGCAGTTGTAATTCAGGCCGGTAGCTTTTGAGTGTGGAATGTTTTACCTCCTGAAATGTCTCCCTCTGACTCTGGAAAGCAGAACCATTGTTTACTTTTCCATATTCTTCACTTACTTTTAAGACGGGGCCCCGAGACGTTCCAGATCTGGATTCAGTAGGGTGGTTTTAGAAAAACAGTGTGCTGACGGCTTTTAGATAGCAACCGTCTGCTGCTATGCAAGCTCAGAATCTGAAATAACCTTGAGAAGCAGGAGGCCTAATTTACACACTCTATAATAGTCTAAAGGTGTCGGCAGGCATTTTTTCTCACTTTCCTTTCCCTTCAGCCTTGAGTCACCAACGAGAAGAGACACAGAGGTGTGATTTTGTGTGGGTGGGCTGAAAGAAAAGACAGAGCCCAATGTGAGAAAGGTGGAGAGATGAGCACCACTGGTACAGACTACAGAGAACATGTGACTGAGTCTGGGACTACTTTTGTCTTTAACACAGTATTGCTGGGCAATGTTTCAAGTTTGTTTGTAAAAGATGGCCAAAACCACCAATACATCCATAAGGATCTATGGAAGATGTAATACTTTTACAGGGAAACACGCACTCTTATCTGTCTAGACTGGCACATATTACACTATTGAGGGACCTGGATAGCTATGTGTAAAATGATGTTTTCTTTATCCTAGTATCTTTTCCCCCTCTCATATCTGTCTATTTGTACTTACAGCAGGTTAATGGCTGATAAAAGATAAAAGAATAGCAGTATATTCAATTTACACCACAGCCTATTCTGCTTGAGGTCTACTGCTGGATGTGGATAAATAGGAATGGGTCAATGTATTTATTTTAGCTGCAGCCATGGAGCAGGTCTCAGTTCTTCTGATGGACGTGCAATAAAGTGACGGCTCAAGTAACAAGAGTGGATTGAAAGGGAGGAGATGTGGGAGCAGACCTGAAGGTCTCATCAACATAGATGTGTGAAGGCGTTGTCTTGCCTATTTCAAATTCACTCTGCATTGAATGTAGGTTATGTAAGACACCCCCCACCACCATCGCCAACCAGCTGTGTCTCATGTGAAATTGTGACAAGGCCTGGTGAATTGTCTCCTGCGGCCTCATCCGCTAATCTACGATCAGTTTCATCTCTCGTCTCCTTATGATACAGGGAAGGGAATCTAATCTTCCATTTGTACCTAAAGGCGTTTCCAGGAATAACATTGACCCATACTCAAAAACTAACCTTAGCTTTGTTAAGAACAAATCGTTATCTAGTGTATCCTAAGTAAACAGAACCAGAGCTGTGCTGTCATATGTCTGGGTTGCCGGTCTTATCCAGCCCTCCACACTAGTCAGTGGGAACCCGTATGTCTTCTCTGGGAACCCACAGCTTCGCCAAGTCTTTTTTTTTCTCCTGTCCTTAGCTGTTGTCTGACTGTTAGGTTGCTTGGAGAGGGCTTCAACCAACTGTGAGATGACCTGCTGTGCCCCCCCCACACACACACACACAGTTTTACACCCCCTTTACACACTCCTTATAAGTGGCATAATTATTCCTGGGAAGGAAAACGGTAGAGCGAACCTTCAGACAACCTTTCTACAACCATCCTTGTTGCAAGTGAGTTACTGCTGCAGCAGGAAAGCCGCTTGCCAGAGCAATGCGGTGTGCAGGCTTTATGTGCAATGTGTGTTCCTCAATAGAAAACACCACCCACTCTTTCAAGGAGGAAAAGTCTCTGGCGTTCTTGCTCACAGCTAAATGAGAAACGGAAGGTTGAATGTCTTGGTTCTGCTGTACGTTTCCACGGAAATGTACAATGTAAAACAAACAGAACATTCTGATCGGGACATTCTGATCCTGTTGCGAGTGAAGATACTAACTCATACCTTTAGGAACTCTGTTTGACTGACAGTGTAGTCATGCTCATCCTGTACTTGAAATTGCTGCTCTCATGCTCTTTGGCTTCAGCTATTCATTTCCTGGTTCAGTGTCAACTGTGGGCTTCAGTTGTGGCTTTATGACATCTGTAGAGTGGTGTTGGCTCGAAATGAAGGTTGGAATGTTGTGATTACTGGGTCTCCTGCTTCTCTACACGTTTCTCCCCTCTAGTGTCCTCAGATGCAGTGACTGCACAGCGGTTACTTGACATGTCACGTGAAATGGTTCTCGTGGAATTTAATTAAAGTCTATAGAATCTTGGGTTTCTCACACAATACCAAAATGGTTAACTTGAGTTGATATTGTTGTGGGGAAATGAGAAATTAATCTGTCGAGTGTTTTTCTATCGTTTCCTAGGCCTAATGGAGCTGGGGACTCAACGAGCGCTGCACACCCAGGAACACAGTCCAAGCCGGGCTCCTGCCGGCCAGCCTTGAAGAGAGAGGACCACCCTCTGTCACCGCTCCCCCTTTCCCCTCTCCCTTCTCCTGACTATTCCTCCACCCAAATTTCCCTCAGTGACCCTTCTCGACCTCTTTCCCCAGCCCCTCTTCAGCCTCCATCATGATAATCGGCAAACTAAAGCAAAACCTTCTGGTGGCCTGTCTGGTCATCAGCTCCGTCACAGTGTTCTACTTGGGACGTCACGCCATGGAGTGCCACCACCGCATCGAAGAGCGCAGTCAGCCTGGCTCCGGGTCCTGGCGGGGTCCTGGCCCTGTCCTCGCTGGGCGGCAGCATGCGGACCACCCTGCGCACGGGACAGAATCTCAGCATTCCCTTTGTCTACAACAAGGACATGCCACTTATCTTCATTGGCGGCGTCCCTCGTAGTGGCACCACGTTGATGCGTGCCATGCTCGACGCCCACCCAGAGGTGCGCTGTGGCGAGGAGACGCGCGTCATCCCCCGCATCCTGGCCATGAAGCAGATGTGGAGCCGCTCGGGCCGCGAGAAGATGCGCCTGGACGAGGCGGGCGTGACTGATGAGGTGCTGGATGCTGCCATGCAGGCCTTCCTGCTGGAGATCATCGTCAAGCACGGCGAACCAGCCAACTTCCTGTGCAACAAGGACCCTTTTGCACTTAAGTCACTGTCCTACCTGGCCAAGATCTTCCCACGGGCTAAGTTTATATTAATGATCCGGGATGGCCGTGCTTCGGTCCACTCCATGATCTCGCGGAAGGTGACCATTGCCGGCTTTGACCTGGGCAGCTACAGGGACTGCCTCACCAAGTGGAACCGGGCCATAGAGACCATGTACACTCAGTGCCTGGAGGCGGCAGACAAGTGCCTGCCTGTGCACTATGAACAGCTGGTCCTCCACCCAGAGAAGTGGATGAGGACGCTGCTGAAATTCCTCGACATTCCCTGGAATGAAGCGGTGCTCCACCATGAGGAGCTTATCGGGAAAGCCGGAGGAGTGTCCCTTTCCAAGTAAGTCACACTCCAAATCCCTTAGCCCCGGTAGCCCAAATCTCCTCTGGAGATGTTGCCTGATCTGAGAGGATTGGATAGGTTAAATAGATCTACAACTCCTTCCTCTATGATAGGTTAGATTGAGTTTTTCTGCCATATTTGTTGTCCAATCCTCTCAGATTTGCACAGGATTTTAAAGGGATGGAGGGTTGGAATTTGTTCGATATCTCCGTCTTCCCAACTGTTGAATTTAATGTTTCTCTGCATACATTCTCCACATTGCCTCTTGTCAACTCAATAGATTAGATAACAAACCATGTGCTCACACCAGTCTTATTCTAATAATAAATCAAATCTATGTTGAGGAAGTGAACTAATGCAAGCTTCAGAAGTGTTAAGTAGTGTCAAGAAGTGAGAACTACTCATAGACGCGCGGTCAGTGACCTCATGTCTCGGACGTGAGAAATAAGCTTTTTTGCTGTTCCATAACTAATCTGGGACAAGGTTTGTGGGGGAGTGTAAATTAGGAACCAGAGAACCCCATGCATCATCCAACTTTCTGGGTCATGTCTTGTCTGCAGCTGAATTTGAGGGAGGGTCACTTTTCTTCCATTTTAGATCCAGTAGTGCTCCTTTGCAATGCAGGTTCTCTCTTTCGCTTTACTTCAGGGAGTTCTCTCGCCCCTGTATTGATGACTACATTTTTGTACTCCCTTATAACGAGAGCATGCAGCTGTGACCCCAGGGAGAAGGTTTCTGTTTATAAGATGCTCCCTGTCCAACTGTGTTGCTTATTTGTTCAGTGTTACTTCATTGCTGAAGTAACGTCAGTTGAATAAACACATGACTTTATTGGGTAAATAGCTGCTTGCATTAACATTGAGCCTAGAAGGAACGCATGTTGAACAAGCAGACTCGACGACATTCCCACTGCAGCAGGGTTTTGCAATAAAACTAGTTTGGGCCTGCTCATGCCTTGGTTGGCTCAGAACTGTGACTCCCACAGGGGAGTAGGAGAGGAATGCCCTTTGGCACTGTTGTTTATCAGCATGTAGTCAGACGTTAGCAAGTGAGTTAGCAACAAACTTAACTCAATTGTGATTGGCCTGAGGCAGGCCCTTTACGGGGCCAGAACCGTGAAACATTTCCATACCGTGTGTTCATCAAGCCTCTAAACTTTTCAGTACACTTACACATGATCTGGGGATTACTGGTCCTGGCCCTGCTCAGGGTGAGAACCCCACAAGCCATTTCTCTCCAAATGCCTGACTACTGTTAGTAGGAAGGTAGGTTAGCTTTTCCTAATGGCCCCCGACCCATGTCAGAATTGTTATGGTTACAGTAATATGGGGGAGTTTGGCTCTGGATGTAACCCCATCCTGCCACGTTGCACCACTTCACATCCCCTGCAGACATTTTTGTTATTGTCTGCAGATGAGGGAAGACTCATGGTTTTTAATAAAAAGCGTACGGTCAACTGGGAACATTCCCCTTCTGCCTTTAGTCTCTGCAGCCCCCTCTCTTCCACATCCTCAGCCCTCCCACTCAACTTGCACCCCTCCCCATTTCCTCTTCTCACTTTCCCCTTTGAGCCAAAGGAGATTTATTTTCTTCAATATCATTATTGGAGACATTTCATCTCTTTCTTCCATTGTCCTCATTATTGGTGTCATACTGTGACTGGTAAAGTTTGACACAAAACATTACCTGGCACCTACTTTTGTAAAACGGATGGAACTGTGCTGTTCTTGTTCTTTATTACCTTGTTAGTACAACACTTAGGATAAAAGCAAATGCTATATGACTATAAATGTCAATTTAATCTCATGTGTCCTAGGGAGGGAAAGAGGGATGGATGGATACTTTGGAGAGGTGAAGAGAAAACAAGGAGAGAGAGATGTTTTTAGAGGGACAGGGAAGCCTTTCAACTAGATCCCTTTTATGCACTTTTGAAAGTTAATTAGTGAAGCACTTTTAAGTTTCCTCTTTGTAATTTTCCACAGCACATTTGACATCCTAAGTTATAGTTGAGGTTAGATAGTGTTAGAAATATTTTTGTGTGTGTTATGCAAGCTTAAAAGAATACTGGTCAGAAAGAGGAAGCCCTCAACTGCAAGTTTACTTAAACATGCTGACCTTTACTTTAGGATAAAAGGAGACTGCCAGTTCCTCAGACTTCAGACAGCTTTGTATCACCATAGACTTGTCTCCTTGCTGCATGCCGCAAGTACTAAACTTGACTCCAGTGACTGTGCACTACTTGATAAAAGATTTTCCTGACAGATATTCGTAATATGTCAATATTTGATGGCCAACAAAGCTAACATACTACTCTCAGAAATAAAACTCTGAAAAGCCTTTACATAATCCACTACAGGAGATGACATCTAAAGAACTCACACAAAATATGACCTCTTTCTAAAGTCCAATTGTAGAGAGAGACACATTTTCTAGCTATGAATCCAAAACCAAAATGTATCCGAGGTGGAAGCTGAAGGTGTTTCAGGGCCTGGGACAGTGTGTTCTACTTGCAGTGCAAACTAGGTCATGGGAATGGCAGAAAACCAACCAGAGAACATGCTGTCAGCCTCAAACAACTGCTGTCCCTGAGTACTGTAAAAGCATGTTGTGAAGAGTAACTACAACTAGTCCATACACCCCCATAGATGTGTTTTGAATGTCCTAACTGACTTCCTTGTAGTTGGCGTGTTTAAGGAAGTCTACCTTTTGATATTTGCATCTTTTAAGTTGGGCCTAATTGAGACGGGATGAACAAGAGATGGGGACAGGAACATGATTATTAATTCACAGGGCTTGATGTTGTCTTGTTACTGTGGTAAATACATGGTAAAAGATCATTACCGTAGTACACACACAACATTGTCAACTTGATGAGCATCATCTCTGTCATGTCATTCTGTGTCATTAGTTACTATTGATTGGTCCACCACATTGAAATGGAAAACACAGGAGGACCTCCATCCATAGAGTGACCAGTCAGCATCCTCCAAGGAATCAGCTGCACCGGGATGAGGAAACTCGCTCCCTCATTAATTAGCAACGATTTATTTTACACCCTGGGGAGAAAGGAAGAGAAGGATGAATAGTCAGTGTGAGAGAAGGAGAGAGAATTGCTCTGTGGTACATTGATTTTTTCCTCTCTAGCCCCAGCTTTCGTTCAGATCTCCCCCCCATTGTTTACAGCATCTGTCTATGTGACTTCCTCGCTCGTTTCGTATCGACTGCATATATGTGGCAGCACTGAAGTGATCATGCTAATAAGGCTCAGACTTGCCAAATGGCCTTTATGGATTGTGAAGAGACCTACTTTTGCTAATGGCAATACCATGTAGTTGTACTGCAATCCAGTCCATGCTATTGAAAACTGTATGTTAAACTATTATTAGTGTGTTGATGCTTTCAGAAATGGGATCTAAAATGGGTCCTAAGGGGGAGGGATTAGTCTATTTCTCATGAATAGAAATGGATCATCTTTCATCTGTCTCATGCATATCCATAATCCATGACTTTGGCATGATTTAAACCTCTAATATATAGTATTATTGAGATACATTATGCAAACGGCTTTGTGACTGAAATTGTCCGATTTAAGTCTACAAATCACCCAAAGGACAGTTGTACACTTTGTTTGGGTCTCATAGGACTAACTCCAGATTTAGTGACGGGGTTGTTCTGTAAGCCAGCACACTAGTACCACAGGAGGGCTCTTCAAGTCATGGGATCTGACCACTGGGAGTGCTTTGGCAAGGGTTTTCAGGGGGTGTAAAATGTCCTTGCTCTGCCCTCTTGAAGCCCACTGAGCACTGGAGTGATGTGCTGGCACACACACACACACACACACTTGTTTTCCTGTTTTGCAGCTCTGTGTGTTAGTAGACTTGACCTCTCACCTGGTCGAACACGAGAGCCCTAGACAATCAGTGATTCAGACAGTAAGAGGGGAGATGGAGAGACAGGAGAGAGAGAACAGCAAAAAGGGAGACAGAAGAGCACTTCAGCCTCCTACCTACCCTCTCCAGACACGGCGCTCCCCCTGCCCAGCCATCCCACATACATCTCACCCCTCAGCACATTGATTCCCATCAAATATTAATAGACAGGGACCTTAACTCGGGCACTAGCGACATGGACTTGTCAATTGGTCTTACTGCTGCACAGACAAACAGGGTTTCCATTAAAGCATTGGAGTGGATTGTGCAAGAACGAGGCAGAAATTTAAACGAAATTGAGCGGCTGCAATATGTCTGTACTTAGCTAGTCACAATTGCTGGTTACCTTTACAGAATCACTTGAGAGACACATTTTCTGGAGGCATAAGACAGTTTAAAGCCCTTTCTTTGAATCTTTGTCTACAATGGCATTAGATTAGACAAAGGGAAGTAAGGGGTTTGACAATGGTACCTAATAAGCAACATCATATTATTTTGCACCTTGAAACCTTGTTCACATGCAACAACTTCATGGTAAAACTCAGAATTTCTCAATCAATGTTTTCGCTTTCTGTTACTGTTTATCTCCAATGTGATTTTGATTGCTGCAAGTACAAACCTCCAACAAATCATTTTTGGGCGTTTTCATTTAAAGGAAATTTTGAATTTCTTTTTTAACTACTTTCACTTTCAGCAAACAGGAAATGGGTTATAAGCTGCCCTGATCAGTTAAGACAAGTGAGAACAAGCGTACGAACTCTTGCTACAAACTTACTATATAAGGCAACAGATTGCAGGCATACCTTTCTCAAAATGGCCACTGATACGATTCTAGGAGGCTGGGCAGCCATCCCAGCCCTTAAGGCACCATGACTGCCTCTTACCGTTGTAAACATCACAGCAACACCACCCATCAAGAAATCCATCACCCACAATGCATTACATTTAAGCCCCAAGACACCTGGCAGAGTGCCTTCTTCTGCCCATGCAAACCCCAAACCTCGCAGGTCCCTATCTGTGTGGTCGTCTCCCATCAGCAGACCGCCAGACCCGCCCCGGCGCGAGACCTCCTCTGACCATTAGCATCAATTACACTGCCTTGATTTAGAGGAGAGCGAGGCTAGAGGACTGGCAAAGAGACCTGGCCCCATTACTTAGATCCTCAGGCAAGGTGCTCTCTATCCCCCCCCCCTCCCCACACCCTTTACTTTTCCACTCCCGCTCCTCAACCTCCCCTTTATCATCTGTGATCTCTCTATCAGCCCTCTGTGATACAGTGCACCACCCAAGGTAGAGGAGCTCCAGGTCCACCTATGAATAATTGACAAGCCAGAAGCCATTAGGAGTGCCTAGCCTGGGGGGAGTGGTCATGTGACCTGAGGGATTTTTTTCTTTCATTCAAGGCCACGGAGCATCAGAGAATTTAATGATGCATCGACAGTGTTATACAGCTTTCAACCGTGGCACAATACGTGGACATTGCATAAAGAGAGAATTAGAAATACAATGACTGAAAATACCATATTGGCTCTGGCTTAGAATGTTGAATATGAGCAGCAGTTATTTTAGGGCATTGTGTAGTTAGACGGCATTCCTTTTGGGCCTCGTCTCCTGCCCACTCCCTGTCAGTGTTGTGTTCTTCTGCACATGGGTTGTAGGTGGGGAGGAAAGAGGGTTGTTGATGACTCACCAGGAAATTGAAGAAGTCTTATTGGAGGATACATTGTAACGTATAATATAACTTATGTGAAAACCCTTTGATACTGCTTGTAAAAAGGTCCATGCAAATAAAGTTTAATTTGATAGCAATACATTCTCAATGCATGCTTCTCCTTGCTCATGTTTGAGGTTGTTGTAATTGTTACCTTGTTTTCTTTCTTTAATCTGTTTGGCACATTCGCAAATACCACCTTTAATGCACGCTTAAATATTCATGCCGTTTAGCATCCGCTCTTTAAGCACAGTCTGCCTTCCCGTTTGGTGGCCGTGGCAACAGCAACAAAGCACAGGCGCGTGGTCATAGCTTTCATAAGGTATGACAAGGAATGACAATTCCAAGGAGGAAATGAGTCATCCGTTCTTTCCTTTTTCTCATTTGTTTATTTGTGGATATTGAGTCAAGCAAGGATTTCGTTTTTTTTTCTTTTTCTGGCCGAGGCCTTTTTTCGATCTCTCAACACTTACCAACCTCTTTACTGACGGTCTCTTCCCTCTCCTTCCATTTGCCTGTGAGTGAGCCTTTGGACTGCGGCCCACTCTTTTCAGAAACAATTTCCAGCATTCTCCTGAGATGACAAAACCAGTTTCCTATTAATCATGCAGGAGACTATGCTGGTACAGTGTAAAGATTCAATTGCAAAGTAAATGGATTAGTGAAAGTGAATTGCCGTATTGAGGTACTACACAGCCGGCAGTGTTGGAATGGCAGAGTAGAGTGCAGCTGCAAATGGACTGAGAAAGAGACTGAGCGAGCCCATCCTTGACGGTAAAGAGAAATAAGAGATGGCGTCCCATGGGAACGAATAAAGCTGTGCCTTTCGTTCCCACAAGAGTTCTGGAATTTAAAGACCGTCAGTACTTCCACATGTATGTACTATTTGAAAATATATCTGCTATAGGCTGTAAGGCACATCAACAAAACAGCCCAGTTCTTAATACGAGATCATCTTAAATGCCTAAAATGACTCAGCACAGCGCAAAACATCCAGACTTCATGAAGACTTGTATAAAAAAATCAGACTTCAACAACAACATCATGCTATAAAGCAACGTCCCTTTTGCTCCAGCTATTGACTGGAGGATTCTGAGCTGATGGCGATGTGTCGCTTGCTGATTCATATGACTCATACAGAAGCTGTGCTGCACTCTGTAGCTACACGGGAATTGCTGTAGATCAATTCCTCAACCCCCCCCATCTCAAAGCCCCTGTGCACCGTGTCGTCTGAACACTCAAGCTGGTTTGTGGTGTGATCTGTTTGCCATATGGACCCTGTCTCGTGTCAGAGGGAGCAGTGGGGAGGCTCTGTGGAGGATGTCGTTTCCAGACCTGAGTCTGGCTTCAACAACACAGCTCTTACCGCGTGTGTGTGGAAGCGATAATGCATGTTTCTTGCATGTGTGTGTGTGTGTGTAGCCTAGGTGTATATGCAATCTAAGAGCTCCTGGCGTTTCACACAGCAAACTAATGAGTTCCACAGGTTTGAGTCCACCATCAAATCTGTTCAATCATTCACACTCCCAAACAAAGACTCTTTCATTAGCTAACAGCTTGGCTTATGATGTAACATTGTTACAAGGATGTAGCTAAATAAGGACCTAACAAAGCTGCAGTCCAGCAGTTTATTCCCTGCTTTTTCAATATTTAATTTCAGACTCACTGAATAATTTACTCAGGGTGTGACGGTGGTCAATTCATTTAGTATAAAACCAACCAAATCTCTTGCTGCACGAAGAAGAGAATTGATAGATGCCAGCCAAACATGTTTCCGCTAACCGTCCCATCTCCACTCACAATCCTCTGCCGATAGCCAGGCTCTTATTTATGTTAGATAATGGACCACGGACCTTGTTTATCTTTCAGAGAATCTCTTTTCATACCGTAAATTGGGAGTGTGTGTTTGAAGAGGGAGTTGACAACCAGTGTCCTCATGTTTCATCTCTTCACTGAGGGGAAAATTGTCTGAAATGTGATTCACTGTGGCAGGTGAATAGTCTGAAACAGTAAGAGGTCGTTCATTCAGCTATTTATTGGGTGGCTGTTCGGGGAGGCAGGCCGGAAGACATCTTTAATTGTGTCCCATAATGTGATTACAACCTATTAGATGCCAGTGGCGAGGACGGGAGTGCTAAGGAGAGGTCTTGTAGGTCACTGTGAGCTATTCAGGCTAACAATGTGGAAGCAGTTTATTGGTCACACTACGCTGTTTGTGGTTCAGTAAACAGTGGTAACGATTGTTTGCTAATAGTACACTAGCAGGACTAACACTGAGCAAGTACTGCAAATTCTCACCTACAAATGCTAACTGTCAACAAACAATGCTTGGGGTTGACTAACAAGACTAGTGTGTAAATAGGTGGCAATGTAAATGCGTTTGACAAACAATGCTAACCTGGTACAGTACAAGGTTTCCATGCGGTAACTACGGCACCGGAATGCAGATAGGACAGGGCTGACTGTTGTTTTTGTCTCTGCAGGGTTGAACGGTCCACTGATCAGGTGATCAAGCCAGTCAACGTGGAGGCCTTATCCAAGTGGGTGGGCAAGATCCCAGCGGACGTGTTGAGGGACATGTCCGTCATCGCCCCCATGCTGTCTCGACTGGGTTACGATCCCCATGCCAACCCCCCAAACTATGGCAGGCCCGACCCAAAGGTCCTGGACAACACCAGGAGGGTGAGTGCTGCCCAGAAACAACACACACACACACACACACAATTGCGTCAGAAATGTAAACACAATGCACATTTGTGTAAGGCTTCTGCAAACAGCGGAACATAGAAATAGTTGGAGACAGTTACATGATGTAAAAGTGACCAAAAATAATAATAATAATAATTGTTTTGACACTGATTCAAATCCTTGATCATTTTGCAATTATCACCTGTTGTTACTATCCAATCACTGCCTCTCAGTTATCACCTCAGTGTAAATAACATCCAATCCCTACTTCTCATTTAAATGACCACCAGATTTATATCTTTTTTTAGCAAAACAAAAGAAATTGCATCTGAAAGATCATATCATGAGCACCATTACCTTCAGACGGACTTCCACTTCCAACAATTCACTGTTGTGTTAAACAGTATGAGCAGTATGCGTGTCTGGGTACAACTAACTCATCTGGGGATGGTTATGTTATGTCCTTGCCCACACATCTGCAGTGAGGTACAGTCAGCAACTATTTTTGGAACAGAAAATGTTTTATTAAATCCTTTACAGCAAGCCTGGCTATCAGGTGACGTGCTCTCAGGCTCCAGTCTTAAGATTCCATGTCTCAGAGCTGGTGAACATGACGTCGATTATTTATGTCCCCTGAGCTTTGTTTTACAATGTATATAACTTCCTCCTGCAGCCCCCAGAAGACCCATCAGCAATGTGTTGAAGTGAGATTTATTTATGTTATGGGTTTGTTTGTGTCAGCTTAAGCTGGCTTTACAGGGGCTAACTTTTGTTTGAGGACGGTTTGTTCTGTGACATGTTTGCATGTGATCCCTCACCCTGGCCTGGCCTCTGCTGCAGTGCCAGACACACGTCAGTGCCTCACTCCAGTGCCTCGCTCCAGTGCCTCACTCCAGGACGGGGGCTTTAATGCAGCTGGGCACGCTCTCATGGCTTTATTTCACTGTTGTTTTTAATACATCTTTACGTTTGCTGCTTCTCACGAGAGGCGTGCATGAGCAAAGGTGGGCTGAATAACAAGTTTGTGGGTATACAGTATCAAGTGTGTCGACCTTGACGGCAATGGCGATCACAGTAGACAGAAATGCGAGAGGCCTTCTTCTATGCCCATGCCATGCCCAAGGCTCACTCGCATTTTACAAGGAGACTGTAAAGAATGTTGCACATTGAACTGCAACCTGAGTGCTCCTGAATTGTTGATTGTGTGCCTTGATTTATGCATTAGAGCTTCGATTAATGTATGATGATGTCAGATTATTTGTCTCACTCCAGAGACCAGGTTGTCAAGTTATGACTTAACATAAAAGTATTAGTACTGTAAGAATTGACAGGAGTTTTCCCACACTCAATAAGTTTTCCATTTGTCTTGATCAATTATTGATTGTCCTGGTAATGTGTGCATCCCAAAGGAAGGAATACACACAAACACAAGATCACATGCCCTTTGGCAACATCCTCTTGCCAGAGAGTTTGGACCAACCAAAGTCAGAAATCAGCTTAGTTGCAAGTTTTATTTGCCATTTGTAACTATGTGGTAAATAGTACGGACAGGGGTGGTCGATGGACCACAACTCGTACAATTTGTGTGGATTGCACCAGTTGTTTACGTTTAACAGTGTGTGTGTGTGTCACATACTGGCATCCTCCAGTGAAGTGTGAGAGTAAGTGATCAGGCCGTTGAGGCGTTGCAGAGTCTCCTCCTGGAGAGGTTTTCAGAGGGCCACATACAGGGACAGCCTATACATCAGACCTGCAGAGGGCCACATACAGGGACGGCCTATACATCAGACCTGCAGAGGGCCACATACAGGGACAGCCTATACATCAGACCTGCAGAGGGCCACATACAGGGACAGCCTATACATCAGACCTGCAGAGGGCCACATACAGGGACAGCCTATACATCAGACCTGCCACACTGCACCCACAGCATCGCTCAGCACTCCTTACAAACTTTCATGGCCAAATCAAACACTGAACCGTGGAGGACAGTAGATTAAAGGCATTTTAAGGCGCTGTAGAATACAAAGATGGATAAAATGTATTGATTTGATAGATGGAAAGGGTCTGTTGCCCAATTGCAGCTGATGTTTTGAGTGAATGTGTTGGAAAGGCGGATTGTCTGAGTTTTGCTATTAGCTATTAGCTATTAGCTAGGTAATGGATATTGTCTCAGTCACACTGTGGAAGTGGATGTGCTTTTCTTCCACTCCTGTAGCAGACAGAAGCCTCCCCCTATCAGAGACCACAATTGGTTGTCTCTTCTTGTGTCATCTCTTCTTGTACCTAGTGTGAAGTTTCCAATATTTATCTGAAACATTATGGGATTGTTTTCTGTAAAGAAAAGTAGCCAATGAGCAGAGAATGGTGATTAAAGAAAGTCACTGAGTCAGCCCAGTCCTCGATTGCGACACCTATGATTACAGTGGAAAGCATTCTGTAGAACTGGTGGTTGGAGGAGTAGAGAGGGGGATGGGGAAAGCATGTCCAACCGCAAACAGAGATGGAAACTTGCATGTTTCGCAGATGATGTGTCTGGGCTGTGCTAATCAGTGGAGAGGATGGAAGAAACATTTCAGGATTAATAAAATAAAGGCGGGTGTGGTGTACTTTTACAAGGCATTGTGGGTAGGAAGGATGCTATTATGATGTCATTATGTATGGAAAGCCAATGGGGGATACTGAATTGATCATGTGTCCCCTGGGCATCAGCTTGGCATTAGAGGCACAAATAATAAAAACACTTTTCTGGAGTCCCACAGGATTCTGTTGTTGGTCCACATTCAGTTTCCTCAAGTCAATAAGGACCATGAGACCCAAGTTGCATTCATCCATCTGCTGGTCTTTCTCAGACAATCAGCAACGTTTCCTCCTGTTCTAACATTCTCTCCCAGCATTCCCCAGCATTTGTTTTTGGTTGATAGTAATTGGTAGAAAGGCTTCTGTGTGTCTCCAGTGTATTTGGTCATGTGCCTAAATAGCAGTGGCAGTAGGAAGCACAGTAGACCATTATCCATCACATGACTCATCTGAAGTTCTACAGGGCCAAGATGGCCCCTCTAACCTTACGCTGGGCCAAACTGACCTTTCTAATCATGGCTGTTGTGTCTAGATAATACATCTTTGACCCTCGCTATCAGCGTAATGCCTTATTTGTGTTGGTGGCATTACTCATGTCTCTGTGTATAAACGTTCCCCAGCACCGATCCTCCATCTTTGGTTTCTGGAAGATGGTTGATGTTAACGTCTCTTCACATCATAACCAGACCATGCATGTCTCACTGACGTGTGTGTGTGTGAACGCACCATAACCAGACCATGCATGTCTCACTGACGTGTGTGTGTGTGAAGGCACCACAACCAGACCATGCATGTCTTACTGACGTGTGTGTGTGTGAACGCACCATAACCAGACCATGCATGTCTCACTGACGTGTGTGTGTGAACGCACCATAACCAGACCATGCATGTCTCACTGACGTGTGTGTGAAGGCACATCTGCAGAGTATTAGTGTATTTCCCCTGGATCAAACACGGCTGCATGTTAGTGGGTCTCCTCTCTGAGGCAGCGGTCCCAAGCTTACTGATCTGTTGACAAGGCATATGTCATGTAAACAACTGGTCATTCTAAGGGTTTGGTGTTGTGTGTGTGTATGCTCACTTGCTGCATACATGCATGTTTGCATGTGGACAGAGCGCCTGGCATACATGTTCAGTTTTTGCGAGCAGTGTGTGTGTGCACATTTTGTCCCCCGACTCCTTTGGGAAACTGCTCAGTGACTGTACGGGGAGGATCGAGGCCACTCTCTTCCAAGGTCTCTCTCTCTCTCTCTCTGGGAAGACCGTTGCCGTGGCAACGTGATAGAACTGACGGTTCTCAGCTTGGTAACAGGAGAGGTGCCGACCCTCTGTGGCGGCGGCGGGGTCTCCTTAAGTGAGTCCTAGCTGGCTCCAGCACTCAGACGGAGCTCTTCACATGGCAGACAGACTGGGGGTAGTTGGCTTTTGAAAGTCAGAATTATTTAGACCCCTCACCATTAAAATGTTGCTGCTACAAGCACTGCACCTTTTGAGTTGCACGATTTGTTACCTTTCATTTGTCTCCAGTAGAGGAATATTATTAGTCATGTTGCTGCTAATTGAGTTTGTTTAATCAGAAGCCGTGTTCAAAAGTCTGAACTGCCTCTTTCTTTTTGTGAGAGAGACAGTCGGTTGTTCTGTGTAGAAAAATCTGACCGTGAATACACTAAAGCTCATTAGTGTTCTCTCAAACCAATAGAGGAATATACCTTTGACCCTTCTGGTCAGGAGCCAGTGGGGCCATTCCCTCCCCTCTGTGTAGCTTTACACAAGGCATCTGGCTGTGTGCCCTTAGTCACTGTTAGATTGACGCACATGTGGAAATGCCCTCTTAGCCCTTTGACATTTTTTTCCTGCCTAGGCCCCATCCAAATATTTACCCGAGGTTTCGTCGACATTTTTACTGGGACTGACTGCATGTGCTGTAGCTAACTACAGAATGCACCAATAAGCTGTCAGGAGCTTCTTTTAACTGTGTGTCTGGTCCTGCAGAGGGACAGAGGGTTTGTGTGACCTGTCACATGTCTGCTATCTCATTTGTGCTTTGATGTTAGCCTGGGCATGAAGACCCCTCTGGATTAAAGATGATCCACTAAAGATATCGTTTTTCTCAGTGGTTAAGAGAGACATTGCATTTAGGCCTCCTAAGATCTGTCTGGCCTGGCTGACTAAAGCTAGTAAGGTTCTATGGATTTGACCATGGCCAGATGTGTTTGTGCAGAGAGCAGTAATGTCCTTGTCAGATGCTGTGTGTGTGTGTGTGTGTGTGTGTGAGTGTGTGTGTGTGGTTGTGGCTGTAGTGTCTGATGGTGCTTTCCATCCAACTTGTCAGAGGTGAGCGGTACAGTGTTTGGGAGACAGTGGTCTATTGCATTACTGTAGATGAAAGCAGAGGCGTTGTTAGACATAAAACTGTACTGGGGCACAGGCCCCTAATTCATATCCCTTTTTTTCTTTCAAGCTTGCTGCGCACAATGCACTACTAGGCTATAGAAATTCCCCTTGCTTAACAGTTCACAACAGTTCAGGGACGCAAGTTTGATATCAGCTTTGGCAGGGACATCCATAGCTAATGCAAGCGTGCACATTTTTTTCTCATTCATTTGAGCACAAATACTGTTTTTTGGAGCTTCATGTAATATTGTTTTTATGTTTTAGTCAAAATAAAATGATCGGTAGGCCTATCATTTAGAAAACTATCTTTAGTTTTGTAATGTTTTCTTAGCCTACCTCAATTCTGACTTGTGCGCCGAGTCCGACACCTGGGGGGTATTCCAGAGAGCAGGTTGTGACATACCCAGGTAAGTTAACTGACACCCAGTGTTGTAGCAACATTGCTGGTGGGCTAATTTACCCGGATTTGATTGGGATACTGTGTTTATTTTTTCCGGGATTATCAATCTAAATTAATGCACTGACTAATGAAGTAAATTGTTAAAACTTTAACTTGAGATTTTACTGGGGCACAGCAGCTTTATACTGGGGCACGTGCCCCTGTAAAAAAGGTCTAACGACACCCCTGGATGAAAGATGTCCTCCTTTACCATATCTCTCACAAAACATTGAGGGAGAAGAGGTGTTGCATAATCTGGACACGCGTAGTCTCGCTGTCTGTTTAAGATGAGCCAAAAGCCGAGCCAGACGTGCACACCGTGTCTGTGGTGCCAGGGCGTAGAACAGAGCAACAATTGGCTCAGAACCTTCTTCATCGCATACGTGTAAGCAAAATGTATCGAATGTCCTAAAGCTGTCTTTTAGGTGAGTCTCTCCTAAAATTATATCAAGACTCCCTTAGTTCATTTTTAGTACAGTTAGTGTACAATCTATCAGTTGTCACATTCCCCATCATGCAGCAATGACGGGGCTCAGGTCATTACTATTGCTTAGCGAAGGAGCGTTATTCACACCGAACAGTAAAATACAACAGGGCTTGTTCTAGCATGCTGTAAATGAGGGACTTCTGGATGGGTTCCAAAGCCGCAATCGATCGCTTTTAAGTGGCGTTGCCAGGTCCTTTGATCCCTGGTGAGAAATGGATATTAGGATCAATATGTTTCTCGGTCTCTCCGCCGTAACGCGGATAAGATGGGAGAGTCGGAAATGATTGGAGAAGAAATGAGAAGTGTGCGAGTGCGGTGTCCAGTGAGCGATGGTGACTTGAGCAGCGCGGTGGTGTTGACGCAGGGAAGCGGATCCCCATCGATCAAGAAATATTGCTCTGTGTCACCACAATTAGGACCGGTGTTTACGGCCATTACACTCAGCCACCTCAAGCTTGATGACGTGAGAGAATGAATGATTTACATGGAACTGTGCATGTAACTAGTCGTGGATTGAACTGGGTCAGTCTGCTCAAGTCCGAGGCCCCGAGCAATTTTTCAACGTTGTTATCTTTACTATGATAACATACGATACCTCGGACATGTGGCCATGGGTTTTTATGACCATAGCTGTGTTTTAGTGCAGATCGCAATACCGCCTGCCACCCAGCTAAACACGCAGCGAAGCAGCACATTTATAAATACCTTTGAGCGACCTGCCATTTGAACTGGACCCCTCTCCAGATGAAACTGAGCCTCCAGATGCTGTGAGAGCGCGGCTCAACCTCTGGCTGGAGCTCCCTTATTACTCCCACTGGAGCTGATACACTAATACAGTAATCCTTTAATACAGCGTGCTTAAGGACGCTGTGTTTACCGTAACTCGCCAAACTCCACCCGTTTTTATAACATGCAGTTTAGGACCGTGGTGAGTGCGTGTGTTGGGCTGGGGTCTGTGCCAGTGTTTATGTTGGACTGGTTTTGGAGGATTGGTTCCAGGGTCAGTTCAGGTGAGGCTGGGAGGCTGGGAGGCTGGGAGGCTCCCTGCAGCTGAAACCTGGCATACGGGGATTAGAGGCTGTGTCAGGGATCATTACTGAGGCCCCGCTAGCTGAGGCACAATCAGGACTTATCTGGCAACATGCTCCTGGGTAATCTTCTCCTACCACTTCTGACCCCCTATGGTACTGCACTTACACACACACAGACATGCACGCACATGCACACTGTTTTTAAGCCACATGGCGGGAGGGTGGGGGGGGGGTGGCGTAAGTACAGTAAATACGACTCCATGGTGTGACCATGGTTTCCCCTCATATGATGATCCTTTCTGAGTTGCATTGCATTCTACAATGTTTGCCTACAAGTCACCAGGGCCAGAGGGAGAAGGCTTAACCCACAAGTTACGACAAAGTACCTCCTTTATTCTTAAGTAAAAAGGACATATCTTTGGTTAAAATGCTTCACATCTGGTCTCGAGTGTGTGGGTGTGGAGGAAGTGTTTTTGAGGAGGCTTGGTTCGCTGCCATATGAAATGAGGATGGAAGTGGACAAGCCTTGCAGCTGAAACAACCTCCCCTGCCGAACAGAGCTCCACGCGCCGTCAGCTTTTTCCACATGAGGAGGTGTTGCCGTATTGAACGCACCCCTGTGGTCCGGCCATCCAGCGAGGTGTGACTGCAGCTCGTCAAAGAAAGAGTTCAAATTCAAGTCAGAGCACCACATCTCTTGTCAGTGCACCACGGGGCTGTGCCTTGGCAGGGCCCCCCTTTCCGGACTGACTCTGCGACCGCGCCACAAGCTGCTTGGCCTTGGGGAAACTGCTGCTGGTGCCAGGGCACACCCTGTGGGAGGACTGGTCCTTGGGGTGAAGCCATGCCCACTGCCCAGACTGGTCCTTGGGGTGAAGCCATGCCCACTGCCCAGCCCTGCCTGGAGCCTCTCTTTACTGCCCCCTGCTGTGTTATGTGAGAAGCTACTCCCTTCAGAGTCTATTTTGTGTGTGCTACTTTGACTTGTGCTCCTCTCATGGCCACTGACTGTCCCCAGGGATCCTTGAGGGTTTAGGTTGGTCGAGGGGCAGTTCGATGGGCGTATGTGAAGCCCTCTGTGACATGTTTACGTGTAAAAAGGGCTATACAAATACATTTTGATTTAATTTGACTGTTCCTGCTGGGTCTAGTTGAGTGCTTCCACATTTGGTAGGCACAACACTTACCTATCAAACCAAAACAGGTTGCAGGGAGAGATCATCTAGGTAATAAACAGAGACTAGTCAGTCATGCGTGGGTTAATTGGGGTCGTGAGCAGCCTTGGCAGTGCATCCTTCCTTTTGAAAATAGGGATGAGTTATTTTCCGGCTCTTTCCCCTCAGCTTCCCGCACTCCACTCAAGATCCTCACAGCTTTCGTTTGATTCCCTTTTAACAAGCTGCTTTATTGTTTTCATTTGGCATTTAACAACGCAAGCTTTTTGATGGGAAAGAACTGATGGCCTGTAGGTCTGTCATGCTGAAGCAGAGGGGCTATGCTCTGGTGTGGTTGTGTTTATGTACATGTGCTCATTGTCCTGGCTGTGAGCCCTCCTGTCGACCCAGCCTTGTGCTTCCACGGACTCCCCGCTTCACCAGATACTGAGAAAGTGTGGGAGAGAACCAGGAGGAGGAGGAGAAGGAGGAGGGCAGGCACAGGAATTTTTGGCTCCCTCCCTGCGCTGCGGCTCTTTTCGAAGGGGGGAAAGATTGATCCGTAACATGCAAAGCCGTCAAGGCTGGCCGCGGCCCCAGATATTCCCTGATAGGGCTCCCCTGTGGGGATTTACAGCCCTCAGCATGTGACTGACCTGGTCACAGATACAAGGCTATACCCCTGCATTCTTTCCTCTTCAATCCCCCTTTCCTTTTCCCTAACCTTGCCTTCTGAGGGAAAAGGAAGAGAGAAACCATGATGACTATTTGGGCCAAGCCCTTGTCTGAGGAGCTAGATTGTAAAATGGCACCCAGGGGGAAATCAAAAACATGCTTGCTCGCTTCTCTCTCCCTTGTGTTGGAACTCATTACAGAACATTTTTGGTTTCTGGCACCGAGGCAACCGGAGGCACGACTGGCCAATACCAAACACACACACACATTGGTGTGCGTGCAAAGCTAATTCATGTGGATCCTCTGTTGGAACTTTAACAATATTTGAAGTGGGTATTGAGAAATATGATAATAAAAACAGAGGAGGCGTTGGAGGTCCCCCAACTGACAGTTCTGGGATTTGAGGGAGTCCATGTGTTATCACATGGAGGATTAGGTTGTGTGGAGGCCGGGTTTCATTTGCGCTTCTCCCCCAGGAACTAGGGTCTCCACCCCCCATCCTAAACCCATACTGGAAACCACATCTTCTGGCTCCAGATGGTGTTGTTCTCAAGGTCTCTACTCTCTCCTATTCAGTATTCAGTTTGTTTCAGTGTGTCCTCACTTGACAAGGCTTCCAGAGCTTCCATGTCTGCTTCATTGTACCTCTGTGTCTCTCTTTCACTACTGTTAGTGTACATTGCCTTTTTATAAATCACAAACTTTAGCTTTCTCTTATCACTCGTGTTGACTTTCACACTAAACTTCTTATCTCTCCTCCCTTTCCTTCCCTTCCCCTCATTGCCTTCTTAGATACAGGGTTTATCTTATCTTGGGACACTGCATCTACTGAGCAGAGCCAACAGTCCCATGATGTCATAGAGTACCGCTCTAGTGTATCTCTGACCATGGAAGCAGAAAAGAGAGAAAAAGCAAGTCATCAATTAGTGTTAGATTTCTGTCTAGTCGAGGTCAGCAGGCACCAGAGGAAACATGGCAGGGGAGCGCCTCAGCTTGCTCAGTTCTAAAGAGCTCCCCTTTCTTGCTCCCGGCGGCACACACACAACATGCACACACGCAACACGCACACACGTAGATATACACACACAATTCCTGGTGTCCGTGTCATGGAAGCCAGGATATGAGGTAACTCTGACCCTCCCTTCCTCTCTCTTTTACTCTGATGTTGTTCCCTTCAGAGCTCTGGGAACTTCCTGTCGACATGTTGACTGATTCTCACTGTATGTCGACAGTCAGGCGGGCTTCCCTTTTCTCTATCCGTCTGCGACAATAGCCTTCCCTTCTCGTATGTTTCTCTCCCGTCTACGTCACCCTCTCTCTAACGCAATCATCTATTCATTTAGCAGACGCTTTAATCCAAAGTGACGCACAGGGGGGGGATTGAACTTGTGACCTCTTGATCTGAAGTCAAATACTCTACACTGAGCTCTACCCGTCCCCTCTCTCCCTAACGTCCCTCACCCCCCCCCTCTGGCTCTCTATCCTTCCTCTTTCTCTCCCTCTTCCTCTCCCTGTCACAGCATTGTGATACAGGACCTTGTCCCCTTGTCAGACCGGGGCTAGATTGTGCGATAGACTAATACTCTGCAGAGAAGGGAGACTGGCATTTTGGAATGGAAGGAAGAAAACAGGACAAAGTAAAACGGCGGATATCGCTATTTTCTTCTTTTTTTGTACGACGTTGTTAAGGCGGCAGGCGTGTGTTGCTTAGGCGGCCGCCTTAACTGAAAAGTGCTGCGAGAAACCCTGGCTGTAGCACCGTTCCATCGGGCATGACCCAGAGTGCCACACTACTGAGTCTCTAACACCCCATTCAGCTAACATGCCAGGCCAGTCACAAGAGGCTGTCAGTGTTTCCCCTGGCAGTGACACAACACACTCAGCCTCGGGCTGAGCTCAGCTCATGTTGCTCAGATCTCATGCCTTATAGGAGAGACATTCTCAGGTTCTACAGTGTAAACATTTCCACATAGTTTCCATGTGCTTCAAATAAAGGTGGACCAAACACAAAACACGCCAAAAAGACGAAGAGTAATGATTATGAATCTCCCAACTTGGTTTCTGTTGGACCTCCGTGTTACTGAAATGCTTAGACGTTGTGAGACTTCGCATGTATCTTGGAGCCGCTGGTCTCTAAACCCAGTCCTTTGTTTTTTCAGGTTTTTAAAGGTGAATTTCAGCTACCTGAATTTCTAAGAGAACAATCACAGGTACAGTAGCTATTCTGCCTGTTGTTCTGCACCTTTATTTCCAAATAGATCTGCTTTCTTTTTGTCCATTTTCAAATTTTGATTTTGTCATGTCGCAATCTATTGCAAAATGGTGGTCATTGGGAATCTGGTATCACTTTCTGTCTGCTTTTAGTCATTTCACTTTGTGTTTTTTGTGTGGTTTTGCTGCCTAGCTTTCCTTGCCATCTGCTCTAGCCTGTTGTTCTGTGGTTTCATCTCTCGTCTTATGTTCATGTTTTCGGGAACGTGTCCTCTCTCATTAGCGGTCAGTGTGCTGTCCTTTCTGTCTTGTCACTCTTTGATTTAGAAACCCAACCAACAATTTATTTTGTCAATTTTGCAAAGGGACTCTACTGCCACCTTGTGTTTGCCAGTGATATATAGCATCAGGCTAAGGGGTGCACAAGTCCTGAGAGAGAAGAATGTATGAGCAAATAATCTTTGTCTTTCAATGCAGTGAGTTGCACAAAGCATACTACTGAGCAAGGGAACTTGCAGCTGTACTTTCTAATTGTAAACAAATCAGTTGATTGACTCACACACATTTACAGTCTCCACTGAGGTGTGGTTCTTAATGTCAAGTTCACCACTTTCATGTCAGGTGTCTAAAGTTCCTGTTGTCTTCTCCTCTCCTCCTATCCTCCTGTGCAGCTTCAGAAGACTCCAGAGAAGCCCAACCCCAGTTAGGAGGCCAAGGGGGATGGAAACCAAAACCACCCAGGTGGGCGACACTCACTTCCCCCACGGTGTCTCTGCCACCGTCTAACTACACAACTGACCAAATGTTGACCATGGGCTGAACTTATTATTAAAAGACAGTTCTTGAAGTATCGTTTAAATCCAGTGAAGAAATAGTTAATGTGGTTAATACGATAATTAACTGGTTTAATGATTGAAACGCTGATCTAATATAATCTGACTCGAAAATAATCTTAAAACATGCATTACATACACACCATACCATACACTTTAACATTGATCTATTCATAATATATAATACGGTGCCACAAATTAATCCAATTAACCTGAAGTCAACTGAAGTCAATGATGTGCTATTATTCTGTTCATTGTTCTGCTTTATTCTAAATAGTTTGGCTTTCAAGTAAGCTAGGTTTGACCCAGCTGCACCCATGTAGTGGAGAGGTCAGATCAAGTTCAATATTGATTGTTTACCAGCAGATGTCAGGCACATGGTGGTGTTGCTCACAGTAAATGATGAAGCATGTAAAAAAGGATGGGCTATATCAAGGAATATTCTGGATCATATGCTTTCCACTTGAGTAGCTTTTTTTTGTTTTCCTTTCAGATTTGTCTTGAAGATGAATAGAACTCCAGTGAGGTTTACTCTCTGGAAGTAAGAGAATTTGAATGACAGTTTATATTTTCATTGTTGCCATCTGAGTATTTTCACCGAAATTGTACGTTAACATTTTGTTGTATTGGACCTATTTCCTTCATCATGTTGAATCTTCATCAATTTATGTATTAGTCCATTATGTCAACATAGTTATGTTCCATTCCTTAATCTTGTCGTCTGCCTGGTGTTCTGCTCAGTCTGTTTCAGAGCCAGACAGGGCACAGACGGGCAGGGAGAGACATCATCCATCTTGCCACATTTAGGAGACCGCAAGTGCTGTTCCATGGACATACACACAGTACAACACCACAACCCCACTATAGGGTCATTTAAACTGGATGGGGGCTGTTAATACAGTGATCACCACATTCACCAATCACGAAGCCCCATGCTGGGGTCTGGACACTCTTGCTCTTCAGAGAACTCTTGGCCTTTGATGTTGTACTGTAATAAATGCATTTGTCACAAAAAATAGTGACCAGAGAATGTTGTTGCTGTTTGTTTAGTTTCTTTGTCACATCATGCTCATCTGGTAAACGTTTTCTAGCTATATGACAAAATCTGTGATTCTGTTGTAAGAAACTGCAGTGAACTTAAATTGCAAAAGAAAGTATTTATGGATGAAAGTTAGCTTTTTGAAAATGCAATATCTATTTTAATGTTTAATTTTTTCATGCCTTTGTATTGTGCAATTCCATGGGTACTGATGTTCAAGATCACAGTTTTGAGTATTGACAGTGATAAAAACAGGCATTTTTTAATCTGTGTTCACTGTGTCATTTTTACAGGCATTTCCCATGGGGTCTTCCGTCTAAAATTCGGAACTTTAAATTTAAGACCCTAAAACGTCTTAAAAACGGACAGATTTTCATCCGAGGTCTTAAATTTAATTTATTCAGGTCAAAAACAAGGTTTTACCCTCGTTCATTTCAGAAACACTGGCCGCAGAAAGTTATTACAAAGTAGCATAAAAGTATTCGTAGTTGTAGCCAACAAAGTGGAGCTCTATAGTCCAGGGTTCGAATTACGGGGGGGCTTGGGAGGGTTGAAGGATCTTCTTACAGCTACATTTTTGCTCTTTTTGCACTTATAAATAAAACTGATAAAAGGTACATTTCTTTTTAGACTCTTGGTTGAGCCTTTCTTGGTGGGACAGTTGAGAGAGGGGATCTGGACGTGCACTGCGGTTACAGGGATCTGGGCCCACTGATGTGTTGCCCACTGATCTGGGCAAGACACTGTGCTGGTTTTGAACCCAGGTTGTTGTGGTGTAGGCCCTTGTTCTCGACCCACTACACCACAGGGAAAAATTGTATCTTTATGGTCTTACAATCAGGGATGCAAACACATGTATGGTTAAAAAAGAGAGAGGTAATTGAAGCCCTCGCCCCGCGGCAAATATCCATATACTTACATTGCCACAAACCCCCTGACATCCCTGGCCCACCCATATAGGCACATAGAGTACAATGACATTCTGAAGATCAAAATACACAGACGCTAATTTGTAATATTCAACTATTTGTAATTTTTCAACTATTATGAAACTATCTAGTACTTCTTCTGGTTTTACTCCTTCTTCCTCTTCTTCCTGGCCATCTCTAAGGGCACTAAATGGCCTTTCACCACAGGATCAATGGAGGACAATGCCTGTAGGTTATTACTTTTGAGAGCAAGCTCGTAGAGCTCCACTGTGTTTTACTTTGGTTGAAAGCAGCTGCTAAATTAATCATTATTAAAAGAATAATCTTCTCATAGTTATGAAATGTTAACACCCATGGTAGTTCTAATTAACGTTCACATACAAGGTCTCCAACACCTCCCCCTTTATTTAGTCTGTGCCATAATATCTAGTGGCATAGGTTCTAGTGGTGAGTTTATCTGCTGTCTCCTGGGAGACATTGTAGTGGGAGAGTCATGTAAGCTGATGTATTGGGTCACTGGTAGCACACTGGTTAAGTGCGTGACTCCTATAAACTAAGGCCTTTCAGAAGGACCTTGGGTTCAAATCCCATGTATGGTTTTTCTGATCTTCCCCGATGAAAGCAGAAACCTTCTGTTCAATAATATCACACTTCACCTCAAGAATGTATTTTCAACGAGTTCATACATGCTTGTGTCCCTGATGGCTCAGTGGATAAGCACGTGTACCATGAGCGTTAAGGATCTTGGGTTCAAATCCCATGGAAGGCTGCGTTGGTCTTTCCTTGCAGAAACTGTCTCTTTAATGACCTCACACTTCACCTTAAGGATGTATTGTCAACGAGTTAATGTTTGCTTGTGTCCCTGATGGCTCAGTGGATAAGCACGTGTACCATGAGCGTTAAGGTTCTTGGGTTCAAATCCCATGGAAGGCTGCGTTGGTCTTTCCTTGCAGAAACTGTCTCTTTAATGACCTCACACTTCACCTTAAGGATGTATTGTCAACGAGTTAATGTTTGCTTGTGTCCCTGATGGCTCAGTGGATAAGCACGTGTACCATGAGCGTTAAGGTTCTTGGGTTCAAATCCCATGGAAGGCTGCGTTGGTCTTTCCTTGCAGAAACTGTCTCTTTAATGACCTCACACTTCACCTTAAGGATGTATTGTCAACGAGTTCATGTTTCCTTGTGTCCCTGATGGCTCAGTGGATAAGCACGTGTACCCTGACAGATAAGGGTTGTGGGTTCAAACCCCATGGAAGGCTGCACTGGTCTTTCCTTGCGGAAAAGGTCTCTTAATGACCTCACACTTGTGTTCAAATGTGGCTGAAGGATCTTCCTACAACTCAATTGTTGCTTTTGGACTTGGAAAAAAAGCTGGACTTATATATAAAACTGATAAAAGGTAAATTTATTTTCCCGGCTCCCGAGATCCCCTCTCCCAACTGTCTTTCCTGGTGGGACAGTCGGGTACTGACAAAGACAGTTGGGTGATCCCTGCTGGCAGTCGGGGAGTCTGGACAGTGCGCTGCGGTCACAGCGATCTGGGCTCACGGATCTGATCGGCACCACGCCCTGTGCTTCATCTGAACCCACGACACCAGCCCCCGACACCTTGGGGGCGACCTTAGAGCAAGCTCAGTCAAAGGATTTCTCTGGGTTGGAGGGTTTGGGTGGATTTGATCCCATGCCGTTGGGATTTGCTTGTCCGCATGCTTATCCATTAGGCCACTGGGGCCCCATATCTCCAGCATGTGAAGGTAGCATTTATCTTTTAAAAAGTGCTCTGCTTAAAGAGACACTAACATGTTTTGCATGCCAGAAAGCAAGCACGGGGTACACTGCCTCCAGCCAGATTTGAACCGGAGGGGTCAGGCCTCAAGATCCCATGCACAGCCACTCGGCCACCAGGGCCTTGCTGAATTTCCCTCGGAATCTAATTATGTCTTTATGAATTCCACTTGAAGACATAAGTTCAATGTTCAATTGAAAGCTTTCATTTAAAAGCACCTTGGGGGATGTGATCCCCCAACCTCCTGATCTGTAGTCATAGTCTCTAACCATTTAGCCAACCTTTCAACCACAGAAGTTCCATGTGGACAGTCACACTTTGTCATAATCACTCACTCATTTGTGAACCACACCTGGCAATCGTTTGTGTTGATTGGCAATCAGATCACAGTGCTTTCAAAACTAAATAGGCCTTAATGGGAATCTTATGGATCCAGAACATGTTGATTTCATTTGCAGCAACTCATCATGATTTTGAACAAATCTGGGAGAGAGAAGGCTGTTCTTTGGCATGCAATGAATGTCTAAGGTGTATAAGGTGGAAGTCAAATTGAGTCAATTTGAATACATTTTGTGTGAAACGGTTAGTGTGCATGCTAAACAACCAGGGGCCTACAAAGCCTACATTTGAAATGATTTGATAAGGAACAACCTTTTTTTATTAATACATTACATTCAAGGCAAATAATACATCCTTTTACAATACATACTCTGTGATTCAAATGTTGGCTCTTGAATAAAATGAACAGAATTTTGAAATTAACCTTCAAATTCAGTGCACAACATTGAGAAAGAACACTTAACAGTCAACGTGTAACAAAGGTTTCCACACATTCATTTGTACACATTTCCATCTATACAGTGGGCATTCACAAGCTCACCTCTAAAACCAACGTAAAAAATGTACTTCAAAATAAGTTATATGCTTACGGTCCTCATAGAAATATTGGTCTTTTCAGTTCCTATTTACAGCAATATAGACATACAGATATTTCAAACAGAAATTGCACAGTAGTTAATATAATTAGAGTGCTATTTTCAAAAATATTGTTGACACCTAGTAAACAGTCTTCGAGATACAGTATGAAATTGCACATTGCAATCATGCCACAGAGGGGGCTCGTTTGAGGCTTTGGTATGCAAGGTCCTCACTGGAAGAAAATTAAAATCCTTAGGGCTTACATGTTCCCATTTTGCACTTGTTTACGTTTCATCCTCAGAAACGTGATTGAGGGGGGGCAAGACGTGTAGTGAGGGCCTAAACACCTCAACACAACGCCCCCTGCAAGAACCTACCAGCTCTGCAGAACCTTCTCAATTCAGAAAACAGATGTCTACAGTACACTCCAGGATTGGGGAAGACACTGGGCAGTTAAATCACAGATAAAAGGTCTATCCCAATGGGACTCTGGGCAGCCATTTTGGAAAGTAAGATCAATTCTTAAAAGTTTAGTAATAATGTTTAAGGGATATAAGACATTGAGTTTAAAATCTCAATTATTTTACGTAGATACAAATGTTTGGGAGGAAATCATTGTTGTGCTGTTATTTTGATGCTATTACGCTGTTCATAATCCACTAAGCTGATTGGAAGAGGAATCCCAACAGTGCTGATTAGGGAGGACAGTGGTGTGTTAACAGTAGCCCTCATATCTTTTAGCCTACAGATACTGAAGACAGCAGATCTCATCTCTCCATTATTATTACTTATAGAATGCATCACTGCTTCTGATGACCAGATGGCTGAAAACAGTAGAGAAGCAAATGTTTCCACCCGTCCAATTGTGTTTGAATACTTGCGTGGAGGAGGAATGGCCTGATGGATTGAATCTGGGTTGTTACTCCATGTCTGGGCTTAAAGGAGGAAGTTGATGGGGGTGGAGGGGGGGGGGTGCTCTCTCCACTATTATGTCTGCACACACACACACAGCTCAGAATGCTCTTTGGGAAGAAAGGAAAAGTGTTTAGCTCCAATGCACAGACTCGGCACAATGTTCCAATTCTGAAGACAGTTGGGTCAGACGTGTGGTCGCACCTCCTCACCTGCACTAGCAAGAGCATCACAAGTGCCATGAATAGAACCTTTCAGAAAGTGCAACTACGTTTATAAGGACTGTGACTGATAAAGGCAGCATATGTGTCAAATAATAACATGTCTTAAAAAGGCAAGACAAATTCCAACTGGCGTGTGTTGTATAAATACCTGTGAAAAGGTTGGAAAGTTGGCACAGTCCATTTGGTCACAAACAAAAGCTTTGTGGTATTTTCTTATGCTCATCTTTGTGAAATGCATTACACCCTCTGGTGGCCTCCACTGATATAGCAAGGAGCCACAGGTATTGTTCAGTCTCTGTGCTCTTCATTGCCTGCTCGTTCACTCATAGACACCTTATGAAATGCTATCCTAAAGTAACACACTTGTGCAAGTCCCATCTTTTTGTGACTGACTGACATTTTAATACTTGTGACTCGCAGGGAAAGGGAAAAGGTATCATTGTAAGGGCAGTTTTGTAGGTGCATGTGAGTGTGTGTGGGTATAAAAGAACACACATGCTCAGTGGAGGAAACAAAATAGAATGCGGTCACAGTGTGATAAACACACGAGCATGCAGACAAATCCGCACGTCTCAAACCATAGCATTCTGTGACAGGTTCCTTGTAAACGAATCACAACCTGGGACACAAACCAAGATGGAGATTAGATCCAGACCATCCATTCCTTACTCTAGCCACACAGCCACTCTTCCCTTGCTGCCTCCCGGCCTCGGGGCAGGTTGATGGGCCAGTCCCGTCCTTTACCCAGGGGGATTGGAGGGGGAGAGGTGAAGTTGGGTGAAGCAGTGTAGGAACACGGAGTTAGCGCCGGTCTCTCTGGCCCTACGCTTTCCGCTCGATGTTCACTTGTTCTCGATGAGAGCCTGGACCTTGTGCACCAGCTCTCTGGCGATCTGGAGGATGTGCTGCACATCGTGGCGCTCAGCCATCTCTGTGGGACACGCACACATACTTATGGTGATACAATACATCTTGGTATACAATGGATCTTTCAACTTGTGGACACACAGTGAGTCAGTCAGTCAACCTAGCCATCTCACCATTGAAGAATTTGATGATGTCTGTAAAGTCCATGTTGTTGTCTCTGATGATCTCCCTGTAGACCTCCACCAGGGCCAGGGCCAGGAACAACACAAAGTCCTGAGAAGAGATCCTAGGGGCCACCCAGATCACCTCCCACACCGCAAACACATCCTCGTACAGCAGCTCTGCATCCAATCACACACACAAACTGGTTCAAGTATGTTTTCTAAGTTACACAAACGCTCTGTTCTTAACCTATTAAAGTGACAGTACAATCTGGTGAAGTGACAGTACGTTCCACTACAAACATCGTAAAAAATATACTAATAAAACCCAAATGATAACTCAGTGTAGCACACACACCTCTTTTGAAGTCCAACAGGAACCAGCGGTAGCAGAAGTAGAAATGAGTGTAGTCTCCATTCTGGTGCATCAGCTCAAAGAGCTCCGAGTCCAGGATCTGACATCATCAAACAGAGAAAGAAACAGGAAAAGGAAATAACATGTCAAAATAACTCATTTGGCAGGATAGGGTATAAGGAATATTCTGGAACAGTTCAGAGGGATTATGGTAACACAGAAAAGGGAGGGCTGGGTGGAGTTCCAGAGAAAAGAGACAGAGCCTGAGATTCAGAGAGATGGAGAAAGCGGCAGACAAAGAGAGGCAGATCCACACAGAGACATCAGCTGTCACCTGGATGAGGGACCTCATGTTGGCAAAGTGTGTGTCCATGGCTCCGCCATTGGGGAAATTCTGACTCATCCTTTTCATCAGCTGGGTGAAGCAGCTGTACGCCAGACACTCTGCCACACACACACACACACACACAGAACAGAGACACTCAACACCATGAAGAGCACCGTGACGTTCAGCACAGTTACAACATTGACGCACACCTCTGAAGACCTCTCAGTCATGGTGAATGAGACGCTGCCACGTAGGAGCTACACTTCAATCTGACAGAGCCAGGGATACGGAACAAAGGAAATCAGCTTCATTCAAGTGGCTGTGTGTCATCGAAATAAAGTGGAAATTCATCCAAATCCATATTTGGCTGAACATGTGCGAACATGAATACATTTAACACCACTAGAAGGAGCCAAAAGGACAAAGTTAGATCTTTATTTCATCAAAGCACAATCATATAAATTTACCATACTGTGGACAGTTTTTTCTCGACAGAAAGACGGTAGTAAGGCGTGCAATCAGAATGCACTCCTTGGATCCAGTTTAGTATCTAAACTGACTGACTGACTGACTGACTAAATGCATTTAGCTAATGACTATAGCTATAGCCAGACGGATGGATAATGACTTTATGCCAGGCTAATTGGTCATGGCTAAAAGCTAATATTGAGTTGTTAATTGCTAATGGATAATAAGTAAAGACTACTGTTGAAGCTAATTGTGGTTGAGGCGGTTCCTACCATCGTCCAGAATGACCATAAGGGGAGCCAGCAGGTCACACATGCCCTGGACATAACCAATCTCCAAATGCTCCCACACATAACTGAAACACAGCAGTAGACACATTTAGTATATCATTTAGGAAGAGAGAGACAGAGTTGAAGGTATGAGATATATAACAAGAGGACAGGGAACATCCTCAAATTAGGGTTGAATTTGAAGTCTTTTACCTGCACATGTATTTAACTTGCATATATATTTTACCTGTGTTTCACAAACATTGTATGTATCTTTTTTACCTTCACATCACATTAGGTTTATAACCTGCACTTTATTTAATGTATATAACTGTTAGAAATGTATGATACTTTTATGCTACCACATTATGTACCGTTTGTTATTTGATTCATGATGTATGCTACTGCACCTGCACATGATGTTGCGTAGCCTATCCAAGTTGGCAGTGGTGAAGTAGTAGTAGTTCCGGTCGCAACGCTGCACATCTTTGTCTATCCTGTGCAGGTTCAGAGCTATTGTGTCCAACAGCTCAATCTGTGGAGACAGAATAAGGTGTCGAGTTAGTAAGGTATAATGCACATAGCCAGCACTTAGTTTGAGACAAATGAACAGACTATGGTCTAGACTCAATGTACTGTGTATGTTGCTTTGTGTGTGGTTTTCCAGTGTGACATTATCATCCACCTACTGTATAGGAGGACAGGGAGGGGGGGAGGGAGGGGGGGATCCCTTCTGCCCCCCTCCGCCATTGGTCACCAGCTTATCCAGCTGACTACACAGCCTGTCTTCACTCAGTGAATCCTGGCGGCCAGACTCTCCCAGCACGCTGTGCCTGCGTGTGCCTGCCTCATCACCGGCACCCTCCTCCTCCATGCTCTGCCCGTCGTCGATGCTGGACAGGATCTGGGAGTGTCCTGAGGTCACAGAGTAGTTTCTGGAGGACGGGAGGCCAGAGTCTGGGGAGTCGAACTCCACCAGGGGGCGCTCATCCGGGGCCAGGGCGGCGGGAGGAACCACCGTGGTCATGGTGGGGGTGTTGTCCTCTCCCCCGGGGGTGTCCTGGCCCCCTGCGTCGGGTTCGTCCACTGACATGAACACCTGGGAGGGAGAGAGCAAGGACACGTTGGAGGGAGGGAAGGAAGAAGACAGGGAGAACGGGAGGGAAGGAAGGAAGGAGAGAGGGAAAGAGAGGGGGAGAGGAGAGTGTACAGGAATATAGTTATTTGACTACATAAGAGTATGACTCTATTGTAACTGTGTTTTTCTTGAATACTACAAATATAAGAATTGAATGAAGTACTGTCAGACCTCGTTACTGATGGTGGAGTCTCGGTGGATGAGTCGCAGGACGTGGCTGTCTATGCTGCTGCCTGACGACAGCTTAGCAAAGATGGCCGACTGCATCTCCTTCTCCCTCTGCTTGACGATCACCTCGCAGGCCTTCCACTCCTTCATCGTCTGCTGGTACCGTGTGCTGATCTTCTCATCAATCTGAACAAGAGGACACCAGAAGTAAAGCAACTGTACACGCTATACAAAGTATTAATGCAAAATTATAAATAGTACACATGCATACTTTAATAAAGTTACGTACATAGATCCTGTACACTGTGTACATACACTCAAGTGGCCTCTCAGGAACACTCAAACACACACTAAGAACATAGCAGCACTAGGGACATGTGTACAGGAGAAGTGTGTGTGTGTTACCTGGCTCATGTCTTTCTTGTTCATGCCAAACTTGTAGTGCCCGAGTAGGAACGGCCAAACCTCCTTCCTGATCTCATGCTGAACACCTCCATAATACACCAGCCTCAGTAACTCCAGCTCCTTGTAGTTCTACAGAGAAAGTGACACAAAAAGAGTGTTTGTTTGCGTGTGTGTACGCAAGAGTGAATGAAAAAAATACAGAATCAGGAAAAAAAGAAAGACTTCTGGACAAAGAGAGAGAGAGAGAGATGGATAGTTGGAAGCTGGACAGTGGACAGATGGAGACAAAGATAGAGACGGAGATGGAAATAGAGTGTAAATTAGTAATGAGTATAATGATGAAGTTGATAAATGATTACATTTGCTCATCAAGCCCCTGCTGTGTGGCAATATCATTTTACGTGTTCTATTATTCCAGTTCAGCTCAATTCAACCATTACAATTTAATTAGCCTCAAGATGGATACTAAAGATGGATGGACGAGGCAGTGAATATAAAAAGTGTAAAACTCAGCTGCTAAATTAGGAAAACCCATATCGAGTTCCATTTCCCAAAATACTTTTTTACGTCTCTCTCACACTCATGCTCATGCACAGACACACACAGACACACACAGACACACACAGACACACACACACAGACACACACAGACACACACCTTACAGTCTTTCTGGTACTTGCTCCACACATCTTTACTGAGACCCCCTGAAGCCTCGCAGGGTTTGTCAGGGGGGACGATGTTGTGGTTGACCAATGCTGACAGGTGTGTCCGTACGGTGGACAGGTGCCGACAGTAGGCCAGCCCTGGGGGGGGGACACAGGTGGGGGGAGCACAAGTGGGAGAGATAGGACTGTGACACTTGCTCCAGCCATGCCAGGTGAATATGGACTAGAGAAAGTAGTGAATTAAGACTTGACAACTAGGACCACAATGACCAGACACTAAATATAATTGGTCCTTTGTCTATTTAATCATTCAGCAGCCTGTACACATTAATCGCTACAGCAGAGATGGATCTACATAATTCCATTGAAGACCTATTTTGAACCATTCAATTATGATTATTATTACATAGCTGTCTGCTAAGTGTTGTGTTAAATATCAAATTCAAATGTGATGGGTCAGAGTGGGACTAGGCATGCAGACTTACATCCGTAGAAAGCTCTGGAGACTATCTGCCTCTTCATGTTCTGACACAGCATCTTGAGAGGAATACTGGAGATAGAACATACCCCAAAGGGAGATTATCATCACATACTGTTGTCTGCGTGTTTGTGCACTCATGCTTGTGTATGTTTATATGCACTCATGCAAGTGTGAGTGCATATAAACATACACGGACTGTGTGTGTCTCACCCGTCGTGGATGCAGGTGCAGCCTGGTGGACTGTGTGTGTGTGTGTGTGTGTGTGTCTCACCGGTCGTGGATGCAGGTGCAGCCTGGTGGACTGTGTGTGTGTGTGTGTGTGTCTCACCGGTCGTGGATGCAGGTGCAGCCTGGTGGACTGTGTGTGTGTGTGTGTGTCTCACCGGTCGTGGATGCAGGTGCAGCCTGGTGGACTGTGTGTGTGTGTGTGTGTCTCACCGGTCGTGGATGCAGGTGCAGCCTGGTGGACTGTGTGTGTGTGTGTGTGTGTGTGTGTATGTCTCACCGGTCGTGGATGCAGGTGCAGCCTGGTGGATTGTCGCAGGACAATGTGCTACCCCCGGTGGAGCAAGAGAGACATGAAGACAAGTGACTGGTGCAATCCGCCTGCTGCCATGACGACGGGCTTCCTCCGAAAGCTTGCAGATCCATCATCTCTCCGTGGTCTAAGAAGAAGGGGAGAGAGGGAGAGGTGGAGAGAAAATAGGGAGGAGGAAAAGGATAAGGATAGATAAAGGGGTGCTCTTAAGGTCCGTAGAGACCAAACCTTAAGTGCAGCTGAAATGCAACCTCAATAACAGGAGGTTTAAAAAAAATGTCTCAACTTAAGTGTTCCTGTCGAGGCCTCTTGGCTGACTATAACCAGTCTGGAGACTTCTTTAACTTCTCTTGAAAGTGTTCTCGTTTATATTTTATCCTTTTGTCAAATCTTATCCTTCAGTCTGATTTCAGCAATGCAACACAGACCTATGAAGATCAGATTACATAGCAGTTTTGGAGAAGGGAATGGTCTAGAATAAATAGTGAATTTATGTGATTAAGGCCTTCAGCTCAACCGTGAGATAAACTAAGGTAGAGAATTTCTCCTTTCCTCTCTTTACTTTCAGATTCGATGAAAAAATGGCTGATTAAAATAACAATGTTTTTGTTTATCATACATTGTTCACGTCGATGTATGATGGCACACATCGAAACACCGTAAAAGGTCGACGTTAAGGAAGAAAAACTTTAATCAAAGAAGAGAAATTGCCAAAGCATTCTGGGAGATAAGGACAGGTGGAGAAATGCAGGGCAGCCATGCTTGTATAGCGCAGTCAGAAGCAGCAAGATAGAGAGCGGTGGCAGCTTCCACAGAGAATGATGGAGAGACAATATAGGAGAGGAAAGCAGAGAAGGGTTAGAGGAAGAGGAGCAAGAGAAAGAAGAGAGGAGAAAAATAGGGCAACAGCTCAGCATGCAATATGCAGAAAGCCAGTACCAGACAAGAGAAACGTTTTTTTTTACAAAAAGATATGAAAGAAACATAAAAACGTCAACATCAAATAAATGCTCTTCACCTTAATTCTTCAGGTTGGAGCTGATGACCTGTTATAAATAGGTGGTAGCTGCACTTTGGTTGTTCAAAAGAAAAACCAAAAATAAATCAAAACAAAAGCATAAACATAAAACTGCTGGAAGGGAAACCGCTTTCGGGGCTCCCTTTTGGGTTATTATCATTTTTTTGGACTATGCGAGTTTGCCTGGTGACTTTTGGACTAGGTAACGCACCCCGTTCCCAGAACGCTCCACGCTACAAATGCAGAACCCCACAGCACCTAACAGTCGTTATGGAAGGGGGACGAGGGACGGGGGTTAGTGAAGAATTACAGTGAACAGCATTGCAGAAAAAACTGCACGAAACAGAAGAGGTAGGACGAAACAAATCAGAGCAGAGAAAGAAAGAAGATGACAAGATTGAGTTTGAGAGAGAGGAGAAGAGAGAGAGAGAGGAGAGGACATCCCATCACAAATAAGCTGAAACACACACATTCTGTAAAAGAAAAAAAAGGAAACAAATTAAACTGGCGCATATCTCCCATGCAGAATTTGTCAAGCACGTTGCAGTGAAATCAAGAGAAAAGTGCAAAACCCAAAGACCAAAACAGTAAAGGGTAGAGGGACAACTGAAAAAAGGAGAGCAAAACGGAGCAAAGGATCAAAGCATTTTTCGGTCACCAGAACCCAGCCCCAACAATGCTGAGACGTCAGGAGAGGAAGGACCACTCCAGTTCATCTCCCTATTCAACTTCCTAACTATCAACAGAACGAATGAGTCTTCCAAACTATAGATACCAGAATGCAATTGTGTGAAAATACAGGAAGACAAAAAACGGTCCCTCCTGAGGGAGAGAGAGTGTGTGTTCACCCAGAAGCCTGACGATGGGCCCCTGGCGTGTCTGTTGTGTTGAGAGTGCGGGAGTGGGTGTCCATTTGTGTGAGTGTGTGACAGCTTTCACAATGTTGCATCAGGTTAGAAGCCCAGTGAGTGAATTACCCCCTCAACTTGATCTGTAATTGTGTGCATGCTCGAGCAACCGAGAGAGAGAGTGTGTGTGTGTGTGTGTGAGAGAGAGAGAGAGAGAGAGGTGCAGTGGTAAGAAAAGAGTGACATCATGACAGAGAGGTAATAACGTGATGTGGCACTTAAGTTGTATCTCCAACAGAATCACTGACAGGGCCAGGCACTAATGACAGAGGGCACCACTGAGGGCCCCCAATTACCACTAAAGGGAACAGTCCACCAAAGAAGTAATCTATGGTGACAACACAAGGACACCAGAATAGATAGTACACTTTAGCAGACTGTGTTACGTTTCTGAATTTCAGGATAAAGTACATTGTAGATTCATACCTGTTCCCATTGATTTACATTATTATGGCTGATGTGTATGTGTTTGGGTGTGTCTTTGCTGCCAGTTGCTTCTAAGTGTGATTACACTAGGGTTGAACTAGGGTTATAATCAATAAATGGGTCAATGGGGAATGAGAAGACCCCTTCTAGATCATAGTGGCACCCCAGTTCTGTTTGTCAGCCCCTCTGCCTTCCTCTTGTCTCTCTCCATCTCTCTCCAGGGACCTGCAACTTGACCTATCTTGTGCTTTCACCATGGCAACGCGCAAGAATGTAGCCAAGAAGTATTCTTACCAAACTATGAGATACTAAATGCTTTTCATATCTGCCAAGCATTGTCTTTAACTTGAACCAATAACTTGCACCCACAGGGCTAAGTAGAACTATGTATACAGTAGGTATGACATTCAGTGTGGGTGATGTGAAGCCCTCTGTGACATTGCTTGTAAAAAGGGCGATACAAATACATTTTGATTTGATTTTGATTTGATTGGGGGAAAAGCTAACTGATCAGCAGCTCATGGGTTATCCATCTCATTTAGTAATGGTAAAATAGCATTATATAGTATTTATTTTATTTTATTTCCACTAAAGTACATTGAGCATGCCTCACCCTCTCTATCATTCAAACTCTGCCTGCATTGTTGGGCTAGGCTTTGGGGTTGAAGAGAGAGGAGTGAGGGATGGGGTGGTTGCCACTCAGGTAGAAGATGTGGGGGGGAAAGGAAAAGGTGTTGAGGAAAGGAGTTGGGGGGCAGAAAATGACAAACAGAAAGTTGAGGAAGGGGATATGGGAAGTGGAGTTTTTTTTAGGGTGTCAGGTGATAAAAACCTTTCATAACATTAGGGTCTGTGAGGTTCCGCGAGCAGATCATTGAGATCATAGCGTGGAGCCTATCCTCCTCTTCCTCGTCGTCGTCCAGCGAGGGCGCGCGGCTGCCCGTGGTGTGGTGGTAGTTTATAGTGACTGCTCCCCCCATAGTGACATACAAGAGAAGAGGGTTATACAGCGCCACCTATAGGCCTGGGAGGACTTGCAACACCTAAGTGTTGACATTTTTTAATAGCTATAGGCTGGCACACACAAAATGTCCCCAGGTGTACAGTCTGAAGTGTAAGCACAGATACCAACAGGTTCACACTATTGCAAACTACACAAACAAAAAGCACATAGAGAAAAGCCGACATACAGCTTGCTGCTCACTCTCTTTCTCAATGCAAATACAAGTAAAGACTTGTTTTACAGTAACTGCAGTGTACAGACAAACAAGAAGAGAGAGCTGCGAGCCTGTGTCGCTAAGTTACTGTATTACCTCATCAAAAAAGACCTACAACTGATCTCAAATCAATGCGATCCACTGCAATATGTTACACAGAGCATTCACTCAAACAGGGACTGAAGTGGAATCTGTGTGTGTGTGTGTGTGTGTGTGCAGATCACTCACTGGAGTCATGCCGGTGCCCAGGGTAAACAATGCGGAATACATAGTCAGCAGCAATCTGATCCTCTCCATTCCCTTCCTGGTCGACCAGTCTGGCTGTGCTGGTCCTCTTCCTTAGCTTGGGGAAGACCTTACCCTGCACCCCCCCACACACGTACGCACAGGCACACACATGCACACACACACACACACACACACGGAAAACAATGGCTCTGCCATTAGCCTTTCTGTTCCTTTGGGGTACCACAATTGACTTCTGTACACTATGTTCATCATCTGAGGAATATCAATACAATGACTCAGGAAAAGAAAAGCGAAAAGGGACTTATTGACATCTTCAGCCATTATTTGGTTACATCATCTCAGCCTAGGAGGACAACAGAGGCAGCACTGCACCAGAGGGAGAACCCGGGGGCTTCTACTGGAACTGAACGGCAGTTCTGATCCAATGGAGATTATGTTCTTGATTGCTATGTTCCTCGACGCACAGCACTTTCCTGGGTCGACATGCCATGTACAGAGTACCAGAGTGTGGCAACGACACCCACCTTGCCTCTCTGGGACCAGAGAGGGGGCTCCAGCTGGCCCCGGGGCAGCAGGCCGGTCTCCAGGCAGGACAGGAAGGCCAGGAGGTGGCCTCCGGGGGGGAACTGGAGGGGGGGTCGCTGGATGCCATCCTGGCTGACCAGCACCAGTGTTCCACCACAGTCAGCTACGGGGTGATGGAAGAGAGAGAGATGAAGAGGATCAAATGACAAAGGAGGGTGAGAAATAATGGAGCGGAGGTATGGCAGGAGAACAGGAAATAGGGAGAGATAGACAAAGGCAAGAGTAAAGGAGAGGGGGTGGGGGAGGGGGAAATAAAGGAGGTGGGGGAGGCGGACACAAAGATGAATGACTAACATGGTCGTCTCAGATAACTGCTCTGACCCCCGCCCACAGATCTCAAACCCAGAGCTAGAATTACGACCTGGAAACCAGACAATTAGCACTTCATCAAATCTGCTAATCAATACTGTAAAGTGACATTGGTTTCAAAACATTGTGTGATGATGTGCTATGACAGAATGTGTATCTCCTGTATTATTGGCAAAACAGAAGGGTATCTAGTTTCTCTGTAACACTGTGTCAATATGAAATAATGGGTGAAGGGGGGATGTTGAAAAAGATGCTACGTGAGGAGGCTGAACAACTCCAGGACTCACGTCGTTGGTGACAGTGGATGCAGACGATTTGCCGCAAAGGCACAGTCAATGCGTAGTCCCAATAGATACTAGGACGGAAGAAAGAGAGAGAGAGAATAAGAGAGAGAGAGAGATTGAATAGCTACCATGTTGTCCAAAAAATGTAATAAATGTGAGTGTGTGGATCAGAGGCAGGAGACTCTACCTCTTCTCCAGATCACAGTCTCCCAGAGTGCCGTTGATCAGCTGGTTTGGGGTCCACTTGAGGGTCAGGCTGTCCCCTGCCTGATGAAGAGACAAGTAACCCCGCAACACCTCCATATCCTTCTTCTACAGAGAGAGTGGTGGAGGGAGTGATGGGGAGAGAAAATAGATTGAAGAGTGTGAAGGAGAAGGTTGGGAGGGAGAGAGAGAGGAATAGCGTGCGTGAGTAGGATTAATTGACTCTGTAATTTGTATGTGAGCGCAGAGCAGACGAGACAATAAAATGCAATAAAGATTGAAGAGGAGGAAATCAAAAAGATGGGAAGAGGAAAGGATGATCCAGAACGAATGGAGAGATCAGGAAACTGAAGGACTGGCAGCACCAGGACAGGGATGGACTGAGAAGATGGGCAAGATGAATTGTGGGGGCGTCGGGAAAGATGGAGGAAAATACAAAATGAAAACGAAAAAAGGCAGTGGAGGCTGAAAGATGACCCTCCTCCACTGAGCTGGCAGTGTGTTTGCTGGCACAGCACTTGGCGATCCGGTTTTCCACCCAAATCTAATTAAAGCTAAATCTTCACCATGTCTCCAAGTTGGTCGGGTTCCTTTCCCCTATCGATTGCCTGGACTAGGGGCTGGACCAAAGGAGCTATGATACAGCACAACAGCCCACAGCTGCCCCTAATTCTCTCTTCACTACCACTCTATCTTCTGCCACTGGGACTGCTTCTGGGGACTGCTGCACAGCAGACTGTTTAGAGCAGTGTTTTGTATGGAATAAAAAGAAGACTATGTTACACAATGTAATACACAAGATTGTTGCATGAATATGTAATCCTGGTATTTCCAAGCTTCCTGCTTTGCTTTTTTTCTGGGATACGGTAGTGTGTTGATAATTTAAATTGTATAATTTGTGCTGATACTGCAGTGGGTGTGGAATGCTTCATATACACTATGGGTGTGTACCTGCCCGCTGGTGAGTGTGTGTGTGCCTGTGGGAGGGAGAGATAAATAAAAAGTGTGTGTGTGTGTGTGTGTGCACATATTCCTGCCACCCCCGTATCCTAGCTTGCACCTTGTGTGAGGGTCAGCGCAGTGGGTAGCTACTGAGAAGAGTGGGCGATCAGTGCTCATTAAAGATTCCCAAGACCAAACATGTCATTTACTGAACCAGAAGCTTGGCTAAAAGTTGAGACTTGGTAGGAAAGCAAAGGCTGGATGTGAGAGGACATGAGAACACAGGCATACTTGTGTGTATGTGTGTACTGTACCAATGAACAAGAGAGATAAATATTGTAGATTACTTGATAGGACATTCTTTACGGCTTACCAAGTACCCTGAACTGTGGTGTGTCTTTATATGTGCTGGTTCATAATGTGGGTATATGCGTAGGGTAGATTCATCAGATTCAATCATTATGGCCAGAGGTACTGGATGGTGACTTTTTTAGTTGAGGAGAGCCAGCATGGTTTTGGTCTATGCCTTCCTTTAGGCCACAGGAAACATGGTCTTGAAGGCTCCTAAATACTAAATAACAGATACTGGCAGATAATCGATGAATAGATAGAATCTCTTTGTACCCTAACTCAAATTTCTTGTATTGCCACTTTTGTCTGCTCTAGTACATATGCTTGTGCATGACTGCCATTTTAAAGAGAACTGACTCATATATTGACTGACATCATTGCTGTGGGCCTTCTCTCCATGCATGAATACATTTGACATGATCTTACTTTTGCATGCTGTAAGTCTCGTTCATTATTGAACCACGACATGTGTGTTTTTTTTCTAGTTGACATCCAATGTCCACCTGCCCTTTTGGCAGTTGTCCAATCAGTCTTACCGGTTGCACCATGACATTATTCTTGCCGTAGAGGAGGTGGGTACGGGAGTTCTGATGGAGGGATTCCACATACTCCCTCGCCGACGCTGCAAACTTATCGTCCGACATGCTGCCGCTGGACTGTCTCTTACGAATCTGGGTTACGGAAAGAACCAATAAATGATACAGAATGATCAAGTATTAAAAGAGGGTGTTTACCTGTGTGTGTACCCCCTGTCCCCTGGTCCCCCTGTCCCCCTGTCCCCTTGGTCCCCCTCACCCCTAGAGCGGGTCTGCGGCTGGGGGAGGCGTCTTGGCCTCGGTGGGCGCCGTGGATCCGGTGGCGCTGGACCAGCTCGTTGGCAGAGGGGTCCGTCCAGAAGTGGTCGGACGTCTTCAGCTTGGTGTACTCCAGGGCACAGGGCCCCACTTAGACAACAGAGGGAAAGAAGGAAGGAGACAGAGAGAGAAATAGGAGAGAAATAGCAGAGGAAGACAGAATTAAATATGAATTAAATTCTTCTCAAAAAAGCAAAAACTATTTCCTGTTTTTTTTACAAATAGCATACTCATACAACATCACTGATCAGAATAACAAACAATTAGGTATTTGTGTCTCTGTGGAGCATATTAGTATCTGTGTCCTGAGGCTACTCACCCAGTAGTGCAGCCAGGATGGGGCCAAACACTGAGTCATGCATCAGAGCCTCCCTCTCATAGTACTTACTGCCGAGACAACAGACAAACAGAGGGAAAGAGAGACAGGCACCTAAAATGTAGTGAACCACAAAAGAGTATTCTCTCGAATACATTAAAGAACTACTCAACAGACCATTATGTCTAATAAAAGAAAATTCAGGCTTTCATCTTTAAAAGGAGGGCCTTATTAATACCGGAATGGCAAAGTACCATGCAGCACAGAGAACAAGACGATATGTGTGTTTGACGTAAGATATCATATGAAGCTGAATCATCAGCGAAAGGTCACTGAACAACAACCGTCTTATCTCAAAAGGCACGACAGTGGTTGGCCTCTGCAGCGCAGCTAGCTGGAGTTGTGTTCTTGTGTTGATTACAGAAGCCTATTCTTACCTGGAGTTGTCGACAATATACTGGACGATCTTGTCCAGGACCTTCTCAAAGAGTGCGGTGCGTACCCAGATGTGCTTGAGCGCCTGTGCTGAGAGGGGCTGGGGGGCTCGGCCCGCCGACGACGAGCCCTGCCGCTTCAGGGGTTCGTGAACCACGCTCTGTGCTTTCCTGGAGGTCAGAGGTCGAGATTAGGAAACCAGTAGCAAAACAAGACACAATGTTCTGTAAATAGATGGTCTGAAATCAGAGGATGTGAAAAACTGACAGGCAGTTTCATTGACCATTAGGGGGCGATGTGGCACATTTACAATCAAGCTGTCCATCGCAACTCACACCAATCACCACATTTAACAGAGTTGATCTGATCAGAGTCAACTCTCTTGGACAAATTAGCTGCATTTCTCTTCATTGGCAACTGTAGGAAGAGATTCTTCAATCCATTACAATTCTTTAAGAAAATGACTTCAATCGACACAATGAGAATAAAGCTGTTAGTTCATTTTACATGGATTGTCTTGATAGTCAATTCAAAATACCAGGAAAAAACTGCTCCAAACAGCATCAGTCACTTGAAACGATAAAACCATGCTTGGAGTATCTCTGTTCTATTATGAAAGAATATTTGGCACTCCCACACCGTAATCATATGAAACACCCCCTGATCACTCCCGCCGCCCCCACCTCTCACTCTCTCTCCATCCCACCTCCCACTCAGACCCTCACTCCACTCCAACCATCAGACGTGTGTGGTTGGGGATGAGAGGGGGGGGGGTGTAGCCGCAGTCACGAAGCAGCACTTTCACCACAGGGAGGTGGGGGTGACATCGGCACGAAGGCAGCAACAGGTCGAGACAGGGATGGATGAGGGAATGAGAGCTACTGAAGACATGAAACTCGCAGACACATCTAAACAGTTAGGATCACGGAGGGAGGTAGTTCAGAAAGGGGGAGGAGCTGGTCGAGACAGGGAGTCTGCGGTCCACAAGCAGATTTAGATGAAGGGAAACTTTATAGGAACTGAATTTCGTTGTTTTCCATGACAATGACAAATAAATATTGAATTGAATTGAACTCTTTTACCTAAGATGAGCTGTGTTTCCAATGCAGGAACCAGGGTCTAAATTGAGTTCCGAGGAGCAAGAAGTAGGAACCAATGAGTCCCTGCTCCGGAGGTAGAACTTTCCAAAACACAGGAACTTTAGGGCTGGGGATTGCAACACTGAACATTTCTGATTAGTACTTGCAGCAGCGACCTTCTAGTTCCTTGGAAAGTAGTTCTGGGGAGTGCAAGTTAAGGGGACTTGCGGTGGAAACGCAGCAATACAGTATATAAATACTATATATCATAAACCCATTAAGGTGTTACTATACACCAGGGTGACCGTGTCCTCAGAGCAATGTGTAAGCATGTATAACATGGCTGAGTTGTCCATGAAAATGTCTGCCTGGGGATCCTATTGGTGCAGCGAGGTGGAACACCAACCCACTCAGATAATTGGTGAAAGTGTAACAACCGGATCAATCATCAGCGGTTGTTTCCTGTAACTGCCCCCCCCTCCCCCTCCCCCTCCCCTTACTCACACACACCTGAAGCAGACCAAAAGTTGGATGTCGGCGCAAGATCTTAATACATTTAAAATGTCATCAAATTTCAACATGACGGAGAAGATGGCATATACTGTGGAAGTAAACATGATTGTATTCCACGCCACCGAATGAACGACGCCATGACGACACAATTTCTCTCCGATATGTGCGTGATCGGAATGAGATTTCCCACAAATGCTGGAAGGCCTGCAGTGTCAACTCTCGTGGGATCAAACGCCGCCTGACAAGACGGAGGAGAAAGATGTGGTTGAGGTTGTAACACGAGCAGGGGCACCAAGGACGTAGTACCGAGATACCCACGAGAGACAGGACATCTGGCATTTGGCCCAGAATGCATCAGGGGATGGCAGAGGGATATTGGGCTGGCAGGGCAGTGTGTGTGTGTGTGTGTGTGTGTGTGTGTGTGTATCTGGGGTTGCTGTGAGTGGATGGGGAGATAAAGGTTCCCTTATTCATACAGGCTTATTGTGACACCCCTGTATGTCTGTGTGAGCAGGGTGGTTTATGCTTGGCCAAACATCTTTGCTACCAGTCCAGATACAGCCTGGTTTAGATGTGAGGAGGCACTAGCATCACAGAGAGAAGCAAGAGTATTTAACCACACCTCAGCATTAGCATTGATCAAGTTGGCCTTCAGGACAACAGTGTGTGGGTGTGTGTTTGTGGGTCTGCATTTGAATATGATCGAATCCAGCATAATCAGTCAAATCAATCTGGCCTAAACAGTACTATGAGGACTTATACAGTGGGTGGACAATAGTGCGTCCATAAATGACTGCTTATGTGAGTAGATGACTGAATGGGCGGATGAAACAAAGGGAAGTGAGAAGGTAAGTGAGAGAGAGCGATAACAAAGAAGAGATGGGGAGGAGATCGAGAGACCTCTGGCCCCGAGCGACATTCAGATAACCCAATTTAATCCTCAACTGAATTTGGAAATCAGATCTGCCCCTGACTCTGTGGAGAGCAGGCTGCTGGAGAGCATACACAGATGATCCTGAGGGCCTAATTGTGTTCCAGCCATTTACCACGCACTCTCTCACCCACTAACAATGAGAGCGCAAATCTGGCCCCAATCAGTCAGGATGTGCAAGATCGTGCACAAGAGCCTATTTATGAAGACTTGGTTTATTATTTTTAGTCAGCATTTTAGGAATTAATTGGAGCCCCTTCGTCATTCAACCTATTGACTGCACTGACGAACTCAGTGTGGTCAGTAGTTTCAATGATGGAGTTACAATTAATTTTAAAATGCTGATTAAAAATAATAGACTGTGTTTTTCTAGTTTCTCTCTCTCTCTCTCTCTCTCTCGCTCGCCCGCTCTTTGCACGGCTCACTCGTGCTCTTGTGATGGTGGCGCAAATATGTCGCCATGGCAACGGGAGTAACCGAGCGTTGGAGCCCTGAGGTGGGGTGACAGGAAGAGTTGTGCGTATGTCTGTGTGTGAGAGTGTGTCGGTGTTGTGTGTGTGTGTGGTGCGCGTGGGGGGAGGGAATAAACAGGAGAATGAGACTACAGTGATAGCTTTTAATTCAGTGCCTTGTCTTTCCAGGGAAATAAAAAACGAACATAATCGAAAAACGGCTTCAACAGAAGTAATAAATCTAGCGCTTGTGCCCTATGTTTCATGGACGTGTTCCAATATTATCTACAGATTACTGCATGTAACTGGAAGTGTACACAGTGACGTGTGTGTGTTCCACTTCCCCCCCCCTCAGTTAAAAGCATTTCCCTCCAACCCTAGAGTGGCATGCAGTAGCCATGTGGTTTGGCTAATGGACAATTAATGGGCGAACAAACAGCTTGCCCTGCGCCTCAGTGCCTGCTGACAAAGCAGTTTATCATCCTGTGTACACACACACACATATATGTTTGCGCACAGACACACTCTTCCCTGGGTTATTGTTCAGCACACGCACACGGATCTTATCGAGGCGTTTGTACACGAACGCTTGACTTTGGTAAACACGAGCCTGGCCAAAGGCCATGAGTGATGACACTTCTGATGTATGTGAACCTACTGTGTTTCAGATCAGACCCGTTTTCTTCAGTGTGACTGGTTTTATGACATTGGGTTTTGGTGTGCTCTGGAACTGGAAAAGGCCACAGTAAGGGAACAGGTACCTGGTGATCTCGGCCTGTTGTTGGAACTGCTCCTGCACCTTGCGGCACACCTCGCCAGTCGTGGCATTGACCTTGCCGATCTTGGTGAAGAGGGCGGCGATTTTGTCACTGCGCAGGAAGCCGGCAGCTCTCCGCTTCAGCTTGTGGCCCATGCAAGCCTCGATGGTGCCTGGAGAGACAGGAAGTAGGACGGAGAGAGGGAGGGGGAGAGTGGTGGAGGGGGAGATACACAAAAAGGGCGGTTAGGATAGATAGGAATAGGAGAAAAGTGAGGGGTGGGATAAAGATAGTGAAAGAATAGTAGTTGAATGTGTCTGGGGTAAAAGAGGGAGACAGATTGAAAGAGGAAGACAGGAATTGACAAGATGAAATAAAGTGAAGGAGTGAGAACAAGCAGGCCGACACGAAGCGTCTCATTGGAATCACCTGTTGCAGGAATTCATTAATTATAGACACACTTCGTCCTCCTACGCAGCCTTCTCTTCCCAATGTCTCTCCAGGAGTTAGGCTAACTAACTTCAGAAGCTGTGTGTGTCAGATAATCTACTTGTAAACTGCACACAAGCGCAGACACTTTGTATGACATGAAACTGCCTGCACTGTGTTCAGAGTCAAGAGTCAATTGTTGATGTGGGATAAGAGGAGTAAGAAAAACAAAACTGTAGAACATTTGGCACAACAAAACTGGCTTCTGAGAGAAAATGGCCCTGCAGCAAAGTGATGTGTCGTGTGTCAGATCATGGTAATGACCCTAAAGAACTAAGACTGTGCGACATAACCAAAACAGGGAAGGGAAGATCTTGTCTGTAGAGTCTAATTTAGATTAGCTGACCGTCTAAGGGTTGTAGTGCAGATGAAACTGTATAATGAATTTGTATTCACATTACTGGGAATAGGGAAATGGCAATCTCAGTGATTTACATTGATGCTGATACCAGGTTGAAGTCTATCTCAGTCTGCTTGTCTCCCCTCATGTGATGAATGCTATTGATGCCTACCTGGAACTAGAACACCAGTGACAACAACATTAGTGTTTTATGGTTCTAATAGCTGGGTTTTTATTGCTGTGCTTGCTAAACTGGAACCAATGGTTGGATATTGGTTTTTGGCCAGGGGAGAACAGTCTCTGAGCAAGAAGCTGTAGGAAATATTTAAGGTGTAGACTAAGCATCCTAGGACTATCCAGGGTGAAATAAATTAAGATTTACGGCACTGACTTTCCTCCTGCAAAACATTGAACAGGTGACTAGTTCAATTATGTTTCCAAATTACCGTATTCCCTCAAGTGAAAAATGTGCTGTAACAAACAGTAGTATACTTTGTTGCTCCATAAACAAATTTCAATTTGAAAAGCGTTGAGCATAAGGAGGGGTTTGCCTACTGTTGATGAAAGATATTCACAAGGCAAAATGACTTCCAGCTGCTGTTGTCCCCAGCCTTCACTCTGCTCTCCCTCCTCCCTCTCTTCGCTCCCTAGGAGATGTGTGTTCAGCTCACGACCAGTGATGAGGTTTGTGGTTTCGGTGTGTGGCTGCGATGATTCATCTAAGTGGAGCCTAAGTGCTTTCTATTGAGAAAGCAGCAGGAGTCAGACAAGCTAGCTAACTTTCTTAAAAAGAGTAAAAGAGCCACAAGTGGAAGGCTAATTTACTCCGGATAGTGTTTCACACTATAGGGTCATGCATGAGGTTTCTCTTCCTGTAACATCATGCTACAAGAGCTGTCTCAAATCGGTTTGAGGGGTGTCTGTGTGTGTGTGTTTGGGTCTGTCTGTGTGTTAAACAAATATGGTATCATTGTGTGTGTGTGTGTGTGAGAGAGAGAGAAAGTCAGGGCTTGCCATATGGTACACTGCTCATGAAGCCACTTCACCATGTACAGTTGATACCGTATTGCTTCCTCTGAATTCCCAAAGCATTTGAAAGGTGGGGAGAGAAATGCTTTTGTAACAATATGCAACACAAACGTCTCTATTGGGGATACATTAGTCCCAGTAGCAACATAGATTTAACAAAACTTGCGAATGGTCAAAAAAGAAAATACTGTTTTTACATCTGTGGTCAAAAACCTTTCACTTTTACAGAGAATTAAAACTCCAAGGACAGTGTAGTGAACCTAAGCTTATGGATGGATGAGAGCATAACTGAAAGAGAGTGGTACATGGAGAGGGAGAGAGAAAAGAGAGGAGAAAGGAGAGAGGAGATAGAAAAGGAGAGAGAGAGAGAGATGAAATGGGAGACAATGTGCAAAGGTCTATGAGTTCCGCTTGTGTTTGGGTTTGGCCATGTCTCCGTTGAGCTCATTAGCAGATCTAATTAAGACAGAGCTAATTAGCCAGATCTTACTGTCATGAAGGAACCATACTGGTTATCTGGACCAGTACAACCGGCATGTCCATCTGTCTGCATGTTTCTGTCACACCCAAATACATGATGGTAAAGCTTAAAAGGTAATTGTGTGTGTGTGTGTGTGTGACAGAGGCACCACCTGTGACTGTGCAGCAGAGTCGTGAGTCAGAGTAATTGACAGTAATGAACTGCCTAACGGAGGGAACTGTGCAGCTGTGGATGGTGTGGGCAGGACAAAAAGAAAGGGATGAGGAGGAGGAGAGAAAGAACAAGGGAAGAAGAGTCAACAGTAGAGGAAGAATGAAAGATCACAAGAGAATACAGGGATAGCAAACCAGTGAAGGAAAAATAAGATACAAATGTAGGGAGATTAAGACTATAAGTTAAAACACACACACATCCATCAGATTCCACAGCTCCCTAAAATTGCACATAAAAAGTTAGAATATTGCACTTAAAAGCTTGTATGTACGGCAGCATTTAGGGTGACTACGGCTCTGGGATCAAAACTGTTTTTTAATCTGTTTGTCCGTGTTTTTATTGTTCTGTATTGTCTGCTCGACGGCAGCAGTTCAGAGTCCCGGGTGTGATGAGTCCTGTAAAATGTTTGTAGTTTTTTTGAGGCAGATGGAAAACAGATGGAAAGAGATAATAAGGAGAAAAAGAGACATGAATAGGACTATCTGGGCGCAAATAAAAGAGAAGGAGGGATAGAAGCAATAGACTGAGACTGTGTGAAAGAGAGACATCCGGCGAGAGTACAAGAAATAAAGGGAACTGAGGAAGAGTGGGGTCTTCTTTCTGACTCATCCCACTCCTCCTTACCCATCTCCCCTCTACTCTGCTCCCCTCAGCCCTCCCTTTGGAAAAAAGGAGAAGCGACAGGGAAGAGAAAATAATGAAAAGGAGTGAGAGAGTGGTAGCTTTGTATTGCTTTACATTCTAATTCCTCTCATTGCCTTCACCCCCCTATTTCTCTTCAAATGGCACTCGCAAAGATGAGCTGCCTCTCTCACACCAGGGATTTGAACACGTGTACCCCTAGAAGGCCCCCTGAATACCCATGACAGGAAGTGTGAAAATGAAAATCTTCAACACTTTTCATGCCTAAGCCAGGAGTTCATGAAAGTTAAGTGAGGTGATGGAGAGAGAGAAAAAGAGGGGATGGGGGGAAGATAAATACACTGAATGAAAGAGAGAGAGGGAGAAGGACACGGCGTGAGAAAACAAAATAGAGAATGATGGAGATGGGCTGAGGTGCGTTCTTGAAAAGGAGAGAAAAATGAGACAAGCTTTCAACTTCAATAACCTACGAGTCTTCGGTCTCACTCAAGAAGACAAAAAAAGGGATTACGTCTTGACTTTCACATTTAAACCCACGGATCAGAGCAGGACGCTAATCAAAGTAGGAATGAGGCTAACCTTTACACAATCCTTCGCACATATCTGTTTCCTCTTCCCTTGCCTAGTGGAAGCTAACTGCCGAAGCTAACACCGCAGAGCAATGTGCAATGGTCCATTGACCTTGAGTGATCGCTGCTGTACACTTTAATGCCGCCTAATGAAGTGAGTAGGTGGGTGACGCTAGAACGCACTGGACCTAAAATTACATTTGAATGTATTAGAATATAATACACCACATTATCCTGTTGAACTGTGTTACAATGAACCTTACATTAAAGCCAGGGCTAGTTATTTGTAGTAGGAACTTAGACTACATTTGGCAAATCCTGTTTAAAATGTGGACTTCAATGGGAACCGACAATTAAGGACTTGCAATTTCCAGTTCATGCCATTTAAAATGTGAAAACACTTAAGAGGGGTCGGAGAGTTTCCGGAAGCTTGTATTATATTGCATGAGAGGAAAGATGGAAGGTCTTTACAAGTGGCTCACAGATTTAGGAAGTAAACGGCCTTCGGAGACTGATGCCTTTTGCATCATGCTCCTGTTGTCACCACTCTCTCCCTCTCTCTAAGGTGTTCCTGTTCCTTGTCTGGTCAATCTCAATCACGCATCATTGGCCTTTAACAGAGCCATCAATGGCTTTAGCCTGTCTGTCAACAGTCCATCTTTACATTGTTAAACAGCATAGGCTTGATGGTAAGTGTACACACACACGCTTTAATGGATGTCTTCAGAACAGCTTTAGAGCACTAAAGATAGGGCGTTTTGGAGACAACATGATACCCGTGTAATTGGGAAACAAACAATCACACAAGCAAAACATGCATCCTTGAAAAAGACTACCAAACACTAAAGCTTACACGCATGCACACACAGTCAATGAATGATGTGTGTATATAAGATTTTAGCTCTGGAACACTGGATTGTGTGCCTAACTGTTTGTATAACATCACCTCGTGGCTTCTCGTCCTAGCTTGACATCTTTCACAACCAACTCCCACCCTTATTTTTGACGAAATACATTTAAACACTTTCCGCCTAACTTTTTTCGATATTTTCTCTTAATACTCATCATTTTCAGTCGGGTTTTCTCTCTCTTCTATACAACACACCTTTTATTCAAAAGTCTTGCTTTCGCAGAATCAAAATTTGATTGATTTAATCTCCTGTACAATTCCCAACCAGTCTTACAGTTAAAACGTTCTCAAAACGACACACAGGGGCAGAAATGTCTACGACAAAGTACATTTGTAATTAGTTATTTATCTACATACGTAATTAGCTGTGCGCAGCACTAGTTGTGTTTAACATGACCCTTTTAATGAGGAACATTATGAATGTAGTCTCAATACGCCAGCGTTTGCCTCCGTTTTATTGATCGGTGGTCTTTGAAGTGGATTGAATCATGTTTGTTTCTATGCACCGGCGTGCTCCAGTCTAGACACTAACTATCCTGATCGCACAATTAGAGCACCAAGCATAAAGCTGTTTGGCCGAAACAAGGCAGTTGGTGTTACATTCTTTTGCCTTGGAGATGATTCTACATACTAGGTTGTGATGGATTTAACAGGTCTTTTTCAGATGATCTTTCTTGTAGGATTTTAAAGTTTTCTTTGGAATGTGTGCATTTAAGCATAGAAATGCTAAAAATGTGGCTGATCCATGTATCTCCTTAAGGACAGTACCTAGCAAGTAAAAATGGCCCATCCCATCTCCTTATACTCTCCCTCCTCCCTTCTCTGTCCCTCTCCCTGGTCTCCCCTCACCTTTTCACCGCTCACCTTGTCTTTCTCTCTTTTCATCTAACTCTCAATGTCTGTCTCACCAAGTCTTGTTCCTTGCCATCCTTCTCAGTAGGTTCATTGCCCTCTCTATCTATCGCCCTTTCTCTATCCCTCCTTCCTTCCCTCCCTCTCTCATCCCCTCCCTTCTCTCTCCTTCGTTCCCATGGCCTGTGAGGGCAGGTGTTCACACAAGGTGATTACATATTGATTCACCTGACCTGCCCATCAGTTACCCAATCACATGGGGAAAGAAGAGGAGAAGAGGAAGGAGAAAACAGAGGAGCAAAGAGCAGGCAGATTTTTATCTCATCTCATGATGTGCCTCTTCAGGGGGCCAGAAACAGACAGTTTCAACGGAAATCAATGGCTAGGCCTCCCTGTGTCCACTCAGTGAGGAGTTTATCTAACACACAAACATACACCTGTGGATTGGTTTCTAAGCCAGAGTCAGAAATGTAATTGGTGATTCATTCATTTCTATCATTCAGGTAAAAGCACCTTTATGAGTGCACGGCCATGTTTACTCTCCCCGTCATAGCTTTTTCAGATTTTCCACCAAATGTCTATTTTAAATGCAGTCTAGCCTAAAGTAATTGAGTGTTACAGTGCAAACACTTAACCTTAACATAAACAAAAGGCTATGCTGATTTACATAATCCAATTGCAGAGATAATAAACTCATGATTTTGCTCAGTTAGAATGATTGACTACGGCCCTTAATCATAATACTGTGAGTGGTCCATGGTGGATTCCCCACTTCAGTGACAGGTTTAAAGGCATTAGCGTATGAAATATGCTGCAAGAAATCCCAAAGCTGCAACATGTAGTGTAGTGTGTGTACTGTGTGTGTGTGTGTGGGTGGGTCAGAGAGAGTGTGTTCGTGAGAGAGACAAACGGTACGTATGAGCGTGGGCGGATTTTTGTGATAGTGTGTACAAGTTTGTGTTCCCCCTCTAGGGATTCAAAGAGTGTCTATTGCAGAGCAAATGCTAATGAGAGCTGAAGGGTGGGCAGAATCCTTGGGATTGACCCGTCATGATTCTTCTCTGGCTGTCCTCACCTCACCTCTCTTCTCTTTGCTCCACCCTCTGATCTTTCCCCACACACCTTGCGGTCTCTCAGTCAAAGCTCCAACTGAAGGAAACTAAAACAGATTTCCAGGAACTATCTTAGCTCCTTATCCTATTGATTTTTGTCTGAATCTCTTGCAGGGCGTTCAGAGGAAATCCAGTCATACTTCTGTAGGGTTGCCAGTGCCTCAGCTTCAGGTGTCAATCAAACAACAATCAAAGAGGTGAAGATTCGAGTAAACCGATGGGTGACTGGCTATGATCCAGCCAAACTCCATGATGGATGGATGGATCCACATCATTTTGTAATAAACACACTTGACGTGCTTTGGACCTGCCTCTGATGTGCATGTCAATGTCTCAGCTGTGTGCAGCTCACCATGGTTACACTCATGGGTTGTGCAGCTCACCATGGTTACGCTCAGTGGTTGTGCAGCTCACCATGGTTACGCTCAGTGGTTGTGCAGCTCACCATGGTTACGCTCAGTGGCAACAGTGTAGAGATGAGACAGGTAGTTGTGAAGACAACAAGGGGCCCTGAAAAACCGAAGCCCACCTTCATCTCTCTTTCACAACTCTGTCAACATTTTGAAATCCTTCCCAACACTCTCTTTTCCGACCACTGGAAATTCTCTCTCACACACACGTACAGACACACACACACAAACACACACACGTACAGACACACACACACACACACAGACGCCTCCCCGCAGCTCAAAGCTCAATCAGCGTAAACTCTGTGTGACAATCACCATGATTAGTGCTCCACTCCAAACATAATGAGCACATCTGCCGTCTCCCAAGCAAACCATCCATTTTCTGTAACGCGAGACGAAGTCAGGGTCGCACTGTCTCTGCAGACACTGGCATCCAGAGCCATTTAGAATCTCTACAGGGCCTTCGCTGCATGGCTCTGCTGGCAACAAACGGGCACTTTCATTGCTGCCAACCTACTGCAGCATTGGAACCAGAAGTACTGGTTTCTACCAGATTTCGTTTCTACCAGATTTCGATTTCCATTTCCATGCCGAGAATGTATTTTTCTTTCGGCCAGTACACCCTACTAAGTGCTTGTGTAGGCCAACACAGTTGACATTCAGCCGACTGCTGGGTAAGAAAAAAAGAGTCTTTCACAGAGACAAAAATACTGACACTGACTGACAGACAGATGAGAAAGGGTGATACGAGTTGGAGAGGTGGATGGAAGCATGGCAGCATAATAAAGGGGGGCAGGCACAGCTGACTGACTGTGAATGAAAAAAGACATGACAGACGACGTGGGTGGTCAAGCCACACCAGGTATGCAAGAAGTTTGAAAATGTCACCTGCCATATCCACTAAGCAGACTAAGAGCTACAAGCCCAGATAGACGCCAACTGGGGCGTTTCTATCCTCCAGCAAGAGCATAAATGCTAAAGTTAACGTTTGCATTACAGCAAATGTGAAACCCAGCTAAGTGCAAGCCTGTCTACTTGTGGCAAGTTGTCAAAGCAAGACTTCAGAATGTGAAATCAATGTATAACATGAAATCTCTTAGGACCTCCTCGAAAATTAGATGATTCATCTCAAGGGTCTAATCCTAATAAATACACTTCAACTACTCAGAAAACAAGCAGGGCAACACTTATGAGTAGCTTGTTGTTATCCTACAACAAGCTACTCAATATGTGGTGAGTGGCGGCCATGGTATCTATAATATTCTGCTGCATGGCCCATGCTGAGCAATGCTAGAATATATATCCAATATTATTATTTATGTATAGAATTGCCCTATAATGCTGAAACCATAATAGTATTGCAGCAGCATAGCTAATCCTGCCCGAGGGCGTGTCTGCCAGCCAGGCACAACATAAATAAACGCCCCCACCTTCTCCCTCCCTCCCTCCCTCCCTCCCTCCCTCCCTCCCTCCCTCCCTCCCTCCCTCCCTCCCTCCCTCCCTCCCTCCCTCCCTCCCTCCCTCCCTCCCTCCCTCCCTCCCTCCCTCCCTCCCTCCCTCCCCCTCCCTCCCTCCCTCCCTCCCTCCCTCCCTCCCTCCCTCCCTCCCTCCCTCCCTCCCTCCCTCCCTCCCTGCCTCCCTGCCTCCCTGCCTCCCTGCCTCCCTCCCTGCCTCCCTCTCACACACCCACACACACTGCCAGCTGAGGCCAGGGATGCAACAACATGTCTAATAAAATAAATATCAAGTGAGACCACCTACATAGAGGAGATCTCAGTTATGTAAGGATGTAGTGTGTGTGTGTGCGCATTTCTGAATACAATGTGTCTGGTACACATCATATACAGAAACACACACGCTTTGCCCATACAGGGGATCTAAATGTGTGTGTGTAATGCAAAGTTGTGTGTCTGAACGAACCCCTGGCTTTTTTTTGTGCGAGTGTATGTGGCACATGCATGTGTGGACAGCGTGTGTGTATGTGTTCACTGCAGAGTATGTTATTGTCTTCCACCAAGTGAACACATCCATGTGAGGAGAGCCAGGTTGTCATGGAGACCAGATATAATCAGTGGAATACCAGAAGCTCCGGTGACTTCCAGCTCTCGCAATTAAGCTCCACTAGTGCCACCAGTGTGGAGTGCAGATCCACATACAAAATACTCCCTGGTCTCTAGTGATGTCAAGATCTCGTCACTAAATGACCTGTCCCCGTCCCCACGAGCATGAACAAAGCTTTAGAAAAGTGTCTGGGACTTCCAATCCAACTTTTGGACAGGGGTGTCCAGGTGGATGACATCACAACAAGGTCAGATTTTCCCACAGTGTTGTGAACTGTTCGATAGTGTGACAAATCAGACTTTAATATCCCCATACGCTTTAATTCACACTAATCCAAAATCTTTCTCCTAGTTTTACAAATGGGATTACACTACCTAGCATGGCGGCTCCCATCATAATGCTCAGTGCAAAATCTTCCCATTTAAATGCAGTGCATGAAGCGGATCGATTAGTCTGCATTATAGAAAGGTTTGTCCTCTACTTAAACCATTCTTAGAAATAATTCCCAACAGCTGCCTCACTGTTCTAAAATGATAACCCACACGTCTCTGCATACAGAAAACACAAGACAAACACATTTCATCTACTAAATATACATTTGTGAACTTTTTTCATGCAATGTCATGAAAGGGATTAACAGACGCTTACAGAGACAATTTGAAATGACTGAAAAAGGAGAGAAAGGAAGGAAGGAAACTTGATGGACCTTGTCCTCCAAGGATGGTTGGGTAGGTAATTGGCGTTGTCAATGTGTAAAAGAACTCAACACGACAGAGTATTTCAAACACGTACACAATCACATATGTACTTTATGCAAACACACAGCGAACTAGGATGGATGTACAGTATGCATTACTTGGGAATCCATCTCATCATATACTGTATCAAACTAGTTTAAGACTAAACACTCACTAGGATCTGACTGGCTGCAGACTATTCTGTAAATAGACACTGTTTATTTCACACATGCATGCTATCATGCACACACGCCAGCACATGCATTCACACTGAAGCCACATCCATTTGTGAGTAGTAGCTAATTGCACCAGATCCTAGCAGAGAAACAGGCATAAGATGGTTGGTTTGCAGACATAAGTGTAAGGTCTGGCTCTGCTAATGGCCTCATTAGGAAACTCATGACCATGTAATGACAGTCACCCAATGGAAGTAGCACAGGCACCTAAACCTCGGTTGGCTGTATCCTTTGATAATACGGACTTAAAGGTTTGCCATTTAGAAACAACGGCACCTATAAATGGCAAGAACATTAACTTTAAAGCTATCTGAACTTGAAGCATGAGTTAAAGGTAACAGTGTGATAAAATAGCATGAGTTTCAAATCGTTGGGCTCGTTAAGGACAAGATGAAGGTTATTATGCAATGAAACTGGAGATCACTATAAGGAGACAAAACCAGTGTTACGTTTACTGCTTTGGTAACTGGCGTGGCCTCAAACTATGCTCTCAAACCCACAAATAAGTACCAATTATCACTTTGCAATCTAAATAGAGTTGCTCTTTTTACTTTAGTACAGCTCTGGAGAATGGGCATGGAAGTGACATGGAAGAGTCCATGAAGGGCAGTTGGTAGAGTTGATTAATCAATATGGCAGGTGAGAGGCTACAGCTGGTGATGCAGTTACCACTAAGAAGAAAGTCACTGGTTAGTTAGTGAGACTGGGTCAGCTCTTACCATTATATCTTATATATGTCTTCTATCATAATACAATAATCTCTTAAACCAATACTGCAGAGGGAACCACATGAGTAACCCTGACATCAATTAGAAGACTTGAGGAAGCTAAAAGAGCAAACAGGATGTGATGTAGGCCTAATGGAACAATATGATGCGGACAACTACTGGATCTTTGAATCCTGGACAGGAACATATAGGCTATTAAGCAAACATACACAGTACCCATGAGATTTGGCTTAATTATTTATATTACTCATTCAGATGAGAGAACTAATTAAACAAGTACAGCCTCAAACTCCCATTGCAGTTCAGAACAGTATTCCTTTATACATTTTATTTATCTCTTCCCAGTGCTGTATAATAATTGACTGGGATGGTAATTGCACCCACCACCCCCTCTCACACACACACACACACACACACACACCCTCTGCCACACACCCCCCCTCCCCCTAAAACACCCACACATGCGGCGGTAGGCGCCTCACTATGGAATAATGCGGTAATGAGTCACGAGGATGCAATTTTAACACTGATGCATTTATGGGCCTGGGAAGCCCAATGTTGGCTGACCCCAAAGAGATCTCCCACGGTGCGGAGGGTTTCGGAAATGTTGTTGATGTCGCACGTCGACAGATTTATCATGACATAAATGTAATACAGAGTATTGAGAACATTTCAGGAGATGAGGTACTGCAGTAAACACAGTAGACACTCTGGTAAAGTGTCACTGGAATGGCCACATTTAAATAAGATGCTTTTGTAAGTTATTTAACTGTTACTATGGCTAAGAGGTAAGTTCACAAACAGCCTTTAGAATGGTTTCAGAAATACTGCTGCCTCTTGTGCATCACATTATAGATGTACAAAAGAACCCCTTGCATTAGCTGCTTGATTTTCATCTTGCAAGAGAAGGGAAGCTACAGGTCACCTGACCTTCAACAATGACTGTTACACAATGCTGCACAAACTACACATAAAGACATATTACACACAGATGTCACTCAGATGCAAAATTATGAAATAAACTGCCTTAGTGCCTCCACAGAGTGTGTGTTTGTGTGTGTGTGTGTGTGTGTGTGTGTGTGTGTGTGTGTGTGTGTGTGTGTGTGTGTGTGTGTATGTGTGTGTTTGGGTGTGTGTGTGTGTGTGTACACACCAGTGGTCATTATTCTGCTCTACTCTGACTAATGTGCCAACGTCAGAGAAGAGCTGGTACAGTGTGTTCCTGGACCGGCTAGACCAGGGGAGGGGGTCAAGGACACACGCCTCCCCCGACCTCCCTCCCCCCCCCATACACACACACACACACACACACAATTCCAAACTGTGATGTTAAATCAGGATAAACAAAACTAGTGCATTAAAGATTAAACTCATTGTCATTATTTCCATTTATTCTACCAGAAACAAAACCCATGAATTTAGGCAAGACATCCATTGTTTCAATGTTCCTTTTTAGGCACTGGTGATGATTGGTATTTAACAGTAAGACATCAAACACTACGATGCACTCTTGTGTACGCTTATGTACACCCAGCATGAAACACACACACACACACACACACACACACACACACAGCTCCTTTCCCACCTAATCCGCCATGGCTTCCTGAGAGCCCCCTGTGAGTTCCCTTCAGATCACACCATGCCTCCGCCTCACTCGTCCACACCCTTTCTCCCACACACTAATAAACAAATACTGATTTTCCCACCCTACAGTCACACATAGAAACTCTCCTGACAAACTCGCACATTCAGTCGACCATGTACGTAAGAAGGCACTCGTCTATTTCTGCACATAACTGAACACAAGTAAACCCTTGTCGCTCCTGCACAGACAGACGACTTGATCAAAGACAGTATGACAGGGTCAGTTACAGCCCTGACTTGGCCAGTGTTGTTCATGCTGAAACAGTGTTATGTACTCTTTGGTGGACTGTATCCACTCACTGTACCCGTACTCCTACACCAAATCTGCATGCAGGATATAATGATTACACCACAACAGCCTACTGTATCTCCACCCACAGACACAAGATGAAATCTGTACTGTACTGTTTATTCTGTGTCCTTGCGTATGTCCAGTATGTATGTGTCTTTACAGAAATGTATGGGATGCTTGTCACCAAGCACTGTACAGTGACGCATGTGTGAATGGGCCAAACCTGGGGTGGGTACAAACAGTGGCTGTGTGTGTATGGATGAAAGAATGTTTGTGTTTATGCTTAGAAAAGTTAAGTCTAATTCCAATACCTGACTTGTTATTGTCATTAATGATGTATTTGTACATTTCGACCTTGAATTACCTAAACAGCCCAACCCATCTCTACTGTGCATATCTCAGTATAGAAAGATGGAGCTTCCGTCTCTTCCCACACCAGGATTTCTAGCCATGATCTTTACGTTTCTTTGTTCTTTTTCTCTCGCACTAACTCGCCTTCATCCCTCTGCCTCTCTCTTCTTTCCTCTTCTTTCTCCCACTCGCCCTGTTCATCACTTCCTGCCTCTCTCTTTTCCCTCAGTCTCATCCTCTTTTTCATCCATCTCTCTCCATCTCTGTCTCTGTCTGAGGAAGGGGGATGAATGCATAAGTGTTAATTAAGCAGTCCCATTCGTAATCCAAAATAGGACACGCCCCACCCTCCCTGTTCGCCTCCCACCATCTCTCTGCTAACGCAACAAGAGAATTAATTCAGCCTTCGGTAGTAGATGTTCCACAATTAGCAGACATTAGGGGAGATGCCTGCAGGGGAGTGAGCGGTGATGAGGAGTCGCCACTGGCCACACTATGACTCATCGCCACCTTCACATCACTGCAATCATTAGCACCTGACCTTTCACCTTTCCCAGCCATTCAAGCTGGTGGTGAGCTGCAGGAGGGGAGTGAGTGCATGACACGTGCAGAACACAGACATACTCTCTTCCAGCCCTTAATCCCAAAGCGTGGTGTGTCTCCTCCAGACCTGCATCCTAGCCCATCAATGGTTTTTGAACCAGAAGCAGATGGGTTAGATCAGCTCTGGTGGCATTTTAGGTACCCACTCTACACAACAGATTCAACGTTTCAGCACATTACACATGGTAGGTCGTGCGGGAACAGCAATCTTGCATGATACGCTGCATGCTTATCAAACCAAAAGCTTTTCAATTGGCATTATGGAGTCAAGTTTGTCGTTGTGCTAGGAACATGTCTTTGATGGCCAGACTCTGACAAGCTCTGTCTCACGGGTGTTTGGGCACACATGGGCACACACACACACACCATATTGAGTGTAAGCATACACACCCCAAGCTGTAAGAGACAACAAACCTCAGTGGAAGTGCTGGCAGGGCAGCAGGGGATGTGTGGAGTGTGAGAAAGGCACTGAGCTGAGGAGGCAGGAGGAAAACACGCACACACACAAACTCGCACACAGTTCGAATCTACACGGTCCATTTTATTCCTGGGGTGATCACGTGAAATCCAACTTCCTGCTGCCTTGCCTTGTTCAATGACTCATCAGCCGGGCTAGATATGTGAACCAGTTAGAATCCTCAGAGCAGATGACTTTCAATAGATTTATAAATTCATCCACGACATATTTACAGGGTCCGGATTTGGCCCCGGCCTGAATTGCTCGTAGTTTCTTCCATGTAGGAAGGAAAATCGATTCTATAACCTCAACAATCATTTCTCATTGGGCCTCTCAAAGCAACATCACAGAGATGGAGCCTAACTAGCATTATAATGATTAGGATTAGCAGAATTAGCATTACCATGATTAGGATTAGCAGACTAGCAGAACCATTATTCAGATCTCACTGGACCTTCTCCAAATCGATTTGAACACTCTTCCTTCTTAGAGCTACTAGAGTCTACTCCCTCACTTCCAAACACATTGGAAGAAAATAAATGGACCGGCTGAAGTGACCAGTGTTTACCTGGTAACCTGAGGTAAGGGAGAGCTGCTTATGAATTAGCTTTCGGAGCATCAGACAGCAAGACCAAAGGACACTGTGGGCTGGAAAACACCCACTTGTGAAAGCCACCTGAGCTGGAGTGAGATGCAAGGCCAAGGCACCCTGGGAGGGGAATAGATGTTTCTTCTCCAGCCGGTCCCCTGGTTTGAGTGAGTAAGTCAGTGAGTGAGTGAATGTGAGAGGGCCAGCACCAAAAGGTTAAAGGCTTCAGAGGCCCTGGTATTGAGTGACTATAATTACAGTTCAGACAGACAGTTTAATTTCCAGAAGGCATTGTTCCAAGATCAGAGATGTACGCTTGACTGATGGGATTGATGAAGACCGGGCTACACTAGAGTTAGACACCTATTGCGTAGACTTTGATGGATGGGATGGCTGGGAGGTCTGTGCCCTTACGACAGACTCTTCTGGACTTGTCAGTCTCCTGTGATGTCCAGGTCTGTTCTGTTGGTATGGAAGATTTTCATTGCACCTGTCCATTGCAATGTCATACCAGTAATGAAAAAACTATGCTAATATGCACTGTCCTCATATCTTTCCCGACGATCGTTGTCCCCACATTCCCTGTACCGTGTTATTTGACCCTATATTCACTGCGTCCTTTTCCTCACAACATCCGATCAGTTTAAAAGGCCACTGAGTTGCCTTCCAGGGCCAAACGTTGGGTTCTGTTGTTATTGGTCAGTCCTCAGGCCAGGGACAGCCTTAGTGTGGCCTTCTCTGGTACTACATTAGTGAGGCGGGAGCATGCAGTAGTCAAGGTGTGAGTCACACACACTGCCAGCTCACCGCTCGACCGCTAACGCACCCCTATTCCGGACGTAAATGTCATCCCCCCTCTTCCCTGGCGGCCTTCCAGAAAACACAGCACAGTGGGGGTTGGCCTCTCACACGCACATGCACACGCACATCCAAAAGAGTGTGTTCTAGGGCTAGGCTTTAGAGAGAAACTGTATTTGTAAAGGGAGCCTCTAGAATTGGTATCCATTGACTCTGTTGTCATTATTAACTTTCCATTGATTTGCTGGCACAGTCAGCAGCACCATGACGTCAAGTGGTGTCCTTCAGTCAGGCTGAGTCTTAAATCACCTGCTCAGGAGTGTGTGTGTGTGTGTGTGTGTTCAGTAGCACAAGGAATGGACGACACAAGACTGTGTACTCACTGCACAAGGCGATGATGTGGCTGCTGTCCTCATGTACAAACTTCTTGGTCACGGCTTCCTCCATCATTTGTTTCACCTGCACAGGAAAGACACTGAAGGGTTAGGAACATCCTCTACACCATCGATAATTACAATCATCATTATCATTATCCTAATAACATAATCACAAGTTGCCTCTACCATCACCTCCAACCTCAACCATCATCCCACTGTCAACCATCTTATTAAAAAAGCAGCAACCCCCGGCTTCAACTGTTCAGTGATTATCACTGTCGTAAACATTGCACAACAGACACAAATTAGTCCCTTCTAGCAATCTGACAATGTTCCTAGTTGTGTGCTCTGTCGCACGTCGAAATTATCAGTAACTCTTTAATTAATCCCAGCACTGGCTGACATTGGCAAATAAGAAGAATTGCTCTGTGGAGTGAAACACTGTGGAGAAGTAAGGCAGCTCTCAACAATTACGTGAGGAGAGTTCCAGACTACGAACAAACAGTAACCAATTGGATGTGTGTTCCGTTGGGGGTACTTGCTCCAACCTCTATGTGTTCAGCTAGGTTTAGAGAGGTTATGGTTTCAAATGTGTCATGGCTGTACAGCTTAAATTCATCACCAGATAGGAAACTGGCTCAGACTGGTAACTAACCATTGTTGAGACCACCTTGACATTTCTTGATGACAACATTATCACCAGGCAGAATTTTTCACCAAATCATCAAGTGACCAGATGCAAATCTTGAATGAAACATGCAGGTGATAAAAAAAAGGGTTTTGGTGGTGCAAGCACTTTCCCAGGCCACCGAGGAAAGGTTTTAGGAAGGTCTGTTTTACATTTTTACTAATCTAATTGTCATAGATTAGTAATTCAATCAAGTAATGGTGGCAGCTGTTCACTTTGTCATTTTATAGATGCTTCTAGAAATGCATCAGCTGCCATTTCCTTTGAAAGGGGCCAAAGTAAGGCTTCAACCATAATTGCCCCTGCAGATCAGGTATTGGATGAAGGTGAGCATCATCAGGCTAGACAGCACTAGAAACCCAAATTGCGCAATGCACAAGTATCCTCATAAGTTTTCTTAAAAGTGATTTGGATTGGGTAGTGTGCCTTCATGCACTAGAAATCTGATGACCAAAGCAATGCAGATAGTGTCTTCCACTGGGGGTTGAAGCTCAAGAGGCAGAGAGCAAAGTCTTCTTACTTTGTTGAGGATTCAATGTCGACAAACTTTTCCAAAAGGTACTTACAGACGACAGCCACATCTCAAATCTAAAACCTGTGGTTCATCAATGTCCCCATATCTAATACGCACAGATACCTCATACAAGGAGAGACCAGCTAAGGGGGCTACAGTCTAATCTGTGAATCATTCATAGGGTCATCATATCAACACAAGATTGGATTGATGCTGTCTGGGTATATTGACCCTGTTACAGTTTGTTTAATGATGTCTGTATGCTTTTCTTTTTATTGGTTTAGAAATCCTATTTGTGTTTGATAAGTAACAATCAAATTCTGTTTGTGTTTGAAAAGGGCAGTATCAGAGCCAGACGTTAACATTCAGGGCTTAGCCCCAACCTACGACCGAGTCAAGGTTTGCTGTGAGCTTAGATCCAAACATTCACAGTTTATACGAGCGCGTGTGGCATTCATTTGAATGCAAACTCGTTTTTTGAGCTTTATGTAATATAAACATTACGTTGGACTCATATTGTTATATTTGCAGAAAATTACAACCCAAATGTCAACCTAAAAGATTTGGGGCTTTTGAGAAAACATTGGGATGCCCCCAGATGCCCCCTCCCCCCGCACCGCCCATGGGCAGTATATCTTACCCTGTCAATGTCTTTAATGGTCCTAATGACTTCCTAATGTCTATGCCTACTAATGTCTTAGACACTGGTGTAACATATCACAACTGAGACAGACATAGTAGCATCGGATGACACTGACTATCAATATCTTAGGCTTCGCCATGTTTGATGTTTACAATGCTTTCAACTGTGTGCATCCCTCTGTAGCCCCAGGTGTGTTTGTGAGGGTCAGTGAACTGTGAATATGTGTGCTGATGATTGTTTTAATTTATAAAAAAGAACCCAAAACAAATTCCATCGATGACACCCTCAACAAAACAGACATGACAGACATGAGCTAAGCAAACCCTGCAGACCTAGTTCACCCATTCATTTGCTGGTACAGACAGATTACATATTACACTTTAAATCTTTCCCCTTCCATTTGTCGTGAGGCTTCTCTGTAGTGTCTCCAGAGTCACACTCTGCCTCTCCGAGTTTCCCTGTCTCTGTCAACCACCCATCCATCTATTCAGGCCCAGGGCTGGGGAGTTTAGCTGTACATAATAGGGTTTCAACCCATTCTGCCCATCGTCAGACGACAGCGAGGGGACCAAGGCATTAATGAGGTGATTATTCATGCCTTATTAAGGCAGGAAGATAAGGACTGGAGGGGTTGTCTGTGGCCTGTCTGTGACAGCATAGGTAGTGGGGGACTGTGACGGATCGGTGAAATCAATCTGCACCTCTGTTTGCCTAGCAGCAGCATGCACGCACCTGGCAAGTTAACTTTTGCATAGAACAGACAGTGTTAGAGACAGTTTGGCAAACAGTTTTTTGACCAACTTCAAATGAATGGATTTATTACTAAGACCAAAGCTCCATTATGAGAAATGGAACAAACTGACATTCCAACCAATTTCATAAGGTTAGGTGGCTTGCTACCTATCATATACTCTTTAAGAGAGGGCAGGGGTCTTTCAGACTCACAAAGCAATCAGAAGATGAGCCATGCTGATGGGAAATAGATTGTGTTTCGAAAGTAGTCAGAGCCAGGCAGACTAAACCTAGCCAATATTGCAGGATAATCAGATAATCACAGAATATTTCTTTTGGGAAGCAGCCGGCTAATGTGGTTTAGCACCTCTGTTCGATATGGCAATGAAGGCAGCTCATGCAGTCATACACAAAGCAAATGTCACAGGAAGACTGCAGGGATTGGGCGAAGCTCGTGATGCTGATGCAAGGACATATGATGAACTGAGTGAGACGTAAGATATGCAATCTAATCTCTTCATACAATATCAAAGCATCTTTCGTTATCTTGGCAAAGAATCCCAAGGACTCTTTATCTCAGTGGTACTGTCTGATAAAAGGAGAGGTCAAACTGGGTTGGAAAAATACAGGGAAAACAAACTGTCTAAGGCTCAACACTAACACTGGACTACTGTGAACAGAGAACTCAATGTCTTACATTGAGTGAACATAGTTTAATACACAGTACTTGTTGAGCTCCTATGGCTGAGCTGACCGAACGTTGGAGCTGTCTTCACCCAGAATCTGAATGAAGAGGATTCTCCAATCCATTTAACACCATCTTGTCTGGCTTCAAAATTAGGGGAACCACCTCAACCCAACTCTAATCTCTTGACTCCCCTCACCCACTGTGAGCAAATGCACCCTCAGTGGGGTACATGAAACCTGACATCTCCATTTACTACTTCAATTCCCCTGGAAAGTGGTGGATTCCAACACCTCGGGTCAGGCACTTCACATGAGCCGCGGCGCTATGACTGTGGAAGACCGTAGAGTGGTCACCACGACCGCTGAATCATCCGTCATTATGGCATCTGTGGGGACTGCCTTGGTCGTGCCCAATTTAATACACCACACAAAAGCAAACTGGCATTTTTTCAGGTAAGTGCCTCCTCTTAGAGAAGAGCAATGGGAATGGGAGGATTGGAATAACTGACTCAAGTACACGACAGTAAAATGGATCAGTGTCTGTGGAGAAAAGGAAAGGTATGATCGACAGATCTCATGTCCAGAAAAGGAAAGATATTAGATTTTTCAAATTGTTGGAAAATGGTGGTTTGAAAACAGAACAGTCCTTCTCTGTTGTCGTGATAGACCACTCCTGACAAGCTAGCTCTGACAACACTGGCTAGCTGCAGTAGTATTAATGTTCAATTGATGCAATTTAACTTCTTAGGCAGCCGCTGATGCTTTCAGTTGCCAGGCAACCCCAAGGTGGCTGACTGCAGCTTAAAGAGACAGGAATCTTTAAAACCAGAACCGGGGAACATACCTTTCTAACTAAGTCTTACACTCAGATTCTCCCTTTGTGCTTAAATGTCCACCTCATTCATCTCAGCTTCTGATGTGTTTCAAGTAAAGCCTAATGACACATTGCTTGGCTGCATTGTATAACAATGTGCTATGTATATAGAAAATGGGAAATATAGGTCATGCAAGAATGGAATTCACACCAATTCTAACATTTCTGGACCCTGCCTGAATTATTTAGTACCAATAAGTACCCAAAATAAATGCAACACATTTGCTAATCAGTTGTAAGAGAGACAAATAGTTTTTGGGTGTATATCTAGGTGAAGTAAGTACAGTAGATCAGTCTGACACAAAATCTAAGCTTCTGATCTCACCAGACTGGAGCAGTACACTGTGACATTTAAGTCTCCCAAATTGACCAATAGATCTTAACCTGTCTGGGCAGACCAAGACTATACAGAAACAGAAGGTAACCATCTAAAAGGTTGTCTGGGTGTAAGAAATTGAACTACGGAATCTTTGATGTGTCACACTTACAATAGGACTACATGCATATTATTGGTCACTGATTTTCCGCACTGCACAGAAAAAAATCCTATATTAAAACAGTTGTTTTAATACAATCTTTACTGAGAGGAAACATGAATAAATCATCTGTTTGAACAAAAACTAAATTAGGAGGGATATTCAAAGATGACCGAGCAACCAATCCTGCTTCAACGGCCCAGTACCCTACAAGCATGACTTCCCCTCCGCCTTCTCCTCCTCTCCCCAACGTCTGTGTTCAGAAGTGGTGATGACACAGATATCGGCTGCAGACATCCCGTGGCTCTATTTTGAGCTCAGCAGACGTAATTTTTCCATTATTTATAGATTCAAAGATGGAAGATATTTTGTAAAGGGAGGGCAGAGAAACAGTAAAGTATAGGAAACACACAGGGATCCACATTGGGTCTAAAGGTATTGAACTGGCGTTGATGAGCTTCAATGTTAAGGTATCGGGGAAGATTCAAAAAGGGACTGTTAAATTCAGCTCTTATACCTGTCTGAGGTGATTACATTCAGTAATCCACCTATAGTAAATACTATTGTTTATAAAAGTAGTATGTATATACGACAAATTAGATCATTGTTTAACTTTAGGCTACAACACAAGACAATGTATTGGGTTTATTTCCTTTTTTGTCAACGGCAACTTCTGAAACAATTAAAGCTGTAAATATGTCATTTAAAATGCCAAAAATGTTTTCAACTGGTTTAGACTTGCCAATTTATCCAATCAATAAGGATGATTACCATTTAAAATACATTGAAAAGTCACCCTTCATGTCTATTTAAATACCTGTATCCCCACCATAAGCTTCATACTAATATAAAGACATGCCTAACATTTCTGGACAGATAAGGTTAGGATTTAATCTGGTTCTCCCCAAAGCCTATACACAATTGAGCTTTAAAATGTTTCTGCAATATTGTCCCTTCACCCAGGGTATAAATGAGAATGGGACGATGTTGACAATGTGTACTATGACAAGTTGTCTATGTTTTATCACCTGTGGTTCAGAATTACGTTGAAATTGGTGAAGCTCTTAGAAAAGTTAAGACATGATGAAGTAAAGGCTAAATGACAATAGCCTCACCCATCAATGGTCTACGAAGATTGTGTTTTAGGCCTACAATGTAGGCAACACCTGGTTGTCTTTTCCTGTATTCTTAACAAATGCACCTGAAATAATCTAATGGATAGGCTGCAATCCAAAAATGCGTTTCGTTTGGCTAAGTGTTGTTTACTATTTATCTGGACCAACTCAAGGAACAAACATGGATGAATCTATTGGAATAGTAAATAAAGACATACATTAAAATAGCATCTCAATACAATTGAGCAAAAACGTTAAAACTAGAAAAACAGTGGATAGCAATTAACTAGCCTATAACATATGCAAATAAGATTTAGCCTTCAGACCATCGTAGAACAGTGCAGTAAACCCTATGTGCAGCGATATTGTGCCTCGGATACCTGTGGTTCTGCGCGCAAGCGTACAGGCAATTATATCAATTTAGCGTTTAACAAGAAAATGCAGTCAAGAAAAAGGGTGACTTACACCTTTCATTGAAATCCCTGTATTCAGAGCTTGTAATAGACTATGTTTAACAGGGATATGAAGCACACTCACCTCTCGTTTCACATTCCATAATAATTTCTCTTTAAATTCTTCATCTGTGGTCGAACCCATGGCTCCCCGTTTAGTTTGACAGAGTTAAAGTGACTGTCCGCGATAACGTATTAGTGCTTTCCGCCCTTTAAATCTTCTATTTACTTTCACCTCTCTTCTTTCTTCTCACAGCAATGTGCTCCCTGACAGCTGGACGTTGACGCATCTGTGTGCCGCCGCGGTGCATTGGGAGCCATCTTCAGTTCCCTCCGAATGACGCCAGCGGGGTAGGACCCGCCTCTTTCCCATTGTTGATCAATGGGGTAAATCACTTCACGCACCTCACGCTCCGAAGGCAGCTCCCGGCACCATTGACAGGGAGTTATTTTTAGCAATCCTCCCTCTGTGTGAGGCTCGAGTTATTGAGGTGTTCTGAGCATTTAGGTAGACTTGATGTATTTGTACTACTAGACAGTCCTACTCACAACCAGAACCAGATGTAAAGAGATGTGTCTACTCTATGGCTCTGCCTGCAACCATACACAATATCTTACACATGGACACTATCACACCCTACACCATCGCCTGTTATGGATAGATGTACACAGACAAAATATGTGCCCCTACTTATACAACTGTAACTGGGTTTTTACAACACACACTTGCATCACTTATGCCTATATAATAGCCTACATCCTATTGTGCAATATTACTTATCCGATATCTAAACATTATTTTGTTATTTTACTGACTGTACAAACATCTTGTGACCATGACCAAACACTCGGATGTTTGTTTTCTACAGGATAACTAATTACACTGTTCCCAGATATAGAAATGATGTAATGTTTGGATGCAGTAAAAATAAGTCCGTGTCGTCACACCATCATGATACGGTATACCGAATAACCTGCAACATTTGGAACATATTCGAGGTTTCTTGCTTCTGCCCCCGTGTGGTCGAAAATCGCATGTTGTTCTTCCGGAAAGTATCAATTTACGATAGTATGTTAATATATTTACTGTTTCTTCCTGACAAAATAAATGTACCCAATGTGTCTTGTCCCTTATATTATGAAAATGTCATTCCATTGCAAATGAAAAACAACCTTATATAGGCCTATTGAATTTCAAAATCTGCAATAGGCCTACATGTAAAAGGACGCATTTAAGTGATTATAATCTTACTCATAGCTGTCAATACCACACCAACTCGCCTACTGACATTGATTAACAACGACTTCAGTATTACATTTGCTGTATGTTGTATAATGTGTCTGTAGCCATGATTTCCTTACGGGCCAGCAGCTCGCATTTACCAGTGCCATTGAAAACATCTATTTTTGACCATCATTTGACTCAAATGACCACAACAATCTTTTCTTTACCCATCACAAAAAAGCTTTATTTCAGTACATAGCTATTGCACCTGTTAAAGCACTGTAGGTCTACGTCACCTTGTTTGTGCATCGGCTGAGTTAGGGTTGTGGTGGTAGTTATTTAATTTGATTATGCTTTCTTTTGAGGATTTTCACAAACTATTTCAGCACATGAAACGTGCTGAATTATTTAAATTTTAATGATAAATGTGTATATCCTTTTCAGCGGGTATTGCTGCCTGCAGTCATAAAGTAAGTGTTCACTAAATGCATTTGAGGTCTGTTTCATATAATTGGTTTCTGTTGTCCATATAAATAGAATCCAATGTAGCTCATGTTGACAGCGTCACAATTTATCCAGTACAGAATAATATGTAAGGTTCATTTTAATGAAATGTGTTAGGACAAAAAGAAAGAAAAACACAGACGTGGTAAAAGTAACTCATCATTTCCTAAGAACGGTTCAAATATTATTGCAGATAAATACAGAAAAGAGTGTTGAAAGGATTCAATGTGAATAGTCAAGTCACACACCAGGCAAATGCAAGAGAGCCACCATTTTGTGCCAGAGGTCACTATAGTGCTTTGGTAGGTGCAGTGACGAGAGAATGTCTAAGTTGTCCCCCGTTGTTGATGAGGTGTTAGTGTCCCAGCAGCCTATCGTCGTAGGTGCTGTACCTCTTGACATGGGTGCGCCGTACCCGCTCTCTAACCTCTGCCCCGGGCCCTGGCCCTTCATCCTCCTCACTGTGAGAACCACAGTGTGCGTGGTGGCGACGTGTGGCCTCCAGCAGTGTGTTGTCTGGAACAGGGAGTGTCTCGTGCAGCAGAGCGTTCAGGGTCTCCTCGTAGACGCGTGCCTCTGGGGAACTCTACCTGATGTTGCCAGTGTGTGAATGTAAAGTCAAAGTTAAAGTAGGCCTACCTACATAGCTTCAAAGCTTGCATGCTAAAAAGCTTGTTTAGTTTTGTTCATGTGTTTTGGATTTCTGTAGGGCACCAAATATGTTACGACTAGCATTGACAGTAGCAAGTGATACCTGGAGATGGGAACATTGTACAATTTGATTGGTTTGTTTAATGTTGTGTTGAGCTCACCTTGGTCTGCTTCTTCTCTGTGGCGTAGACAATGGAGGTGCAGCACACCTCGGACAACTTGCGGCCCTGTCCGTAGAATGACCAGCAGCAGATCTCGTCACCAATCACATCTTTGATGAAGAGCACGCGCCCATTGTGGCTCAGTGACAGCCGGTCGAACAGCTCGATGTTTTTAAGCAGGTTATCATCTGAGTTACTGCAGGAAATAGGTGAGTCAAGCATTTAATTTGAATCACTCAGTGGGCTGTAATGAGAGCTTGCAAATATCCCAACGTATATGGTTTGGTCACTTACTAAATTAGTCATTTTGAATTAAAATGATGTAACTGTCAGTAAAGGCCACTGTTCATGGAATGGGTGCCTTGAGCCTGCAGGAAATACGTATACGTGCTTACCTAGTGTATGAATATTTGTTGTTGCTTCTGTTGTACACAAGTTTCACCACAGGCTGGAAAAGGAGAGTGTTTCTTAATAAATTATTTTCAATTTTTAATACTTAACAATGAAGAAATGTTCTTAGTGAAGTCCTTCCCAATACACCATTACACCGATGGCTTCAGAGAAAATACCAAGTCTAAATGCGCTCACCTTTGCACAAGCCTGGATGAGCCTTTCTTCCTCCATGACAGAGGTGACCACAGGGATGACACACAACGCTTGCTCCTTATCGTCCTGTCATTCAAAGAGCAAGCTGGAGTTAAACCACAGAGAGATCAGTAACGGAAGAGTTGACAGTTACTGGTATTAGCTAAGACACAAATATTGGAGGCTTGAGTCATATAATTGGTAGTCTCCATGGAAACAACAAATATCCTCACAGAAAATGTTAGTGGTAGTTCACATTGAGTGCCAGTGGGGATTCCCAGGAATATCTGTCACTTAGACACATGCCCACTGCCACAGATGGCAAATAAGAGCTATTGTTTTCCATCAGCCACAAACACACACACACACACACACCAGTCCAAAGCAAATAACGTTTGGACATCTGGGGAGCCTAGAGCTTTACAAAGAGTAATGTTTCATCCCAACTTCGAAGACAAAGAAACTTGACCTGGACAAAGAAGTAGCGAGGACAGCTAATGACTGGCAATGGCTGGATTGCTGTCATGCATGCCTGCAATGTTGGTTTTTTAGACAATGACCTGCAAGTTGTTCTGGCACAGCTCCACCAGCCCCTGAAGGAGGTAATACTTGGCCTCTGCCAGTAGCTCCAAGACCGCCTGCTTGCCCTTTACCAAGGTGACCGTGCCCTCTCGTAAGTAAGAGAGAATGGTGCCAAAGTGTTTCCCACAGCGGTCTATTAGGATCCAGCCTGTACAGGTAGAGATAGAAAGCATGTAAAGAAAGCACATACAACATTAGAGGCATCCATTAAAGTCAATTATAAACCACAGTTGAATGATTTACTATGCTTTGGATGATTATTATTCTATCTTGGCGAACATAATGAGCCTTTGTGTGTCATACACATTTCTAATAATTAGCTAGACTTAACCAAGGCAAATGTTCTTTCCACATACTGTTTGCACTTAATGTTTTGCCTTTGTAGACTTGGGAAGAAAGACTAATGTTTTTATGCATCCTGCTGTGTCTGCTATTGACCATGCGTTTAAACCATTCTCACCTTCCCTGTCGGTGAACACCTCTTTCTTGCCACTGAACATGGCCTTCAGCATAGAGTCTTGTTTCGTCAGCACCTGCAGTGTGGTGTAAAACAGGGTCCCTCCAACGTTCAGCCGAACATACTTGTTACCCAGACCCACCGCACCTCTGTTACTGAAAGCCTTGATCTTGGGACATGCCAAAAGCGAGGGTGGTGGGTGGGAGCCAGCCTTGGTGTGAAGTTGTTGAAGGCAGCTGTCCCCAGACATGTCCCTCTGAAGGTAAATGACCACCCTGCAGACGGAGGGCCGGATGTCCCCCGCCGTGGTGACAGCTACTGGGGATGCCGCCACAACCTCTTACTGGTCGTCCAGCTCATACCTGCCAAATTATCCATGCGACAATCACTAGTCAATCAATAGTTTATAAACAGCTCGCGTTATCCAGCTAGATTCATGCCATATACTGACCAGCTAACGCTAGATAGCTACTGTACTCAACTCAAAGAGATTTCACACTAGGTATCTGGCACATCGTAGTATTAGTCCAACACTCGATGCTAACATATATCATATATAATGTTGATAATGTGGGTAGCTGAGCTTGCCATCACCAGCTAGCTTTCTGCAACACCCTGGTGGCTAACTCGTTAAGACTACTTACCAACAACGTCCTTATATCAAATGTTCACTTCTACTCGTTTAATTTAAGTGTGTTTCTTCTTCTTTGCTGATGTTATGGCAGATTGCTACCAACGTTTAGGAGGTACAATTGTGCTACAGTAGCTATTGCTAGCGACACTACTAGCTAGTGCTATTAGCCTACTAATAGAACGTTACAAACAGTAGTAGTACAGTGAGACTAATGATTTGCTAGCTGTTCTTACATCAAATAACCTTTGACATACACAAAAGTAAGCTAATATTTCAGTAGATAGACTTGTTAGCTATAATACAATTACTCCACGTCTGTCGATAGTTAGCAACTAAAAAGTTTGGACAGAGTTGCTAGCTAGCTGGCTACTACATAGATATATAGAACACATATCTATGGGCTACTAGGTCAAAGAGAGTGGAGGAGGGCCCCGTTACTACAAGTCCCACAAAGCATTGCAAATCTGCACGATTGTAGTTAATGTCATGTCAACCAAACAACTGTTTTATATTTAAGATATTTGTCAAACGGGGCACATTCATAATTAATTCAATTTCTGTAATTTTAGTCAATTTAAGTAATTTCGTTTTTGTAAAATATATTTTCCGGAAGTAAACGAAACATTTACCGGAAGTCTCTATGAACAAAGCTGTTACCAGAGAATGTAGGCTCTGCTGTTACCCTGGCAGCAGGTAGCGTTAGTGTGCAAGAGTTTACTGGCTATGCCACATAACATTCGCAACCCTGTTGTCATTTTGACGTAAAAGAGGTGTGTATATTAAAATATGTGTCAAGTTTTTTGTAGATTAGTGCCTGTCTTACTGTGCACGCTTCATAACGTATAAACCATGTCGCGTATTATTGAGTATGTCTGACGACGTGGCTAGTTTATCTCGACTACTGTAGCTAGTTAGAGCTAGCTACAGTACGGTACTCAATAGCGGAAACTAAACGCAAATCTGCAAACTAGTACTCGTGTTAATAGCGACCAACAAGCGTAGCTATGCCTGTATATAGATAGTCTAAATACATAAAGGATATTCTGTTAATTAAGTGTGTGTACTGTACACTAATGTCTTTTTTTAAGTATGTGTTTGACTGCGCCTTTTTAACACTTATATGTAGCGACTCATTTATTTGATAAATGTACCATTGGCCTTGCCCCTAGCTATATTTGTTAATCAAGGCTCGGGAGATTAGGTGAGAGCAGACAGAACGAAGGACCAGAAACCATTATAGAGGATTGCTAAACTTAAAGCATCATTTTCATTGTTTTCTTAAAAACAACCTTCTGTCTTTCTTCAGCTGCATCCATAACCACCCCCCTGGATAGGCCTGGTGGCCATGGCGAAGGATCCGTTGGCAGAAGCTGGTCTTCATTTCGACGAACTTAATAAACTGAGGGTCCTTGAGCCGGAGGTGGCCCAAGAGACCACTGAGCTCAAGGAGGAGTGCAAAGAGTTTGTCGACAGTATGAACCATCAGTTACTCATATTTACTCTGAAGGATCATACATTTTCTTTGATGTCTAGTGTGTTTCTAGGAAATAGGATTGTAGACAAAACTTAGCCTTATCATGCTTGTTAAAGAACGTGTGAATCAACGCACCTGTTATGTTTTACAAATTCATGTTCATTCTTTTCAGAAATCGGCCAGTTTCAGAAGATAGTGGGAGGCCTTATTGAACTGGTAGATGAACTGGCAAAAGAGGCAGAAACTGAAAAAATGAAAGTAAGTGTTAAGACTTTGACCTTTAAACTGCTAAGTGAGCCCTTATCGGAGTGAACATGTTGTACAATTTCTCCATACACAGGCCATTGGAGCCAGGAACCTGTTAAAATCAGTGGCAAAGCAGAGGGAAGCCCAGCAACAGCAACTGCATGCCCTTATAGCAGAGAAGAAGATGCAACTTGAGAGGTACAAGTGGGGTCTCTTTTCAAACATTGAGGCAATTTACATTTATTTGTTGTGGTCCAAGAGACCTGATTAGATATGTTTCTAATTTATTTCAGGTACCGAATTGAGTATGAAGCGCTTTCCAAAGTTGAAGCGGAACAGACAGAGTTCATCGACCAGTTTATTCTGCAGAAATGACGCTTTAAGGAAGGCCTATAATCTGTGTATGTTTGCATTTCTGACCGTGTTTCCAGGTTGCCTGTCCAATGTTTTCTTTGAGTTTAATCTGCTCAAATGAAGATAATGACTTATCTGTCCTCAAAGCAATTACAATGGCTCCACTAAAACCACAAAAGTTTACCCAGACACTTAATAGCATAGATAATAATAAATGATATCCTCAAGCTAATTCCATTTCACACAGGTACACGGTGACAACCTACCACCTCATTTTGGTGATGACAAGTAATGGGGAAAAATATTTATATACAAAGCAATTTATTTATACTATTTATACTGAATAATTACTCTGTATAGCTAGTTTTATTACCTTTTCTACCAATGGAAAAAGTACAGTATTTGCATGATACTGTTAATAATTTCAAGATTACTTTAAATGTCAAATATTGTCATAACATGCTTGTCCTTTTACATTCGCAGATGTGTGTTCGATTAATGTTTTATTCCATTTTGGTAAAATGTCTGTGGGACCACATTAAAACCTGTCCCTTTTCAAGTGGCTTGATTGTTTTGGAGGTCAATAATTAACCATAAACATGTATTTTTATCATCTTTTGTTCTGTTGACAGTACATTTGTTCAGCTATCATACCACCAAATGCTTTAATTATAACGTACATTTTTCTCATGTTATAGATTGTAACAAGGTTAGAAGACAAACTTTGTCAAAGATGAAGTATACTTGAATAAAAAGGATTTGCACATATCCCTTTGTTTTGACGTAATTTTCATTTCTACAAGTGATATTGAACATTTATTGATGTCTGTAAATGATACATACTAGTAAATACATTATAGCCTATCAAACCAAATGTTTACACATTTTATAAATTATAAACATGGTATGCCTGCCATGAATTAAGAAGATGGTTTGAATAAGATATTGGCAAGTGTTCAATTTTGGATACATGCTGCAGCCAAGTCAAACTAATTAGGTGATGCATTGTGGTCCTACATGTTTCATCAAGAGATGTCAAATACATGTAGCAGTATAGCTGTTCACTTGCTCTTTACCTCACATGGTTCTAAATAAACAAAATGTGTGTCCTGGTTCTGCTTGAGGACCAACTGGAGCCGCTAACCCCGCTAACCCTATTCTAATCCCTCACACATGCTAAATGTTAATTCTGGACTGGCATCCTTTTGAACCGGAAACTTGCACTCAGTCCTGTCCATGGTATGTGTTGGTGTAGCGTAAGAGCTTTCTGTCATTTACAGGTCAAAGCTATACGTTACAAATATCCCAACATGATGACTCAACTGTATACATATATATATTTTGTAAAACAAAATCATTTTTTTGAAAAGTCATTACTTTTTTGTTGTATTAGTTACACAATATTTAGTTACACAACATTTAAATTCAATTGACTGTTTACCAAACTATGTTAATTACAGTAGTATGATAATAAATAAAAACATGTATAACATGAAGGTAATGTCATATACATAATATTTTATTCAAGGAAATTACTTTTATTTTAGACTAAAGTGGTCCAGCACTGAGATGCTGGATAACAATGGCTGCTTTCTCTGTGCCCTATACATTCAAAAAATGTCTTCCTAGTTTTACAAAAGGCAGATGTTCAGCAAAGTCCTGGTAGTCAGGCCTAACAACCTTCTGACTGGCCCGTTTTGGAGCACTGTTTTACTGTAGAGCCCAAGTTGTCAGCCAGACGGAAAGGATTTAGGTGGCAGTACTGAGAGAGAAAAATAAAACATGTTTATGCCAAATGCTACACTTTATGAGTTTAACCCTATTAACCTTGTTGTCACTCATTTATTTATTTGCTTTCACTTCAGAGTGAAAAGAACCCTTTTAGCTTAGTTTGGACTTAATTTATACCTAGAAAGTGTAGAAGTAGTGCATAGAATTGACAGGTGTTTTTTTAGACTGGATTTAGCACATGGAAGACGTTTGCAGTTACCTGAGGTGTTGAATTGTGGCTTCCATCAGGACAATCCAACACCTGGATACTGAAGTCAGGGGAAAAACGAGAGCACTGAAGAACCAAAGCCATCTCTGCATCAACCTGGATTGCCTCGTCTTTCTGCACCGCAAAGTAACAGATATAAATTTGAGTATTTAGACTTCAAAGTGAAAAGATTCTTCCTATCAATTGAATCACACTACCATGTTCTCTTTATGCATATAGTTTTAGGCTGAAGAGTAAGGTATGGAAACTTGAAGCAAAAGCAAATGTCATCCCTTGTGTAGTAGGAGACGCGTAAATTGTGAATATACCTTAAAACAGTGTGAGGAATCAAAGTCAAGTTGGTTAGGGTAGTCTGGCACAGTCCCTTTATAGGTCACCATTGCATTGGCCTTACTGGTGTTTTGGGGTAACTTGAAGAGTCGGTAAGTGCCAGATGCATAATTAATATCACCTGTACAACAAAATGTATAAGCCAAGCTTGCTTTGATGATTATGTTCATGCTATAATAATATAATATTTAATACGAAAATGCTTAAGTGATAATACCTGCTTTTTTCTTAAGTTCACAATTGTGGACCATGATGTGACTAGCTGAGACCAGATATGGAGTGCTGAAGCCCACCTCTTGCACCAATGAGATGAAGTCTTGCCAAAACAGAGAACCGCCCATTCCTTCTCCTGTTTAATTATAACATGTCAGGTGGTTTGTCATGTTGTATGTGCAATTACTTAAAATTTATTTTGATCCATGTCTCAAAAAAATAAGAATTAATTTTTATTTGAAAATGGAATGTGCCCTTTTACCCCATAGAACTGGATCTTTCTTCAAGGGGTCAGGTACAACTTTGCTGGCATACATGTCGCTGAAGTACATTTCTCCACCATCCTACAAGACATACAGAAAGAAAGGCAGACATAAAATTGTGTTTCCCTAGTTAGTTGTACAGTAGTACACAAACTGCAACATCAGAAAGCTTTTTGACAAAACAACTCTCCCCTTGAGGACATTGTAGGCTTCTTGGAGGACGGTTTTCTTGTCAGGGCACAAACAGATCACACAGTTGGACCTATATGAATGAGTAGAATAGAAATCAAGAGGATATCTAATTTAGTTTAGGCTACATTATATTGAGAAATCTGAGAATGTGTTTTAGGATAAATAAATAAAAAAATACACTATAATATCTATTGTGTTCTTCTGTATTCCTGCTTCACCAAGCTTCTCCATGTATCCCATCACAAATGAGGTATTAGGATTTGCATATCCAAACTTCTCCTGGTGGTGCTGGATATATTTCTGTGACGCCAGAATCTATAGAGAATAAAATCATCAAGGCAAAATATGCATACGAAAGATTATAATGATGGATGCATATTTGCGTAGGCAGTACCAGATTCTCAGTCATATCAATGCCTGTGACATGGCCACTTTCTCCAACCAGTTTACTGAGAGCATAGCAGTCTCTGCCAGAACCACTGCCGAGATCCAAGATTCTGCAGCCTTCCAGCTTCTCTGGAACTGGAAGACCACAGCCAAAAAACCTGAAAAAGTTTGGTGCATGAGCATTAATAGCCATCATCGGCTATAGTATCAAACCAAAGATGCCCATTCAAGTGGTCAGTTTCACCTTGACCCCTCAGGCTAAGCAGACTTGAATCTGACATTCACAGACATCGTTAAACTTATCTACCAACTTATCAGAAGCTGGTCTTCATTTCAATTGATTGATTGCAATACCTTTTAGTAACTTCTGGGTGAACAAGAGCAAGTGCATTTACCGCACTTTTGGGTAATGGTCGACAGGGTAAAGTGCAGGCAGCATTGGTTTGCAGATCACAAGATGACTCCAGCCGAGTGCCATAGTATTTCTGCCAGAAACAAAAAATCACTGGTATATAATGCGTCAAGCATTTATGTAGGACCAACAATAGTTATATGATTCTACCAACCTGAACATTTTCGTGCACTTCAGTATTCATGTTGTTACTTGTCACGTATTTATAACTTTGATAACCTATGTGTGTGTTGTGTGTGTACAACCACTGAGCTCAACTTTGAACTCTAAACGACTACCTCCGGTATTTACATCCGGGGTTTGAAAATTTAGCACGTATATGCTTTACGTTTGCAGATCTTTTGGCGTAAACCACCTTGTTTGTAGAGCGCCAGATTGTGGAAAAGGCGTAAACGGTACGTGATTGTGAATGGTCTGCGTGCAACGTGCGGTGTCGTTTAGACTGCGTGCTCTGGCCAAGACGAAGGCAAATCAACAGCTACAAACGTGAAAAGCGGTGAAACGTTCATTCAATTTTTCAAGAGAAATGCTGTTTTAATTGAGGGTGCACCAAGAGTATTTTCAACACAAAGCAGTTTCCTTGGAAGGGAAGGAGGTGGGTTTTTCGCAACTAACGTTAAACGATTGCTAGCATTCATTGTTTGTTGTGTAATTTTGCTGATCGGTTAGCTTGCTAGCTATGCTAGGCTAATAGCAGCAGTAGGAAGTATCTTCTTTTGCTGCTGGCTAGGTTAGTAGGTAGCCTAGCTAAACTCCGATTTTTTCGTTTTTGTAAAATGAACTTGTCCTAAAAATATTGTGCTAATATTGCTCATTGTATTCTGCACACTTCTGTAATCAGAAAGTTCTACTGGAATGTGATTTTTGTTCTCAAACTCGTACATTACGGGCCCAATTCTTGATGTGCGCGCGTGCCACATGAGTTAGCTAACTAGCTAGATAGCAGCACCACCTCCTGAAGGTAAAGCATTTTGGAGATCTAGCTAGGTGTTATGAAAGACGTATCAATACATCTTGCACGCTAGTGATTTTCATTGCTTTTACCCAACTAGTTGGTATGCTGTAGTCGGTATAGATGCACGTTTGTCTTCTCTGATCACGTATTCCTTTGTAACATTATAGATTTGAGGCGCCATGGCAGCTGCCTTCCCCTACAGAGGTGTTCCCGGAGGAATGCCACCAGGGATACCCCTTCCAGTTCAGGTCCCAGACTACATGTCAGAGGAAAAACTGCAAGAGAAAGGTGTGTTTAATAACTGGGAAAGAGTCATTTCTTGTTTTGATGTATTAGATTAGGTCTAACAACACGCTGTTACTTCTATTTCTTTAGCAAGAAAATGGCAGCAACTCCAGGCAAAGCGCTACTCTGAGAAGAGAAAGTTTGGGTTTGTGGATGCCCAGAAGGAGGACATGCCACCTGAACATGTCCGCAAAATCATCAGGGACCATGGTGACATGACCAATAGGAAGTTCCGCCACGATAAGAGGGTCTACCTTGGGTAGGATATTTAGTTGTATCTTCAAGTTCATATTTGCACACATTCAGACTAGCAAGACCATATGGCATTGTCAAAACTCCACTTACCCTTTTGATATGATTTCAGAGCCCTGAAGTACATGCCCCATGCTGTTCTGAAGCTGCTTGAGAACATGCCCATGCCCTGGGAGCAGATCAGAGACGTGCCTGTGCTCTACCACATCACAGGAGCCATTTCCTTCGTCAATGAAATCCCATGGGTCATAGAGCCAGTCTACATTGCCCAGTGGGGGTAAGTCATGGTCATTCAGCTGTTGCTGACTCACTTGTTTTACACATTCCTATTTTGATTGTAAAAAAAAAGGAGAAGAAAATTCACAAAGATTGTCCATTAAAATGATTTCCTGTCAACTCAACTTTTTCTGTATACATTTTTCCCCATTTGATGACAGTGCCATGTGGATCATGATGCGTCGCGAGAAGAGAGACCGTCGGCACTTCAAGCGCATGCGCTTCCCGCCCTTCGATGATGAGGAGCCTCCTCTGGATTACGCTGACAACATCCTGGATGTGGAGCCCCTGGAGGCCATCCAGATGGAGCTGGATGCTGACGAGGACTCCCCGGTGGCAGAGTGGCTGTATGAGCACCAGCCGCTCAAGGACAGCACCAAGTGAGTGAGGCTAGGAACGAGACCTTTCATTGCACATGGCTGGGTATAATATGTGTGCATAACGAGTGCATGTCCTTGATGTAAATCCTAAAATCGCTAAACTTCATTCTTCCCCTCCTCTAGGTATGTGAATGGCACCACATACCGGCGCTGGCAGTTCACCCTACCCATGATGTCAACTCTGTATCGTCTAGCTAACCAGCTACTGACAGACCTGGTTGACTGCAACTACTTCTACCTGTTTGACCTCAAGGCCTTCTTCACTTCTAAGGCCCTGAACATGGCCATCCCCGGAGGACCCAAGTTTGAACCCCTTGTCAGGGATATCAATCTCCAGTGAGAACTCAAATCATTATTTAAATTACATAATTGAACCTAAAACTATTGCAAGTACCTCTATATTTGTACTAAATATGGAGAAGCTTGATATAATTGTCCCATAGCTAACCCTTTGCCTCTACCTTGACTCAGGGATGAGGACTGGAACGAGTTCAATGATATCAACAAGATCATTATCCGGCAGCCAATCAGGACAGAGTACAAGATCGCTTTCCCCTACCTGTACAACAACCTGCCGCACCATGTTCATCTCACCTGGTGAGCAGAAGGAGACCCAAGCAATATTCATGTTCAAAGCTATAATGTAATTTCCTGTTTTGGTGTATTCTTCATGACTAATCTTGCTGCTCTGCAGGTACCATACCCCAAATGTGGTGTTCATTAAGACGGAGGATCCAGACTTGCCAGCATTCTACTTTGATCCCTTGATCAACCCCATCTCCCACAGACACTCTGTCAAAGTAAGCTTGTTGTATAAGCAGCCTCCTCTCCTTGATGCAACATGTTTATTTTCATGTATGATTTCCTAAATGGACCTCCTACAAAGGCGCACTTGCATTGGTTTGCTTGCTCGTGCGTAAGAAATGGAGTAAGATCAACATGAATGATGATTTTTATTACCAGCTGCATCTGCATTTGGTTTCTCATCATTCAGACACATTGTGAAGAAAACGAATTGAGTTTGCTTCCCAGTGTTCTAAAGTTCGGGTGTACTCCTCATAACCAACCTCTCAATTCTCAGAGCCAAGAGCCTCTGCCCGAAGATGACGAGGAGTTTGAGCTGCCTGAGTACGTGGAGCCCCTGCTGAAGGAAACGCCCCTCTACACAGACAACACAGCCAATGGGATTGCACTCCTCTGGGCGCCTCGCCCCTTCAACTTGCGCTCTGGGAGGACCAGGCGCGCCATTGACATCCCTCTCATCAAGAACTGGTAGGCAGACATTTTGGACATTGGTTTGACATGAATGCTGTAATTAAATCAGTGTTCTAGTAGATGCAGGCTTTGTCACATACTGGGTGTCTGTATCTTGTTTTTTTGATTTTGCGGATGTAATCGAAGATGCCAGATATTAATAATCCTAACTAAAGAGTGTGCACTTCCTGTCATAGGTATCGTGAACACTGCCCCGCCGGCCAGCCAGTGAAGGTGCGTGTGTCCTACCAGAAGTTGCTGAAGTACTACGTGCTCAACGCTCTCAAGCACAGACCACCCAAGGCCCAGAAGAAGAGGTGAGCATCGATACAGCTGTTATAAATTATGGATGTTGAAATATCAGGATTGTAGAGTGAATGGACCTCCTACAAAGGCGCACTTGCATTGGTTTGCTTGCTCGTGCGTAAGAAATGGAGTAAAATCAACATGAATGATGATTTGTATTACCGGCTGCATCTGCATTTGGTTTCTCATCATTCAGACACATTGTGAAGAAAACACATTTCGAGTTTGCTTCCCAGACATCTGAAAATAATAATAATCCCCCCCACGATTTCCAGGTACCTCTTCCGCTCGTTCAAGGCCACCAAGTTCTTCCAGTCAACCAAGCTGGATTGGGTGGAGGTGGGCCTGCAGGTCTGCAGACAGGGCTACAACATGCTCAACCTGCTCATCCACCGTAAGAACCTCAACTACCTGCATCTGGACTACAACTTCAACCTGAAGCCCGTCAAGACGCTCACCACCAAGGTACGGGGCGATCAAAGTGGTTTTCTTTTCAAGCCCTTATTTGTAGCCTGCAGTCAGTGCTCTCTGTGTTGTTGTTGTCATTTGTGTGTTTGGATTACGAGCCTGGTATAATGTAGGCCTGTGTGGTTTCTTTCTCTCCTTCAGGAGCGTAAGAAGTCCAGATTCGGAAATGCCTTCCATCTGTGCAGAGAGGTGCTGCGTCTCAGCAAGCTAGTGGTGGACAGCCACGTGCAGTACAGACTGGGCAACGTTGACGCCTTCCAGGTGAGGGGCACTTATTTACATACTGAACTGTACTGTTTTTACAAAGAAACCTTCACTGTGGTATTGAGGAAGCAAATGGCTAAGTTACACTGCATCCCTGTGTTGTAGCTTTCCGATGGGATACAGTACATCTTTGCCCACGTGGGCCAACTGACAGGCATGTACCGCTATAAGTACAAGCTGATGAGACAGATCCGCATGTGCAAGGATCTCAAGCATCTCATCTACTACCGCTTCAACACTGTGAGTACACGCACACACTTCATTTGTGTTCATGTAAAAAAATCTAGTGTATTCACAAGACATTGTAGCCATGGTACACAAGTACGACTTGTGTGAAACTAGATGTATTTTTATCCTAACCTCCACCATAATCATGGCAATTACTACGCCCACCCTCATGTTAGTTGTCATTGTATGTTCCCAGGGTCCTGTGGGCAAGGGTCCAGGCTGTGGCTTCTGGGCACCGGGCTGGAGGGTGTGGCTCTTCTTCATGAGGGGCATCACCCCTTTGCTGGAAAGATGGTTGGGCAACCTGCTGGCCAGGCAGTTTGAAGGTATGACCCCTTTTTTCACCAGACTTGAGTAAGATACTTGAGAATAGGAACTTTAATCTGTAACAGAATTTATTTTGAACTCATAAGCATTAATATGATCCGTCAATTGAACCCCCATATTCCTGCCTGTAAACAGGCCGTCACTCGAAGGGTGTGGCCAAGACTGTGACTAAGCAGCGAGTGGAGTCCCACTTCGACCTGGAGCTCCGTGCTGCCGTCATGCACGACATCCTGGATATGATGCCTGAGGGCATCAAGCAGAACAAGGCCAGGACCATCCTGCAGCACCTCAGTGAGTCCTGGAGGTGCTGGAAGGCCAACATTCCCTGGAAGGTAAGATTTTAAATAGTCAGCCTATTGTTCCAAACGTTTTGTAAACAGTGAATATTTTTCTCTGGCCATTGAGTATAAACTGATCAGAAACACAGACCCTGTTTTTGACCATTCTCCCACTCTGCTCTAGGTGCCAGGCCTGCCCACCCCCATCGAGAACATGATCCTGCGCTACGTGAAGGCCAAAGCGGATTGGTGGACCAACACAGCCCACTACAACCGTGAGCGAATCAGGCGCGGCGCCACGGTGGACAAGACGGTGTGCAAGAAGAACCTGGGCAGGCTGACCCGTCTGTACCTGAAGGCGGAGCAAGAGCGACAGCACAACTACCTGAAGGTACAAACGCATGTCCTTGTACACATGCAGGAGCCGTAGGTGGGTTTTTCCGGGTTTTAAACGGGCCAATGTCTCCCTCCAGGATGGGCCATACATCACAGCTGAGGAGGCTGTGGCCATCTACACCACCACGGTGCATTGGCTGGAGAGCAGACGCTTCTCCCCCATTCCTTTCCCGCCACTCTCCTACAAACACGACACAAAGCTGCTCATCTTAGCCCTGGAGAGGCTCAAAGAGGCTTACAGGTAATACCATCTATTGTGTTAATTAGTCTTTTATCAAACGAGAAATATACCCTCTCAAAATGGGCTCTAATGGGAGTTTGTGTTTGTATTTGTCAGTGTGAAGTCCAGGCTGAACCAGTCCCAGCGAGAGGAGCTGGGCCTGATCGAGCAGGCTTATGACAACCCCCACGAGGCCCTTTCCAGGATCAAGCGTCACCTGCTCACTCAGAGAGCCTTCAAAGAGGTTGGTGCCCTTTCTCTGTGTTATTGTGTTCAGGGGTATGCCACAGTTTACCTTCTATTGAGTTTTAGTTCAACTAAAAGGTGAGAGGGGAGAGAGAAAAATCTCCTGTTTTGATCACAGCAATCACCCATGTCACTCCCACCTGTCTCAGCCAGTCCCTGCTGTGCTCTTTTCCCTGTGCTCTAGGTTGGTATTGAGTTCATGGATCTGTACAGCCACCTTGTGCCCGTGTACGATGTGGAGCCCCTGGAGAAGATCACAGACGCCTACCTGGACCAGTACCTGTGGTATGAAGCTGACAAGCGCCGCCTCTTCCCGCCTTGGATCAAACCAGCAGACACGGAGCCCCCACCACTGCTGGTTTACAAGTGGTGCCAAGGTAAGGACTGGGAGGGAACATCTTTATGGTGACTATGCATATGTGAGCTTTGGTTTCAGTTGTATTTATTTGGTTGTCATTAATCAACACACTGCAACCACAATTCAGCTGCCCCTCAAAACGGGTTGTGATGGGTGCAGAAGGCAGAGGACTGCTTGGAACTTCAGTTAAATGCATTCGACTTGTGTTTTTGTCTCCAGGTGTCAACAACCTGCAGGACGTGTGGGAGACCACAGAGGGCGAGTGTAACGTGATGCTGGAGTCGCGCTACGAGAAGATGTATGAGAAGATCGATCTGACGCTGCTCAACAGACTGCTGCGTCTCATCGTGGACCACAACATCGCTGATTACATGACCGCCAAGAACAACGTTGTCATCAACTACAAGGTGAGTAGAAGCAGGAAGAGGGAGTGGGAGTCAGATGGCTGAGCTTATTTGTCTTTAAAAAATACTAGTTTTATTCTTACTTTTATAAAGATAAATTGCCTATCAGACAAGATATAACACAATTACCCTCACCATTTGTTTGAAGTAGAACCATATTCCTCCTTTCCCCCCAGGACATGAACCACACCAACTCGTACGGCATCATCCGTGGGCTGCAGTTTGCCTCCTTCATAGTGCAGTACTACGGCCTGGTCATGGACCTCCTTGTGCTTGGCCTGCACCGTGCTAGCGAGATGGCCGGCCCCCCACAGATGCCCAACGACTTCCTCAGCTTCCAGGACACGGCTACCGAGAGCGCCCACCCCATCCGCCTGTACTGCCGATACATCGACCGCATCCACATCTTCTTCAGGTAACATCAAATAATCCCGAAAAGTGGAATCAGTCTGGTGCTCAAGGAGAATAGGTTGGGAAACATTTGGAATCTGTACAAGGTATAAAATGTCCTACTTCCCCCCTCCCCGAATAAATCTTTATCTCGCCTCCACCATCGCAGGTTCACCGCAGACGAGGCCAGAGATCTGATCCAGAGATACTTGACAGAGCACCCTGACCCCAACAACGAGAACATCGTGGGCTACAACAACAAGAAATGCTGGCCCCGTGACGCCCGCATGAGACTGATGAAGCATGACGTCAACCTGTGAGTCCCTGACTAATCCGTCGGTAGAACCTTCCCTCTTCATTTATTATCAATAACTGAATGCACTAACATTTCCATTTAGTGAAAGGCGTTTCTCCATCTGTTTAAACCTTTCAGTGGCCGTGCCGTGTTCTGGGACATCAAAAACCGCCTGCCTCGCTCCGTGACCACGGTGCAGTGGGAGAACAGCTTTGTGTCGGTCTACAGCAAAGACAACCCCAACCTGCTGTTCAACATGTGCGGCTTCGAGTGCCGCATCCTGCCCAAGTGCCGCACCAGCTATGAGGAGTTCACCCACAAGGACGGTGTTTGGAACCTGCAGAACGAGGTGGGGTTTGTGATCAAAGGGGTGGAATGTTGGGAAGATCAAGGAATGGGAAGTTTTACCTGTTGTTTGTTGCCACTTGATGACATTTTGGTGTGTGTGTGTGTTTCTAGGTAACCAAAGAGAGGACGGCGCAGTGTTTCCTGCGTGTCGACGATGAGTCCATGCAGCGCTTCCACAACAGAGTGCGTCAGATCCTCATGGCCTCAGGATCCACCACCTTCACCAAGGTTTGCCCATCTTCCATAGCACTATTTTAGGTTGTGGCACATTTTGGTAAACACCTGGGTGTATATAAATGACTTCCCCCATCTCCCTGTCCAGATTGTGAACAAGTGGAACACAGCACTGATCGGCCTGATGACATACTTCCGTGAGGCGGTAGTCAATACCCAGGAGCTGCTGGACCTGCTGGTCAAGTGCGAGAACAAAATCCAGACCCGTATCAAGATTGGCCTCAACTCCAAGATGCCCAGTCGCTTCCCCCCTGTGGTGTTCTACACGCCTAAGGAGCTGGGAGGTCTGGGCATGCTGTCCATGGGCCATGTGCTCATCCCCCAGTCTGACCTCAGGTAAGCTACAGACCAAACGATCTCATCATCGGAAGATTGTGTAGGTTTTCTAGCATCTGCTGTACATTGGATAACTATCAAAACTATATAAAATGGTAGGAATTTAAATAATTCCTACGGTTTGAAATGAGTTGTTTGTTCATTATGATGATGATCTGAGATTGAAAACATGCCATAACACCCTTGTGTGAATGCGCTCCTCCTAGGTGGTCCAAGCAGACAGACGTCGGCATCACTCACTTCCGTTCAGGTATGAGCCACGAGGAGGACCAGCTGATCCCTAACTTGTACCGCTACATCCAGCCCTGGGAGAGCGAGTTCATCGACTCCCAGAGAGTGTGGGCTGAGTACGCCCTCAAGAGGCAGGAGGCTATCGCCCAGAACAGGTACTGCACAGCTCGATCCATCAGACTTCATAAGGTTATGTTTTAGAAACCTGTCTAGTGTTATGGTTGGGTTCCATAAGAGTTTTGTTAACCGTAAAAGCTAATAGCTATTTGTGAATGCTTCAGGCGTTTGACTCTAGAGGACTTGGAGGACTCGTGGGACAGAGGCATCCCCCGTATCAACACTCTCTTCCAGAAGGACAGACACACCCTGGCCTACGATAAGGGCTGGAGAGTCAGGACTGACTTCAAACAGTACCAGGTAACAGGCCGCATTCAAATGACTTGATACAGTACATGGGATATAGATAACCTTCCATTTACCACAGGGATAACCTGAACCTTGATATGTATGCAATTTTTATTTTTTGTTGAAAACTGCTGGATTACAAAGCCTAATGTCTTGTCTTTATTTTGACTCAAGGTTCTGAAGCAGAATCCGTTCTGGTGGACCCATCAGAGACACGACGGCAAGCTGTGGAACTTGAACAACTACCGAACAGACATGATCCAGGCCTTGGGTGGTGTGGAGGGCATTCTGGAGCACACCCTCTTCAAGGGAACCTACTTCCCCACCTGGGAGGGTCTCTTCTGGTGGGTCAACGTAATACTGCATGATTAGTGTAGAGCACCACAGCTGGAGGCAGGCTTTCAGAGTGATCTGTTTCTAACATATTCAGTAGTCACTCTGAATTTCCACGTTAGGTACTTTACAATGATTGAAATGTACTGATTTTCCAGTATTTAGAAAAGTTGTTCATTGTTAACCCTATTTCCATCCTTCACTTCTCCACAGGGAGAAAGCCAGTGGCTTTGAGGAGTCTATGAAGTGGAAGAAGCTGACCAACGCCCAGAGGTCTGGTCTGAACCAGATCCCTAACCGTCGCTTCACCCTGTGGTGGTCCCCCACCATCAACAGAGCCAACGTAAGGGGATAAAGGCTGTGTCAGAATGGATTTGAACATAGATGTTTGTCTGACCTTCCAGTTTATAAATGGAAGGATTTGGCTCCTTTTGATTGTCTGCCAACTCTTTTTGGTGTTAATACTTAATGGGTTGGTTCTTGCTCTTGTAGGTGTACGTGGGTTTCCAGGTGCAGCTTGATTTGACTGGCATCTTCATGCACGGCAAGATCCCCACTCTGAAGATCTCCCTCATCCAGATCTTCAGGGCTCACTTGTGGCAGAAGATCCACGAGAGCGTTGTCATGGATCTCTGTCAGGTAAACCTTCATAAGGAGTTGCACCAGTCCGAAGATTTTAGTGTTCCATAGGTCAGTGTCATCACATACAAATCCACCTACATGCCGGTCTTAAGTTTCTTCCATGTGTGTTGTACAGGTGTTTGACCAGGAGCTGGATGCCCTGGAGATCGAGACAGTCCAGAAGGAGACCATCCACCCCAGGAAGTCTTACAAGATGAACTCCTCCTGCGCAGACATCCTCCTCTTCGCCTCCTACAAGTGGAACGTCTCTCGTCCTTCCCTGCTCGCAGACTCCAAGTGCGTACAAGAGTCGATGCTTAACACTTACTTGCCATGACGTTTGCGTAGAGGGATTGTTGGAGAATGTATTTGTATATATGTGTAGGAGTTAATGAGAGCACTGTCCTCTTCTCCTCAGGGATGTAATGGACAGCACCACCACCCAGAAATACTGGATTGACATCCAGCTCCGCTGGGGCGACTACGACTCTCACGACATTGAGCGCTACGCTCGCGCCAAGTTCCTGGACTACACCACAGACAACATGAGCATCTACCCGTCTCCCACCGGAGTGCTCATCGCCATCGACCTGGCCTACAACCTTCACAGGTTAGCAATTAGCTTGTTAGCAATGACCATGTCTTCATATGTGATATTAATGTGTGCCATGGATTTCTTTTTGTCTGGATGCTGGTCTTGCTGCAGAATAAATTGCCCTTTGTAGACATAAATAAATACATTAAATGACCAGTAAATAAAGCATGATACGAATAGTAGTGACCACTACAAATAGTAAATACACAAAGCATGGATATCATTAGTATTTATTTTCCTTCTAATTCTGAATGTCTAATAAAACATTGTCTTCTTCTCTGTCCCCAGCGGCTATGGTAACTGGTTCCCTGGAGGCAAGCCCCTGATCCAACAGGCCATGGCTAAGATCATGAAGGCCAACCCTGCCCTGTACGTACTGAGGGAGCGCATCCGCAAGGGTCTGCAGCTCTACTCCTCCGAGCCCACTGAGCCCTACCTGTCCTCCCAGAACTACGGAGAGCTCTTCTCAAACCAGATCATCTGGTTTGTGGACGACACCAATGTCTACAGAGTCACCATCCACAAGGTGAGGAGAAGGAGGCATCACCTGTCAGGTTCTTTTTTGCATGCCTGTATGCGTTCTTGTCACTATTGGCAACATGTATCATTAAACGCCTAGGTTATCACATTTATTTTGGTATTGGTCCACGACTAGGTTATGAACTGTCTTTGGGAACACATTTCTATGCCACAAGAAATGTATGGGTCTGGATAATACCTCACACACAGACATTAACATTTCAGTTATCTTACTTTCTCTGTCTCTTTGTAGACCTTTGAGGGTAACTTGACCACCAAGCCCATCAACGGAGCCATCTTCATCTTCAACCCCAGGACTGGTCAGCTCTTCCTCAAGATCATCCACACCTCTGTGTGGGCGGGACAGAAACGTCTGGGACAGGTATACCCTTTAGTCCACAAGCTAAATTATTTGGTTATTTATCCTCTATTTGCATATTACTCTATCATCCATCTATGTGTAATCATCTAACCAAGTACTAAATTCATCTTTTTTTTGTTTCTCCTGTGTCTCTGTAGTTGGCCAAGTGGAAGACTGCTGAGGAGGTGGCAGCTCTGATTCGCTCCCTCCCTGTGGAGGAGCAGCCTAAACAGATCATCGTGACCAGGAAGGGCATGTTGGACCCCCTTGAGGTGAGACCTGACTGGAAGAACATGACTTGAGAGAACCCAGAAAATCCTATTGAACATAGGTTTTCCTTGTCTGTGCATTCTTACATCTGTGGTATTCTAACTAGGGGTGTCACGATACCAAAAATTCAGTAGTCGGTGCCAATACCAGTAAAATAACACGATTCTCGATGCCAATTTCGATACCACGGTAAAAAAAAGAAGGATTTTCTAAGATTTCATGTAGGCTACTGTACTTAAACTTCTTTATTAAAATAATTGAAAAATAGCTAAATGTCTTAAGACATACAACACATGTGCAATAGAGCATAGCACATCATAATAAAGTGCAATTAAGCCATCCAGCTAACAAGATGAACATGAGTTTACCTTCTAACCAAGGTAGGCTATAGGCTAACGCTAAAACTACAGCATAGCTAACCGATGTACATAACATAAGCCATTGTAACACACTTGCCCACCATCTCAAACATCATGTAACGTGTATTTCAGTATGACAGATTAAAAAAACAGAAACTATGCATTCTTTGGATGTATTGAATTTCGCCGTTCGTTGTTCGACCACAACGAACATTAATTTAGTATGCCAGATGTTAGCATCGGTGCTGCGCCTCTTCTGGAACTGAATCAGAACTCACCTCGAATTATTTAAACAAATCCGGATAACGGATTCATTTCAGGTGCTTAGCTAAATTGGAAGTATTACCTCCCTTGGTCTGAAGACCACAGTAGCATATTTTGTATAATGGCTTCTGCGGATTAATTATTGTCAACAAGTCGAGGTGGGGCTATCGCTGCAGCTGCAGTTGCTATCTTGGTTTTCTGAATGTAAACGTCGACTGGAACACTCCTGAATACTGCCCCCATCAGTTCCAGAAGAGGCGCAGCACCAATGCTAACATCTGGCATCGGCACTCACGGTGCTTACGGTGCTTCAAAAAAATGGGTATCGACGGTGTTTTGTTATTTTAGCATCGAAAGGTATCGTAAGTATCGGTTCTCGTGACATCCCTAATTCTAACCCGTGCTCCCCCTCTACGCCACCTCTTTAGGTCCACTTGCTGGACTTCCCCAACATTGTGATCAAGGGCTCGGAGCTCCAGCTGCCCTTCCAAGCCTGTCTGAAGGTGGAGAAGTTTGGAGACCTGATCCTCAAGGCCACTGAGCCTCAGATGGTCCTTTTCAATCTCTACGACGACTGGCTGAAGACCATCTCCTCCTACACGGTGAGGGCTGCTCCACCAGCCGTGAAAGCATCATTAGAGCTGACCGCTTTTATCAGGGTTATGGTTAGGGCTAACCGTAGGGTTAGGGCTAACCCTCAAATGCTTTTAAGAACCATATTAACCCTAGCTTTTTCTTCATACTTGTTTGACCCTCTAGGCCTTCTCCCGTCTCATCTTGATCCTGAGAGCGCTCCATGTGAACAATGACCGTGCCAAGGTGATTCTGAAGCCTGACAAGACCACCATCACAGAGCCCCATCACATCTGGCCCACGCTGACCGACGAGGAATGGATCAAGGTTGAGGTGCAGCTGAAAGACCTCATCCTTGCCGACTACGGCAAGAAGAACAAGTGAGTCATGCCTTAGGGATGTTCATAAAATATGCATAAGGTTACATAAACCGGTCTTGAGCATTTACGGGCCATCTTGTTTTTTGCCACTAAGGTTATTAACTTGGAAAACATGCATTTTCCATTACCTATAAAAAGCCTGTTTTATGTCATAAAAATTTGGTTAACGGTGCATTTATGATCATGAATGTGCTCTAATGTAAACGTATTCAGCATTCCCTGACATCCACCCTCTTTCCTCCCCTCAGCGTGAATGTGGCGTCCCTGACCCAGTCTGAGATCCGTGACATCATCCTGGGCATGGAGATCTCCGCCCCATCTCAGCAGCGGCAGCAGATCGCCGAGATCGAGAAGCAGACGAAGGAGCAGTCTCAGCTGACGGCCACGCAGACACGCACCGTCAACAAGCACGGAGACGAGATCATCACCTCCACCACCTCCAACTACGAGACCCAGACCTTCTCCTCCAAGACCGAATGGAGGGTCAGGTAAGGAGGGGATTTTGGAGAAGGCACAAGACTTGGTGGATTTTTTTGTTTGTTAAATTATTCATGTTTGTCAACACACAAAAATTTATTGATTGGCCTCCTCCCACAGGGCCATCTCTGCAGCCAACTTGCACCTAAGGACCAATCACATCTACGTGTCGTCTGACGACATCAAAGAGACAGGCTACACCTACATTCTGCCCAAGAATGTGCTCAAGAAGTTCATCTGTATCTCTGACCTGCGTGCCCAGGTCTGTACACCACCCTATAGAACTACTTTTACCAAGTTAACCTCAGCTGAGATAAGGCGTCTGTTACTTTGATCCATTGTTAATTGTTAATGTTTGTGTGTGTCTCTAGATTGCAGGCTACCTGTATGGCACCAGTCCCCCTGACAACCCCCAGGTGAAGGAGATCCGCTGCATCGTCATGGTGCCTCAATGGGGAACGCATCAGACTGTCCACCTGCCCAATCAGCTGCCTGGACACGAGTACCTCAAGGTCAGATACGCGCACACACATACACGCACACTCCTAAACAATAAACAAACCGGCCCTATCATTTGATCCTTATGTTACACCACATATATCTCCCTCTCTTCCTCCTCCTCTGTAGGAAATGGAGCCCCTGGGCTGGATCCACACTCAGCCCAACGAGTCCCCACAACTGTCCCCCCAGGATGTGACCTCACACGCCAAGATCATGGCCGACAACCCCGCCTGGGACGGAGAGAAGACCATAATAATCACCTGCAGGTAGTACTCCCTCCTTAGTTGGTCCAATTCAGTCTTGTCTGCATTGAAGTTGACAGGCATCATCCAGATCAGTGTGCTCTAGATCCGTTTTAGTATTTCACAGAATGTCTTTCCATAATCGATAAGTTTTGTATTTTCCCCTAGTTCAGAACACAATAACTCAGTAGCTCCACTCTCAAACTCCCACACACACATGCGTCACTCTAACTCGGTCCTCAAACTGCTTAACCTGTGCTAATCTACGTATACAAAAACCTCCTCCTTTCAGCTTCACCCCAGGCTCGTGCACACTCACCGCCTACAAGCTGACGCCTAGCGGCTACGAGTGGGGAAGACAGAACACAGACAAGGGCAACAACCCCAAGGGCTACCTGCCCTCCCACTATGAGAGGGTTCAGATGCTGCTCTCTGATCGCTTCCTGGGCTTCTTCATGGTGCCTGGCCAGGTGTCCTGGAACTACAACTTTATGGGTGAGTAAAGGCATTTTAGATGACATTGTGAACCTCCGCTTTAACAGCAGGGGGAAGCTTTTAGTTTGTTGCAAAGATATTTTCTACTTTGCCATCTTAAAAATATGCACTTGTGTAATCTGTGGAAATATTTAGTGATTTATAAATTTGCATGAATTGAAACCCAATTAACATGCATGCAAACCTTGACATTAAACCCTTGAAAACCCATAATTAACATACAATTAGACTGTGCCATGACATGTGAGCCATCCTCATGACACATCGTTTTCCCTTTCAGGTGTTCGCCATGACCCCAACATGAAGTACGACCTTCAACTGTCCAACCCAAAGGAGTTCTACCATGAGGTCCACCGACCTTCGCACTTCCTCAACTTTGCTTCGCTGCAAGAGGGCGAGGTCTACAATGCAGACCGTGAGGACATGTATTGCTAAGGGAGACCACGCCCCCCGTGACCATCAGGCTAACATCTTTGTATTGAAGATATTTGTATGGGGACCTTCTGAAAACTGGTCCATTTGTGATATAGGCATTTGAGCATTTCTACCAATTTTATGAGACGATTGGAAGTCAGCTTGTCAGTTTAGGGCCATGTAAGTTGGCCTTTTTGTTTGTTTCATCATTTTTACATGTATTTTGTTATTTCCAAATGCCCTCTTTTCCCTCACAATTGGTTTTCGGCAAGGCGTTCACATAAGAGGCTTGTTTTGATACATGCAGCTTATCTTGGACATATGTGAACTGGTGTTTGTGCAGCTTTACTGCTGCATATCTCAGTTTATATAGATGTGGAATTTCTTTTCATAGGGGATAGAAAACCCAGGTTTTCCCAGGTAGTAATAAATGTAATTGAAAGTGACGTTTGTCTGTTTTTTTACGCTAGCAATCATTACCCGTATGCTATGTTGTGCATTAATTGTGGACACTGTAGTTTAAAGGGTCAAAATAAAGAACTTTTATAATAACCATTGCCTCAAGATTTGTGTCTTGGTGATTGTTGTTACAAAGTAATTGTTTTGGCAAATAATGTTTTATTTCCAGTATAGGCTTGAGACTGCGCGTTGTCTGCAGTTTATTTATATTACAACGTGAATAGCCATTTGAGTTCAAGTGTAGATACACTCGAACACATGATCAGCTTCCATAATGTATGAAGATATCAATCGCATTTTCTTATTTACTAAATGATCAACTGTAGAACAGTGTAATATCCTCATTTGCCTTGCCATAAGAGGAAATACAAATTGCATGCGCCGTCACGTCCATTAAAGCACGGTTGACCTGGTAAGCCAAGCCTCTGTTCTAGAACGGTCATGTTCTTCGGTTGTGGTGTACGGGAGCGCACTCGTATTACATTGGTCAGAAAAGTAGGAGGGTTTTGTATTGAAAAACAAGTGAGGGAGTCGAGAGTGGAGTACCAAAACAGAACTCAATGTTCCTTGTATTCCTTTCGGGATAGATATAAATGTTCTTGCACATAAATTCGTGTGACGTAATATCGGAAGACCGCGGAGTTGTAACGTGCAACCTGTAAGGTAGAGGCATTCTGTGTAGCGGACAAGATGTCTGCACTTGCAATAAATGCACTTAAAACAACGCGCTAATGTATTTCCAGTAGAGATGCAATTTCGCTTTCGTTGTGTCACAGATGATATGACAGATGTCACGGTGACTCTTTGATTTCTCGAGTTTCTGTTCAGTTCTTGTACAGCGTTTCTAGGCTACGAGCAGCATGGAGAGTAACTGCGAGAGGAATGAACAGACGGATGATACAAATACAGAGGGTTGTTTTGAAAGGACATGTTTAACTCTAACTGTAGACGATGTTTACGAAATAGCCAAACTGATAGGTTCCGAAGTGGAAAAACTTATTGACGGTTACGGTAAAGAGAGCGCACTAGGACTCGTCCCTAAAATAGTTAAAGTCCTCGAGCTGTTGGAGAGCTATTCCTCACGAAATAATGCCCTCAAATCAAAGGAAGAGGAATTATACAAAGCATTCGAAAAATTACAGGTACAGCAACAGAAAAAACGAGTTTTAAAAGAAAACGAAGATTGCAACAAGAATGAAATACGAGTGAGTAAATGCAGCAATGTGAAAGGCATCAAATGGTTGTTCATTTGAACTTAAGGCCTTTAGTTTGCGCATGTCAATTGTGTGACGAATGAACCCATGTAATGTTTTTCCCTCAACAGTCTTCAATATATAGGCCAAACATGTTATATAACCTGTTCAAGTAAAAAAAATGTGGCGTTATAAAATTGTGCCAAGCTGTAGCCATTTGGTCAGTTGGCAAAAACCCCAGTGTGCTTGTTTGACAGATTGCACATGCGGAAGGTATCTCGGCTAAAGCTACGTATCATGAAGACAGATGACTTAATGTTAGTATCAGGATCACGTGTTGAATATGAGTAAAGGGATTGTCCATGCTGTTTACATTTAGACCAAAACAAGTCTGTCCAGTTGTGCACTAATGCTTTTAGTGCACTAATTTGGGTGGAAAAGAATGCAAGGTTGAATCTCAGAACAAGTTCTTTGTAGTTTATTGATAAGAACTTGATAAGGCCATTCAGGGGTCTGGTGATGTCCAGATGCAAAGGGATACATTCTCCACCGTCTAAGGAATCTTCTTGTACACTCTCCTTGTCCCATAGTGTAGCCCTCCTGCCTCCCTTCCAGTATGCTGACTATTGCATTCCTCTCCTCAATAAAAGATGCACTCTCCTGAGCAAGGCCTTTCACAGACAAAGTCTCATCTTGGTGCACATTTAGAATATAAGTTCATCATTCAGCATTGTCATTGCACATTTTGTATATCTGAGGTATTGATTATCTTTCAGAGACATAGAACATATGAAATAGCAGCATTGAATTAGCAGTATAGATTTAATTCCTCCACAATTATAAACTATAGACTGCATGACAATCTGTTTTCCTCGTTGGCCTTGTACCTCTCGGTAGCCAAAGGTGTGTTTTCCCCATGCAGGAGGTGCGGCAGGAGGAGGAGCAGTGGAGGAGGAGGAGTGAGGAGCTGCAGGCCCAGGTGCTCCAGCTACAGGGAGACAACCAGGAGCTGCAGAGCCGTCTGAAGGGCAACCATGCGCAGGAAGGTTGGTTTGAGTGTAGGCTCTTAGAGACTCATGACCATAAACACACAGACCGAGCGTTGGTTTGAGTGTAGGCTCTTAGAGACTCATGACCATAAACACACAGACACCGAGCCGAATACACTGCCACTGCATGAAAACACCCTATTGTAGTGCAAGTCTCATGAATAGTGATTGTGCTGAAAAGTGATTGTGCTGACACATTGTTGTATACTTGTGGTCATGGGAGAAAACACGGGCTGACCATGGAATCCCTTTGTACTTCCTTTTTGTCCCCTTTTAGAAGTGGATGTGTGATTTAATGTTATACACATTGTCAGTATTATCGATTTATTTAAGATCTTAATGAACTCTATGAAATGGAATTGAACAGGATTTGTTGTAATACGAAGTCATGTGGCATTCTTTAGAGGAATGTAAGGTTCCCAAGCTGATAGGCACATATTTCCTTGAAGGAGAAGAATTCTATATTTGTGCTGGGAAATAACATGATAATTCAATTCAGTGTCACTTAAGCAAAAGCATCTCTGCCCATGTTCATTTTTCCAGAGGCTGCAAAGACAATCTTACTTACTTACTTACTTACAATCTAATAAGCTTTATAATTCAATTGAAAACATTTAAGAAGTTATATCACAGGCCAGTATCAGAATCAACCAACCTATATTACGCTGTTTAAACCTGTAATATCTAGATTTCAATTACCAGCTTTGATAAACTTGCCATGTCCATCCCTGGCATATGCTCCACAAAGGTAGGTGTCATTAACCAAGCCATGGAGACAGAATGAACTCACAGTATAGAATGAGGTCTTAAATACAGCCATGTGCAGGGGGGTAATCCCATATTTAAGCCATGACCTTAAGCGAGTCCAGACTAAGGGTGTTTTGCTGTGGTACTTAGTCTCAGGTGACCGTTGATGGTCAATAGAATGCAGGCCATGAATATGTTATTGTGCCAACCATAAAAAATGCAACTTCTTTAACTGATCATTTTTATATATATTTTTACTATTGATTGATGGATGATTGATGATGTACACACTGAGTACCTGTCAATCATATTTGTACAATACAGATGATTTAAATGGACAAATAAACCTTTGGTATAACTCTTTAATTTAATTTATCATCATTAATAGTGCTGTTTCATGTTGACCATTAATGTTGCCCCATGAAGAACCATAGTGGTGATGTTGTATCACGTTTCCTGTGTTCTAGACCGTGTTCAGCGGCAGGAACGGGAGGTGATGCTGAAACTGAAGGAGGTGGTGGACAAGCAGAGAGATGAGCTGAGGGCCAAACAACAGGAAATCACCAGTGTGTCCAAAGAGGTAGAAGCGGTAAGAATAGACGCACACAAACAGACTTGCTTTCTAATAATGTGTCAAAGGTTATTGTAAAGTCACCATCTGTGTGTGCCATCAACATGTTATCCAGAGGTTATTACTGAATTAGTTGGGTACCTTGGTATTTCAAAATGTTTTATTACCTCTAGGTAGTAAAAACAATGGACATTGTGCTTTTTCATAAATGCACGCACGCGCACAGACACACAGACACAAAGCCCAATGTACTGTATCAGCTGCCACAGAGGGAATGTGCGTTACACAGAGTAAACAGTATGGACAAACACACAAGATGAAACATCCACAAGATTAGTGTCAGAAACAGTTCTTTCAGTCGATGTGACACATGAGTCTCCTAGCAAATCCGGGAAGGGCACTGACATAAAAATAGTCATGGTTATGAGTTATGACTTCAGTCAGTTGAACCACACCTTAGACACAAGAACAAGTCTAGGCAACTCCTCCACTCCTCTTTCAGTCTGATATAATGGCTTTACATACAGTCTGAACCAGCTGTGTTTGTTTTTGCTTTTACTCGGCTCAGCCAAGAGTCATTAGAGTGTAGGAAAGGAAAGCTTCTTTTTGGGTGCTGTGGCTGTGGTCTAACATATGCCCTCTGTTGCTGCATCGGTTTAATTAGCATGTTGGTGTGTGTCCTATCATTCATTTGTGTGTGTGCACATACGATTGCAGTTACATTGACCTCGACACGTGTGTGAATCAATTCACTCTCCCGTGTGTCTGTGTGTTTCCACGTTTGCCTGTGTCCTTGTTTGTGGATCTACACGTGCTTGTCTATAAACTGTATCCTTTATGGACCTGTGCTTTACCTGTGCGTGTGTCGTCCAGCTCCAGGAGCAGTTGGAGCGCTTCATGAAGATGAACGGCGAGCTGAGACACAAGCAGACCATAGTGCAGACACAGGTGAAGAGCGCCGTGGAAAGGAAGGCCGACATGGAGGCAGATCTGAGGGAGAAACAGAAAGAGATCGAACGCCTCAGTTCCCAACTGGAGAAGGCCCACTCGCTCAGCGCTGGTAAGGAGTGGTGTGTAAGGAGTGGTGTGGGACTGTGTGGATTTAATGAGCCATAGTACACTGTGCACTCTCTACATTGTAGCAGTTAAAATCAATTGTTTCAAAAGTGTTGTAAACGGTGTGTTTCATACAGGGCAGTCTATCTACGACACAGCTGGATCTGACGGACAAGATGATCATTGACATGAAGGATCCAAACAGGCCCTGTTTCACCAAGCAGGAGGTCAGGGAGATTCTGTCTGAGAGAAATGAGCTCAAGGCCAACCTCTTCCTGGTCCAGGAAGAACTCAACTACTACCAGAGGTGGGTTGAATGTTTGTGGTCGCACGTGGGGGATGGCGTCTAAAAGTTGTTGTTACTTTTGTTGTTTGTTTATCTTCATCTGTGTGTGTGTGTGTCTTAAAGGGAGATTTTAAATGATGAAAGGTGCCCGGGCTTCTTGTTGGATGCAATGCGGTCTGCCATTAAGAAGCAGAGAATAGTTATTAAGGCCAAGATGCTGGGAGTTCCAGTGGATGACTGCAGCAGGTGAGACATGCATACACACACACACACTCACACAAATTAAGAAGTATGACCCATGCCATAGTCATTTTTAAGAATTACACGGTCAGACATGCAGTAGAAATGTAAACACACACTTACATTGTCTCCCTGTAATGATTGGTTTCCACAGCGATGAGGAGGATAAAGGCCCACTGTTTGAGAGGAGAGAAGCCCGGACAGAGACAGATGGCGCTGAGGAGAAACCTGCAGAGTCTCGCATCAGAAACCTGTGAGTGATGCTACCCTAGAAGTCACTGTACATTCACGTGTTAACAGCATGTACAGTATGTGTTTGTTGTTTTGGTGGAAACGGTTCCAGAGTGTAATCTGAGGGTCACTTTCAAGCAATACCAAGCACATGTGTTAGTTGCGCGTGACATGAACATGTTAAGACCTTATCAGACTTAAACAGGCATGTGTTTAGACTGGAATGCCTGCTATATTCTGTAAATCTTGAAAACAATGAGCTTCAGCTATGGGACAGCCATAGTCTTAATGCCAAGTGCTCTGATTGGTCGAAGGTAAATAAGAATCAATGGGTTGGTTGGTTGTTTGGTTGGTTAGGCAGGTTTTTCGGCTTCTACTAAATACCTCAGCAAAACTTACATTACTGATTCCATCAGCATGAACCCTCACTGGCATATACATTTTCATGTACAAGAAATATGTGTAGTAAGAAAGGGGTTCCACCCAGCTTTATCCTTAACAAATATGTTCTGCTAGGACAACCACAGGAACCTTAATGAAGGGTAGACAAACAACATTATTTATTACATTACAATGACAGTGTCTAACACATTATCTGCGTCACCTGCCGTCATCTTGTATTTTATCTGTATCTGGTGACAGACGGTCTTGACCCCTGACCTTTGTTTGTCGCCTCCTCCATTGTTTCTCAGCTTTGGCTTCCTGACCCGCTCAGGCAGCAGCCACAGCCCCTCCCACCAGAGCGCCTCGAGCTCCTCCTGGGAAATCATCGTCCCCGAGGACTCCGAGCCAGAGCCCAGACAATCGCCCTGACCCCCCCCGCCCCCTCCTCAACATTCTTAATGTACATTTGTCTTCCTGACCATTTTACCTTTGCCCTCTACTGTACCCACAGTGCTATTTGTCAGCTGTAGCACATTACCATGTGTGGTACATGTTTCTTTTTTTGTTACAAAACCAACCCAGTGTACAGCATGAATTGCGGGTCTAGCTAAATTGAATGCCCGGAGTGAACACCTAATTGTGTTCCTACTTTCTAGTTGTACCCCTTTTGTTTTAGTTTTTTTCTGTTCTCTTTCTCTTCAAATGTCTTTATGTTTTCTCTGTCTTTCTCTCTTCCTTGGGTTTTCTCTGGAATGTTTTTTAAAAGTTATACTCATCAATTTCTTGCATTGATGTCAACTGTGTTGTACAGGATTGATAGGGATCTTCCGACATAGGTACATGCCATATAAATCCACAAAGAAATGTGGAAGTATTATATTTTATAATGGTATTTATAGGTGTTTTAACAATGATCATTAACCAAAGTTGATACCACGATGTATTTTTCCCCCACAGAAATTATTATGAACTGTAAGTATACTTTTGTGCCACAAGAGGGAATCTATTAGCTCAAACCGTTAATAACCATGTATTTACCTTATGATAAGGTCATTTCCTTTGAAATATAAACTCAGTTGTGTTTAGCATGACTTGGTTTCAGCAAGACTTCTTTCTCGCAAACAATACACAATCATCCAATCAGTCAGTTTGTGGTACACACCGCCAGTCTGTTCTTTAATTGGGATAACACTGCAGTCCTTGACCCTGAATGTATGATATCATATGTTTTGAAATCTATATCTAAATCATTATTAATCTCATTGTATTTTTTTAACCTTTCAACAATCTTTTAAATAATTTCTCCCTGCTAAGGGAGAATGAATTTGGTGGTATCTCAGGTGGTTATCATGGGTATGTGCGTTTGCTGCTTGTTTTTTTTAAGACTAAGACACTAGCCCCTGTAGATTGGTCACTGCACTTAAAGAGGAATTGTTTTTTCCTCAAGAGAGGGTGGGTGGGAAAAGGTTTGTATATGTTTTCACTGTCCAACCCTCGATATGGAAACACATGCAGTAAGTACATACAAAGTATTTTCATTTCACAACTTTTTCAAACCCCTGTGCCCGTCCACCTATATGCTAAAGATACTTGGAGTTTTTCAAACTTTTGCTTCTGGTGTAGCCTGAGGGTCCCACCCAGATTTCCTATAACTCTTATTGTACATTTTATTTTTGTAAGCATGCATTTTTAAACAACAAGCTGTTGTACTATGAAAACCAAATAAAGTTGTGAAACTCCTGAGAAATGTGTACTGTCTTTGTTTGTTGGCAAAACAGGGTTTCTGATCTGTCTGTAATTATAAGATCAAATAATATCTGAAATCACTCGAAAGTTATTCGATGACTATTGCTGCTTACCTTTTCCCAGAATCTTAGATTGTGGTCTGGTATTTCAAAAGCCAGTGTCTGATTGAATAGGAGGAAGTGACCCTCACATCCCCAGGAAGCTGGTGGAGGAAATCCAGGGGTTTGGACCACACTGGACTCACCAGACCACTGACCAAGTACAGCATGCGAGAGAAAGCCAAGGAGAAGAAGGAGGAGGAAGAGAGGAGTTGAAGACAAAGCAGAGAGAGATTGGTGGTGGTAGAAAAATTGAAATACAACCTGTCCTAAACTTGGACTTGGTGATTGAGGAACTAAAAAGAACAAACAAGACTTGGTTTGGATATTGTGGACAATTACGTACTTGTTAGTCTTGCTCTGGTCTGAGACCTGTGAGGACTGATTCAGATCTGGTTCTGGTGTGGAAATGGACCTTTTTCTGACAAGTCTTGGAATACTTCTCTGCTGCAACCTCTCTGCACAATATCTGGACCCTTCTGGTAAAAATGTTTGCCAGGATCTCAGGTATGGCAGCCCTAGTTCTATCCAATCTCTCTTTCATAGCACCTTATAAAGATTTCCCTCTTTTGACTTCATTCGTTTCTTGACTTGAGGTCAAGGTATAGTGTATTTTACAGTTGTGTATCTTTTCCTTCTCTACCAACAGAGACCCTTCCACCCTTGTATGTTGTAATGGGTGGAGACAAGAAGGAGAGGAGTGCACGATACGTGAGTATCAGTGGCATACAAATAATGGACTCTTCTACGTTTTCTTAAATGTATATTGTTGCCCGTTAATGTGTCTGACAGTGTGTTGGTCTGACCATATTTATGAACTCTGAACCTTGAATTCCGTATTGTATATTGTGTTCAGCTGTCTGTGAGGGCGAGCAAACCTGTCAAAAAGATGAGATCTGCGTGTACCCGGGAGTGTGTCGTTGTCCACCGGGCTTCTACGGGGCCAACTGCAAGACACGTAAGTTTAGACTGAAAACCCCTCACCAAGATAGCTATGATCCATTGTTGTGCCCTCAACAATGTTATCTTTTCCTGTAGGCTGCCCACCAGAATTCTGGGCACCAGACTGTCGCAAGGTATGCCAATGCTACCCACATGGGCACTGCGACCCCGTCACTGGTGAGTGCACGTGCCTCCCCAACCGGTGGGGCCCATTGTGCCAGTACGCTTGCAAGTGTGCCCGCCACGGACAGTGTAACCCAGTCTATGGCAACTGCACCTGTGATGAGGGCTGGTGGACATCCACATGTGGCAAGCCGTGTCAGTGTTCGCAGAATGCCCTGGGTGCCACCTGTGACCAGCTGACAGGCGGGTGCCAGTGTGCCCCTCGGTACTGGGGACAAAAATGCGCCCTGCGCTGCAATTGCTATCTATCGCCATGCCAACAGAGGATGGGCACCTGTGAGTGTGAGTCTGGCTGGTGGGGGCCAGCATGTGACCGGCACTGCAACTGCGATATGGAACACAGCAACTGTGACCCTAACAGCGGGGACTGTGTGTGCCTGCCTGGGTATAAGGGCGAGTACTGTAACATGCCCTGTGATGCTGGGGAGTATGGTAGCAGGTGTAAACTCAGGTAAGTTAAGGTAAATCAGTAAGCGCATGTGTTTGGGATTATATAATTAGTGCACTTTACACAGATTTCTTGTTACTAAAGTATGTTTTTGTTACTCAGACTAGAGAGAGCTGTGTGTTGTTGGTTGCTTGGATTCGACTATGGTTTCCTGGCTTACCTTGTGTTTGAGTTTTCTTTCCCCAATTTGAATAATGATCTGTAATCTCTTTTTCTTCTTTCTCTCTCATTTCTAGTTGTGGTCATTGTAAAGGTGGCCAGCCGTGCTCTGCTGTTGATGGGACATGTGATGCCTGTGAGTCTGGATGGAATGGCACACGGTGCAACATCAAGTGCCCGTACGGTCACTATGGTGACCAGTGTCAGGAGAAGTGCCCTCACTGTAGGAACAGTGAACCATGTGACCCCAGAACAGGGAAGTGTTGGCGTTGCGACCCAGGTTGGACTGGACCTAAGTGAGTGTGTGAATGTAGCATTAAAGGAAGCAACTTTGATACTTCTGACTTTAAATACCACAATTTCTGTCATTTTTTTGTTGAAAAATTGGATTATGGAAATCTTATTTTGGCTCCAAAAGACATAATTGCTATTTCGTTCATTTCATTGTGTGCCTGCCTGCAGCTGTGACCAGCCCTGTACTGACAGGACGTTTGGGGATGCCTGCCGCTTCCTGTGCAGCCCCTGTTTCCATGGCCACTGTGATCATGTGACAGGAAGATGTGTCTGTAAGCCTGGCTTCCAGGGAGAGAGGTGAAAATTTAGTTTCTGCAAACAGAAATCACTCATTACACACACACAACAATATCGTTCAAATTAAAAACATGCATTACTCTATTTGCAAGCCTGTTGTTTTATGTTTTATTTGTCCACTGTACAGTATGTGTTTGTAAGTGTGTATGTGTATTTGAAATGGAGGACACATAGATTTACAAATGCCGTTTTAAAAGAAAAGGTCATGATTGTTCTTTTCTCTCTGTATTACGGGGCCAGCTGTAACAGCACATGTCCTGATCACCAGTACGGCCTCAACTGCTCTTCGGAGTGTGACTGTGGAGAGGATGTCACCTGCCACCGAGCCACAGGCGCCTGTCCACACAGTATGCTCCTGGGTGCTTGTGCATCCATGCTTTTCTTCATGAAAAAGCATGTATTGTGTGTGTCACTGATTAGTCAATTCATGTGTATGCACTTGTCGGAACCCTTCTGTTGATGCCCTTCTGCTATTTGTGCAAAACAGGTTTTTAATGGTGTGTCTGCCTGTGCCTCTGTGTGTGTCAGGTGGCCGTGGGGCTCTCATTGCAGGCCTGCTGGTCCCACTGCTGCTGGTGATACTAGCCCTGGTCTTCTGTTGTTGCTGCTGTGGTGGAGGGCCCGCAGATGGCAAAGACAGGTCTACATCCAACTTGAATGAATCAGTCCCCACGCAAACAAACACACTGTTTCCTGACTCCCCCAATCTCACTATGGTTGTTCAGGTTAAACGTAGCTGATGGAGTTACTTCTTCTTCTCGTATGAAACACCATGTGTACAACGTCCTGGCCAACGTGAGCTCAGCTGTGCCCTGCATCTCTGACTGGTCTTCAGGCCTGCCCAGAGTCACAGGTGAGACTCCCTATAGCTTAATGTCATGTCATATTCCCTCATGGAACTTTATAACATCTTACGAAAGGTTGACAGACAGAACATTAGAATTATGGATAACATAGAATTATGAGGATTTTATACAAATGCTCTGCATAGAAATTATGTTTTGCCTTTGTGGTGTATTGGATATAGTTTAGAGATGACATATGAGCTTTCAGAACATTCTATCTCTCTCCAGTTTCTCACCATGACCCGGAGTTGAACTTAAACCACAGCTTTATTGAGCCTCCGTCCTCGGGCTGGGTCACAGAGGGCTCGTCCTTCGATAGCGACGAGGAAGAAGGGGAGGCCCTCTACTGTGTCCCACCCAGGGAAGGTAATCAAGACTTTCCTGAATGACGGAAATTCAACCCAAAATGCATCAACTCCTTTTGAATACATCACCGTGACTGTGAGTCATTCATATAGACTGCAGTACATGGGAACTGTAACCCCCTTCTGCCCTCTATTGGTAGATAGTAATGTTTTCTTTTTCAAAAAAGCATTAAACAGCTATCTGGCTTTTAGCTCCTTTTTCCCTCTATCTCTTAAAACCTCTCATAACCTGCCTCTTTTTCTTTCTCTCTCTTTCTGACAGACATCCCATCAATGATGGGAGGTGAATTCCAGGAGATGAGCTCCAAGTGCAACATGTTCCTTGATCCATCTGGCTTTAGCAGTGAAGACATGTCCCTGCCCTTTGCCATCCCTCGCACCTCCAGCATCGCCAAATCAAAGAGGCCCTCAGTCTCTTTCGCAGAGGGCACACGCTTCAGCCCCAAGGATCGTCGTAGTTCCACCCAGGACCTGGCATGCCCCGGGGCCCCCCGCACCAAGCCCAAGACGACCTGGGGGGTCCTGGTGCTCTCTGCTCTCCAAGCCCAGGGAGGAGGAGGGAAACCAGGGGAAGACAGCTTAGCTGATGGGGGGCAGATGGGTGAGGACAAAAGTGGCATGTGCACGACTCCAGCGATGGAGGGGAAGACTCTGACACAGAAAGGTACAGCTCCACCCCTTCTTGCTCCACCCTTCAAGTCCCCGAGATGGTCGGGCGAAGACGCACCATGTCGAATGCTGCTGTCTGCAAGGCTCAAACACCAACGCCAGCAACCGATGCTCACGAGGCAGACACGGCGCAGATAAGATCACCACTGTGTATGTGACTGTGGGTAAGACCGGCAGGCCCACATCTAAAGTGGAGCCCACCTCTGAAGGTCCCGTTCAGGCCATGCTACGACGGCTAGGCAGCCTCCAGAGACAGAAAGACCAAGAGGCTGGGAGGCCCAAGACCAAAGGGGTGGAGGTCATCACCAAGCCCCCCAGGAGGAAACTGGGCACCCGGGCTAGCGTTTGGGAGCAGGGGACCCCAGTGGTAGCAGAGGTGACCATGAGAAAGCCCAGTAGGAAAAAGCTGACACAACCCAGCTCCTCTGGAACAATAGGCTCCACTGACAATCCGCCACCTGATGGCGCCACTCCCAAAAGGCCGCTTTCCTCCATTTTAAAGCGTGTGTCGGAAGTGGTGTCTGGGCCGTATGTAAGAGGTGAAGAGGTCAAGCTAGAGGGCGCTGATGCTTGGACGGAACAGAGTGAGAGTGGGTACCTGACAGTGGGACCTGTTACGGACGCTGTTAGTTTGAGTGAGGTCATTGCTAACCAAGGCCTGGTGGTCAGTGTGGAAAATGAGCCCAGTTATGAGAATGTTCTGATAAACAACTCATAACGGCGCTACTGCCTCTACAGTATTTTGTTCAGAAACTGTTTTAAAGACTTGAAAAACGAAAGAAAAGGCTGAGCATTGGTGTCTTACATCATCAAATATTTCAGTCATCTTACTACAACGCTTGTTACTTATTTGGCTTAGAAAAAAACACTTGAGATTGTGTCTCATTTTCATGTTTCAACACATATGATACGATGTATATTTTCTTTCTGTTAGCGTATAGGTTGTTTTGATTGTTGTATACAATTCCCTATGAATCGAACTTTTTACGTGTATTTTAAAACAACATGGGCAAATCCAAACATGGTTTCAATTGGATGATGTAGAGTCCAAGACCCCACGGAATGGATGACAGCCATCTGGACTTTTTATGATTTATGATTAATGATTGGGTGCTTAGCTGTGAGGTTGATGGGTTTGTGTAGGTGAGCTGTAAAGTCTGCATAGCCTCAGATACAAGCATGTTTATTGACATTGCGTTACCTATGCACAGGGGCATTATGGGTGATGCAGTCTTTGTGAAGAGATAGGTCTTATCCCTATGACTGTTTAATCAAGATTAAGATCCTATATATATATATATACAATTGTAAATGTTTCAATCAAATTGTAAAGGCAACATAGCATAGTCACAGTACCTAATGGGTTAGGTCACCTGAGTCTTCTGTAGACTAAATGAACACACAATAAAATCCCCCCCTTAGAAACTATTTCTTTTCTGCCTTTGTGTTGTCAGGGCAGCTGAGCCAGTACTTAGCGATGGATCTGGGATATGGGGGGTTTGCAAAGTCGACTTTTTTGGTCTTCAAATCCACTCTGTAGTATTTATCTGGGAAACACAGAAACAAAACAGTTGTAACAACAGGGGTGTCAGGTTATTTCAAATGTGTTTGTTGCCTGGTGATTGCACAATAGCATCATGCACTATACTGATTCTTATTGTCAGTAGAACCTACTTACTTAACCAAATAGAAGATTTTATTTTCATACAACTCCATTCCCGGCCACATGAACAAGGGCTGAGTTTACCTACCGAAACCCCCTCCATAATAATAAGAAAATAATCAATCCTAAAGACTAAATAACCCAGAGACTAAAAACCACATAAAATGAATATAAGCCTGAACCCATCCACAAATACATTCTCATATACATATATCCAAAGTGTTTTTTTTGGCATCTCATTACCTGCTTTGAAGAAGTAGACGCTCTGCAGGGGCTGGCCCTTGCGTACAAGCTCCCAGTAGTGTCTTTCTGCAGTGGGATATCTGGAGTAATAGCTGTCGCTCTCATAATGTCTGCGATAATCGTAATCTCTCCGTCGGTCCTGGTCCCGGTCCCGGTCCCTGTCTTGCTCCTGACGCAAGTCGCTCCCCAACATCTCCCTCATTGCCATCTCTGGGTCTGTCAGCCTCTGCCCCATCTCCATACCTCTCCCAGCGAAGCCCTGGCCCATGTCCATACCTCTCTCAGCGAAGCCCTGGCCCATGTCCATACCTCTCTCAGCGAAGCCCTGGCCCATGTCCATACCTCTCCCAGCGAAGCCCTGGCCCATCTCCATACCTCTCCCAGCGATGCCCTGACCCATGTCCATTCCTCTTTCAGCCATAGACTCCCAGAAAGGGGATCGGTTATGCCTGCGGTGACCCCACTGTTGCCCCCGTTGTTGCCCCCCACTGTTGCTCCTGTTGTTGCCCC